>CM046061.1:30672542-31872542 GCA_025215515.1 Schistosoma japonicum
AACACGCAAGTTCGTGTAGCACAAATACTCCATTTAATCGAACACAACCCTTGCTTTTGACTACCACCATCTCATGTCGCGTAGCAAAGACTAACAAGTACGTCTAGTAGCTGTTACTATGCACTACTGTTCATTACAACAATGAAGGTAGTTACGTGTGCGGAATTGTCCTTATAAAATGTAAACCGTTCCTGTTCTGCCGTAAAGTCTGTACACGATTGAATGGTACTGTGGATTTGTTTAGGCCCAGATTATCCATTGGGATATGTCAACTTTACATTGTACTTCCTTGGTGTATACATGTGAGTACGTGCACAAAACAACTTCTCTCTTTCCGGCCGTTTGAACCTTGGTCGCTTGTTGGATTGTCTTAGTCCTGTAACACAGTTCTATCTAATTCTTCGAATAATCTTCTTTATTTACATTTATTCGACCATTCGTATGCATACGTTGAATTCAACTAATTAGGAGATATCTATGTATACAGGATTTATATCTAGGTGAACCCAATACGTTTACAATTCAACACTTCACTTTCCTCATTTAGGCATCCTTAGTGAATTTAGCTATTATACGTATTCAGTGCTGCATACCAAAGTTTTCAACATAAACACTCAACATGTAACACTGCACATGTTGCGGCCTGACACTATAGTTATTTACACAATGCTGTCAACTGTACAGCAAGATTTAAATGCTTATAATTAAACAATTATCACTTTTATCACTTTCATCTACTGTTCAGTAGCACCCACTTATCAACACAATAGGATCAAACAACATAAGTGAAACATGGTTGTGGTCTAATCAAGCAGTAACTAAATCTGGATAGAAAAGTATTAGATGTAAGCCGTACGATTGTATAATACGGTTAATCATATTATGATCGTCACTGAGCGAACATTAATTAGTAATTAATTGCTGTTTTAATCCTGTTAAAGTATTTGTGACTTGTGGTGTCTGTGAATATCTGCATAATCATCATCTGTTGTGAGTATCACAATAGAATTAATAGAATGTATAATCGTATGTATAGTTTAAAATGTATCCATTATGTTACTTCGATCGATTAGTGTGATTACATGTAGTTGGCAAACATAACACTTTGTTGATGTGTAGAGTATTTAGCTTAAAGCGTTCCGAGTCTGAGTGGATATATTTACAGCCGTATTGAAGATAACTGGGACTGTTTTACAATAAATCTGGAAAAATGAGCAAATATCCAGCGAGAACTAATTAATAATTGGTAAATGAGTAAATTCTACTTTTGCTCCGTTTACACATATCAAGTTAAAAGACTACATACTGTTGCACTTAAGAAGAGATTCATTATATTCAAATATTAGCAATTTAAATTTGACATTATAAATGAAACTAACATGGATCTACGACTAATGACGTTAAAGAGTTTCATACAGTTTATACTATGCATAATTACAAACAGCTAGAGAGTAAGCATGTTATCATACATAATAAGGGGAATTCATATGAAATAAAATAATCGTCAGATGCTTAGAAAACTTAAATATTCACGACAATCGTCTTTCCACGCGGTGTCGTTTGACACGAAACGCTCCAGTTCGAATCCCAATGTAAAAATCAATATTCGAATTGAGGTACACCAAGTAAAAGAGTCCGAAGTAAAAGGAAACGCGCGTCCTGGATTACACTTTCAAGTCACAATCTCACTTAAACATTATCAATATCGTTTGTATTTAGTAAAATTAATTGAATGATCAGTTGATTCCATCAACTAATTAAACATCAACAGTGACGTCTCGTCGCACTCTCTTCATAACCACAAACTTAACGTGTTTCTTGCAAAATCTCGTTTCGTTATAAATGCCTTATTGCAATGTCTGTCATCTGACTAACAAGTATTTAACGTGATATCCACGGAAAAGAGGACAAATTAAACATGACGACATTCATTAAATTATTAGTTTATTTAGACGAAATTGTATTGTTCAATGAACTAACAAAAGTTAAATATAGGGCCTTCATAACTGGAATTGCATTTTCCATTGGACACACTTCAACCCACTACAACATGGACGGTTTGTCTCCACATGATTCACCATAGTGTGCACCATGACATTGTCCATCTGTACATATGAGACCTTCACAACAATCAGCAGTTTTTCCGCAGTAGTGACACTTAGGACGACATTCCTGAAATCGAAAAACCAAAATCTCATGTTACATTACAGTATGATTAAGGAAGTATCTGTTCGAAAAAGACAACCACAAGTTGTAAGTGGAAGCACTCTGAAGACCATGATGCAACTCTCGTTGCTCATCAACCACTAAGATGTTTTAACGGTGTGAATGACACACAATCACAACGATGGACAATACTTACCAAGTAAACTCCTCAGGAGGTAAACGGAGACCATGAACGTTGCGCAATGGATCAATGGGGAGTAGGACGAGTAAAATGATTGAGTACGTAAACCACTTGTTCATGTTGTGTTGTTTGAAACTGCATAGTATCGTGGATTATTCGTTTATATATTGTTGAATAGTCTACTAATCGACGAAGGTAGTCACGTTTTGTCTAATCACCTTTCATCGAAATGATAATGAGTTAATCCGACGAAATTCATGTTAAGGTGAATTCGGTGTCACAGATGTGCTTTTCATACATTTAGAATGGTAATTTATTTTCAATATTTATGAATTCGTTAATTATATCTTTCTCGTTATCGGTGATAGATTGCGATGACTTTTTGTTGTATTGTTTGTTGGTGATTATCTTCAACATCCTAAGATGTAATGAGAAGTAGCAAAAACTTGCTCATCCTTGCATTGCTTGTTGATTTCGAATTTTCATAAATGGCTAACAATAATTGTTATTCAAGTCAGGAAACACCACAAAACTTTCTCCACTTTTATCCAATCACTTACTGGCGGTTCAATGAGAAAAGCAATGTTTAATCTTGCTTACTATTAAGTAGTGCAAATATACATTTCAAATTTACTAGTATATTGATTTCTTGAATAGTCAACCATTTAAAGTGTGATGTATATTGAATGCATTATCACTGTCAATATCTAGTAGTAAGTTATATGAAGGAGCCTATTTATTAGAACACAGTATCATGGTCTGGTGGTTCCAACGTCCAGTGGAGACTAACTCAATAAACCGGAGTTATGGTATTTATCATTTTCCTGATCTGTTTCCATGCAGCGGTAGTTTTGTTTTAAATAGAACAAAATGAATCGCTCTGGTGCATTTCACACAACCAGAATGATGAAATCAGCTATTTGATAACTTTCGAAATTGTACACATGCTTTGAAAAATACAGTGTATCACTAACTTATTAAATGCTTCCGAAACACTGATTATCTTATTGGTTGTAGTTTACTTCTCCCACATTTTGATATGTATGTTGGTTTATAACATTGTACAGAATACTGCAGTATCGAGGTTTTATATTCTGAATGTTGTTAGGTGAATAATATGTAATTGTAAGTCTGTCGAATTATAGTTCACAAATTCGCAACAAATTACAAATGAATAGCATGCAACGTATCTGATATGATCCATCGCGTCGGTGGAACGACAACAAAATTGCCACTCGTTAGACCTTTACAGTGGTTTACTGCGTAGCCATTATATTTCTTGTCGACTAGTTTAAATGACATTCAGACGCATGGCTCTTAATAAATATTAGATTCATAACTTTAACCCACCCACATAATCAGTACAGAAATAATCATTCTGATCTATTTTTCTAAAACACATTTGCATCGTGTTGCTCTGCCAAACACCGTCTATATGCATGTATGATTGGTCAACACAGAATCTCTGAAGTGTGTGAATCCGTGCAAGTTGCCTCACATTGAAAGCACAGCAAAATCAACACCACATTAGTAGAAGTAGAAGTTGCTTCAGTGATAATAATAATAATAATAACTAGAAAATGAAGAGTTGGAATAAATTGAATATAGTTGAGGGAGAAGGAAATGAAGTGTAGAAAGACAGCTATGAAATAATTGGAAGTTCATAATTTAAAGGAAATCAACAAGTAAATACTCCCACACCACCTGTACTAATTTTAAATACACCTCCCGAAGTTATCAACCACTGGTTAAGATATTCGCGTGGACCCCAACCAGGTAGTCTGTATCTACTGATCCAACTCAAACCAGCAGTCAACAACTTCACGGACTGATATCATGTTTCGGTTTGGCCACCCCTAACTCTCTTCCATCATATTCTTTTATGAGTCATCATTGTGTGTCGAGGTAGACGGTGGTTAGAAATACGTAACACATGTCCAAACCATCAAAGTCAATGAAGATTGACAGCTTCATCGACTGATTCACCGACTCTTCCGTACACCTGATGCTTGACCTCGTTATTACTTATTCGGTGATCTCAGCTACCGCGATCGATGTTACGATGACACAGATGGTTAAATACCAATAACCTACAAGTGTAGTCTATTCTTAATTGTAACGTCTCACATGCATAAAGTCAGACAGAGTGAACTGATTCACAGTATACTCTTCCTTTAGTTAAGAGACGAATATCTCGCATACGCCATAAATGGCGTAAGTTGTTATGAACGAAACGAGCTTTTGAAAATCGTATTGAGATTACCTCAAACACCAAGCCAACACTGCTAATTAGATATCTTAGATAAGTGAAGTGATTGACGTGTTCAACTACTTCACTCCTTTTCTTTAGCTCAGGTGTTGACAAAGACTAACCATGAAATAGTATAACTAAGCATTTGACGCGAGGGTGGAGGGGGGAGTAGTAACACATGCCGAACATGCTTGTAATGTTGCATATTGCTGTCAAAGGATAGTTGAGTTGATGGACCCCTAAAGATCTATCCCATCAGGCTTCGAACACGACTAGGAGCGAAGAGAGTTCAGATATATACTGGCGAATATCTGCGTAATTAACAGTGAAGAGTGATGCGCAACGGAAACAGAAACTAGATGGAGAAGACAGTGGCGATAGGTAACATTAGGCAACTCTTAGATTATTAAAAGTAACCGAAGTCACAAAGTCATGTGTTAATGAGACAATCACCGAGAAAGACGAAAAACATTTGATCTCACTCTTGATATTTAGATCGGTAGGCTAAACACTCCACAGAGATGTTGAGTTAATCTTCAGCTGCTCCATAACTACTCATTATTTCAAGGAAGCCTGAACAGAATGTTAATTTAGGCCCCCCGACTACTACAGAATTCTCTAAAGCTATTGTTAATCTGGGGTGAGGCAGAGCAGCGAGTCCGAGTGGATTAACTTCAGAGGTCTTTAAGGATGGTGGTCCCACCTGAACGATTAAGCTGATTGATATTTTGGCCAAACGTTGGGGACTGGATATAATTTCATGTGACTGGTGTCTATAGGTAATCGTTCAAGTATATAAGAAGGAGAAGGAGGAGTCGACATTGTCCTGTAATAACCATCGAGGAATTAGTTTGATTAATATTGTGTCTGAAATACTAGCTTCTATAAATATAAGTCGTTTAGTTACAACACGTGATTTGCAAGTGCGATGAAGCCAGGCTAGTTTTAGACCTGGTTGCAGTTGTATAGACCAGATATTCACCATTCGTCAGGTTTTTAGATCACATACATACTTGTCGGCGCTTGACAATGGTGCGTTTTCTTGACTGATAAAATGTAGTATCCTTTGACAGCAATATGCAACATTACAAGCATGTTCGGCATGTGTTACTACTCCCCCCTCCACCCTCGCGTCAAATGCTTAGTTATACTATTTCATGGTTAGTCTTTGTCAACACCTGAGCTAAAGAAGAGGAGTGAAGTAGTTGAACACGTCAATCACTTCACTTATCTAAGATATCTAATTAGCAGTGTTGGCTTGGTGTTTGAGGTAATCTCAATACGATTTTCAAAAGCTCGTTTCGTTCATAACAACTTACGCCATTTATGGCGTATGCGAGATATTCGTCTCTTAACTAAAGGAAGAGTATACTGTGAATCAGTTCACTCTGTCTGACTTTATGCATGTGAGACGTTACAATTAAGAATAGACTACACTTGTAGGTTATTGGTATTTAACCATCTGTGTCATCGTAACATCGATCGCGGTAGCTGAGATCACCGAATAAGTAATAACGAGGTCAAGCATCAGGTGTACGGAAGAGTCGGTGAATCAGTCGATGAAGCTGTCAATCTTCATTGACTTTGATGGTTTGGACATGTGTTACGTATTTCTAACCACCGTCTACCTCGACACACAATGATGACTCATAAAAGAATATGATGGAAGAGAGTTAGGGGTGGCCAAACCGAAACATGATATCAGTCCGTGAAGTTGTTGACTGCTGGTTTGAGTTGGATCAGTAGATACAGACTACCTGGTTGGGGTCCACGCGAATATCTTAACCAGTGGTTGATAACTTCGGGAGGTGTATTTAAAATTAGTACAGGTGGTGTGGGAGTATTTACTTGTTGATTTCCTTTAAATTATGAACTTCCAATTATTTCATAGCTGTCTTTCTACACTTCATTTCCTTCTCCCTCAACTATATTCAATTTATTCCAACTCTTCATTTTTCTAGTTATTATTATTATTATTATCACTGAAGCAACTTCTACTTCTACTAATGTGGTGTTGATTTTGCTGTGCTTTCAATGTGAGGCAACTTGCACGGATTCACACACTTCAGAGATTCTGTGTTGACCAATCATACATGCATATAGACGGTGTTTGGCAGAGCAACACGATGCAAATGTGTTTTAGAAAAATAGATCAGAATGATTATTTCTGTACTGATTATGTGGGTGGGTTAAAGTTATGAATCTAATATTTATTAAGAGCCATGCGTCTGAATGTCATTTAAACTAGTCGACAAGAAATATAATGGCTACGCAGTAAACCACTGTAAAGGTCTAACGAGTGGCAATTTTGTTGTCGTTCCACCGACGCGATGGATCATATCAGATACGTTGCATGCTATTCATTTGTAATTTGTTGCGAATTTGTGAACTATAATTCGACAGACTTACAATTACATATTATTCACCTAACAACATTCAGAATATAAAACCTCGATACTGCAGTATTCTGTACAATGTTATAAACCAACATACATATCAAAATGTGGGAGAAGTAAACTACAACCAATAAGATAATCAGTGTTTCGGAAGCATTTAATAAGTTAGTGATACACTGTATTTTTCAAAGCATGTGTACAATTTCGAAAGTTATCAAATAGCTGATTTCATCATTCTGGTTGTGTGAAATGCACCAGAGCGATTCATTTTGTTCTATTTAAAACAAAACTACCGCTGCATGGAAACAGATCAGGAAAATGATAAATACCATAACTCCGGTTTATTGAGTTAGTCTCCACTGGACGTTGGAACCACCAGACCATGATACTGTGTTCTAAATAAATAGGCTCCTTCATATAACTTACTACTAGATATTGACAGTGATAATGCATTCAATATACATCACACTTTAAATGGTTGACTATTCAAGAAATCAATATACTAGTAAATTTGAAATGTATATTTGCACTACTTAATAGTAAGCAAGATTAAACATTGCTTTTCTCATTGAACCGCCAGTAAGTGATTGGATAAAAGTGGAGAAAGTTTTGTGGTGTTTCCTGACTTGAATAACAATTATTGTTAGCCATTTATGAAAATTCGAAATCAACAAGCAATGCAAGATGAGCAAGTTTTTCTACTTCTCATTACATCTTAGGTGTTGAAGATAATCACCAACAAACAATACAACAAAAGTCATCGCAATCTATCACCGATAACGAGAAAGATATAATTAACGAATTCATAAATATTGAAAATAAATTACCATTCTAAATGTATGAAAAGCACATCTGTGACACCGAATTCACCTTAACATGAATTTCGTCGGATTAACTCATTATCATTTCGATGAAAGGTGATTAGACAAAACGTGACTACCTTCGTCGATTAGTAGACTATTCAACAATATATAAACGAATAATCCACGATACTATGCAGTTTCAAACAACACAACATGAACAAGTGGTTTACGTACTCAATCATTTTACTCGTCCTACTCCCCATTGATCCATTGCGCAACGTTCATGGTCTCCGTTTACCTCCTGAGGAGTTACTTGGTAAGTATTGTCCATCGTTGTGATTGTGTGTCATTCACACCGTTAAAACATCTTAGTGGTTGATGAGCAACGAGAGTTGCATCATGGTCTTCAGAGTGCTTCCACTTACAACTTGTGGTTGTCTTTTTCGAACAGATACTTCCTTAATCATACTGTAATGTAACATGAGATTTTGGTTTTTCGATTTCAGGATGTCGTCCTAAGTGTCACTACTGCGGAAAAACTGCTGATTGTTGTGAAGGTCTCATATGTACAGATGGACAATGTCATGGTGCACACTATGGTGAATCATGTGGAGACAAACGTCCATGTTGTAGTGGGTTGAAGTGTGTCAATGGCAAATGCAATTCCAGTTATGAAGGCCCTATATTTAACTTTTGTTAGTTCATTGAACAATACAAATTTCGTCTAAATAAACTAATAATTTAATGAATGTCGTCATGTTTAATTTGTCCTCTTTTCCGTGGATATCACGTTAAATACTTGTAGTCAGATGACAGACATTGCAATAAGGCATTTATAACGAAACGAGATTTTGCAAGAAACACGTTAAGTTTGTGGTTATGAAGAGAGGCGACGAGACGTCACTGTTGATGTTTATTAGTTGATGGAATCAACTGATCATTCAATTAATTTTACTAAATACAAACGATATTGATAGTTTTTAAGTGAGATTGTGACTTGAAAGTGTAATCCAGGACGCGCGTTTCCTTTTACTTCGGACTCTTTTACTTGGTGTACCTCAATTCGAATATTGATTTTTACATTGGGATTCGAACTGGAGCGTTTCGTGTCAAACGACACCGCGTGGAAAGACGATTGTCGTGAATATTTAAGTTTTCTAAGCATCTGAGGATTATTTTATTTCATATGAATTCCCCTTATTATGTATGATAACATGCTTACTCTCTAGCTGTTTGTAATTATGCATAGTATAAACTGTATGAAACTCTTTAACGTCATCAGTCGTAGATCCATGTTAGTTTCATTTATAATGTCAAATTTAAATTGCTAATATTTGAATATAATGAATCTCTTCTTAAGTGCAACAGTATGTAGTCTTTTAACTTGATATGTGTAAACGGAGCAAAAGTAGAATTTACTCATTTACAAATTATTAATTAGTTCTCGCTGGATATTTGCTCATTTTTCCAGATTTATTGTAAAACAGTCCCAGTTATCTTCAATACGGCTGTAAATATACCACTCAGACTCGGAACGCTTTAAGCTAAATACTCTACACATCAACAAAGTGTTATGTTTGCCAACTACATGTAATCACACTAATCGATCGAAGTAACATAATGGATACATTTTAAACTATACATACGATTAATACATTCTATTAATTCTATTGTGATACTCACAACAGATGATGATTATGCTAGATATTCACAGACACACAAGTCACAAATACTTTAACAGGATTAAAACAGCAAATTAATTACTAATTAATGTTCGCTCAGTGACGATCATAATATGATTAACCGTATTATACAATCGTACGGCTTACATCTAATACTTTTCTATCCAGATTTAGTTACTGCTTGATTAGACCACAACCATGTTTCACTTATGTTGTTTGATCCTATTGTGTTGATAAGTGGTGCTACTGAACAGTAGATGAAAGTGATAAAAGTGATAATTGTTTAATTATAAGCATTTAAATCTTGCTGTACAGTTGACAGCATTGTGTAATAACTATAGTGTCAGGCGCAACATGTGCAGTGTTACATGTTGAGTGTTTATGTTGAAAACTTTGGTATGCAGCACTGAATACGTATAATAGCTAAATTCACTAAGGATGCCTAAATGAGGAAAGTGAAGTGTTGAATTGTAAACGTATTGGGTTCACCTAGATATAAATCCTGTATACATAGATATCTCCTAAATTAGTTGAATTCACGTATGCATACGAATGGTCGAATAAATGTAAATAAAGAAGATTATTCGAAGAATTAGATAGAAATGTGTTACAGGACTAAGACAATCCAACAAGCGACCAAGGTTCAAACGGCCAGGAAGAGAGAAGTTGTTTTTGTCACGTACTCAACATGTATACACCAAGGAATGTACAATGTAAAAGTTGACATATCCAATGGATAATCTGGGCCTAAACAAATCCACAGTACCATTCAATCGTGTACAGACTTTACGGCAGAACAGGAACGGTTTACATTTTATAAGGACAATTCCGCACACGTAACTACCTTCATTGTTGTAATGAACAGTAGTGCATAGTAACAGCTACTAGACATACTTGCTAGTATTTGCTACGCGACATGAGATGGTGGTAGTAAAAAGCAAGGGTTGTGTTCGATTAAATGGAGTATTTGTGCTACACGAACTTGCGTGTTTCGTCTTAATTGGTATATGACCCTAAATAAGCAGTCCAGAACCCATATGGACGAAAAGATGTTACTTATCGTCTTCGTGGGTAGGGAGGGGAGAGTATCAACAATGTTTACTGTTTGATCGAATCTTTATCCATTACTGGACGTTTCATTATCTAGAAGTATGTGGCTTGTGTGACAAGATGTAGCGTGTATATATCCAGAAATTTAGAATGATGTTTAATAACTCTTTTCTGACCGGTTTATGTCTTGTTGAGTTCTGGTTATGCTGCTGGATTCATAACCTCGTTGAGTTCATCAGCTATATATATATACTATTAGTAATTTCGCCTTCATCAATAACAATAACTTATGCACACACGTCAATTGCATGGTATATGTATTATCAAGAAGTCTAGAACAAAGATGTGATAGACATATATTTGAACCTGAAGGATTCAGTGCTACAAATTACACAACTTGCCGTAGCTTAATAGTACAGTCCAGCCTAACATTTAGGCCTCACACCAACAAAGAAATATACAGTACAAGGATCATTATGTTAAGGGGTAACCCCAGCCTCTACAGTCCCAACGAAGTCAACAAACTTGTGCTGATGTAATCTTGGTATTAAAATATATTTTCTTGCACTGACTGTTGATCATTCACAGTCACAAGTGTCGTTTTCGTAAGCCTGATTACTTAGATAAAAATAAAAATTATTCTGAGAACTTACAATACTGATCAATCAAGTTCCACTGAATTAACTTATTGCAAAGTTGTATATTATTGCACAGAGTGGTAATAAATTAATTGGAAAGCAATGCATAAGTCGCTTTGTATGTTTAAAATGTTTTAATGAGAGTACTGCGTTTATGGAACAACGAGATAATTCTCGATGACTAGTTGCAAACAGAAGTATCAAATAAAGGCAATCTCAAACGTGAAATAGCTGGACAGTTCACATTTTGATGTAGTGAAGGCTGAAACTGTAATGTAAAATGAAAGTAAAATTGAAATTAAGTTTGAGCATATATCTGAATTCTACGGGAAACTTTGTAGAATACCGACATCATAAAACGCACTTCCAGAAAAGTTATCAGGACAAGGTCATCTTTGTATTACCCTGATTCATTAATCAATGTTTCACTTTTCATTAGCAATCTCCTTTGATAATTAATATTCCTTTCGACACATTACAGTCTATGCAATTCAAACGTAGACTGGTAAAATGCTGAATAATTGTCGTGAGCAGTGAAAGGAAGCTAAAGCAGCACGTCACTGTTGATGTTTATTAGTTGATGGAATCAACTGATCATTCAATTAATTTTACTAAATACAAACGATATTCGTAACGTTTCGAATAAATTTCGTTATCCACCTGATCTGATTGAGCTTTCGTGTGGTGCTGAATTCTGTCGATTTATCCATATTGAAATTGAATTTGCTACTAAATCGTCAAATATCTGACTTGTCACCATCATTCTCTAGATATATTTATTTTGTGAATGTGCTTCATGTTACACAGTGTTTTGTACTAGTGAGCAAATTTAGTTAGGTCTAAATGACGATTGTTGCTTTAGTTAATTGTCATTTTCTTATGGAGAGAATACGCCAATTAACTAGTATTTAAATGTCGACTTAAGTATTCCTTAAAAATTAATGTTTGAATGTTGCTGTATTATGAAATTTTGTGTAATGGATATTTGTTTCTAACCGTCCTATCTGGCTTTTTATTAATTTTTCGCATAAAATTTCTTTGCAATCATGTAATTTTAAACCTCTTGATTATAGTAATCAAACTGTTGTCGATTCATTGTGAACAGTTACCAGCATGTTTTCTGAAGTTTTGTACTCGCTAATTAAACGCTATGGTAGTGTAAGTTTAACGAAATTCACTTTGCCTGCTCTTTATCACTTCATATAACTAACATTCTCTTTGTTATTATGCGAGAGATTAGGGTGGTGGTTTGGCCGATTGCTAATCGCTTGTTCCTAGTCGGTATTTGTGCGTCTACCCTACGCCCACCTAATCCCAGCCCAAATACGAAGAATGCTAGCCAACAGAACAACCAGATAGAATCCTATTATATTTCAAGTCTTTTTATTTTATATACATTAAATCAGACCGCAGAGCATACCATTTACTAAATTAACATGAATAGAGGATGACGGAAATAGTTGTGGTAGTGAATAGGAAAAGCTTGTACACAACTAATTAACTATAGTTCATAATAATTGACAGTTTAATAACAGTAATTATGCTAAACGGGAAGGTAGGGTAAAAGAAACGAAACAAAAATAGAAACAAAATGTTTACATTACAGAGAGTTAAAATAAAGGAAAAATTGTTCAAAAAACACAGTTCTGAAATTTAGTTACATTTATTTGAGGTCCGGAAAAACATTGCAGATGCATTATTTTACCATTCTCATTGTGATTACTTCATACGTGATGATACGTACTATGTCTATGAGATTTCGAATAGTTCATGAAACAAGCCACACTGATATGTCATCCAGTGAATATGAGTGTATTTGATGTATATGAGACTAAGTTCAAATCCCAGTTTAGGATTATTTTTGAGCCATCGTTCCATATCATGTGTTGTTTGAAATACTGATACAATTCTCCCAGTGAGCCAATCAATTTCACGGTATATTTGCAACTGTTTGTTGAAGATCCACCAATAATTTGCACACAAATAAGCGATCCGTTGGATGATATATCAGAATGTTAATAAAATTATCCACTTACATTACCATTGTCTTCCAACATGTATAAGTCATTTTACAATACAGGGTTAGAGAATAGGTAAGTAATAAACAGCAACATTGAAATTTGTATCAACCCACATAGAATATTGTAATTATTGTTTTCATTTCAATTCACTACTTATTATGATAAAATCGAATTTTTCGATGTTCTGATCTTTGAATTAAGTCAGTAGTATTTTGTGGAGTTCGTGATTTGCAAGGAGTCTTGTTTAAACAGATATTGCTTAGTCAAATGTTATACATTTGAGGATACTAGACCGTTAGATGTAACCGTCGGTTACTTATATTCACTGAAATACACTCAGAAACTCGAAACGGCTCGATGTTGGATGATGAAGGTGTATTTTGTCGTATTTAAATGCAGATTTGATGTGAAGTGAAGAATATGAGGGATAACACTCCTATGAAAATCGTTGAACTGAGGTCACTAACCTTGTACATGTACTATTTAAATTTAAGGTTATGGCAAACGCTGATCATTTTTCAGTGTAATAAGATAGAAATGGGAATAGCATGAGTAGTATTCCGACGAATGCAATATCCCACCATTCCCTTGTGCGACCTATTAATCAGTTGAACTATTTCCAATGTATCCGGAAGTATTTGGTATTGATCCCACTTACAATGTCACTGATGGGAGGTAAGAACGTGGTATGACAAATACTACTTTGTATGTATTTGTGGTTTCATTTGGTAATAATGAACAGTTGTAGGAGCGGATATTCATTTGTACCTGTATAGACTAGAAAATAATTGGCTGCAGATTACATTTAATAAACTATTAAGGCTATTAATAAACTATTAGGTAGAACTTATTTCAACAAAATACGACCGAAATTCGTTGACAGGAATTATTATACTGATAGATCCCTCTGTCACGCTAAAATTAAATAATATGCAGATAGTCGTTTTGTTTTATTTGAATCAATGTAACTATTTTCAACTTATTTATTTGCGATTTCCTTCACATTATCATATATCTCTCATAAATATGGTCTAACTTCTTCTTCGTTATTCCCCATCAATTATAATCGAACCGAGAAAAATCAAGTACTGTGATATGCGATGTCTGGAAGACATCATTTAAAGGAAAAGATAGATGATCAACGACTTAAGTGATAGAGGAGTATGAAATTATTCACAACTAATTGATTACACGTTACTATTTATTCGCATCGGTCATGAAGAAAATTGTTATGATGATCGCAATCTTTAAACAATGTGATGGTGGGCTTGACATGAGAATTTATTCAGTAGGTGGTTTGCATTACAAATGTGCTGCAACTTTACTGAACAGTGTCTATAAATGATGGTGAATTATTAAGTTTTCATAATTTATTTGCAATGTACTTGATTATTGTAGCCAACTTGATGTTTATCTGGCATATTATAAATTACAACAGTAATATGTTTAAGTGAAGGGATCAGTTTTCAGTGATTTATATATTTATATATGAATTCAATTGGTTTAAACTTGGTAATGAAGGGAACTGTACATAGATTACAATTAGTTAATGAAGCATTAATGGGAGTTGGAAACTGAATATCACAGAAAAGAGATAGAAAATATGTGTTGTGTTAACGAATAGGACAATATTTGTAGGATGAAGTGTATAATCAGTGTGTTATGGGAAATTATGAAAGTAACGAAACTCAGATGAACATAGAAACAAGGTAAAATCAATTCTGCTAAATATTGTGTGGTATGTTGTGGGGTGTGGTTCGATGGGTGGGTGTGTGATATTAAACAGAGTGTGAATAATTAAAATTTCTAAATGATAGGTGTGAAGAGCATGTGAATAACAATTATATGATAATATGATATGGAAACTTGCTAGCTAGGTATATAATAAAATGAGTAGATGAACAATCTACTTTCCAAGCATGGTGACAGTTTCTCTGTGCGTTCGACAATGACTGCGGTGACGCATAATTCTCGGAAACATAATACATTTGGAAGGTTTCTAATCACTTTATAAATTACTATGAAATGCACTTCTTTACTTATCTGGCGAATGGTGTTGTCTGGATGTTCTATTATTCTACTTCTAATGTAATCACTATTGCATTTTCTCAACCATGCGGTAATGTTCTCTTCAACTAATTTGAACATAGTTCTCATTGAACGATAAACGTAACTTACACTATAAAACAAGTAAATATTTGAATCTACATATTGAAGAGGTCAAATTATGTTCAATTCTGCATTCAGAAACATATATTATAGACTACAATCATGTGATTACTCGAAATTACAGAAATGTTACATTGGATAAGAAGATCAAATACATGGTGATAAGTAACTCGAAGAGATTTACTCTTTGTCATGTGAATATACATTTTAAAGTGTAACAGAAGTTTATTTAGTTGATCATGTACAATAACCAATAAGAATATAAAATATGCTAAGTTTAATGTAGAGGGTTTTACTGGTTAGCGTTTGCATCAACTTCCTTGACTAAGAAAAAGCATTCAACAGCGTGGATAGGAGAATATCATGTAGCCATCTACGACATTATGGCGTACCCCATAAGATAGACAACATCATACGGAATTCTTACGACGGACTTAATTGTTAAATCGTGCATTGAGGTCAGTTAGAAGGTCACTTGGGCATCATCATCGATAAAAAAAAACGAGGGTCTGATGCAAATGTGAAGGTGTGGACTGGAATGACAAGAGCAGCATCTCTACAACTGAAAAATATCTGGAACTCAAACCAACTGTCAGTTAACATTAAAGACAGAATTTTCGATAAAAATGTGAAGACAGTTCTGTAGTTTGCAGTTGATTGGCGTATTCTCTACATGAAAAAATGACAATTAACTAAAGCAACAATCGTCATTTAGACCTAACTAAATTTGCTCACTAGTACAAAACACTGTGTAACATGAAGCACATTCACAAAATAAATATATCTAGAGAATGATGGTGACAAGTCAGATATTTGACGATTTAGTAGCAAATTCAATTTCAATATGGATAAATCGACAGAATTCAGCACCACACGAAAGCTCAATCAGATCAGGTGGATAACGAAATTTATTCGAAACGTTACGAATATCGTTTGTATTTAGTAAAATTAATTGAATGATCAGTTGATTCCATCAACTAATAAACATCAACAGTGACGTCTCGTCGCCTCTCTTCATAACCACAAACTTAACGTGTTTCTTGCAAA
The DNA here is from genome assembly GCA_025215515.1 of Schistosoma japonicum. Classification (NCBI taxonomy): domain Eukaryota; kingdom Metazoa; phylum Platyhelminthes; class Trematoda; order Strigeidida; family Schistosomatidae; genus Schistosoma; species Schistosoma japonicum. The sequence continues at coordinate 30,688,947 of CM046061.1, forward strand.
ATCTCGTTTCGTTATAAATGCCTTATTGCAATGTCTGTCATCTGACTACAAGTATTTAACGTGATATCCACGGAAAAGAGGACAAATTAAACATGACGACATTCATTAAATTATTAGTTTATTTAGACGAAATTTGTATTGTTCAATGAACTAACAAAAGTTAAATATAGGGCCTTCATAACTGGAATTGCATTTGCCATTGACCACACTTCAACCCACTACAACATGGACGTTTGTCTCCACATGATTCACCATAGTGTGCACCATGACATTGTCCATCTGTACATATGAGACCTTCACAACAATCAGCAGTTTTTCCGCAGTAGTGACACTTAGGACGACATCCTGAAATCGAAAAACCAAAATCTCATGTTACATTACAGTATGATTAAGGAAGTATCTGTTCGAAAAAGACAACCACAAGTTGTAAGTGGAAGCACTCTGAAGACCATGATGCAACTCTCGTTGCTCATCAACCACTAAGATGTTTTAACGGTGTGAATGACACACAATCACAACGATGGACAATACTTACCAAGTAACTCCTCAGGAGGTAAACGGAGACCATGAACGTTGCGCAATGGATCAATGGGGAGTAGGACGAGTAAAATGATTGAGTACGTAAACCACTTGTTCATGTTGTGTTGTTTGAAACTGCATAGTATCGTGGATTATTCGTTTATATATTGTTGAATAGTCTACTAATCGACGAAGGTAGTCACGTTTTGTCTAATCACCTTTCATCGAAATGATAATGAGTTAATCCGACGAAATTCATGTTAAGGTGAATTCGGTGTCACAGATGTGCTTTTCATACATTTAGAATGGTAATTTATTTTCAATATTTATGAATTCGTTAATTATATCTTTCTCGTTATCGGTGATAGATTGCGATGACTTTTTGTTGTATTGTTTGTTGGTGATTATCTTCAACACCTAAGATGTAATGAGAAGTAGAAAAACTTGCTCATCTTGCATTGCTTGTTGATTTCGAATTTTCATAAATGGCTAACAATAATTGTTATTCAAGTCAGGAAACACCACAAAACTTTCTCCACTTTTATCCAATCACTTACTGGCGGTTCAATGAGAAAAGCAATGTTTAATCTTGCTTACTATTAAGTAGTGCAAATATACATTTCAAATTTACTAGTATATTGATTTCTTGAATAGTCAACCATTTAAAGTGTGATGTATATTGAATGCATTATCACTGTCAATATCTAGTAGTAAGTTATATGAAGGAGCCTATTTATTTAGAACACAGTATCATGGTCTGGTGGTTCCAACGTCCAGTGGAGACTAACTCAATAAACCGGAGTTATGGTATTTATCATTTTCCTGATCTGTTTCCATGCAGCGGTAGTTTTGTTTTAAATAGAACAAAATGAATCGCTCTGGTGCATTTCACACAACCAGAATGATGAAATCAGCTATTTGATAACTTTCGAAATTGTACACATGCTTTTGAAAAATACAGTGTATCACTAACTTATTAAATGCTTCCGAAAACACTGATTATCTTATTGGTTGTAGTTTACTTCTCCCACATTTTGATATGTATGTTGGTTTATAACATTGTACAGAATACTGCAGTATCGAGGTTTTATATTCTGAATGTTGTTAGGTGAATAATATGTAATTGTAAGTCTGTCGAATTATAGTTCACAAATTCGCCAACAATTACAAATGAATAGCATGCAACGTATCTGATATGATCCATCGCGTCGGTGGAACGACAACAAAATTGCCACTCGTTAGACCTTTACAGTGGTTTACTGCGTAGCCATTATATTTCTTGTCGACTAGTTTAAATGACATTCAGACGCATGGCTCTTAATAAATATTAGATTCATAACTTTAACCCACCCACATAATCAGTACAGAAATAATCATTCTGATCTATTTTTCTAAAACACATTTGCATCGTGTTGCTCTGCCAAACACCGTCTATATGCATGTATGATTGGTCAACACAGAATCTCTGAAGTGTGTGAATCCGTGCAAGTTGCCTCACATTGAAAGCACAGCAAAATCAACACCACATTAGTAGAAGTAGAAGTTGCTTCAGTGATAATAATAATAATAATAACTAGAAAAATGAAGAGTTGGAATAAATTGAATATAGTTGAGGGAGAAGGAAATGAAGTGTAGAAAGACAGCTATGAAATAATTGGAAGTTCATAATTTAAAGGAAATCAACAAGTAAATACTCCCACACCACCTGTACTAATTTTAAATACACCTCCCGAAGTTATCAACCACTGGTTAAGATATTCGCGTGGACCCCAACCAGGTAGTCTGTATCTACTGATCCAACTCAAACCAGCAGTCAACAACTTCACGGACTGATATCATGTTTCGGTTTGGCCACCCCTAACTCTCTTCCATCATATTCTTTTATGAGTCATCATTGTGTGTCGAGGTAGACGGTGGTTAGAAATACGTAACACATGTCCAAACCATCAAAGTCAATGAAGATTGACAGCTTCATCGACTGATTCACCGACTCTTCCGTACACCTGATGCTTGACCTCGTTATTACTTATTCGGTGATCTCAGCTACCGCGATCGATGTTACGATGACAACAGATGGTTAAATACCAATAACCTACAAGTGTAGTCTATTCTTAATTGTAACGTCTCACATGCATAAGTCAGACAGAGTGAACTGATCACAGTATACTCTTCCTTTAGTTAAGAGACGAATATCTCGCATAACGCCATAAATGGCGTAAGTTGTTATGAACGAAACGAGCTTTTGAAAATCGTATTGAGATTACCTCAAACACCAAGCCAACACTGCTAATTAGATATCTTAGATAAGTGAAGTGATTGACGTGTTCAACTACTTCACTCCTCTTCTTTAGCTCAGGTGTTGACAAAGACTAACCATGAAATAGTATAACTAAGCATTTGACGCGAGGGTGGAGGGGGGAGTAGTAACACATGCCGACATGCTTTGTAATGTTGCATATTGCTGTCAAAGGATACTAATTTTTATCAGTCAAGAAAACGCACCATTTGTCAAGCGCCCGACAAGTATGTATGTGATCTAAAACCTGACGAATGGTGAATATCTGGGTCTATACAACTGCAACCAGGTCTAAAACTAGCCTGGCTTCATCGCACTTGCAAATCACGTGTTGTAACTAAACGACTTATATTTATAGAAGCTAGTATTTCAGACACAATATTAATCAAACTAATTCCTCGATGGTTATTACAGGACAATGTCGACTCCTCCTTCTCCTTCTTATATACTTGAACGATTACCTATAGACACCAGTCACATGAAATTATATCCAGTCCCCAACGTTTGGCCAAAATATCAATCAGCTTAATCGTTCAGGTGGGACCACCATCCTTAAAGACCTCTGAAGTTAATCCACTCGGACTCGCTGCTCTGCCTCACCCCAGATTAACAATAGCTTTAGAGAATTCTGTAGTAGTCGAGGGCCTAAATCAACATTCTTTTCAGGCATCGCTTTTCACCAATTATTACGCAGGTATTTGCCATTTGTATCTGAACTCTCTTCGCTCCTAGTCGTGTTCGGAGCCTGATGAGATAGACCTTCAGGGTCCATCAACTCAACTAACGTCGTCGAGATCTATTGACCTTTCTTGACCTGTTGATTCAAGTCCGTGATAGATGTCACTGAAGATGCCGCAGGTATTCGGACACTTTGGCAAGCAGCGTCAAGGTTGGTCGCATGTTTATAGTTGCTTACGTGATTATTTAGTTGCTCCTGGAATTCGATCCCACCTTCCATGTTGTTCAACTGAATTTTAATGGGTTTTTTGTCAGTATTAGTTTTTCCTCAAACAATTAGATGCAAGCAAATGCGTACTCGTACTAGGGCATGATCAGAATCTATGCATGTATTCCAGAAAGAACGACAGTCACCTATCAAACCTCTCCAACAGTGAGTGGTGGTAATATGGTCTATTTAAGTCCACCGTTGGATAGGTGAAGGAGGTCACCCTGTTAGACAATGTCGCTCTTCATGCTTAAAGTTTGTGTTTGCTAGAAGTAAACGATTGACTGTTTCCATATCAACCTCATTAGAGACAATCTCGTCGCATCAAAGATTTTAACGGAGACAACTGAAATAAAGAAAAATCACTCATTTTTTGTGTTGTTTAGAAACGCAATTTCAGCAATCAGTATTTGTTAATCACTAATTGCCATCCTTTTATATCGGTTTTTGCATATCTGACATGTTGCCGAATATTTTTAAACAAAATTTCAGTTTAAATGAACTAAGATTTAGACACACTAGACAACAAGCATTCGAGGCGACTAGCAACACACTATATATCAAATGTAGTTGGTAGTGAATATTACAACTATTCACATTCTGTTTAATACCACCCCCCTCAACAAACACTCCGCATCAACATACCACACAATATTTAGCAGAATTGATTTTACCTTGTTTCTATGTTCATCTGAGTTTCGTTACTTTTATAATTTCCCATAACACACTGATTATACACTTCATCCTACAAATATTGTCCTATTCGTTAACACAACACATATTTTCTATCTCTTTTCTGTGATATTCAGTTTCCAACTCCCATTAATGCTTCATTAACTAATTGTAATCTATGTACAGTTCCCTTCATTACCAAGTTTAACCAATTGAATTCATATATAAATATATAAATCACTGAAAACTGATCCCTTCACTTAAACATATTACTGTTGTAATTTATAATATGCCAGATAAACATCAAGTTGGCTACAATAATCAAGTACATTGCAAATAAATTATGAAAACTTAATAATTCACCATCATTTATAGACACTGTTCAGTCAAGTTGCAGCACATTTGTAATGCAAACCACCTACTGAATAAATTCTCATGTCAAGCCCACCATCACATTGTTTAAAGATTGCGATCATCATAACAATTTTCTTCATGACCGATGCGAATAAATAGTAACGTGTGATCAATTAATTTGTGAATACTTTCATCCTCCTCTATCACTTAAGTCGTTGATCATCTATCTTTTCTTTAAAATGATGTCTTCCAGACATCGCATATCCAGTACTTGATTTTTTCTCGGTCGATATAATTGATGGGGAATAACGAAGAAGAAGTTAGACCATATTTTATGAGAGATATATGATAATGTGAGGAAATCGCAAATAAATAAGTTGAAAATAGTTACATTGATTCAAATAAAACAAAACGACTATCTGCATATTATTTAATTTTAGCGTGACGGAGGGATCAACGAAACGCATCGAACTCAAACTGGACAGAAAACATTAGCCACTGGAGAAGTGCTACTATATTCTGGCCACGAAGAGGAAATTTACCTACACACCCAAAGAGTTGTTTCGACGCTGCCTCAGAAAGCGCGCAATGCACTTGTAGGATGGGAACCACATCGACCCAGAATCATCAAAGCATCTTTAAGACAATGAAGAAGGGAATCACAATGAACATCATCCAATGTTATGCACCCACCAACGACGGCAACGACGACGACAAAGATCAGTTTTATGATAGGTTGCAGTCAATTATAGCGAAGTGTCCAGGAAAGGATCTGACAATCCTAATTGGGGACCTAAATGCCAAAGTCAGAATGGACAACACCGGTTACGAAGACATCATGGGACGACAAGGACTGGGAGAAAGAAATGAAAATGGTGAAAGATTTACAAATCTTTGCGCTTTCAACAAAATGGTTATAGGTGGTACAATATTCCTCCACAAACGCATACACAAGGCTACATGGATCTCACCAGATCATACTACGGAGAATCAAATCTATCATATATGCATCAATAAAAAATTCAGAAGATCAATGGAAGATGTGAGAACCAGGGGAGGAGCCGATGTAGCTTCAGATCACCACCTAGTGGTTGCCAAAATGAAACTGAAGCTAAAGAAGCAATGGATAACTGGTGCAACAGCATTACAACGGTTCAATACAGCCTCTCTTCGGGATACTGACAAACTCAAGGAATTTAAAATAACTCTGAACAACAGGTTCCAAGCCTTACAAGATCTGCTGAACGAGGAAGAAAACACTATGGAGGGCAACTGGAAAGGAATCAAAGAGGCACTAACTTCAACTTGTCGAGAGGCTATGGGCTACAAGAAACACTATTATAAGGAATGGATTTCCACAGAGACCCTGAGCAAAATTCAACAAAGGAGGAACAATAAGGCAGAAATCAACAACAGCCGAACTACAGCAGGAAAAATCAAGACATAAAATGAATACACAGAAGCAAATAAACAAGTAAAGAAGTGCATTCGAGCCGACAAACGTAAGTAGATCGAAGGCCTTGCAACAACAGCGGAAAAAGCTGCAAAAGAACGAAATATGAAACAGCTATACGACACAACGAAGAAACTGGCAACACCAATAATCACTAGTACTCCAGTATTCTTGACTATATCGTATTTTTGGATGTCAGATATTTAGAATTCTTATGATATGAATTTTAGCCTATTAGTTTGGGCTGTTCTTATTTTTATTTAAGTCACCAGGAAACTAATGAATATACTAGAATACTAGAATAGTGAATAAACTGCCAGAATTAAATGTTATAATATTCCCTACCAACTACATTTGATATATAGTGTGTTGCTAGTCGCCTCGAATGCTTGTTGTCTAGTGTGTCTAAATCTTAGTTCATTTAAACTGAAATTTTGTTTAAAAATATTCGGCAACATGTCAGATATGCAAAAACCGATATAAAAGGATGGCAATTAGTGATTAACAAATACTGATTGCTGAAATTGCGTTTCTAAACAACACAAAAAATGAGTGATTTTTCTTTATTTCAGTTGTCTCCGTTAAAATCTTTGATGCGACGAGATTGTCTCTAATGAGGTTGATATGGAAACAGTCAATCGTTTACTTCTAGCAAACACAAACTTTAAGCATGAAGAGCGACATTGTCTAACAGGGTGACCTCCTTCACCTATCCAACGGTGGACTTAAATAGACCATATTACCACCACTCACTGTTGGAGAGGTTTGATAGGTGACTGTCGTTCTTTCTGGAATACATGCATAGATTCTGATCATGCCCTAGTACGAGTACGCATTTGCTTGCATCTAATTGTTTGAGCAAAAACTACTACTGACAAAAAACCCATTAGAATTCAGTTGAACAACATGGAAGGTAGGATCGAATTCCAGGAGCAACTAAATAATCACGTAAGCAACTATAAACATGCGACCAACCTTGACGCTGCTTGCCAAAGTGTCCGAATACCTGCGGCATCTTCAGTGACATCTATCACGGACTTGAATCAACAGGTCAAGAAAGATCAATGGATCTCGACGACGTTAGTTGAGTTGATGGACCCCTAAAGATCTATCCCATCAGGCTCCGAACACGACTAGGAGCGAAGAGAGTTCAGATATAAACTGGCGAATATCTGCGTAATTATCAGTGAAGAGTGATGCCTGAACAGAATGTTAATTTAGGCCCCCCGACTACTACAGAATTCTCTAAAGCTATTGTTAATCTGGGGTGAGGCAGAGCAGCGAGTCCGAGTGGATTAACTTCAGAGGTCTTTAAGGATGGTGGTCCCACCTGAACGATTAAGCTGATTGATATTTTGGCCAAACGTTGGGGACTGGATATAATTTCATGTGACTGGTGTCCATCAGTAATCGTTCAAGTATATAAGAAGGAGAAGGAGGAGTCGACATTGTCCTGTAATAACCATCGAGGAATTAGTTTGATTATTATTGTGTCTGAAATACTAGCTTCTATAATTATGAGTCGTTTAGTTACAACACGTGATTCGCAGATGCAATGAAGCCAGGCTAGTTTTAGACCTGGTTGCAGTTGTATAGACCAGATATTCACCATTCGTCAGGTTTTAGATCACATACATACTTGTCGGCGCTTGACAATGGTGCGTTTTCTTGACTGATAAAATGTAGTATCCTTTGACAGCAATATGCAACATTACAAGCATGTTCGGCATGTGTTACTACTCCCCCCTCCACCCTCGCGTCAAATGCTTAGTTATACTATTTCATGGTTAGTCTTTGTCAACACCTGAGCTAAAGAAGAGGAGTGAAGTAGTTGAACACGTCAATCACTTCACTTATCTAAGATATCTAATTAGCAGTGTTGGCTTGGTGTTTGAGGTAATCTCAATACGATTTTCAAAAGCTCGTTTCGTTCATAACAACTTACGCCATTTATGGCGTATGCGAGATATTCGTCTCTCAACTAAAGGAAGAGTATACTGTGAATCAGTTCACTCTGTCTGACTTTATGCATGTGAGACGTTACAATTAAGAATAGACTACACTTGTAGGTTATTGGTATTTAACCATCTGCGTCATCGTAACATCGATCGCGGTAGCTGAGATCACCGAATAAGTAATAACGAGGTCAAGCATCAGGTGTACGGAAGAGTCGGTGAATCAGTCGATGAAGCTGTCAATCTTCATTGACTTTGATGGTTTGGACATGTGTTACGTATTTCTAACCACCGTCTACCTCGACACACAATGATGACTCATAAAAGAATATGATGGAAGAGAGTTAGGGGTGGCCAAACCGAAACATGATATCAGTCCGTGAAGTTGTTGACTGCTGGTTTGAGTTGGATCAGTAGATACAGACTACCTGGTTGGGGTCCACGCGAATATCTTAACCAGTGGTTGATAACTTCGGGAGGTGTATTTAAAATTAGTACAGGTTGTGTGGGAGTATTTACTTGTTGATTTCCTTTAAATTATGAACTTCCAATTATTTCATAGCTGTCTTTCTACACTTCATTTCCTTCTCCCTCAACTATATTCAATTTATTCCAACTCTTCATTTTTCTAGTTATTATTATTATTATTATCACTGAAGCAACTTCTACTTCTACTAATGTAGTGTTGATTTTGCTGTGCTTTCAATGTGAGGCAACTTGCACGGATTCACACACTTCAGAGATTCTGTGTTGACCAATCATACATGCATATAGACGGTGTTTGGCAGAGCAACACGATGCAAATGTGTTTTAGAAAAATAGATCAGAATGATTATTTCTGTACTGATTATGTGGGTGGGTTAAAGTTATGAATCTAATATTTATTAAGAGCCATGCGTCTGAATGCCATTTAAACTAGTCGACAAGAAATTTAATGGCTACGCAGTAAACCACTGTAAAGGTCTAACGAGTGGCAATTTTGTTGTCGTTCCACCGACGCGATGGATCATATCAGATACGTTGCATGCTATTCATTTGTAATTTGTTGCGAATTTGTGAACTATAATTCGACAGACTTACAATTACATATTATTCACCTAACAACATTCAGAATATAAAACCTCGATACTGCAGTATTCTGTACAATGTTATAAACCAACATACATATCAAAATGTGGGAGAAGTAAACTACAACCAATAAGATAATTAGTGTTTCGGAAGCATTTAATAAGTTAGTGATACACTGTATTTTTCAAAGCATGTGTATATTTTCGAAAGTTATCAAATAGCTGATTTCATCATTCTGGTTCTGTGAAATGCACCAGAGCGATTCATTTTGTTCTATTTAAAACAAAACTACCGCTGCATGGAAACAGATCAGGAAGATGATAAATACCATAACTCCGGTTTATTGATTTAGTCTCCACTGGACGTTGGAACCACCAGACCATGATACTGTGTTCTAAATAAATAGGCTCCTTCATATAACTTACTACTAGATATTGACAGTGATAATGCATTCAATATACATCACACTTTAAATGGTTGACTATTCAAGAAATCAATATACTAGTAAATTTGAAATGTATATTTGCACTACTTAATAGTAAGCAAGATTAAACATTGCTTTTCTCATTGAACCGCCAGTAAGTGATTGGATAAAAGTGGAGAAAGTTTTGTGGTGTTTCCTGACTTGAATAACAATTATTGTTAGCCATTTATGAAAATTCAAAATAAACGTGCAATGCATGATGAGCAAGTTTTTCTACTTCTCATTACATCTTAGGTGTTGAAGATAATCACCAACAAACAATACAACAAAAAGTCATCGCAATCTATCACCGATAACGAGAAAGATATAATTAACGAATTCATAAATATTGAAAATAAATTACCATTCTAAATGTATGAAAAGCACATCTGTGACACCGAATTCACCTTAACATGAATTTCGTCGGATTAACTCATTATCATTTCGATGAAAGGTGATTAGACAAAACGTGACTACCTTCGTCGATTAGTAGACTATTCAACAATATATAAACGAATAATCCACGATACTATGCAGTTTCAAACAACACAACATGAACAAGTGGTTTACGTACTCAATCATTTTACTCGTCCTACTCCCCATTGATTCATTGCGCAAAGTTCATGGTCTCCGTTTACCTCCTGAGGAGTTACTTGGTAAGTATTGTCCATCGTTGTGATTGTGTGTCATTCACACCGTTAAAACATCTTAGTGGTTGATGAGCAACGAGAGTTGCATCATGGTCTTCAGAGTGCTTCCACTTACAACTTGTGGTTGTCTTTTTCGAACAGATACTTCCTTAATCATACTGTAATGTAACATGAGATTTTGGTTTTTCGATTTCAGGATGTCGTCCTAAGTGTCACTACTGCGGAAAAACTGCTGATTGTTGTGAAGGTCTCATATGTACAAATGGACAATGTCATGGTGCACACTATGGTGAATCATGTGGAGACAAACGTCCATGTTGTAGTGGGTTGAAGTGTGTCAATGGCAAATGCAATTACAGTTATGAAGGCCCTATATATAACTTTTGTTAGTTCATTGAACAATACAAATTTCGTCTAAATAAACTAATAATTTAATGAATGTCGTCATGTTTAATTTGTCCTCTTTTCCGTGGATATCACGTTAAATACTTGTAGTCAGATGACAGACATTGCAATAAGGCATTTATAACGAAACGAGATTTTGCAAGAAACACGTTAAGTTTGTGGTTATGAAGAGAGGCGACGAGACGTCACTGTTGATGTTTATTAGTTGATGGAATCAACTGATCATTCAATTAATTTTACTAAATACAAACGATATTGATAATGTTTAAGTGAGATTGTGACTTGAAAGTGTAATCCAGGACGCGCGTTTCCTTTTACTTCGGACTCTTTTACTTGGTGTACCTCAATTCGAATATTGATTTTTACATTGGGATTCGAACTGGAGCGTTTCGTGTCAAACGACACCGCGTGGAAAGACGATTGTCGTGAATATTTAAGTTTTCTAAGCATCTGACGATTATTTTATTTCATATGAATTCCCCTTATTATGTATGATAACATGCTTACTCTCTAGCTGTTTGTAATTATGCATAGTATAAACTGTATGAAACTCTTTAACGTCATTAGTCGTAGATCCATGTTAGTTTCATTTATAATGTCAAATTTAAATTGCTAATATTTGAATATAATGAATCTCTTCTTAAGTGCAACAGTATGTAGTCTTTTAACTTGATATGTGTAAACGGAGCAAAAGTAGAATTTACTCATTTACAAATTATTAATTAGTTCTCGCTGGATATTTGCTCATTTTTCCAGATTTATTGTAAAACAGTCCCAGTTATCTTCAATACGGCTGTAAATATACCACTCAGACTCGGAACGCTTTAAGCTAAATACTCTACACATCAACAAAGTGTTATGTTTGCCAACTACATGTAATCACACTAATCGATTGAAGTAACATAATGGATACATTTTAAACTATACATACGATTAATATATAGCGAAATGCTTTCGAAAATTCTATTGTGATACTCACAACAGATGATGATTATGCTAGATATTCACAGACACACAAGTCACAAATACTTTAACAGGATTAAAACAGCAAATTAATTACTAATTAATGTTCGCTCAGTGACGATCATAATATGATTAACCGTATTATACAATCGTACGGCTTACATCTAATACTTTTCTATCCAGATTTAGTTACTGCTTGATTAGACCACAACCATGTTTCACTTATGTTGTTTGATCCTATTGTGTTGATAAGTGGTGCTACTGAACAGTAGATAAAAGTGATAATTATTTAATTATAAGCATTTAAAATTTTGCAGTTGAGATGACGGCATTGAGTAATAATTATGGTGTCAGGCGCAACATGTGCAGTGTTACATGTTGAGTGTTTATGTTGAAAACTTTGGTATGCAGCACTGAATACGTATAATAGCTAAATTCACTAAGGACGCATAAATGAGGGAAGTGAAGTGTTGAATTGTAAACGTATTGGGTTCACCTAGATATAAATCCTGTATACATAGATATCTCTTAAATTAGTTGAATTCACGTATGCATACGAATGGTCGAATAAATGTAAATAAAGAAGATTATTCGAAGAATTAGATAGAAATGTGTTACAGGACTAAGACAATCCAACAAGCGACCAAGGTTCAAACGGCCAGGAAAAGAGAAGTTGTTTTTGTCACGTACTCAACATGTATACACCAAGGAATGTACAATGTAAAAGTTGACATATCCAATGGATAATCTGGGCATAAACAAATCCACAGTACCATTCAATCGTGTACAGACTTTACGGCAGAACAGGAACGGTTTACATTTTATAAGGACAATTCCGCACACGTAACTACCTTCATTGTTGTAATGAACAGTAGTGCATAGTAACAGCTACTAGACGTACTTGTTAGTCTTTGCTACGCGACATGAGATGGTGGTAGTCAAAAGCAAGGGTTGTGTTCGATTAAATGGAGTATTTGTGCTACACGAACTTGCGTGTTTCGTCTTAATTGGTATATGACCCTAAATAAGCAGTCCAGAACCCATATGGACGAAAAGATGTTACTTATCGTCTTCGTGGGTAGGGAGGGGAGAGTATCAACAATGTTTACTGTTTGATCGAATCTTTATCAATTACTGGACGTTTCATTATTTAGAAGCATGTGGCTCGTGTGACAAGATGTAGCGTGTATATATCCAGAAATTTAGAATGATGTTTAATAACTCTTTTCTGACCGGTTTATGTCTTGTTGAGTTCTGGTTATGCTGCTGGATTCATAACCTCGTTGAGTTCATCAGCTATATATATATACTATTAGTAATTTTGCCTTCATCAATAACAATAACTTATGCACACACGTCAATCGCATGGTATATGTATTATCAAGAAGTCTAGAACAAAGATGTGATAGACATATATTTGAACCTAAAGGATTCAGTGCTAGAAATTACACAACTTGCCGTAGCTTAATAGTACAGTCCAGCCTAACATTTAGGCCTCACACCAACAAAGAAATATACAGTACAAGGATCATTATGTTAAGGGGTAACCCCAGCCTCTACAGTCCCAACGAAGTCAACAAACTTGTGCTGATGTAATCTTGGTATTAAAATATATTTTCTTGCACTGACTGTTGATCATTCACAGTCACAAGTGTCGTTTTCGTAAGCCTGATTACTTAGATAAAAATAAAAATTATTCTGAGAACTTACAATACTGATCAATCAAGTTCCACTGAATTAACTTATTGCAAAGTTGTATATTATTGCACAGAGTGGTAATAAATTAATTGGAAAGCAATGCATAAGTCGCTTTGTATGTTTAAAATGTTTTAATGAGAGTACTGCGTTTATGGAACAACGAGATAATTCTCGATGACTAGTTGCAAACAGAAGTATCAAATAAAGGCAATCTCAAACGTGAAATAGCTGAACAGTTCACATTTTGATGTAGTGAAGGCTGAAACTGTAATGTAAAATGAAAGTAAAATTGAAATTAAGTTTGAGCATATATCTGAATTCTACGGGAAACTTTGTAGAATACCGACATCATAAAACGCACTTCCAGAAAAGTTATCAGGACAAGGTCATCTTTGTATTACCCTGATTCATTAATCAATGTTTCACCTTTCATTAGCAATCTCCTTTGATAATTAATATTCCTTTCGACACATTACAGTCTATGCAATTCAAACGTAGACTGGTAAAATGCTGAATAATTGTCGTGAGCAGTGAAAGGAAGCTAAAGCAGCACGTCACTGTTGATGTTTACTAGTTGATGGAATCAACTGATCAATCAATTAATTTTACTAAATACAAACGATATTCGTAACGTTTCGAATAAATTTCGTTATCCACCTGATCTGATTGAGCTTTCGTGTAGTGCTGAATTCTGTCGATTTATCCATATTGAAATTGAATTTGCTACTAAATCGTCAAATATCTGACTTGTCACCATCATTCTCTAGATATATTTATTTTGTGAATGTGCTTCATGTTACACAGTGTTTTGTACTAGTGAGCAAATTTAGTTAGGTCTAAATGACGATTGTTGCTTTAGTTAATTGTCATTTTTTCATGTAGAGAATACGCCAATTAACTAGTATTTAAATGTCGACTTAAGTATTCCTTAAAAATTAATGTTTGAATGTTGCTGTATTATGAAATTTTGTGTAATGGATATTTGTTTCTAACCGTCCTATCTGGCTTTTTATTAATTTTTCGCATAAAATTTCTTTGCAATCATGTAATTTTAAACCTCTTGATTATAGTAATCAAACTGTTGTCGATTCATTGTGAACAGTTACCAGCATGTTTTCTGAAGTTTTGTACTCGCTAATTAAACGCTATGGTAGTGTAAGTTTAACGAAATTCACTTTGCCTGCTCTTTATCACTTCATATAACTAACATTCTCTTTGTTATTATGCGAGAGATTAGGGTGGTGGTTTGGCCGATTGCTAATCGCTTGTTCCTAGTCGGTATTTGTGCGTCTACCCTACGCCCACCTAATCCCAGCCCAAATACGAAGAATGCTAGCCAACAGAACAACCAGATAGAATCCTATTATATTTCAAGTCTTTTTATTTTATATACATTAAATCAGACCGCAGAGCATACCATTTACTAAATTAACATGAATAGAGGATGACGGAAATAGTTGTGGTAGTGAATAAGAAAAGCTTGTACACAACTAATTAACTATAGTTCATAATAATTGACAGTTTAATAACAGTAATTATGCTAAACGGGAAGGTAGGGTAAAAGAAACGAAACAAAAATAGAAACAAAATGTTTACATTACAGAGAGTTAAAATAAAGGAAAAATTGTTCAAAAAACACAGTTCTGAAATTTAGTTACATTTATTTGAGGTCCGGAAAAACATTGCAGATGCATTATTTTACCATTCTCATTGTGATTACTTCATACGTGATGATACGTACTATGTCTATGAGATTTCGAATAGTTCATGAAACAAGCCACACTGATATGTCATCCAGTGAATATGAGTGTATTTGATGTATATGAGACTAAGTTCAAATCCCAGTTTAGGATTATTTTTGAGCCATCGTTCCATATCATGTGTTGTTTGAAATACTGATACAATTCTCCCAGTGAGCCAATCAATTTCACGGTATATTTGCAACTGTTTGTTGAAGATCCACCAATAATTTGCACACAAATAAGCGATCCGTTGGATGATATATCAGAATGTTAATAAAATTATCCACTTACATTACCATTGTCTTCCAACATGTATAAGTCATTTTACAATACAGGGTTAGAGAATAGGTAAGTAATAAACAGCAACATTGAAATTTGTATCAACCCACATAGAATATTGTAATTATTGTTTTCATTTCAATTCACTACTTATTATGATGAAATCGAATTTTTCGATGTTTTGATCTTTGAATTAAGTCAGTAGTATTTTGTGGAGTTCGTGATTTGCAAGGAGTCTTGTTTAAACAGATATTGCTTAGTCAAATGTTATACATTTGAGGATACTAGACCGTTAGATGTAACCGTCGGTTACTTATATTCACTGAAATACACTCAGAAACTCGAAACGGCTCGATGTTGGATGATGAAGGTGTATTTTGTCGTATTTAAATGCAGATTTGATGTGAAGTGAAGAATATGAGGGATAACACTCCTATGAAAATCGTTGAACTGAGGTCACTAACCTTGTACATGTACTATTTAGATTTAAGGTTATGGCAAACGCTGATCATTTTTCAATGTAATAAGATAGAAATGGGAATAGCATGAGTAGTATTCCGACGAATGCAATATCCCACCATTCCCTTGTGAAACCTATTAATCAGTTGAACTATTTCCAATGTATCCGGAAGTATTTGGTATTGATCCCACTTACAATGTCACTGATGGGAGGTAAGAACGTGGTATGACAAATACTACTTTGTATGTATTTGTGGTTTCATTTGGTAATAATGAACAGTTGTGGGAGCGGATATTCATTTGTACCTGTATAGACTAGAAAATAATTGGCTGCAGATTACATTTAATAAACTATTAAGGCTATTAATAAACTATTAGGTAGAACTTATTTCAACAAAATACGGCCGAAATTCGTTGACAGGAATTATTATACTGATAGATCCCTCTGTCACGCTAAAATTAAATAATATGCAGATAGTCGTTTTGTTTTATTTGAATCAATGTAACTATTTTCAACTTATTTATTTGCGATTTCCTTCACATTATCATATATCTCTCATAAATATGGTCTAACTTCTTCTTCGTTATTCCCCATCAATTATAATCGAACCGAGAAAAATCAAGTACTGTGATATGCGATGTCTGGAAGACATCATTTAAAGGAAAAGATAGATGATCAACGACTTAAGTGATAGAGGAGGATGAAATTATTCACAAATTAATTGATCACACGTTACTATTTATTCGCATCGGTCATGAAGAAAATTGTTATGATGATCGCAATCTTTAAACAATGTGATGGTGGGCTTGACATGAGAATTTATTCAGTAGGTGGTTTGCATTACAAATGTGCTGCAACTTGACTGAACAGTGTCTATAAATGATGGTGAATTATTAAGTTTTCATAATTTATTTGCAATGTACTTGATTATTGTAGCCAACTTGATGTTTATCTGGCATATTATAAATTACAACAGTAATATGTTTAAGTGAAGGGATCAGTTTTCAGTGATTTATATATTTATATATGAATTCAATTGGTTAAACTTGGTAATGAAGGGAACTGTACATAGATTACAATTAGTTAATGAAGCATTAATGGGAGTTGGAAACTGAATATCACAGAAAAGAGATAGAAAATATGTGTTGTGTTAAAGAATAGGACAATATTTGTAGGATGAAGTGTATAATCAGTGTGTTATGGGAAATTATGAAAGTAACGAAACTCAGATGAACATAGAAACAAGGTAAAATCAATTCTGCTAAATATTGTGTGGTATGTTGTGGGGTGTGGTTCGATGGGTGGGTGTGTGATATTAAACAGAGTGTGAATAATTAAAATTTCTAAATGATAGGTGTGAAGAGCATGTGAATAACAATTATATGATAATATGATATGGAAACTTGCTAGCTAGGTATATAATAAAATGAGTAGATGAACAATCTACTTTCCAAGCATGGTGACAGTTTCTCTGTGCGTTCGACAATGACTGCGGTGATGCATAATTCTCGGAAACATAATACATTTGGAAGGTTTCTAATCACTTTATAAATTACTATGAAATACACTTCTTTACTTATCTGGCGAATGGTGTTGTCTGGATGTTCTATTATTCTACTTCTAATGTAATCACTATTGCATTTTCTCAACCATGCGGTAATGTTCTCTTCAACTAATTTGAACATAGTTCTCATTGAACGATAAACGTAACTTACACTATAAAAACAAGTAAATATTTGAATCTACATATTGAAGAGGTCAAATTATGTTCAATTCTGCATTCAGAAACATATATTATAGACTACAATCATGTGATTACTCGAAATTACAGAAATGTTACATTGGATAAGAAGATCAAATACATGGTGATAAGTAACTCGAAGAGATTTACTCTTTGTCATGTGAATATACATTTTAAAGTGTAACAGAAGTTTATTTAGTTGATCATGTACAATAACCAATAAGAATATAAAATATGCTAAGTTTAATGTAGAGGGTTTTACTGGTTAGCGTTTGCATCAACTTCCTTGACTAAGAAAAAGCATTCAACAGCGTGGATAGGAGAATATCATGTAGCCATCTACGACATTATGGCGTACCCCATAAGATAGTCAACATCATACGGAATTCTTACGACGGACTTAATTGTTAAATCGTGTATTGAGGTCAGTTAGAAGGTCACTTGGGCATCATCATCGATAAAAAAAAACGAGGGTCTGATGCAAATGTGAAGGTGTGGACTGGAATGACAAGAGCAGCATCTCTACAACTGAAAAATATCTGGAACTCAAACCAACTGTCAGTTAACTTTAAAGACAGAATTTTCGATAAAAATGTGAAGACAGTTCTGTAGTTTGCAGTTGATTGGCGTATTCTCTACATGAAAAAATGACAATTAACTAAAGCAACAATCGTCATTTAGACCTAACTAAATTTGCTCACTAGTACAAAACACTGTGTAACATGAAGCACATTCACAAAATAAATATATCTAGAGAATGATGGTGACAAGTCAGATATTTGACGATTTAGTAGCAAATTCAATTTCAATATGGATAAATCGACAGAATTCAGCACCACACGAAAGCTCAATCAGATCAGGTGGATAACGAAATTTATTCGAAACGTTACGAATATCGTTTGTATTTAGTAAAATTAATTGAATGATCAGTTGATTCCATCAACTAATAAACATCAACAGTGACGTCTCGTCGCCTCTCTTCATAACCACAAACTTAACGTGTTTCTTGCAAAATCTCGTTTCGTTATAAATGCCTTATTGCAATGTCTGTCATCTGACTACAAGTATTTAACGTGATATCCACGGAAAAGAGGACAAATTAAACATGACGACATTCATTAAATTATTAGTTTATTTAGACGAAATTTGTATTGTTCAATGAACTAACAAAAGTTATATATAGGGCCTTCATAACTGTAATTGCATTTGCCATTGACACACATCAACCCACTACAACATGGACGTTTCTCTCTACATGATTCACCGTAGTGTGCACCATGACATTGTCCATTTGTACATATGAGACCTTCACAACAATCAGCAGTTTTTCCGCAGTAGTGACACTTAGGACGACATCCTGAAATCGAAAAACCAAAATCTCATGTTACATTACAGTATGATTAAGGAAGTATCTGTTCGAAAAAGACAACCACAAGTTGTAAGTGGAAGCACTCTGAAGACCATGATGCAACTCTCGTTGCTCATCAACCACTAAGATGTTTTAACGGTGTGAATGACACACAATCACAACGATGGACAATACTTACGAAGTAACACATCAGGAATTTTACGATGACCATAAAATTGGCGCAATGAATCAATGGGGAGTAGGACGAGTAAAATGATTAAGTACGTAAACCACTTGTTCATGTTGTGTTGTTTGAAACTGCATAGTATCGTGGATTATTCGTTTATATATTGTTGAATAGTCTACTAATCGACGAAGGTAGTCACGTTTTGTCTAATCACCTTTCATCGAAATGATAATGAGTTAATCCGACGAAACTCATGTTAAGGTGAATTCGGTGTCACAGATGTGCTTTTCATACATTTAGAATGGTAATTTATTTTCAATATTTATGAATTCGTTAATTATATCTTTCTCGTTATCGGTGATAGATTGCGATGACTTTTTGTTGTATTGTTTGTTGGTGATTATCTTCAACACCTAAGATGTAATGAGAAGTAGAAAAACTTGCTCATTATGCATTGCACGTTTATTTTGAATTTTCATAAATGGCTAACAATAATAGTTATTCAAGTCAGGAAACACCACAAAACTTTCTCCACTTTTATCCAATCACTTACTGGCGGTTCAATGAGAAAAGCAATGTTTAATCTTGCTTACTATTAAGTAGTGCAAATATACATTTCAAATTTACTAGTATATTGATTTCTTGAATAGTCAACCATTTAAAGTGTGATGTATATTGAATGCATTATCACTGTCAATATCTAGTAGTAAGTTATATGAAGGAGCCTATTTATTTAGAACACAGTATCATGGTCTGGTGGTTCCAACGTCCAGTGGAGACTAACTCAATAAACCGGAGTTATGGTATTTATCATTTTCCTGATCTGTTTCCATGCAGCGGTAGTTTTGTTTTAAATAGAACAAAATGAATCGCTCTGTTGCATTTCACAGAACCAGAATGATGAAATCAGCTATTTGATAACTTTCGAAATTGTACACATGCTTTGAAAAATACAGTGTATCACTAACTTATTAAATGCTTCCGAAACACTGGTTATCTTATTGGTTGTAGTTTACTTCTCCCACATTTTGATATGTATGTTGGTTTATAACATTGTACAGAATACTGCAGTATCGAGGTTTTATATTCTGAATGTTGTTAGGTGAATAATATGTAATTGTAAGTCTGTCGAATTATAGTTCACAAATTCGCAACAAATTACAAATGAATAGCATGCAACGTATCTGATATGATCCATCGCGTCGGTGGAACGACAACAAAATTGCCACTCGTTAGACCTTTACAGTGGTTTACTGCGTAGCCATTAAATTTCTTGTCGACTAGTTTAAATGGCATTCAGACGCATGGCTCTTAATAAATATTAGATTCATAACTTTAACCCACCCACATAATCAGTACAGAAATAATCATTCTGATCTATTTTTCTAAAACACATTTGCATCGTGTTGCTCTGCCAAACACCGTCTATATGCATGTATGATTGGTCAACACAGAATCTCTGAAGTGTGTGAATCCGTGCAAGTTGCCTCACATTGAAAGCACAGCAAAATCAACACCACATTAGTAGAAGTAGAAGTTGCTTCAGTGATAATAATAATAATAATAACTAGAAAAATGAAGAGTTGGAATAAATTGAATATAGTTGAGGGAGAAGGAAATGAAGTGTAGAAAGACAGCTATGAAATAATTGGAAGTTCATAATTTAAAGGAAATCAACAAGTAAATACTCCCACACCACCTGTACTAATTTTAAATACACCTCCCGAAGTTATCAACCACTGGTTAAGATATTCGCGTGGACCCCAACCAGGTAGTCTGTATCTACTGATCCAACTCAAACCAGCAGTCAACAACTTCACGGACTGATATCATGTTTCGGTTTGGCCACCCCTAACTCTCTTCCATCATATTCTTTTATGAGTCATCATTGTGTGTCGAGGTAGACGGTGGTTAGAAATACGTAACACATGTCCAAACCATCAAAGTCAATGAAGATTGACAGCTTCATCGACTGATTCACCGACTCTTCCGTACACCTGATGCTTGACCTCGTTATTACTTATTCGGTGATCTCAGCTACCGCGATCGATGTTACGATGACGCAGATGGTTAAATACCAATAACCTACAAGTGTAGTCTATTCTTAATTGTAACGTCTCACATGCATAAAGTCAGACAGAGTGAACTGATTCACAGTATACTCTTCCTTTAGTTGAGAGACGAATATCTCGCATACGCCATAAATGGCGTAAGTTGTTATGAACGAAACGAGCTTTTGAAAATCGTATTGAGATTACCTCAAACACCAAGCCAACACTGCTAATTAGATATCTTAGATAAGTGAAGTGATTGACGTGTTCAACTACTTCACTCCTCTTCTTTAGCTCAGGTGTTGACAAAGACTAACCATGAAATAGTATAACTAAGCATTTGACGCGAGGGTGGAGGGGGGAGTAGTAACACATGCCGAACATGCTTGTAATGTTGCATATTGCTGTCAAAGGATACTACATTTTATCAGTCAAGAAAACGCACCATTGTCAAGCGCCGACAAGTATGTATGTGATCTAAAACCTGACGAATGGTGAATATCTGGTCTATACAACTGCAACCAGGTCTGAAACTAGCCTGGCTTCATCGCACTTGCAAATCACGTGTTGTAACTAAACGACTCATAATTATAGAAGCTAGTATTTCAGACACAATAATAATCAAACTAATTCCTCGATGGTTATTACAGGACAATGTCGACTCCTCCTTCTCCTTCTTATATACTTGAACAATTACCGATAGACACCAGTCACATGAAATTATATCCAGTCCCCAACGTTTGGCCAAAATATCAATCAGCTTAATCGTTCAGGTGGGACCACCATCCTTAAAGACCTCTGAAGTTAATCCACTCGGACTTGTGGCGGCCACGGAACACTACCGAGTAAATAAACGCCTTACAAACAGTCAGGTAAGAATAAATACTATATTAACAGTTAATACAAGTACATATAATTAATTCAATGTCAATTAGAATTAGTTTACTTGGACTAACTGCGCTGTTTGAGGCGAATGATAGGTTCTCCAAATGATCACCACATGCTATATATATGAACGCGAGGGTCCAGTGTAGCTTTATTCCAGTCGGTTCAGCGGAGAGGAGCGGCAGGGACGTGGAGTGTCTAGTCCTGATGCTGTAAAACGGGAATTATTTATAATTCCAAGCAATCAGTGAATAAGACTCAATTCAAAACGAAGAACGTTGCCACGATAGTATATTTGCCACTCGAACAGCAGACAATATCAGGCGCCAAGGGCGAAGTGTATAAAAGTGTAGTAGTAGTGTACAATGGTATTAGTGATACATTTAAACAATATTGGTACAGTATGTATTGATAACGTTTAATGCAAAAACTTATTACATACATAACACTGATGAACTTTAACAAAATATAAGGTCTTTAAGTTAGTCAGCACAGACTCGCTGCTCTGCCTCACCCCAGATTAACAATAGCTTTAGAGAATTCTGTAGTAGTCGGGGGGCCTAAATTAACATTCTTTTCAGGCTTCCTGGAAATAATGAGTAGTTATGGAGCAGCTGAAGATTAACTCAACTTCTCTGTGGAGTGTTCAGCCTACCGATCTAAATATCAAGATTTAGAACAAATGTTTTTCGTCTTTCTCGGTGATTTTCTCATTAACACATGACTTTTTGACTTCGGTTACTTTTATTAATCTAAGAGTTGCTTAATGTTACATATCGCCACTGTCTTCTACATCTAGTTTCTGTTTCCGTTACGCATCACTCATCACCGTTAATTACGCAGATATTCGCCAGTTTATATCTGAACTCTCTTCGCTCCTAGTCGTGTTCGGAGCCTGATGGGATAGACTTTTAGAGGTCCATCAACTCAACTAACGTCGTCGAGATCCATTGATCTTTCTTGACCTGTTGATTCAAGTCCGTGATAGATGTCACTGAAGATGCCGCAGGTATTCGGACACTTTGGCAAGCAGCGTCAAGGTTGGTCGCATGTTTATAGTTGCTTACGTGATTATTTAGTTGTTCCTGGAATTCAATCATATCTTCCTTTTTGTTCAACTGAATTCTAATGGGTTTTTTGTCAGTAGTAGTTTTTCCTCAAACAATTAGATGCAAGCAAATGCGTACTCGTACTAGGGCATGATCAGAATCTATGCATGTATTCCAGAAAGAACGACAGTCACCTATCAAACCTCTCCAACAGTGAGTGGTGGTAATATGGTCTATTTAAGTCCACCGTTGGATAGGTGAAGGAGGTCGCCCTGTTAGACAATGTCGCTCTTCATGCTTAAAGTTTGTGTTTGCTAGAAGTAAACGATTGACTGTTTCCATATCAACCTCATTAGAGACAATCTCGTCGCATCAAAGGTTTTAACGAAGACAACTGAAATAAAGAAAATTCATTCATTTTTTGTGTTGTTTAGAACCGTAAATTCAACAATTCATATTTAATAATCATTAATCTCCACCCCTTTATATCGGTTTCTGCATATCTGACATGTTGCCGAATATTTTTAAACAAATTTTCAGTTTAAATGAACTAAGATTTAGACACACTAGACAACAAGCATTCGAGGCGACTAGCAACACACTATATATCAAATGTAGTTGGTAGTGAATATTATAACATTTAATTCTGGCAGTTTATTCACTATTCTAGTATTCTAGTATATTCATTAGTTTCCTGGTGACTTAAATAAAATTAAGAAAAGCCCAAACTAATAGGCTAAACTTCATATCATAAGAATTCTAAATATCTGACATCAAAAATACGATATAGTCAAGAATACTGGAGTACTAGTGATTATTGGTGTTGCAGCCACTGAGTTAAATAAAATTCAGAAAAAATGAATTCTAGTCGTCATATTATTAATAAGTGAATAAACACCTCGATCACGGTAAAACTTTAATGACACCGAATTCACCTTAACATGAATTTCTTACGATTAACTCATTATCATTTCGACGAAAGGTGATTAGACAAAACGTGACTACCTTCGTCGATTAGTAGACTATTCAACAATATATAAACGAATAATCCACGATACTATGCAGTTTCAAACAACACAACATGAACAAGTGGTTTACGTACTCAATCATTTTACTCATCCTACTCCCCATTGATTCATTGCGCCAATTTTATGGTCATCGTAAAATTCCTGATGTGTTACTTTGTAAGTATTGTCCATCGTTTTGATTGTGTCATTCACACTGTTGAAACATCTTAGTGGTTGATGAGCAACGAGAGTTGCATCATGGTCTTCAGAGTGCTTCCACTTACAACTTGTGGTTGTCTTTTTCGAACAGATACTTCCTTAATCATACTGTAATGTAACATGAGATTTTGGTTTTTCGATTTCAGGATGTCGTCCTAAGTGTCACTACTGCGGAAAAACTGTTGGTTGTTGTGAAGGACTCATATGTACAGATGGACAATGTCATGGTGCACACTACGGTGAATCATGTGGAGAGAAACGTCAATGTTGTAGTGGGTTGAAGTGTGTCAATGGCAAATGCAATTACAGTTATGAAGGCCCTATATATAACTTTTGTTAGTTCATTGAACAATACAAATTTCGTCTAAATAAACTAATAATTTAATGAATGTCGTCATGTTTAATTTGTCCTCTTTTCCGTGGATATCACGTTAAATACTTGTAGTCAGATGACAGACATTGCAATAAGGCATTTATAACGAAACGAGATTTTGCAAGAAACACGTTAAGTTTGTGGTTATGAAGAGAGGCGACGAGACGTCACTGTTGATGTTTATTAGTTGATGGAATCAACTGATCATTCAATTAATTTTACTAAATACAAACGATATTGATAATGTTTAAGTGAGATTGTGACTTGAAAGTGTAATCCAGGACGCGCGTTTCCTTTTACTTCGGACTCTTTTACTTGGTGTACCTCAATTCGAATATTGATTTTTACATTGGGATTCGAACTGGAGCGTTTCGTGTCAAACGACACCGCGTGGAAAGACGATTGTCGTGAATATTTAAGTTTTCTAAGCATCTGACGATTATTTTATTTCATATGAATTCCCCTTATTATGTATGATAACATGCTTACTCTCTAGCTGTTTGTAATTATGCATAGTATAAACTGTATGAAACTCTTTAACGTCATTAGTCGTAGATCCATGTTAGTTTCATTTATAATGTCAAATTTAAATTGCTAATATTTGAATATAATGAATCTCTTCTTAAGTGCAACAGTATGTAGTCTTTTAACTTGATATGTGTAAACGGAGCAAAAGTAGAATTTACTCATTTACAAATTATTAAT
This sequence comes from Schistosoma japonicum, assembly GCA_025215515.1. Taxonomy (NCBI): domain Eukaryota; kingdom Metazoa; phylum Platyhelminthes; class Trematoda; order Strigeidida; family Schistosomatidae; genus Schistosoma; species Schistosoma japonicum. The sequence continues at coordinate 30,714,435 of CM046061.1, forward strand.
TAGTTCTCGCTGGATATTTGCTCATTTTTCCAGATTTATTGTAAAACAGTCCCAGTTATCTTCAATACGGCTGTAAATATACCACTCAGACTCGGAACGCTTTAAGCTAAATACTCTACACATCAACAAAGTGTTATGTTTGCCAACTACATGTAATCACACTAATCGATTGAAGTAACATAATGGATACATTTTAAACTATACATACGATTAATATATAGCGAAATGCTTTCGAAAATTCTATTGTGATACTCACAACAGATGATGATTATGCTAGATATTCACAGACACACAAGTCACAAATACTTTAACAGGATTAAAACAGCAAATTAATTACTAATTAATGTTCGCTCAGTGACGATCATAATATGATTAACCGTATTATACAATCGTACGGCTTACATCTAATACTTTTCTATCCAGATTTAGTTACTGCTTGATTAGACCACAACCATGTTTCACTTATGTTGTTTGATCCTATTGTGTTGATAAGTGGTGCTACTGAACAGTAGATAAAAGTGATAATTATTTAATTATAAGCATTTAAAATTTTGCAGTTGAGATGACGGCATTGAGTAATAATTATGGTGTCAGGCGCAACATGTGCAGTGTTACATGTTGAGTGTTTATGTTGAAAACTTTGGTATGCAGCACTGAATACGTATAATAGCTAAATTCACTAAGGACGCATAAATGAGGGAAGTGAAGTGTTGAATTGTAAACGTATTGGGTTCACCTAGATATAAATCCTGTATACATAGATATCTCTTAAATTAGTTGAATTCACGTATGCATACGAATGGTCGAATAAATGTAAATAAAGAAGATTATTCGAAGAATTAGATAGAAATGTGTTACAGGACTAAGACAATCCAACAAGCGACCAAGGTTCAAACGGCCAGGAAAAGAGAAGTTGTTTTTGTCACGTACTCAACATGTATACACCAAGGAATGTACAATGTAAAAGTTGACATATCCAATGGATAATCTGGGCATAAACAAATCCACAGTACCATTCAATCGTGTACAGACTTTACGGCAGAACAGGAGCGGTTTACATTCTATAAGGACAATTCCGCACACGTAACTACCTTCATTGTTGTAATGAACAGTAGTGCATAGTAACAGCTACTAGACGTACTTGTTAGTCATTGCTACGCGACATGAGATGGTGGTAGTCAAAAGCAAGGGTTGTGTTCGATTAAATGGAGTATTTGTGCTACACCAACTTGCGTGTTTCGTCTTAATTGGTATATGACCCTAAATAAGCAGTCCAGAACCCATATGGACGAAAAGATGTTACTTATCGTCTTCGTGGGTAGGGAGGGGAGAGTATCAACAATGTTTACTGTTTGATCGAATCTTTATCAATTACTGGACGTTTCATTATTTAGAAGCATGTGGCTCGTGTGACAAGATGTAGCGTGTATATATCCAGAAATTTAGAATGATGTTTAATAACTCTTTTCTGACCGGTTTATGTCTTGTTGAGTTCTGGTTATGCTGCTGGATTCATAACCTCGTTGAGTTCATCAGCTATATATATATACTATTAGTAATTTTGCCTTCATCAATAACAATAACTTATGCACACACGTCAATCGCATGGTATATGTATTATCAAGAAGTCTAGAACAAAGATGTGATAGACATATATTTGAACCTAAAGGATTCAGTGCTAAAAATTACACAACTTGCCGTAGCTTAATAGTACAGTCCAGCCTAACATTTGGGCCTCACACCAACAAAGAAATATACAGTACAAGGATCATTATGTTAAGGGGTAACCCCAGCCTCTACAGTCCCAACGAAGTCAACAAACTTGTGCTGATGTATCTTGGTATTAAAATATATTTTCTTGCACTGACTGTTGATCATTCACAGTCACAAGTGTCGTTTTCGTAAGCCTGATTACTTAGATAAAAATAAAAATTATTCTGAGAACTTACAATACTGATCAATCAAGTTCCACTGAATTAACTTATTGCAAAGTTGTATATTATTGCACAGAGTGGTAATAAATTAATTGGAAAGCAATGCATAAGTCGCTTTGTATGTTTACAATGTTTAATGAGGAGTACTGCGTTTATGGAACAACGAGATAATTCTCGATGACTAGTTGCAAACAGAAGTATCAAATAAAGGCAATCTCAAACGTGAAATAGCTGGACAGTTCACATTTTGATGTAGTGAAGGCTGAAAACTGTAATGTAAATGAAAGTAAAATTGAAATTAAGTTTGAGCATATATCTGAATTCTACGGGAAACTTGTAGAATACCGACATCATAAAAACGCACTTCCAGAAAAGTTATCAGGACAAGGTCATCTTTGTATTACCCTGATTCATTAATCAATGTTTCACTTTTCATTAGCAATCTCCTTTGATAATTAATATTCCTTTCGACACATTACAGTCTATGCAATTCAAACGTAGACTGGTAAAATGCTGAATAATTGTCGTGAGCAGTGAAAGGAAGCTAAAGCAGCACGTCACTGTTGATGTTTATTAGTTGATGGAATCAACTGATCATTCAATTAATTTTACTAAATACAAACGATATTCGTAACGTTTCGAATAAATTTCGTTATCCACCTGATCTGATTGAGCTTTCGTGTGGTGCTGAATTCTGTCGATTTATCCATATTGAAATTGAATTTGCTACTAAATCGTCAAATATCTGACTTGTCACCATCATTCTCTAGATATATTTATTTTGTGAATGTGCTTCATGTTACACAGTGTTTTGTACTAGTGAGCAATTTAGTTAGGTCTAAATGACGATTGTTGCTTTAGTTAATTGTCATTTTCTTATGGAGAGAATACGCCAATTAACTAGTATTTAAATGTCGACTTAAGTATTCCTTAAAAATTAATGTTGAATGTTGCTGTATTATGAAATTTTGTGTAATGGATATTGTTTCTAACCGTCCTATCTGGCTTTTTATTAATTTTTCGCATAAAATTTCTTTGCAATCATGTAATTTTAAACCTCTTGATTATAGTAATCAAACTGTTGTCGATTCATTGTGAACAGTTACCAGCATGTTTTCTGAAGTTTTGTACTCGCTAATTAAACGCTATGGTAGTGTAAGTTTAAACGAAATTCACTTTGCCTGCTCTTTATCACTTCATATAACTAACATTCTCTTTGTTATTATGCGAGAGATTAGGGTGGTGGTTTGGCCGATTGCTAATCGCTTGTTCCTAGTCGGTATTTGTGCGTCTACCCTACGCCCACCTAATCCCAGCCCAAATACGAAGAATGCTAGCCAACAGAACAACCAGATAGAATCCTATTATATTTCAAGTCTTTTTATTTTATATACATTAAATCAGACCGCAGAGCATACCATTTACTAAATTAACATGAATAGAGGATGACGGAAATAGTTGTGGTAGTGAATAGGAAAAGCTTGTACACAACTAATTAACTATAGTTCATAATAATTGACAGTTTAATAACAGTAATTATGCTAAACGGGAAGGTAGGGTAAAAGAAACGAAACAAAAATAGAAACAAAATGTTTACATTACAGAGAGTTAAAATAAAGGAAAAATTGTTCAAAAAACACAGTTCTGAAATTTAGTTACATTTATTTGAGGTCCGGAAAAACATTGCAGATGCATTATTTTACCATTCTCATTGTGATTACTTCATACGTGATGATACGTACTATGTCTATGAGATTTCGAATAGTTCATGAAACAAGCCACACTGATATGTCATCCAGTGAATATGAGTGTATTTGATGTATATGAGACTAAGTTCAAATCCCAGTTTAGGATTATTTTTGAGCCATCGTTCCATATCATGTGTTGTTTGAAATACTGATACAATTCTCCCAGTGAGCCAATCAATTTCACGGTATATTTGCAACTGTTTGTTGAAGATCCACCAATAATTTGCACACAAATAAGCGATCCGTTGGATGATATATCAGAATGTTAATAAAATTATCCACTTACATTACCATTGTCTTCCAACATGTATAAGTCATTTTACAATACAGGGTTAGAGAATAGGTAAGTAATAAACAGCAACATTGAAATTTGTATCAACCCACATAGAATATTGTAATTATTGTTTTCATTTCAATTCACTACTTATTATGATAAAATCGAATTTTTCGATGTTCTGATCTTTGAATTAAGTCAGTAGTATTTTGTGGAGTTCGTGATTTGCAAGGAGTCTTGTTTAAACAGATATTGCTTAGTCAAATGTTATACATTTGAGGATACTAGACCGTTAGATGTAACCGTCGGTTACTTATATTCACTGAAATACACTCAGAAACTCGAAACGGCTCGATGTTGGATGATGAAGGTGTATTTTGTCGTATTTAAATGCAGATTTGATGTGAAGTGAAGAATATGAGGGATAACACTCCTATGAAAATCGTTGAACTGAGGTCACTAACCTTGTACATGTACTATTTAAATTTAAGGTTATGGCAAACGCTGATCATTTTTCAGTGTAATAAGATAGAAATGGGAATAGCATGAGTAGTATTCCGACGAATGCAATATCCCACCATTCCCTTGTGCGACCTATTAATCAGTTGAACTATTTCCAATGTATCCGGAAGTATTTGGTATTGATCCCACTTACAATGTCACTGATGGGAGGTAAGAACGTGGTATGACAAATACTACTTTGTATGTATTTGTGGTTTCATTTGGTAATAATGAACAGTTGTAGGAGCGGATATTCATTTGTACCTGTATAGACTAGAAAATAATTGGCTGCAGATTACATTTAATAAACTATTAAGGCTATTAATAAACTATTAGGTAGAACTTATTTCAACAAAATACGACCGAAATTCGTTGACAGGAATTATTATACTGATAGATCCCTCTGTCACGCTAAAATTAAATAATATGCAGATAGTCGTTTTGTTTTATTTGAATCAATGTAACTATTTTCAACTTATTTATTTGCGATTTCCTTCACATTATCATATATCTCTCATAAATATGGTCTAACTTCTTCTTCGTTATTCCCCATCAATTATAATCGAACCGAGAAAAATCAAGTACTGTGATATGCGATGTCTGGAAGACATCATTTAAAGGAAAAGATAGATGATCAACGACTTAAGTGATAGAGGAGTATGAAATTATTCACAACTAATTGATTACACGTTACTATTTATTCGCATCGGTCATGAAGAAAATTGTTATGATGATCGCAATCTTTAAACAATGTGATGGTGGGCTTGACATGAGAATTTATTCAGTAGGTGGTTTGCATTACAAATGTGCTGCAACTTTACTGAACAGTGTCTATAAATGATGGTGAATTATTAAGTTTTCATAATTTATTTGCAATGTACTTGATTATTGTAGCCAACTTGATGTTTATCTGGCATATTATAAATTACAACAGTAATATGTTTAAGTGAAGGGATCAGTTTTCAGTGATTTATATATTTATATATGAATTCAATTGGTTAAACTTGGTAATGAAGGGAACTGTACATAGATTACAATTAGTTAATGAAGCATTAATGGGAGTTGGAAACTGAATATCACAGAAAAGAGATAGAAAATATGTGTTGTGTTAACGAATAGGACAATATTTGTAGGATGAAGTGTATAATCAGTGTGTTATGGGAAATTATGAAAGTAACGAAACTCAGATGAACATAGAAACAAGGTAAAATCAATTCTGCTAAATATTGTGTGGTATGTTGTGGGGTGTGGTTCGATGGGTGGGTGTGTGATATTAAACAGAGTGTGAATAATTAAAATTTCTAAATGATAGGTGTGAAGAGCATGTGAATAACAATTATATGATAATATGATATGGAAACTTGCTAGCTAGGTATATAATAAAATGAGTAGATGAACAATCTACTTTCCAAGCATGGTGACAGTTTCTCTGTGCGTTCGACAATGACTGCGGTGACGCATAATTCTCGGAAACATAATACATTTGGAAGGTTTCTAATCACTTTATAAATTACTATGAAATGCACTTCTTTACTTATCTGGCGAATGGTGTTGTCTGGATGTTCTATTATTCTACTTCTAATGTAATCACTATTGCATTTTCTCAACCATGCGGTAATGTTCTCTTCAACTAATTTGAACATAGTTCTCATTGAACGATAAACGTAACTTACACTATAAAAACAAGTAAATATTTGAATCTACATATTGAAGAGGTCAAATTATGTTCAATTCTGCATTCAGAAACATATATTATAGACTACAATCATGTGATTACTCGAAATTACAGAAATGTTACATTGGATAAGAAGATCAAATACATGGTGATAAGTAACTCGAAGAGATTTACTCTTTGTCATGTGAATATACATTTTAAAGTGTAACAGAAGTTTATTTAGTTGATCATGTACAATAACCAATAAGAATATAAAATATGCTAAGTTTAATGTAGAGGGTTTTACTGGTTAGCGTTTGCATCAACTTCCTTGACTAAGAAAAAGCATTCAACAGCGTGGATAGGAGAATATCATGTAGCCATCTACGACATTATGGCGTACCCCATAAGATAGACAACATCATACGGAATTCTTACGACGGACTTAATTGTTAAATCGTGCATTGAGGTCAGTTAGAAGGTCACTTGGGCATCATCATCGATAAAAAAAAACGAGGGTCTGATGCAAATGTGAAGGTGTGGACTGGAATGACAAGAGCAGCATCTCTACAACTGAAAAATATCTGGAACTCAAACCAACTGTCAGTTAACATTAAAGACAGAATTTTCGATAAAAATGTGAAGACAGTTCTGTAGTTTGCAGTTGATTGGCGTATTCTCTACATGAAAAAATGACAATTAACTAAAGCAACAATCGTCATTTAGACCTAACTAAATTTGCTCACTAGTACAAAACACTGTGTAACATGAAGCACATTCACAAAATAAATATATCTAGAGAATGATGGTGACAAGTCAGATATTTGACGATTTAGTAGCAAATTCAATTTCAATATGGATAAATCGACAGAATTCAGCACCACACGAAAGCTCAATCAGATCAGGTGGATAACGAAATTTATTCGAAACGTTACGAATATCGTTTGTATTTAGTAAAATTAATTGAATGATCAGTTGATTCCATCAACTAATAAACATCAACAGTGACGTCTCGTCGCCTCTCTTCATAACCACAAACTTAACGTGTTTCTTGCAAAATCTCGTTTCGTTATAAATGCCTTATTGCAATGTCTGTCATCTGACTACAAGTATTTAACGTGATATCCACGGAAAAGAGGACAAATTAAACATGACGACATTCATTAAATTATTAGTTTATTTAGACGAAATTTGTATTGTTCAATGAACTAACAAAAGTTAAATATAGGGCCTTCATAACTGGAATTGCATTTGCCATTGACACACTTCAACCCACTACAACATGGACGTTTGTCTCCACATGATTCACCATAGTGTGCACCATGACATTGTCCATCTGTACATATGAGACCTTCACAACAATCAGCAGTTTTTCCGCAGTAGTGACACTTAGGACGACATCCTGAAATCGAAAAACCAAAATCTCATGTTACATTACAGTATGATTAAGGAAGTATCTGTTCGAAAAAGACAACCACAAGTTGTAAGTGGAAGCACTCTGAAGACCATGATGCAACTCTCGTTGCTCATCAACCACTAAGATGTTTTAACGGTGTGAATGACACACAATCACAACGATGGACAATACTTACCAAGTAACTCCTCAGGAGGTAAACGGAGACCATGAACGTTGCGCAATGGATCAATGGGGAGTAGGACGAGTAAAATGATTGAGTACGTAAACCACTTGTTCATGTTGTGTTGTTTGAAACTGCATAGTATCGTGGATTATTCGTTTATATATTGTTGAATAGTCTACTAATCGACGAAGGTAGTCACGTTTTGTCTAATCACCTTTCATCGAAATGATAATGAGTTAATCCGACGAAATTCATGTTAAGGTGAATTCGGTGTCACAGATGTGCTTTTCATACATTTAGAATGGTAATTTATTTTCAATATTTATGAATTCGTTAATTATATCTTTCTCGTTATCGGTGATAGATTGCGATGACTTTTTGTTGTATTGTTTGTTGGTGATTATCTTCAACACCTAAGATGTAATGAGAAGTAGAAAAACTTGCTCATCTTGCATTGCTTGTTGATTTCGAATTTTCATAAATGGCTAACAATAATTGTTATTCAAGTCAGGAAACACCACAAAACTTTCTCCACTTTTATCCAATCACTTACTGGCGGTTCAATGAGAAAAGCAATGTTTAATCTTGCTTACTATTAAGTAGTGCAAATATACATTTCAAATTTACTAGTATATTGATTTCTTGAATAGTCAACCATTTAAAGTGTGATGTATATTGAATGCATTATCACTGTCAATATCTAGTAGTAAGTTATATGAAGGAGCCTATTTATTTAGAACACAGTATCATGGTCTGGTGGTTCCAACGTCCAGTGGAGACTAACTCAATAAACCGGAGTTATGGTATTTATCATTTTCCTGATCTGTTTCCATGCAGCGGTAGTTTTGTTTTAAATAGAACAAAATGAATCGCTCTGGTGCATTTCACACAACCAGAATGATGAAATCAGCTATTTGATAACTTTCGAAATTGTACACATGCTTTGAAAAATACAGTGTATCACTAACTTATTAAATGCTTCCGAAACACTGATTATCTTATTGGTTGTAGTTTACTTCTCCCACATTTTGATATGTATGTTGGTTTATAACATTGTACAGAATACTGCAGTATCGAGGTTTTATATTCTGAATGTTGTTAGGTGAATAATATGTAATTGTAAGTCTGTCGAATTATAGTTCACAAATTCGCAACAAATTACAAATGAATAGCATGCAACGTATCTGATATGATCCATCGCGTCGGTGGAACGACAACAAAATTGCCACTCGTTAGACCTTTACAGTGGTTTACTGCGTAGCCATTATATTTCTTGTCGACTAGTTTAAATGACATTCAGACGCATGGCTCTTAATAAATATTAGATTCATAACTTTAACCCACCCACATAATCAGTACAGAAATAATCATTCTGATCTATTTTTCTAAAACACATTTGCATCGTGTTGCTCTGCCAAACACCGTCTATATGCATGTATGATTGGTCAACACAGAATCTCTGAAGTGTGTGAATCCGTGCAAGTTGCCTCACATTGAAAGCACAGCAAAATCAACACCACATTAGTAGAAGTAGAAGTTGCTTCAGTGATAATAATAATAATAATAACTAGAAAAATGAAGAGTTGGAATAAATTGAATATAGTTGAGGGAGAAGGAAATGAAGTGTAGAAAGACAGCTATGAAATAATTGGAAGTTCATAATTTAAAGGAAATCAACAAGTAAATACTCCCACACCACCTGTACTAATTTTAAATACACCTCCCGAAGTTATCAACCACTGGTTAAGATATTCGCGTGGACCCCAACCAGGTAGTCTGTATCTACTGATCCAACTCAAACCAGCAGTCAACAACTTCACGGACTGATATCATGTTTCGGTTTGGCCACCCCTAACTCTCTTCCATCATATTCTTTTATGAGTCATCATTGTGTGTCGAGGTAGACGGTGGTTAGAAATACGTAACACATGTCCAAACCATCAAAGTCAATGAAGATTGACAGCTTCATCGACTGATTCACCGACTCTTCCGTACACCTGATGCTTGACCTCGTTATTACTTATTCGGTGATCTCAGCTACCGCGATCGATGTTACGATGACACAGATGGTTAAATACCAATAACCTACAAGTGTAGTCTATTCTTAATTGTAACGTCTCACATGCATAAAGTCAGACAGAGTGAACTGATTCACAGTATACTCTTCCTTTAGTTAAGAGACGAATATCTCGCATACGCCATAAATGGCGTAAGTTGTTATGAACGAAACGAGCTTTTGAAAATCGTATTGAGATTACCTCAAACACCAAGCCAACACTGCTAATTAGATATCTTAGATAAGTGAAGTGATTGACGTGTTCAACTACTTCACTCCTCTTCTTTAGCTCAGGTGTTGACAAAGACTAACCATGAAATAGTATAACTAAGCATTTGACGCGAGGGTGGAGGGGGGAGTAGTAACACATGCCGAACATGCTTGTAATGTTGCATATTGCTGTCAAAGGATACTACATTTTATCAGTCAAGAAAACGCACCATTGTCAAGCGCCGACAAGTATGTATGTGATCTAAAACCTGACGAATGGTGAATATCTGGTCTATACAACTGCAACCAGGTCTAAAACTAGCCTGGCTTCATCGCACTTGCAAATCACGTGTTGTAACTAAACGACTTATATTTATAGAAGCTAGTATTTCAGACACAATATTAATCAAACTAATTCCTCGATGGTTATTACAGGACAATGTCGACTCCTCCTTCTCCTTCTTATATACTTGAACGATTACCTATAGACACCAGTCACATGAAATTATATCCAGTCCCCAACGTTTGGCCAAAATATCAATCAGCTTAATCGTTCAGGTGGGACCACCATCCTTAAAGACCTCTGAAGTTAATCCACTCGGACTCGCTGCTCTGCCTCACCCCAGATTAACAATAGCTTTAGAGAATTCTGTAGTAGTCGAGGGGCCTAAATCAACATTCTTTTCAGGCATCGCTTTTCACCAATTATTACGCAGGTATTTGCCTATTTGTATCTGAACTCTCTTCGCTCCTAGTCGTGTTCGGAGCCTGATGAGATAGACCTTCAGGGTCCATCAACTCAACTAACGTCGTCGAGATCTATTGACCTTTCTTGACCTGTTGATTCAAGTCCGTGATAGATGTCACTGAAGATGCCGCAGGTATTCGGACACTTTGGCAAGCAGCGTCAAGGTTGGTCGCATGTTTATAGTTGCTTACGTGATTATTTAGTTGCTCCTGGAATTCGATCCCACCTTCCATGTTGTTCAACTGAATTTTAATGGGTTTTTTGTCAGTATTAGTTTTTCCTCAAACAATTAGATGCAAGCAAATGCGTACTCGTACTAGGGCATGATCAGAATCTATGCATGTATTCCAGAAAGAACGACAGTCACCTATCAAACCTCTCCAACAGTGAGTGGTGGTAATATGGTCTATTTAAGTCCACCGTTGGATAGGTGAAGGAGGTCGCCCTGTTAGACAATGTCGCTCTTCATGCTTAAAGTTCGTGTTTGCTAGAAGTAAACGATTGACTGTTTCCATATCAACCTCATTAGAGACAATCTCGTCGCATCAAAGGTTTTAACGGAGACAACTGAAATAAAGAAAATTCACTCATTTTTTGTGTTGTTTAGAAACGCAATTTCAACAATCAATATTTGTTAATCACTAATCGCCATCCTTTTATATCGGTTTCTGCATATCTGACATGTTGCCGAATATTTTTAAACAAAATTTCAGTTTAAATGAACTAAGATTTAGACACACTAGACAACAAGCATTCGAGGCGACTAGCAACACACTATATATCAAATGTAGTTGGTAGTGAATATTATAACATTTAATTCTGGCAGTTTATTCACTATTCTAGTGCATTGTATATTCATTAGTTTCCTGGTGACTTAAATAAAATTAAGAACAGCCCAAACTAATAGGCTAAAATTCATATCATAAAAATTCTAAATATCTGACATCCAAAAATACGATATAGTCAAGAATACTGGAGTACAAGTGATTATTGGTGTTGCCAGTTTCTTCGTTGTGTCGTATAGCTGTTTCATATTTCCTTCTCTTGCATCTTTTTCCGCTGTCGTTGCAAGGCCTTCGATCTACTTACGTTTGTCGGCTCGAATGCACTTCTTTACTTGTTTATTTGCTTCTGTGTATTCATTTTGTGTCTTGATTTTTTCTGCTGTAGTTCGGCTGTTGTTGATTTCTGCCCTTTTGTTCCTCCTTTGTTGAATTATCTTCAGGGTCTTAGTGGAAATTCATTTTTAATGATGGTGCTTCTTGCGACCCAGAGCCTCTTGGCATGCTGAAGTTAGTGCCTCTTTGATTCCTTCAGAGTTGTCCTCCATAGTGGTTTCTTCCTCGTTCAGCAGATCTTGTAGGGCTTGGAACCTGTTGTTGAGAGTTATTTTAAATTCCTTGAGTTTGTCAGTATCCCGAAGAGAGGCTGTATTGAACCGTTGTAATGCTGTTGCTCCAGTTATCCATTGCTTCTTTAGCTTAAGTTTCATTTTGGCAACCACTAGGTGGTGATCTGAAGCTACATCAGCTCCTCCCCTGGTTCTCACATCTTCCATTGATCTTCTGAATTTTTTATTGATGCATATATGATAGATTTGATTCTCCGTAGTATGATCTGGTGAGATCCATGTAGCCTTGTGTATGCGTTTGTGAAGGAATATTGTACCACCTATAACCATTTTGTTGAAAGCGCAAAGATTTGTAAATCTTTCACCATTTTCATTTCTTTCTCCCAGTCCTTGTCGTCCCATGATGTCTTCGTAACCGGTGTTGTCCATTCTGACTTTGGTATTTAGGTCCCCAATTAGGATTGTCAGATCCTTTCCTGGACACTTCGCTATAATTGACTGCAACCTATCATAAAACTGATCTTTGTCCTCGTCGTTGCCGTCGTTGGTGGGTGCATAACATTGGATGATGTTCATTGTGATTCCCTTCTTCATTGTCTTAAAGATGCTTTGATGATTCTGGGTCGATGTGGTTGCCATCCTACAAGTGCATTGCGCGCTTTCTGAGGCAGCGTCGAAACAACTCTTTGGGTGTGTAGGTAAATTTCCGCTTCGTGGCCAGAATATAGTAGAACCTCTCCAGTGGCTAATGTTTTCTGTCCAGTTTGAGTTCGATGCGTTTCGTTGATCCCTCCGTCACGCTAAAATTAAATAATATGCAGATAGTCGTTTTGTTTTATTTGAATTTAACAATAAAGTCCGTCGTAAGAATTCCGTATGATGTTGTCTATCTTATGGGGTACGCCATAATGTCGTAGATGGCTACATGATATTCTCCTATCCACGCTGTTGAATGCTTTTTCTTAGTCAAGGAAGTTGATGCAAACGCTAACCAGTAAAACCCTCTACACTAAACTTGGCATATTTTATATTCTTATTGGTTATTGTACATGATCAACTAAATAAACTTCTGTTACACTTTAAAATGTATATTCACATGACAAAGAGTAAATCTCTTCGAGTTACTTATCACCATGTATTTGATCTTCTTATCCAATGTAACATTTCTGTAATTTCGAGTAATCACATGATTGTAGTCTATAATATATGTTTCTGAATGCAGAATTGAACATAATTTGACCTCTTCAATATGTAGATTCAAATATTTACTTGTTTCTATAGGGTAAGGTTCAATTGTCGAAAAAGACAACCACAAGTTGTAAGTGGAAGCACTCTGAAGACCATGATGCAACTCTCGTTTCTCATCAACCACTAAGATGTTTTAACGGTGTGAATGACACACAATCACAACGATGGACAATACTTACCAAGTAACTCCTCAGGAGGTAAACGGAGACCATGAACGTTGCGCAATGGATCAATGGGGAGTAGGACGAGTAAAATGATTGAGTACGTAAACCACTTGTTCATGTTGTGTTGTTTGAAACTGCATAGTATCGTGGATTATTCGTTTATATATTGTTGAATAGTCTACTAATCGACGAAGGTAGTCACGTTTTGTCTAATCACCTTTCATCGAAATGATAATGAGTTAATCCGACGAAATTCATGTTAAGGTGAATTCGGTGTCACAGATGTGCTTTTCATACATTTAGAATGGTAATTTATTTTCAATATTTATGAATTCGTTAATTATATCTTTCTCGTTATCGGTGATAGATTGCGATGACTTTTTGTTGTATTGTTTGTTGGTGATTATCTTCAACACCTAAGATGTAATGAGAAGTAGAAAAACTTGCTCATCTTGCATTGCTTGTTGATTTCGAATTTTCATAAATGGCTAACAATAATTGTTATTCAAGTCAGGAAACACCACAAAACTTTCTCCACTTTTATCCAATCACTTACTGGCGGTTCAATGAGAAAAGCAATGTTTAATCTTGCTTACTATTAAGTAGTGCAAATATACATTTCAAATTTACTAGTATATTGATTTCTTGAATAGTCAACCATTTAAAGTGTGATGTATATTGAATGCATTATCACTGTCAATATCTAGTAGTAAGTTATATGAAGGAGCCTATTTATTTAGAACACAGTATCATGGTCTGGTGGTTCCAACGTCCAGTGGAGACTAACTCAATAAACCGGAGTTATGGTATTTATCATTTTCCTGATCTGTTTCCATGCAGCGGTAGTTTTGTTTTAAATAGAACAAAATGAATCGCTCTGGTGCATTTCACACAACCAGAATGATGAAATCAGCTATTTGATAACTTTCGAAATTGTACACATGCTTTGAAAAATACAGTGTATCACTAACTTATTAAATGCTTCCGAAACACTGATTATCTTATTGGTTGTAGTTTACTTCTCCCACATTTTGATATGTATGTTGGTTTATAACATTGTACAGAATACTGCAGTATCGAGGTTTTATATTCTGAATGTTGTTAGGTGAATAATATGTAATTGTAAGTCTGTCGAATTATAGTTCACAAATTCGCAACAAATTACAAATGAATAGCATGCAACGTATCTGATATGATCCATCGCGTCGGTGGAACGACAACAAAATTGCCACTCGTTAGACCTTTACAGTGGTTTACTGCGTAGCCATTATATTTCTTGTCGACTAGTTTAAATGACATTCAGACGCATGGCTCTTAATAAATATTAGATTCATAACTTTAACCCACCCACATAATCAGTACAGAAATAATCATTCTGATCTATTTTTCTAAAACACATTTGCATCGTGTTGCTCTGCCAAACACCGTCTATATGCATGTATGATTGGTCAACACAGAATCTCTGAAGTGTGTGAATCCGTGCAAGTTGCCTCACATTGAAAGCACAGCAAAATCAACACCACATTAGTAGAAGTAGAAGTTGCTTCAGTGATAATAATAATAATAATAACTAGAAAAATGAAGAGTTGGAATAAATTGAATATAGTTGAGGGAGAAGGAAATGAAGTGTAGAAAGACAGCTATGAAATAATTGGAAGTTCATAATTTAAAGGAAATCAACAAGTAAATACTCCCACACCACCTGTACTAATTTTAAATACACCTCCCGAAGTTATCAACCACTGGTTAAGATATTCGCGTGGACCCCAACCAGGTAGTCTGTATCTACTGATCCAACTCAAACCAGCAGTCAACAACTTCACGGACTGATATCATGTTTCGGTTTGGCCACCCCTAACTCTCTTCCATCATATTCTTTTATGAGTCATCATTGTGTGTCGAGGTAGACGGTGGTTAGAAATACGTAACACATGTCCAAACCATCAAAGTCAATGAAGATTGACAGCTTCATCGACTGATTCACCGACTCTTCCGTACACCTGATGCTTGACCTCGTTATTACTTATTCGGTGATCTCAGCTACCGCGATCGATGTTACGATGACACAGATGGTTAAATACCAATAACCTACAAGTGTAGTCTATTCTTAATTGTAACGTCTCACATGCATAAAGTCAGACAGAGTGAACTGATTCACAGTATACTCTTCCTTTAGTTAAGAGACGAATATCTCGCATACGCCATAAATGGCGTAAGTTGTTATGAACGAAACGAGCTTTTGAAAATCGTATTGAGATTACCTCAAACACCAAGCCAACACTGCTAATTAGATATCTTAGATAAGTGAAGTGATTGACGTGTTCAACTACTTCACTCCTCTTCTTTAGCTCAGGTGTTGACAAAGACTAACCATGAAATAGTATAACTAAGCATTTGACGCGAGGGTGGAGGGGGGAGTAGTAACACATGCCGAACATGCTTGTAATGTTGCATATTGCTGTCAAAGGATACTACATTTTATCAGTCAAGAAAACGCACCATTGTCAAGCGCCGACAAGTATGTATGTGATCTAAAACCTGACGAATGGTGAATATCTGGTCTATACAACTGCAACCAGGTCTAAAACTAGCCTGGCTTCATCGCACTTGCAAATCACGTGTTGTAACTAAACGACTTATATTTATAGAAGCTAGTATTTCAGACACAATATTAATCAAACTAATTCCTCGATGGTTATTACAGGACAATGTCGACTCCTCCTTCTCCTTCTTATATACTTGAACGATTACCTATAGACACCAGTCACATGAAATTATATCCAGTCCCCAACGTTTGGCCAAAATATCAATCAGCTTAATCGTTCAGGTGGGACCACCATCCTTAAAGACCTCTGAAGTTAATCCACTCGGACTCGCTGCTCTGCCTCACCCCAGATTAACAATAGCTTTAGAGAATTCTGTAGTAGTCGAGGGGCCTAAATCAACATTCTTTTCAGGCATCGCTTTTCACCAATTATTACGCAGGTATTTGCCTATTTGTATCTGAACTCTCTTCGCTCCTAGTCGTGTTCGGAGCCTGATGAGATAGACCTTCAGGGTCCATCAACTCAACTAACGTCGTCGAGATCTATTGACCTTTCTTGACCTGTTGATTCAAGTCCGTGATAGATGTCACTGAAGATGCCGCAGGTATTCGGACACTTTGGCAAGCAGCGTCAAGGTTGGTCGCATGTTTATAGTTGCTTACGTGATTATTTAGTTGCTCCTGGAATTCGATCCCACCTTCCATGTTGTTCAACTGAATTTTAATGGGTTTTTTGTCAGTATTAGTTTTTCCTCAAACAATTAGATGCAAGCAAATGCGTACTCGTACTAGGGCATGATCAGAATCTATGCATGTATTCCAGAAAGAACGACAGTCACCTATCAAACCTCTCCAACAGTGAGTGGTGGTAATATGGTCTATTTAAGTCCACCGTTGGATAGGTGAAGGAGGTCGCCCTGTTAGACAATGTCGCTCTTCATGCTTAAAGTTCGTGTTTGCTAGAAGTAAACGATTGACTGTTTCCATATCAACCTCATTAGAGACAATCTCGTCGCATCAAAGGTTTTAACGGAGACAACTGAAATAAAGAAAATTCACTCATTTTTTGTGTTGTTTAGAAACGCAATTTCAACAATCAATATTTGTTAATCACTAATCGCCATCCTTTTATATCGGTT
The DNA here is from genome assembly GCA_025215515.1 of Schistosoma japonicum. Lineage (NCBI taxonomy): Eukaryota > Metazoa > Platyhelminthes > Trematoda > Strigeidida > Schistosomatidae > Schistosoma > Schistosoma japonicum. The sequence goes on from CM046061.1 coordinate 30,731,587, forward strand.
TCTGCATATCTGACATGTTGCCGAATATTTTTAAACAAAATTTCAGTTTAAATGAACTAAGATTTAGACACACTAGACAACAAGCATTCGAGGCGACTAGCAACACACTATATATCAAATGTAGTTGGTAGTGAATATTATAACATTTAATTCTGGCAGTTTATTCACTATTCTAGTGCATTGTATATTCATTAGTTTCCTGGTGACTTAAATAAAATTAAGAACAGCCCAAACTAATAGGCTAAAATTCATATCATAAAAATTCTAAATATCTGACATCCAAAAATACGATATAGTCAAGAATACTGGAGTACAAGTGATTATTGGTGTTGCCAGTTTCTTCGTTGTGTCGTATAGCTGTTTCATATTTCCTTCTCTTGCATCTTTTTCCGCTGTCGTTGCAAGGCCTTCGATCTACTTACGTTTGTCGGCTCGAATGCACTTCTTTACTTGTTTATTTGCTTCTGTGTATTCATTTTGTGTCTTGATTTTTTCTGCTGTAGTTCGGCTGTTGTTGATTTCTGCCCTTTTGTTCCTCCTTTGTTGAATTATCTTCAGGGTCTTAGTGGAAATTCATTTTTAATGATGGTGCTTCTTGCGACCCAGAGCCTCTTGGCATGCTGAAGTTAGTGCCTCTTTGATTCCTTCAGAGTTGTCCTCCATAGTGGTTTCTTCCTCGTTCAGCAGATCTTGTAGGGCTTGGAACCTGTTGTTGAGAGTTATTTTAAATTCCTTGAGTTTGTCAGTATCCCGAAGAGAGGCTGTATTGAACCGTTGTAATGCTGTTGCTCCAGTTATCCATTGCTTCTTTAGCTTAAGTTTCATTTTGGCAACCACTAGGTGGTGATCTGAAGCTACATCAGCTCCTCCCCTGGTTCTCACATCTTCCATTGATCTTCTGAATTTTTTATTGATGCATATATGATAGATTTGATTCTCCGTAGTATGATCTGGTGAGATCCATGTAGCCTTGTGTATGCGTTTGTGAAGGAATATTGTACCACCTATAACCATTTTGTTGAAAGCGCAAAGATTTGTAAATCTTTCACCATTTTCATTTCTTTCTCCCAGTCCTTGTCGTCCCATGATGTCTTCGTAACCGGTGTTGTCCATTCTGACTTTGGTATTTAGGTCCCCAATTAGGATTGTCAGATCCTTTCCTGGACACTTCGCTATAATTGACTGCAACCTATCATAAAACTGATCTTTGTCCTCGTCGTTGCCGTCGTTGGTGGGTGCATAACATTGGATGATGTTCATTGTGATTCCCTTCTTCATTGTCTTAAAGATGCTTTGATGATTCTGGGTCGATGTGGTTGCCATCCTACAAGTGCATTGCGCGCTTTCTGAGGCAGCGTCGAAACAACTCTTTGGGTGTGTAGGTAAATTTCCGCTTCGTGGCCAGAATATAGTAGAACCTCTCCAGTGGCTAATGTTTTCTGTCCAGTTTGAGTTCGATGCGTTTCGTTGATCCCTCCGTCACGCTAAAATTAAATAATATGCAGATAGTCGTTTTGTTTTATTTGAATTTAACAATAAAGTCCGTCGTAAGAATTCCGTATGATGTTGTCTATCTTATGGGGTACGCCATAATGTCGTAGATGGCTACATGATATTCTCCTATCCACGCTGTTGAATGCTTTTTCTTAGTCAAGGAAGTTGATGCAAACGCTAACCAGTAAAACCCTCTACACTAAACTTGGCATATTTTATATTCTTATTGGTTATTGTACATGATCAACTAAATAAACTTCTGTTACACTTTAAAATGTATATTCACATGACAAAGAGTAAATCTCTTCGAGTTACTTATCACCATGTATTTGATCTTCTTATCCAATGTAACATTTCTGTAATTTCGAGTAATCACATGATTGTAGTCTATAATATATGTTTCTGAATGCAGAATTGAACATAATTTGACCTCTTCAATATGTAGATTCAAATATTTACTTGTTTCTATAGGGTAAGGTTCAATTGTCGAAAAAGACAACCACAAGTTGTAAGTGGAAGCACTCTGAAGACCATGATGCAACTCTCGTTTCTCATCAACCACTAAGATGTTTTAACGGTGTGAATGACACACAATCACAACGATGGACAATACTTACCAAGTAACTCCTCAGGAGGTAAACGGAGACCATGAACGTTGCGCAATGGATCAATGGGGAGTAGGACGAGTAAAATGATTGAGTACGTAAACCACTTGTTCATGTTGTGTTGTTTGAAACTGCATAGTATCGTGGATTATTCGTTTATATATTGTTGAATAGTCTACTAATCGACGAAGATAATCACGTTTTGTCTACTTCGTTTAGGTCCACGCGAATTTCTTAACCAGTGGTTGGTAGCTTCGTTAGGTATATTTCAAAATCAGTAACGGTGATGTGGGAGTATTTACTTATTTATTTTCCTTAAATTATGAACTTGCATCCGTTTCATAGCTGTCTTTCTATACTTCATTTTTTTTTCCCTGAACTTTATCCAGTTTTCAATTATCTTTTTTTTCGTTATTATTATCATTATCACTGAAGTAACTACTACTTCTACTAATGTGATGTTGATATTGTTGTGAATTCACCTGCTTATGATAGAAGCAAATGTATTTGATCATTTCTTGATATGTATCTTAACATTTCTTCATATAATTTCTCTGCAATTTTCTGTTTTTCTACCAAACACCTGAAATTCAGTCGAATATTTATCTGCAATTCGATCAGTTTTGCAATTGTTCATGTCAGATATGTAAATTAAATTTTTTCTAATGTACATCTTCGTTAAGTAGTCTTTACAGTAATAATATTAACCATGTTATTCCAATTCCTTAATCATCAGGATATTGTAATTTTCATCTGGTGTGTGTGTGTGTGTATTCTTCAGTGTTTGTCTCTTGGTTGTTGAAAGCATACTGTTCGTAGTCTTAATCTGTTAACGTGTTTGCACTTTGATTTGAGAAACGTAAGATGAATTAGCGTTTATAATCAAATTATCGCTACAATATACAAAACATGTGTAATGTAAATACACAAATTGACTTGCGTTGCTTTTCTTATACAATAGTAGTTTATGCTGTCACTACAAAAGCATATCAGTACATAAAATGATATTTATATTATACAATTATAAAAATTTCACTGCAGTCGTTTATTGAATGCAATAAGTAGATATACGAAGTACATGCAAATAAATTGTTAACATTATTATTATTATTATTATTATTATTATTATTATTATTATGCTAATAATTTGAAACCACACGTATACAATTGATTACTGGAAAACATCCAAAGTAACTTAAATTTTCTAACATTTTCAAAGTAATCAAATGATAAAAATAATAAAAGTAAAACAGTAATAACATTTAGAACGTCGTTGATACAAAAATAAACACAGTCAACTCTGAAATTGGAATGGCTTAAAAGACGTAGGTGAAAAATTAGATAAAAAACACTATTGAACAACTCTCTATTATTCGATGTTTCACCAAAATTTAACGATCCAGTGACTATTGTGGTCGTTCATAAGTAGTAGGTAGCGGAACGTTGTGTGACAGTGGAGACAGTATATGAGGTGAGTAACAATGCGACTAGGAGCAAAACCTGATCACAATACGTAGTAGGAATGAAGACATCCAATGGAAGGAGGTCTGCAACCAACACTGATCGAGGAAGGCAACGGACGTGAAAATAGACAATTAGAATTATTGTTTGCATTATTTCTATTAAGACGATGTCGACTTATCTCACTATTACAATACTATCAGTGTAAACAAGCATTAATAGTCTAGGTAACTTCAACCCAAAACTAGCTATCTAAACTAACTGGTATTCAGCTGATCTACGTCTCTAATATTAGCAGTTGATTAAATTGATTCTTAGTTAATTTTAACATTGAATAGAGTGTATTTTGATTGGTTGTTGCAAACACAATACAAATTTAACAATTTGTCATTGAACATTTATCAACCCACACAATCATACAATCTCATATAACTAAAACAAATTACTGATGAGATTGACATTTATGTTTTTTTTTTTCAAATAATACATTAGAATAGAACAAAATCAGTTTTGTTTATATTAACTCTAGTATTGATTAATGTTCAATAATGGCTAATTTTGCAAGACTTATAAAAATTATGGTGAATTTAGTAAGTTTTTTCAATGTGTAAATAATTTTTAACTATTTATGACAGTTATACCTACTAAATGAGGTGTTTACATCACCTTCATATCATTTAAAAGATATACAATTGGAAGAAGTAAATGATGTCAACATACGATATCCTGTAATCTTAATACATGGCATTGGTGGTACACAAGCACTTTGTCGGCCAACTGATAAGCAATCACATAAGAAACCATTTACAATTTGGGTTAAAATGTTGTACTTTATTCTACCAGAAAAGTTGTTACCTTATATGGGGTATAATACATTTTCTACATAACACTGTTTTTTCTTATTTTTTAAATGAACTGTAGATTAGTTTACGATCCCAAAACAAAACGTACGACAGAAAGAGGTCTATGCGATGTTGAATTCCCTGGTTGGGGTGATACATGGGCAAGCGAATATATATCTACGGAAAAATATCAAGTAACAAGTTATATGAAAAGACTTGTTGACAGTTTAACAAAAGATAAATTTTTTATACGAAATAAAACGTTACGTGGTGCACCGTATGATTTTCGCAGAGCACCAAGTATGTTTTATAATGAATAGAAATTGACAGTGGTTTTTGTACTTCAGATGAAAATGCTGAATATTTTGTTAAATTAAAAGAGCTCGTTGAAGAGACCTATGCAAATGGTGAAAATCGTCCAGTTTACTTATTAGGTCATAGTTTGGGATCATTGTATTCAATGCATTTCTTAAAACAACAAAATAAACGATGGAAATATAAATACATTAAAGGATTTATATCTGTAGCAGCTCCTTTTGGTGGATCTGTTGAAAGTTTATATACTGAAGCTTGTGGTATGTAGAGGTATTTGTGAATAGCCTGTTTAATATTGTAAACTATCATGTTGATGTTGTTGTGATGATTAATTGACGACAAGAGATTATGCATAAATCGTCTAATAGTTTGAGTATAATTTTATTCAATCCGAAAATTGGCAGTACATTTAAATTATGTTAGTGCATACAGATTAGTTGTTGTTGAAGCATACGATTTTTGTGGTCAATGTTAGAGTCACATTGTGATGCTGATCACAACTGCCATCAGTAATGCACATATTCTCCGATGGTCGCTTGGTCATCAGCTTTCATTTATACCTATAAAACCTTGAAGTTATTAATTATTATCAAATCACATTGACTCTGTCTGATCGTGTTTATTACAAATGTTATTTCTAATACTTTTGTGAATAACTGATGTAGTCACTTGAAAGGTTGTTAGATTCACTTTGGTTATCTTTTAATGACTACGTGAGTGTAAACGACAATTTTTCCAAGTAGTTTCGTCCTGAATTTTGATTACATAACAAAACAAATCAATTAATGTACGGTTCTAATAAATTAATGATTTTAGGTATTATTCTAGAAGTGGTGAAAATTTTCCATTCAGTTCCTGTGTAGTTCCCATAATCCAACTGTTGTTTACCATCAATTTCAACTACGTATTACTTATTAAATCAACGAAACAGGTTTAGCTTAAAAGTAAATACTGTTGAAAACTAATCATTGACTGGTTTACATGCATTAGATTATAAGCATGTTGTTGGTCATTTGATGATGTATAATTCTATAGTACTATCCATGAAATTATTTTCAATCTATGTCACAGTAATTCCTAAAATGTGAAAGCTATCTGACATTTAAGCATAAAATCTACTCATTCTACTAATCTAACATCCTTTCATATATCACTTATGTAACTGAATATGAATTATTTGGAATATTTCATTGTTGTGCAAAAGAAGCGTGTCAGTCTCATGAGAAGTTATTTCTGAAAGTAATATTTGAAATATAGAAGTAGTAACGATGGCCGTAATTTCTTAAATTATTTGATGCAACATTTTAGGTTATAACTTTGGAATTCCATTCCGTTCACCATTAGCATTTAGAGCTATTGAGAGATCATTTCCCTCGATGGCATTTCTTCTTCCAGATCCACGTGTATGGCCAGCAAATGAACAGTTAATTATTACACCAAAAAGAAATTATTCAGCTCATGATATGGAAGTATTTTTTCAAAGACATTTATTTTCCTCAAGGTTAGTAAAGATACAAGTAGACGATATGAATTGTAAATATTTACTTGTTTCATGTTCACAGAAAAGCATACTGTTAATCATATTACTTATAGTTTGAAATTTTGTGAACCTATTTTTACATCATAAACAGAAGTGTTCCTTTAATGCGTGTTACACCTTGTTGTAACACTTTCATTTATCTGTTTTATACGAAACATTTTGGTATTTAATTTTTTTAGTTGTCCTCGTAAGTGAGAATCAAACTCATGAATAAGAAGTAGCAGTACTATTATGTAATTTAGAACACTGTGTAATTCATTTTTCAAACTAGGAACATTTAATTGAATATCACCTAGACTGATCAACCAGATGTAAGAATACGTCGTACGTCAAAGAATAAGTTGTAGTATTTTCACCAAAAATACCTTACTGCTTTCAAGTTTTCATTTATAATATAACGGTATTGTAAGGCATTTGTTAGCTCGTTTCCTGAAGTGCAGTAATTTTAAATGGATTCTTTGTGAATAAAATCATTGGCGTGGTAAATTAATCCACTCAATCTAACATAAGTAGTTCATATAGAAAATCTTAGTTCTCATCTATCCAGTGAGAAGTAATCAAAATAAAACCTTTGGCAACAATCCAGTTATTAACTGATATTTGATGCAGGTATTTCTTTTTAAATAGATGGAATAACCTACTTAGTAAATTGAAACATTTACACAGACTCACACATATGAAAATGAGAGATCATTATCATGAGCGATTCATTTATTTATTTTTATAGTAAAATGTACTTTTTTAATGTTATTGAAAAGTGATTGAAGCTAAGAATGTAGAACACAAGGTTGTAGTTTTAATGTGTTTTGGTTATTATTAGATCTCACTACCCATGTTACAATTGTTGATTGGGCTGTGAGTGTATAACAAAATAAAACTTAAGAACAATCTAATACATTTCGAATTTTAGTTGGTTTCAGTCACTTTCAGTTGATGATGTTGACTGATTCTTCATTATCTACATTGTGAAATATTCATTTTGCAAAGTTATCAAAGTATTTATTCATTTATTTATTCAACTAATTTATAATTTAGGCTATTCAATGATGAAAGAATCCAAGAGTATATTTGATCCGTTTGAAAGACCTACAGATGTTGCTGTTTATTGCATTTATGGTGTTCACGTGCCAACAATATCACAGATGATTTTTACATCTCCAGGACCACATCGTTCTGCATTCCCTAATCAAGTACCATTGTTAAAATACGGGGATGGAGATGGCATTGTATCGTTACAAAGTTTGTCTGTTTGTACTAAGTGGAATTATATTAATCTAGTCGTTATTGAACAGAGTCCCCATGATTATATTGTACAAGATGAGCGTTTGATTAAATATGTGAAGAAACTACTGATCATTGACTGACTGAATAAAATAAAGTCTACCCTACTTAACATAACGTTTCAAATGAGAATATCAGTAATATGATAATGTATTTTGAGCACATTTGAGTTGTTTTTACAAGTTTTTACTTATTTTTTTTTTACAAATATAAATGAGTATTCAAACTAAGTGTTTTACATAAATGAGTCAGTGATTTAACATTATGCAAATATATCTAAGAAGATAAGAGTATCGCTGCAAACATAAAATAAGTATGCAGTTTAATTCGAAGCTACGTGCGATGTATTCAGCATTTTCGATCATTTGTTTGGTTGATAAACAATGCCTATTAATGTGTAATTTTCATTAAAAATTTAATTTTGAGTTCTAATGTTAAAATAAATGTGTTGTACATCTGTCACATCGGACGTAAGTATTGCACTCGGAAACGCCAATCATGCGAGTCATGCAAGTCACAGTACTAAGTGTAAATTATGTCGAAAGGAAGAGTAACCACTCACCAGATGAACGAGTAGATGTTCAAATCTCCTAATTGATTACTAGAAATGATGCAGATTACATCGACATTTGAAACGATTATTCGATCCAGTGATTTACTAACGTTAGATAAAGTAGCTCTACGATGTCGGCAAAATGTTATTTCAATGAGCTACACAAGTTGTTGATTCTGGTCGAAGTCGAATTATCATCCTTAAGTTACGTAACTAATGTTTTTGAGTGAGTAACCGCTGATTGATGGAAATGCAATAGACTCATGAATATTAAGATTTTCTGCCTTTCATCGTAATACAACATGTTTTAGTTTGTTGTAATGACTGATTATCACGAATGAATACCAATGTTTAGAGATGGAAAGAATTATTGAGAGATTGGCCAAATTGATAGTGTTCGTTGGACCTTCCCATTGCCGTTTATGCTCTTCAGCATGGAGTAAAACATTTTGCAAGATAATTCAGGTGGCTTATATAATTGAGAAATAACTGGAGATAGTTAAGTGAAGAAATTCCAGCGCTTAAAATTGACTAATTCATTACGATGAAGATACTATTGATTACTGTGTTGGCTGTTTTGCTGCTGTGAATTAACCTTGGAGTTCTAGGTTGATCCCTACCTAATACTGTGCCATTCCTAAACTCACTTATCCACTAGTTGCATACTTAAATGAAATAATTTTGCAGAACTTCTTCCTTTTAATTATTGTTTAGGTATGATTAATTCATGTAAAGCAGTTTTAAACTCAAATTTAGTTACATTTATTCCTAGACTTATATTTGCAGAATGATCAGTTCAAGACATTTGTAAATTACGATAACTGATGTATGTGTTCTTTCTAAATTTTCCACCTTCATTAAATGAAATCAATGTAATACCGATTAAAGGGCATATTGTTCGATACATGTAGGTTCTAATAAATCGTATTCATTCATATTGAAATGATTTAACAGTTATGTAACAAAGTATTGTGAAGAAGTTAGCTATTCCATAAATCAAATTAATGCCTAATTAATACTCAGCTGAATAAATTATCCGTCTACATCAATTCAGCACTACTTAAATTCATGTTAACGTTATTCAAGTATAAGAAACTTAAGCATTGTTAGTTATAAAAGAATGCACAGAAATAATCACATGCAGATACTATGCAATAAACAACACGTCAATAATGTAACTCATACGTATTCAAATATCATGTGAGTAAAATGATTGTTTAATTTTAGTAATGCGATTGTTTATGTTATTAGTAGTCATACAAAGTCATCGATTAAATTTATACACATATTCGGTAAGAAGAAATCACTTCTGTTGATTAGTGTAATTGTGTATAAGTTAACACGTACAATATGCTACACGACAAAGTTATCTCAAGTAAGACGGCATATCAGTAAGCTATTCAAATGCACTGAATAGAGAGTATTTAAATTCTTATTTCAGTGAATTCATATTATATTTATGTGACTTGACAACATGTCATGTTATCAAATCCATGAAAATGATATAAATTTATTGTTGGTTTTCTTCTTCTAAATGATAAGTGACTGACAAATGAAATTGAATTATTCATTTTGAACGGAATGTAATGTGATTCTGTTCAGTTATTTATAGTAATGAGTAGTACTTAGTAAATTAAGTTATTTAACTTTAACCAATAAATCAATAAGCAACCACTATCCATTAGTAACAATAAATACTAGTTTATTCTTCCTGCTGTCAAAATCTATAGCTAATGCTTTCTGAACAAAACTATTGGAAGTCTTCATTGAAGTTGATCAATTTTTGAAAAGAATCAGTTAATTTGCTGATGGAAGATTCGTACACAATGTTCGAAAATAATGAAAGCTAGTCAAATATTCATAATACAGAATAGGTCTGTAAGTATATTAATGTTTTTAATAAATAGTATAAGACAGCTGAGATACATCATCAAGAGTCTCGTCAAGTAATCGATTTCTCATAGAATGAAGCATTTTCGAATTAGTGTCTTATTAACAAAGGATGTTATGTTTGTGAAGGCAAAGAAATAACTCAGGGTTTTAGAAATAGATTCCACCCACGATTTATAAATATTCATCTATAAGTAGAGGAAAGAAAATGAAAATGTTATAACGCAACAATTAATCAGAAATCCCAATTTGTGGATTTTATTTCATATGATGTCATAACTTGAACTGTCGAATTGTACTTACCAAGCATTTAGTGAATAAGATTTTCGTATCTCTTAAATTGTCAGCTTTGCATAGACTCATTAATTATTGTCGTACCTTTCTCCGTTCCCAAGCTATTTTAATTTTACCATTAACTTATCTCATCATTTTCTGCACACAATTTTCCACGTTTGGTCTGTACTGGGTTTTGTATATATTTTACGAAGCAGTTCATCATATGATATATATAAATGCGGTTATTCCTGCTGCTTAAGTGATTCTCGGCTTCCGTAGTGTGTTTATTATCATTCTCGTAACTGGAGAGTTTTGGTTATTCATTCACTGTACTGAACAACCAGTTTTCCGAACAATTCACTTTTTGTTTGTTTGTTTGTTTGTTTGTTAGGTGAGTATTATCGGCTGCTTTTGAAATAAAGTCAAGACAATATTCTATCTTGGTCACCATCGTCTCAATCTAAGGCTGGTACTCAACATCATTCCAGAAAATAAAGAGTACTGAGCAATAGTAAAATTAGCCTCGAAGCAAAAAGTGAGAAAACAAAGTTTGAGTCTACTACGAAATTATTAATGAAGAATACTAATATATGATTATCAGGAAATTAGAATAATATCATGTGACACAGGTAAATGAGTGTAGTAGATGGTAACAGTGTACGTACATTTAGAGTCTCCATAATTTCCCCTAATGAAGTATGTGATATCATACTTCCATGCTTAAAGAAATCACTATAATTTGCATTACATGGAGATGCATGTTTGTGATGTTTTCAAATTATGAAAACATCAACATAACTAATCAGCAAATCCATCATAAGATGCCACTAATTTGTTGAGTTCACTAAAAAGCCTTTGTAAACCATGATATAGTGAACAGGTGATTCGTGGGACTGCTTACCAGAGCATATATATCTATATATTAACTAAAAGTATTAATCAGATTTTTCTGGTGTAATATGTACTTCTACTGGTAAGAATACATATATTTCCAGAACATAGAGTATTTGCCAGTCGAACGATCAGTCGTAATCAACTTCGGATGTCTTACAAATGTGCAGTCTAACAGTTTGTAATGCCACGTCAGTACTTCAAGAAGGTACTAACGATAATAAGAAATCTAATCAATGGTACTGCCAATGATAGTAAGAATACTACATACGGAGGACGTAGTGTGAAAATCAGGAATAAAACGTGTCTATCTATGAAAAATATGTTAAATCCGAAGATATAATGTGTGGGTGGGAGTGGGTGGGGTGGATTGTGTAAATTTAGAGAAACAGTTATAATTGGTCTTCATGCTACGAAAGTTCCAAAACCACTAACCATGACTATCATATAGACCACAACCTGGTATTTGAAATAATAAAAATCTACCTTTATTTTTAACTCTGTTAGCTAAGTTTTTTCTCCTGTTTTTGCCACAATAAGATTTCATTCCTTGCCTTTAGAAATTGATTTGTCATTAATCAAGACGAGTCACATGGAATCAAGTCTACATCTCAGACTGTAGTCAATATCTTAGGCAGCCTAATCACTAAGACTGAAACGGCTACTTTAAAAGAGTTAACTTGTCGAGTACTACTACCTACTATGTATTCAAACCGGCTTTACTATTCTAAATTTCACTAGCAGTATGTGGTAAATATCAGTCACTCGTTCATAGTGTTTGCTGATAGAGAGGACTAGGTACTTTCCATACTGTTCGGTAAAGTGTTCTGTCATTCGTCACCATCTTATAATCTCAGAGCAAATTACTGTTGTGTTATTTCTGAGCTAGTCTCATTAATAGCTGACACTTTAACATATGTTTCTTTGAAAAGTTTTGTTATGTATGTCCTGTTATACACAGTTTGTGCAATACCGAATTGGCTGCTTCAGCTTCATATCACTGCTCACGACAATTATTCAGCATTTTACCAGTCTACGTTTGAATTGCATAGACTGTAATGTGTCGAAAGGAATATTAATTATCAAAGGAGATTGCTAATGAAAGGTGAAACATTGATTAATGAATCAGGGTAATACAAAGATGACCTTGTCCTGATAACTTTTCTGGAAGTGCGTTTTATGATGTCGGTATTCTACAAAGTTTCCCGTAGAATTCAGATATATGCTCAAACTTAATTTCAATTTTACTTTCATTTTACATTACAGTTTCAGCCTTCACTACATCAAAATGTGAACTGTTCAGCTATTTCACGTTTGAGATTGCCTTTATTTGATACTTCTGTTTGCAACTAGTCATCGAGAATTATCTCGTTGTTCCATAAACGCAGTACTCTCATTAAAACATTTTAAACATACAAAGCGACTTATGCATTGCTTTCCAATTAATTTATTACCACTCTGTGCAATAATATACAACTTTGCAATAAGTTAATTCAGTGGAACTTGATTGATCAGTATTGTAAGTTCTCAGAATAATTTTTATTTTTATCTAAGTAATCAGGCTTACGAAAACGACACTTGTGACTGTGAATGATCAACAGTCAGTGCAAGAAAATATATTTTAATACCAAGATTACATCAGCACAAGTTTGTTGACTTCGTTGGGACTGTAGAGGCTGGGGTTACCCCTTAACATAATGATCCTTGTACTGTATATTTCTTTGTTGGTGTGAGGCCTAAATGTTAGGCTGGACTGTACTATTAAGCTACGGCAAGTTGTGTAATTTGCTAGCACTGAATCCTTTAGGTTCAAATATATGTCTATCACATCTTTGTTCTAGACTTCTTGATAATACATATACCATGCGATTGACGTGTGTGCATAAGTTATTGTTATTGATGAAGGCAAAATTACTAATAGTATATATATAACTGATGAACTCAACGAGGTTATGAATCCAGCAGCATAACCAGAACTCAACAAGACATAAACCGGTCAGAAAAGAGTTATAAAACATCATTCTAAATTTCTGGATATATACACGCTACATCTTGTCACACGAGCCACATGCTTCTAAATAATCAAACGTCCAATAATTGATAAAGATTCGATCAAACAGTAAACATTGTTGATACTCTCCCCTCCCTACCCACGAAGACGATAAGTAACATCTTTTCGTCCATATGGGTTCTGGACTGCTTATTTAGGGTCATATACCAATTAAGACGAAACACGCAAGTTCGTGTAGCACAAATACTCCATTTAATCGAACACAACCCTTGCTTTTTACTACCACCATCTCATGTCGCGTAGCAAATACTAGCAAGTATATCTAGTAGCTGTTACTATGCACTACTGTTCACTACAACAATGAAGGTAGTTACGTGTGCGGAATTGTCCTTATAAAATGTACACCGTTCCTGTTCTGCCGTAAAGTCTGTACACGATTGAATGGTACTGTGGATTTGTTTAGGCCCAGATTATCCATTGGATATGTCAACTTTTACATTGTACATTCCTTGGTGTATACATGTTGAGTACGTGACAAAAACAACTTCTCTCTTCCTGGCCGTTTGAACCTTGGTCGCTTGTTGGATTGTCTTAGTCCTGAAACACATTTCTATCTAAATCTTCGTATTAACCACTTTATTTACATTTATTCGACCAACCGTATGCATACTTGAATTCAACTAATTTAAGAGAATTCTATGTACATAGGATTTTTATCTAGGTGAACCCAATACGTTTACAATTCAACACTTCACTTCCCTCATTTAGGCATCCTTAGTGAATTTAGCTATTATACGTATTCAGTGCTGCATACCAAAGTTTTCAACATAAACACTCAACATGTAACACTGCACATGTTGCGCCTGACACCATAATTATTACTCAATGCCGTCATCTGTACCGCAAGATCTTTACTGCTATATGCGCTTACTACGGTCTCTGATATTTTACAATATAATTGCACCCCAATTATACAATATATGAAGAATCAAGAATTTTGGATCACTGTCAATTTTTCGTTTATATGATCCCATCAAGTGAGTAAGATGTCAGTATCATACCTCCTAGGTTGACCTTCATCTAAATGCTTCAATAGACATAATTTTTTCATGTTTTTGGCTATCGAGCTATTTTTAGTTCTCACCCTAACTGCCATCGCTAATCTATCTTCTGTAACACCAACATCGTTTACTATTCCCAAAGGTTACTTATCCAAAAATAATTCGTTATCGACACGAATTGCAATTTCCACCCGGAAATTGTTTTGTAGATTTCTTAAAAATTTGCAGAGTAAGCACACATTTTTATTAGCACTTGTTACATTGTGCATTTGTTAGATTTTTTGTTTGTCTACATCCTCGTTTAACCTTATCTTCCTCAGAAGCGGTCACTCGTCGTTCTTCATTGGCTCCCAGAAACGGTAACTCTCTTAGTGTTGTAACATCAGAATCCTTAGCGTCATTCTCTACAGATTTAAACTGTATACTGCCTGAACTTCTTTTTGTCTCATCTAATGACGCATTTGAAACTTTCCTTTGTTAAATTTTATCTTTTCACCATTGTACTCAGTACTCGCCTTATGAAACCTGTGAGTCTTCCAAGCAAACCACCGCGAATGATCAACTTGTGGGGGAGGGGCGAAATTTCACTCAACACACTTTGTAACGGTTTGCTAAGAATTCGGCTGTCAATATGCTATTCTCATAATAAAGTATTCAAAAAATCAGTCGTAAAACAACTCAGTAGAAACAGCATATTAGATGTATCTGACAGTAACAGAAACACAAGTAGCGTCACAAACATACAGGAAATATGCTTTCATGTGCCTGTATGCATTTTAAATGTCTTAAATACAGATAGGATTAAGAGATTAGGAAGAGAGGAACCAATGATATGTGATGGTCGAAATGATATAGTTTCCTAAGACAGTATAATAAGAATCGACAGAAAACACCGACTGAATGATTTATTCAAAGACTTTCGTGAATAGGAGCATACAGAATCGTAAGAATGACGGTATCATTGCATTGAACAGACATATAAGTCATAGGACGGTTTATACTTAGACGCTACCATAGTATTTCTGCAACTCTCAATGACTCACCACAAAATTTGCACCTCTATCGCCATTAAGAATAATGAGTCTCTGGTTCTATAAGGTGTTTAAAGAATACAGACTATTTTAATGTTGACGATTCTAAAAGCGAAACTATCATACCTACAACAATACCGCTTATACGTCCCTCAACGGGTTTCGTTCGTGAACAGTCCAACCACGTCTTCATCGGCCTGTTTAAAGAGAAAATAATTTTTTCAATCTCTAATTCTGAAGCAATGTGATCATCTGTTGTCCAAGACAAGTATTACTCTTATGTCAGGCCACTAAAGAAGCGTAACTCTCAGAACTGTGTTTTAGGAACACTATTTCAACTATTCTAACTGTGTGTAATGTAAACATTTTGTTTCTATTATTGTTACGTTTTTCTTACACTGTCCTATCGTTTAACATATTTAATGTTATTATATCGTCTCTTATTATGAACTACAATTAATTAGTTGTGTACAAGCTGTTCCTATTCAATATCACTATTTCTTTGTTCTGTATTAATGTTAAATTCCTAATTAGTTTGCTGTGTGGTCTGATTTTATGTATATATAAAGAAATGCTTGAAGTATAACAGGATTCTGTCTGGTTGCTCTATCGGCTTGTTTTCTTCCTATTTCGGCTTGGGATTCAGTGGTCATAGGGCAGACGCACTATTACCGGCTAAGCAAAAGTAATTTGGCACTCGACCAACCAACTATCGAATTTCTTGTAGCATAACAATTACTTCTCCCACTATCTTAACAATGTTTCTGGTATTTAGAATCAGACCATTTTCCTAAACGTCTGGCAATATTTGTGTAGCTTTTAAATAACCACTAACAGCTCACTAATATAGAAGAATGATGGATGAAAATGTTTAGTTTTCTAACAAACTGACCAGTTGTCAAACTTAGGATTACATATCATTGGGGGGGGGCAGGGTCATTACTCTTACTCACTTTAACTTCCTTCCACTGTATGAACTCGTTGCTCTACAGTCTGTGAAGTTTCGTCAGATTTCATTTATGATATTGTTAGGCCGGACCACAAAGAGATGTAACAAACTTTCAGAACTGTGTTTGAGAACACTATTTCATTTATTCGAACTGTCTGTAATGTAAACATTTTGTTTCTATTATTGTTACGTTCCTCTTGCTCTATCCTTCCGTTTAGCATAATTGCTGTTATTAAACTGTCTCTTATTATGGACTACAGTTAATTAGTTGTGTACAAGTTGTTCCTATTCACTACCACTATTCCCCTCGTTCTGTATTCATGTTAATTTTCTAATTGGTTTGCTGTGTGGTTCGATTGTATGTATATATAAAAGAATCCTTGAAATATAATATGATTCTGTCTGGCTGATCCGTTAGCTCGCATTCTTCTTATTTCGGCTTGGACTTAGTGGGCATAGGGCAGACGCACAGTTACCGACTAGGCACTAGTAATTTGGCATTCGGCCAACCAACCACCCGATTTCCTTGCTTCATAACAGATATATCATTCTGTAAGTGGCTGTTTCGGCGCAGAAAACACTGTTTCCGCAATATCGACGCCAACTGGGTGTGCCTAGTCAACCACTGCACGTCTACCCTGTGCCCACTCAATCCCAAGCCGGAGATTGAAGAACACAAGCCGATGGATTAACCAGACAGAATCATATTGTATTACATAAAATCCTTTATATATACATAGAATCGGATCACACTGTCAATCAATTAGGAAACTAACATTTATACTGAATAGGAGTAATAGTGAATGTTAACTGGGGTACGTACACACAGTTGATTAGTTCATCGATGAGAAATGATAAACTAACAGTTAATGTGTCAAATGGGATGATAATCCGAGAGAAACTGAATAATAATAGAAATAAAATATTCACATTAAATACGACTAGAAATAATGAAATAGTCAACATAAAAGAACAGTTCTCGAAGATAATCAATCTTCTTTAGGTACCTCGCATATCAGTGGCTTAACTAATTGCACTTTGTATCTCATACACTTTATAAATCTTTACCATTAGGACTACTGTTACACTGTCAAACTATAAAAAATTCTAATAACGAAATGGCGGTCTCTTATCGTTTGCACCCACAACAGTAGCAATCAAAAATCAGTTGTAGTCCACATTACTTTGTAACAGTCAACCAGAAACACAATAGATATTGACTCTAACATATATTTACATCTGATCCACAAGAGGGCTTACTAGTTTACAAAGATGATCAAAAGGATATAAGAATATCTTTAAGTAAAATTCTTGGTTAAGAATCAGCGGTCGGAATGTTACAGGATATGATGATATGCATTTGAAAGAACTTTGAAAACAGTATTAGAAAACCAAAGGCATATAGTGGACGTCTTATAAACAACTTCGAAGATTTAACCCGTGAATTATGGTTCTCAATAAAAGTCGGGGATAAAGATGTCGTCGAGTGTATAATGATACAGGACAAAACTGAAGATATTTGGTTCTTGGATAGGAGAGCCAACCAATCATATTTGAAAATATACTATGCCTTGATAGTGACATCCCCACAAATCAATTTTAAACTGCCCACTTTTGGTCACCTGATATCCATTTCATTCGAATTCGAAATTTAATTTAGACAGTTAATGGCCCTGAAAGTGCACTGTGGGACAGTTACTAAATTAAAACCAATGCACAAGAAGGCAGTTTTGTCTCTGACTGTGAAAATGATATCAGTAATAATGCACGCACTGTTTAATATCGGGATTACTGATGAAGATAATGAGTTTAGTATCTAAGGCCCGTGTTTATCAAGTCTTAGATGACTAAGCTTATGCTGAATAAGAATTAGCAAATGAAAAAGACTGCTAGAGAGATGGGTTGAATTATAAATGTGATTAAAATTACCAAATGTTGAGGCAGAAGTCGAACCACCTAAGTTAGATTACGAGGCTTTGGGATTCTAAGATGATTAACTCCAATTTTAGAGATATGATGTAAGGGCTAAGGTTAAAAATTATCTAGAACTTAGTATACCTCGTGTGGAATATTTAACCAATTTTTCAACAACCCTTAATAATCATTTCCCACATGATTCACTGGAGGCCATGTTTAATTTTAATAACAATAACGGTGTTTTTCAGAGTCATCGCCATGCACTTTGAGGGACTACCGAATCAACAGCATGCATTCGTTGGTTAATTTAAGGTCGTTGATAAAAGCATGTAGGTAAAGGCTTTCCTACTAGCACGCAAAATATATCACCCCACCCACAGTTAGATCAACCTCTTTTTCTCAATCAAAGGCGGATATTTTGTTTATGACTTACACTATCGAGTAATGTTTCTAATCATTATTTACCAACTACAGTGTACATTTAGGCTGTTAATCCTTAGGCATTGTAACGTATACGCTTGCACTCGGTTGTTACCACAAAATACACCACTTCATCGTTGTGATATGGCTTTAAATCGAAATTACCTATAAGCTTGATATTTCAATTAGAATGTCGTTTATAAAGTCAAACAAACACCAAACGTGTAAAAGAAAATTGTCAACCAAGTGATTATCAGTATTTTTTGTTTTATATGCTGAGTTGTTACGCTTAGACATCAATCATCACTTTATTAAACATATCTAGGGGGCAAATGTTAGTCATATGTAATGCTTTATTAAAAAATGACTTATAATTTTAATACGTTTGTGTATATGAAGAGTGAGGTACATCACTCATCAGTTGGCTGTGTAAACATTATTTATGTTGGAAGATGACTCTAATATACTGCATTGATTAATTTACATTTATTCAATATGTAGTGTTGCTTTAGTATATCCTTTCTTTGCAATAACTCTGAAAGTATCCATATTTTACTTTCATCGAGGTATACTACCAAGGGAAATGGGATATTCGGATTATAGAATATTTTTCAACCAAACTAAACTTCATTATTTGCAAGAGCTTATTCTGGAATTGATTAAGTGCGTGTGTTGTTGTTTGGAATCAATGTTGTCTAGAAGTGAGGCTCTGTTTATTGTGCATATAATTCGCTGTATTACTTTAGATTACGCATGATTTGGGAGACGGTGGTAAAAAAACAAATTGTGTCGTGGCAGCATGTTCTTACCGCGATTCGCTAAGTAAGAATGATATGGTTACGTCAGTTGTAGCTCAAGATTCACTCTTGGTCTGAAACAGGACTTAAATAGAAGACAAGAGCTCCATTATCATCTCAGTTATAACAAATTTGCGCAGCTAATTTGACACCTACAAATGGACTCTCCTGTGTATTCAGTCATATATTACATCCTATGAGTATCTTTCAAAAGGTCACACTGAACTTTAAAATCATACTGTAATTTATGCTGTTTTAGCAGTCTACATTTGCTAAGAAGAGGAGAAACTAGTTAATTTTCATGTGATTTCGCTATTTTTTATTTAATTGTAAAGTGAGCGGAAACCGGTACTGCTTTTCACTTCCTCCGCTGGACCTTGTTAACTGTGATTGGTTGTAATGTCATTTTAGTATGCTAATTACTCTGTTTTTCCCAAGGTCGTTTTTGTATCTATATATACAGACTTGAATTGTAATAGAATCGAATCTTCCTGGTGCTGCTTTGGTGTTCTTGATTTTGTTTGGGGTGAGTAGTCAGTATCGAGTCGTTGGTCACGGTTGCTAGTATCAGTTGGCGCAGATAAGTTTCCCGATTGGAGTTGCGGTTTGTTCCTGCATAGCAGTAGGCGTTATTATTATAATATTCCGACATATCAATTGGCGACGGGTGATGGTGACTGTGGATCTTACTAAAATGGATTCGTTGTTGGATGAACAACTCAAACTAATGAAGCTTTTCACAAGCCTGAATTCTAAGCTTGAATCATCCTCGAATGTTCCAGTCCCCAACTCTGCACTTTCAATTGATGGAATTATTAATAGTATTGCTGAATTTAATTATGATCCAGAAGCTAATGTTACTTTTGATACCTGGTTCCGGAGATATGAAGATTTGTTTACGTATGATTTAGCTTCACAGGACGATGCATGGAAAGTTCGCCTACTTCTCAGAAAGCTTGGTGCAGCAGAACTTGACAAATACTGCAACCTAAT
Source organism: Schistosoma japonicum (assembly GCA_025215515.1). Classification (NCBI taxonomy): domain Eukaryota; kingdom Metazoa; phylum Platyhelminthes; class Trematoda; order Strigeidida; family Schistosomatidae; genus Schistosoma; species Schistosoma japonicum. The sequence continues at coordinate 30,751,914 of CM046061.1, forward strand.
TTTACCTCAAAATCCTCGAGATAGAACATTCTCTGAAACCTGCTCAACTCTCAGCCAACACTTTGGTGACAATTCTTCTCTATTCAATATTAGATATCGTTGCCTAAAGTTAAAAATGAATGAATCAGATGATTTCTTAACTCATGTTGGAGTTGTAAACAGAGAATGTGAACGGTTTAAATTAAAAGACCTATCGGAGAACCAATTTAAATCGTTAATACTCATCTGCAGCCTACAGTCAGAAAAATTCGCTGATATTTGAACGCGATTGCTACACCGTCTTGACCAAGAACCAACATTGTCTCTCAATGACATTGCCGCAGAATATCAACGACTGACCAATTTAAAGCATGATACTGCACTTGTCCAGTCTGGTGGTAATGGTGACACTGAAGTTCATGCTGTTCGTCGAAAACCTATTTCTCATCAAGTCACTCCAGCAACCGCCTCAACTTATTGTGATAAAGCAGCCGAAAAGAAGAATATTACTCCCCCATCCAGATGCTGGAACTGTGATGGATGGCATTTTGCTAAGTCCTGTCCATTTAAGAACTATCGCTGCAGAAAGTGTAACAGACTGGGACACAAAGAAACTTTGTGCAGGCAGAAAGACATACGCACTCGATCACGTTCCAGAAGAAGATTCCATTCCCCGAATAAGCCGGCTGAGTCACTTTCAGTATCCAACCTGAATCACACTCATCAGAGACCAGCCAGAAAGTACGTTTCTGTTCGGATAAATGGTCATACGGTAAGCCTCCAAGTTGATACAGCATCTGATATTACTATTATTTCTAGAAAAACATGGATTAAAATTGGGAAACCTGTACTACGCCCTACAGAACAACTCGCCATAAGTGCATCAGGCGATCGTTTGGTGATCATTGGCAAAATTGTGTGCTCAGTGTCATTCAACGAAATAACCACGGATGGAGTATGTTATGTGGTTAACAACAATCTTAACTTGTTGGGGTTAGATTGGATTACTGGCCTGAAACTAGATGCTGTTCCACTAAGCACCTATCCTACGAAGAGTGAAGAGTCGGTGATTGCCACCATCGATTCGAGAGATTACGCTAAAGAAAGTTTCATGCATGCTGTGAGAGCACTTCCTGTTACCACACAGAAAGTTGCTGAATTCACAAGAAGAGATAAAACGAGTCAACGAGCATCAAAAAACCCACCGAAGGTGGAACCAGTAAGCTGGCCTGCTCCTGCGGGTCCATGGAGCAGAGTACATTTAGATTTTGCCGGACCCATCTCAGGAGTCTACTACTTGGTGTTAGTAGACGCATATTCGAAATGGCCAGAGATCCATCCTGTAGTTCCTCCGACTACGCAGAAAACCCTGGAAACATTGATGAAGATATTCACGTGTCATGGGTTTCCAGAGACACTAGTCACTGATAACGGGTCCCAGTTTACGTCACAGATTTTCAGTGAATTCTGTCGAGAAAACGCTATCACACATATTCGCTCCCCACCGTACCATCCGCAATCAAATGGACAAGCGGAGAGATTTGTGGATACCTTCAAAAGAGCTGTACTGAAGGCAAAGAGGGAGGGAAGCCTAGCAGAAATTATTCAGCGTTTTCTACTTGAATATAGAAGTACCCCAAACAACAGTGCTCCAGAACAGAAATCACCAGCAGAAGCACTCATGGGTCGGAAACTGAGAACGATGAATGAGGTAATGAGGCCGGCAAAAGTAAAAAGCAACGATGATGATATCTATAGAAACGGCACGCAGGTGTACGTAAGGAACTACAGACCAGGAAGCGAGAAATGGAAAAACGGAGTAATTAAAGGTAAAAGAGGAAAGGTGATGTATGAAGTAGCAGTGGGAGGACAAATATGGATCCGACATCGCAACCAGCTGCGAAGAAGGTTTGGTGAACGAAAAGCAGATGAACCGAACCTAGCGCTTGAACTTCTTCTTGACACTTTCAAGCTCCCCACGGAGAAACCAACATTAATTGCAGCAAACAACAAGAAAGGAGCATCCGAAGAACAACAGCCAATAAGACGGAGTGAAAGAAAACGAAGAGCCACAGTGAGGTTCCAAGAGAGCGAACTTTTCTCAAAAAGAGGAGGTGCTAAGAAGAGGAGAAACTAGTTAATTTTCATGTGATTTTGCTATTTTTTATTTAATTGTAAAGTGAGCGGAAACCGGTACTGCTTTTCATTTCCTCCGCTGGACCTTGTTAACTGTGATTGGTTGTAATGTCATTTTAGTATGCTAATTACTCTGTTTTTCCCAAGGTCGTTTTTGTATCTATATATACAGACTTGAATTGTAATAGAATTGAATCTTCCTGGTGCTGCTTTGGTGTTCTTGATTTTGTTTGGGGTGAGTAGTCAGTATCGAGTCGTTGGTCACGGTTGCTAGTATCAGTTGGCGCAGATAAGTTTCCCGATTGGAGTTGCGGTTTGTTCCTGCATAGCAGTAGGCGTTATTATTATAATATTCCGACATATCAACATTTCAGCAACTGACACATTTTTATAAGTAGTAGATAGTTTACGATTTTGCTGTTTGAGGACAATTTTTCTTGTATAAGTAGCTGTCTCTGTACAATTTTCTACTTAATTGCTGCATCATAACTTGCGTTGATTGCACAACGCACATATTATTTCGACGCTGAAAATATATATTTCTGACCAAAGTATTTGGGCCAATTTACCTACAAAAATAAAATATAAGGAACTTGGTTTTGTTTGTAAAAGAGTAAGTTTGACAGAAAATTGGATGTTATTTGCTTAAAAGCCAATTACACTAGAATTCCGAAAGCCTAGTTGAGAAACAACCAGTTCTAAATTAGTTTCACGGAAACTGTACTGACAGTGTCAAAATTCTTGTACAATCAATAAATTACATCCTTCGTAGAGCCAAACAAAAAGTATTTGACTTTTTAAAATCTTTGGAGATTAGAAGTTTGGAGACTTGTGATGTGTGCTTTATCGCATCTTAGGATTAGAATGCTCATTTAAGAGGTGCAGTAGTGAACATCTTCTCGCATTACATATTGATAGTTTCGAATATATAGTACTGACAGAGCAAACTCAAAATTGACATTGTTTTGTAATAATAGTAATCTGTTTCTTGATATCAAGAGCAAGCCATTTTTACAAGCAAGACCAACGAAAATACATCCCACCACAGCATGCTTGAATTGTTGCATTAGCGAATTATCCCAAAAAATAAACGTCCCAGGATTAAAGTGTATAATAATGTAGTAAGATATCTAGGAAAATGAATGATTACCTGAAATGGTATGGTGTATATACATTTGAGTATAATAATTGAACCTGACAGAGTTTGAAATTCCAAACTGTAAGAAGAAATAAGATTTTAAACACGAAGTGCAGTACGTTAGAAAAAGGATGCAACGGTAGAGTAAGATTGTTTCTAAGTGGGTGGACATTAATTGACGGGTGCTGCTTTTACAAAATCAACCTTGCTCCGAGGCTTCAGAAGTGGATTTGGAAGAATGAGATTAGTTCTCCTTAAGGTTCCTTGTGAAATATGGGTTTTTATTCAGTTCAGTGGACAATAATATATTTAAAAATACTAAAAAAGATTGAGTGGAAAAGAAGACGATCAACAGGGTAAACAGATTGACTAAAAGATTGAATGATAAGAATTAAGAATTATTTACCGTGGCATTTTTAATAATCAACGAACTAAGCAGCAAAACTTATTACATAGAGCTATGTCATCGCCTACGACTATCTGACAAACAAAAGAGCTGAATGGTAATAACGGGTGTAACAAATGGGTTGGTTTAAATAAATGGGATTCAGCCAAAGATATGTATGTATGATCAGCATAGGATCTAGGAAGTGTAAGAATTCCTCCAAGTTGCCATAATTTGAAGGTATCGTACAATCAACATCACATTAGTAGAAGTAGTAGTTACTTCAGTGATAATAACAATAATAATAATAATAATAATGAAAAGAAAGAAGAGTGGAAAACTTGAATATAGCTGAGAAAGAAGAAAATAAAGTGTAGAAAGACAGCTATGAAATAATTGGAAGTTCATAATTTAAAGGAAATCAACGAGTAAATACTCCCACACCACCTGTACTAATTTTAAATACACCTCCCGAAGTTATCAACCACTGGTTAAGATATTCGCGTGGACCCCAACCAGGTAGTCTGTATCTACTGATCCAACTCAAACCAGCAGTCAACAACTTCACGGACTGATATCATGTTTCGGTTTGGCCACCCCTAACTCTCTTCCATCATATTCTTTTATGAGTCATCATTGTGTGTCGAGGAAGACGGTGGTTAGAAATACGTAACACATGTCCAAACCATCAAAGTCAATGAAGATTGACAGCTTCATCGACTGATTTACCGACTCTGCCATACACCTGATAACTAACCTCGTTATTACTTACTCGATGATCCCAGCTACCTCAAGCGATGTTACGATGACACAGATGGTTAAATACCAATAGCCTACGAGTGTAGTCTATCCTTAATTGTAACGTCTCACATGCATAAAGTCAGACAGAGTGGACTGATTCACAGTATACTCTTCCTTTAGTTGAGAGACGAATATCTCGCATACGCCATAAATGGCGTAAGTTGTTATGAACGAGACGAGCTTTTGAAAATCGTATTGAGATTACCTCAAACACCAAGCCAACACTGCTAATTAGATATCTTAGATAAGTGAAGTGATTGACGTGTTCAACTACTTCACTCCTCTTCTTTAGCTCAGGTGTTGACGAAGACTAATCATGAAATAATATAACTTAGCGTTTGACGTGGAGGTGGAGGGGGGAGTAGTAACACATGCCGAACATGCTTGTAATGTTGCATATTGCTGTCAAAGGATACTACATTTTATCAGTCAAGAAAACGCACCATTGTCAAGCGCCGACAAGTATGTATGTGATCTAAAACCTGACGAATGGTGAATATCTGGTCTATACAACTGCAACCAGGTCTAAAACTAGCCTGGCTTCATCGCATCTGCGAATCACGTGTTGTAACTAAACGACTTATATTTATAGAAGCTAGTATTGTAGACACAATATAAAGCGAACCAATTCCTCGATGGTTATTACAGGACAATGTCGACTCCCCCCTCCTCCTCCTACTCCTACTTATATAATTGAACGATTACTGATGGACACCAGTCACATGAAATTATATCCAGTCTCCAACGTTTGGCCAAAATATCAATCAGCTTAATCGTTCAGGTGGGACCACCATCCTTAAAGACCTCTGAAGTTGATCCACTCGGACTCGCTGCTCTGCCTCACCCCAGATTAACAATAGCTTTAGAGAATTATGTAGTAGTCAGAGGGCCTAAATCAACATTCTGTTCAGGCTGCCTGGAAATATTGTGTAGTTCTGGAGCAGCTGAAGATCAACTTAACTTCTCTGTGAAGTGTTCAGCCTATCGATCTAAATATCAAGAGTGAGAACAGATGTATTTCGTCTTTTTCGGTGATTCTCTCATTAACACATGACTTGGTGACCTCGGTTTCTTTTATTAATCTAAGAGTTGCCTAATGTTACCTATCGCCACTCTCTTAATCATTTAGTTTCTGTTAAATACCTTCTTTGGTAATGACAATAGTTTGATTCAACCGTAGTTCTCACATTTGCTCAAATCTTCTTTCTTTGGTGTCTTGATAGGGTATCCTTTTTTCCAGTCTGCCGGCACCTTTTCTTTCTTCCAGATTCTTCTGAATAAAACGCTGAGCATCCTTGCCCTTATGTTTATATCTGACTTGAGTGTTTCGGCTGGTATATTGTCAGGTCCTGCTGATTTTCCACTTTTGATCTGTCTGATGACTATCTTGAATTCTTTCATCGTTGGTGGACTGACATTTTTTGGGAGGTCCACGGATGCTGCTTCGATGACTTGTGGGTTCGATGGAGCTGTCCTATTTAAGAATTCCTGAAAGTGTTCCACCCATCTGTTCCTATGTTCTTGAATCGCAATGATTAGCATGCCTTCTTTGTTTTTGACTGATCGCTCTGATTTACAATATTTGACTGCCAGTTTCTACGTTGCGTCATATAGCTGTTTCATTTTTCCTTCTATTGGAGCCTTTTTTCCTGTCGTTGCAAGGCGTTCAATGTATTTCCGTTTGTTGGCTCTAATGCTCTTCTTTGCTTGTTTATTTGCTTCTGTGAATTCATTTTGTGCCTTGATTTTCTTTGCTGTAGTTCGACTGTTGTTGATTTCTGCCCTTTCGTTCCACATTTGTTGAATTATCTTCAGGGTCTTAGTGGAAATTCATTTTTAATGATGGTGCTTCTTGCGACCCAGAGCCTCTTGGCATGCTGAAGTTAGTGCCTCTTTGATTCCTTCAGAGTTGTCCTCCATAGTGGTTTCTTCCTCGTTCAGCAGATCTTGTAAGGCTTTGAACCTGTTGTTGAGAGTTATTTAAATTCCTTGAGTTTGTCAGTATCCCGAAGAGAGGCTGTATTGAACCGTTGTGATGCTGTTGCTCCAGTTATCCATTGCTTCTTTAGCTTAAGTTTCATTTTGGCAATCACTAGGTGGTGATCTGAAGCTACATCAGCTCCTCCCCTGGTTCTCACATCTTCCATTGATCTTCTGAATTTTTTATTGATGCATATATGATAGATTTGATTCTCCGTAGTATGATCCGGTGAGATCCATGTAACCTTGTGTATGCGTTTGTGGAGGAATATTGTACCACCTCTAACTATTTTGATAAAAGCGCATAGATTTATAAATCTTTCACCATTCTCACTTCTTTGTTTCAGTCCCTATCGTCCCATGATGTTTTCATATCTGGTGTTGTCCATTCCGACTTCGGCGTTTAAGTCCCCCTCTTCAGGATTATCAAATTTTTCCCTAGATAATTCGCTATAATTGATTGCAGTCTATCATAAAAATGATCTTTGTCCTCATCGTTGCCGTCGTTGGTGTGTGCACGACATTGGATAATATTCATTGTAATCCTTTTCTTTATTGTTTTGAAAGATGCTTAGATGATCTTGGGTTCATGTGGTTTTCATTATATAAGTGCATTTAGTGCTTATTTGGACAGCATCAGAGCAACTTGTTGGGTGTGCGTAGTATTTTCTTATTCGTGACCGGAGTATGGTAGCATCTCTTTTGTAGTATATGTTTTCTGTTCAGCTTGTGTACGATGGGTTGTGCTGATTCCAAACACTGTCAAGTTGTACCTCTCTATTTGATTGGTCTTCCAGCACTTACACATTGTCCGAACATTCCATGTACCTATAAGAATTTTTGCTCTAGTTGTTAGAAGGGTGGACATTGGCCTCATGACTTCTGAAGAATCTCGGCTTTCATCATGAAGCATCAAAAAGATTTGTTTCACTCCCAGGGCAGAGTTTAAATGGTTTAGTTCGTTTAATCTTGTTAGCGCTTTTTTAGCAGGCTTGTGTTTTACTGGATGGAAATGCTAGCCCTATGCCTAACCCTCCTTCTTTACCCAGGCTTGGAACCGCTAGTAACCCTAGAAGAGCTACAGGCGCTATGCATCACTCCTCACCGTTAATTCGTTAGACTTTCGCCGGTTTATATTTATTCTCACTTCGCTCTTCATCGTTTTCGGAGCCTGATGGGATAGATTTTTAGGAGTCCATTAACTCAACAAACATCGTTGAGATCCATTGATTTTCCCTGACTTGTTGATTCAAGTCCTTGATAGTTGTCACTGAAGATGCCGCAGCTGCTTAAGCACATTCCTCAGCAGTATCTAGGTGAGTCACATGTTTACAGACAGTATCATGAACGTCTCAGTCTGCTGAGTTAAATTCCGCCGAAGAACACCCAAAAATCCATCTAAATGTCCTTCAGATTGATTCATGCTATCTCTGTGAGTGTTAAAATCACCAGCCATGAGTTCCAAATTTGGGTGTTTGGTTCAATGAAGAAGCTTAAAAGGATTTATACAAAATTCATCTTTTATTTAATTTGGGCTTTAGCCAGTGGAAACGTAGTCAGAAATGATGAAATGACAACGGCGTATGTCCGTATCCTTCCAATCTCTTGCCGAGCCCTCAAACCGGACAGCACATAAGCGACTGCCGCGTGGAATCTATTCAAAAAGTGCTTGTTTTATCCTCATAATAACAGTAATAATAATAATACTCAACTCAATACCTATAGCAGCTAGTCCACGAGAAGTTGCAATCAAGTCACTAGATAAACGAACAGTGTATCGCGTAGGCGCTTCTTTTTGACCAGGTGAGGTCAAGTGAATGACCAGGCTACGATCCTGTATACGTGTTTTAGAGACATTTATTATACATCGTTGGAGCAGCATTCTAATGTTTTAGCTATGGAGTCTTGTTGCGAAATTTGACACGGAGTTCGTACATTGAACGCACTAATGCGAAGTTTGGAGCGTGGTCTTAGTAGGCTAGGAACATTATTTCATTAAATTAAGAGTCCACAACATACACGGATAAACTGTTTCAGCAGTTATCAATATCGAATTGTCAAAACTAACTTCATTCTTTTGAAGGTCGAACCGGTTACAAGTGGCGTTCTGGAAGTTTTAGGTCCACTGCTCTCTATAGCTTACACAAATGATTGGTGTTTAAGTTATATTACGGACGATGATAATAAAAAAGATTACAAACACACATGTCGCGTTACAACGAGTCTCACGATGCAGGTTAATTAAGCGTCATTTTCAGCGTCCTTCTTTCCTTGTCGTATTTACACAGCATTATGTTAATTAATTATTCAATGTGGAAGACAATGCGTGTAGTGAAGCCAAGTATGCTAACGACCCTAAAATGTCCTTATTCAATAATGCAGATAAGATTAAGATCATCAGAGGTGTACTTGGTGTGACAACAAACGAAAAATATACACATTTGCAGAAAACACTGAAATGAAAGCTGAAATAGTACGTAAAACTACTTGATTGGTGAAAGAATTTGCGATCTTTAACAATTAACTTTTGTAAAGTAATGTTCTGTCTTGATGTGACTTAATTGATCTAGTATCATTCTGTCTCCCTCAGTGGAGGACACTAACGTAACACATAGCGATTAACTGAGTGTTTCTTCTTAATGACATTCTGAAACTTCTGTCTTATAGTCTTCATTTCAAACCTTAAAGGATTTGACTTCTAGACAACTGATTACTATTTTCAATACCTGTCTAAGACCAAACATTGGTAAGGCTGTTAAAACATTTGCCCTTACTGTTACTCAAATTCATGTCCAAAGAAAAGAAGCTCAAAGTTGATGGGGCTAAAGACTAACACTACGCTGCTAGACTTATGGCATTAAACTTACATTCTCCAAATCAAATAATGGCTAACTATGATATGATTTTGATCTGTCATGTTGCTGATAATCTTTTTCACTGTAATGGGTCACTAGTGAGTTTTAGTTGAAAATTCAACCTAAGAGAGCATCATAACTAAAAAGAACATAAAAAAATATCGAAAAAATAAGTAACCTGAAGTGGTAGAATTTTCACTCATGCTAAGACCTTAGAATACGTCTCGGCGTATATTTATCTTTTGAAGGCACTAAGTAGCATTACGGCAGAAGAAACATTTTAGTCACTCAAATTTTTAGCTCGTAGTTTAATCCACCTGTCAGCTTTAGAAATATCACAACAAACACCACATTCTGTATAATTTAAAATGCTTGAAGTGTATCCTGTATATGACGAAGTTACGTTTGTTGTATAACCAGAGTATCTTGTTATGATTAAACTCACACGAACAATGAAGAACAAAATAGAAGGCAGTGATTGATGGAGGTGAGTAGAGCAATAACGTGAGAGTAACCTCTATGCTTCGTGAATACAGAACAAGTTGCTTTCCTCACGGCGTCGTGTTATCGTTCGGTGCTGGATCGAACACCTTCAGCTTGTTGTGTCCACTAAAACAAGCATGGTCAACACAGACGAGAGCCTGTGTGACTATTTATTTAGGAAAATATTTGTTGCTATACACTTCAAATACCTAGAAGCAGATTTCAAAAAATGACTGTCCGGTAATTCACAAAAACAAATAATAAATAAAGGTTAGACATTATAGCTTCTGAGTTTTGAACTTCAATCCCAAAAAATGTCCTTGAGCTCTGACTATGGTTAGGCGCAAATTTCAGAGTTATGATATTTTATTGCGATGCTCAATTCTACTGTAGTATTTTTCCATTATCACTGAAAGCTATCTTTTTAACAACACTTTGAATAATTAATTTGCTTTTAAATTTCCTCAGATGTAGTTCGAAACGTTTAAAATAGCCTTCTGAAATCAACGACTTATGTTTGCTTTAAGTAATTTACAAAAAATTAATCTCTTAAACTAGGAAAGTTGAAATCACTGTTGACTGCAGCCTGTTGAATGATGCTTATACCACCAAATCCTTTGAATAGTCAGACAGCATGTGAACCGTTTATATCATATGGTATTTCACCTGGGTTTGTCAAACAGGTCAGAGAGAAGTTTCAAAGCGAGATATCTATGCAGGAACTGTCTAAAAATTTACAACCAAGAGTTAAACATCATTCGGCAACAGCTCGTTTGACGTGCGCTTATGAAAACTTAAAGCACAATGATAGTGGGGTTCAGAGACATAATACATATCCCAACAGAAGAATTCAGTCTTCTGGAAGAGTTTCAGATACGTTACCTTCAACTAAATTGACTAAGTATCTTGAAACCAAAAACCACGCAGACACTTTAAAAATTGATAAAAAATGTCCTACGCCTTCAGTTGGCTTGAGTGAGAATGTCAAGAGTAATCCAGCTATTCACACTAATGATTACAGACCACAAACCGCAGTAAATAAATACCAGCTAGACAATAATAATGGATATAGCAATACTCCGTCATATGTGTCAGGTACTGTACACAATCGAAGTCATCCTAATGACCAAAATGTTTCAAAATACAGCGAAACTGATAACAAACCAAAGGAACCAGATGTATTTTTAGCTACAAAGTATAATACGCGAAATGACTTCAAGCAACCAGCAGTACTGCCAAAACCACAAAAATGTGAGTTCACCAAAGATTCTCTGATCAATTTAATTGTGCCTAGAGGATTCGAAGCAAGGAAGCAGTTAAATCAGCACACGTATAATGAAAAAGAACATTTCCGTACTGTGAAATCAGAAAACATACCAAATAAAAATTTAAAAAGCAGAAGTTTGCAAAACATACATACACTATCTGATAATCAGTCACGCTATGAAAGGTCAGATCAGAAAAATACGACCATTAAAATTGGTGCGAGAAATCCTGTACATTCAAATTCACCCATTCAGCAAACTGACTATAATCATAGCCATATGTCTACCATGTATAAAAATATATTAAACCGTAATTCAGCTTCCAATTCATGCAGTAAACATGACGCTATCTGTAACGATAACGAAATTTCTCTAACAGTGAACACATGTAATAAGGCAACTGAAAATATGGTAGATGGTATAAAAACTCTCGGTAATGCAATGCAAACTGATACGGAACCAGCTTGCAGCACTATAATTTGTAGTCATTCACCATGCTTCAATGGAATTCCAAACTGCAAAGTTGGCACAGCCGTTTTTAGCGGGTCAGAAACTACTAAAGCTTTATCTTTTTCAAAAGCACCTTCGATTTTATCTTTTTCTTCACAATCCGTTCACAGCAATCAATCTAATAGTACCTCTTCACATGTTAAAAAGAAATTCTTCACAAATAAACCCAGTAACTGCTCTTTACCAACAAACGATCTAAATCAAGAAGAGCTATGTAAGCCTCAATACTTTGACAACAAAGAAGACATAGAGACCTTTCCCTCTGCCAAAACGCCAAAAACCAACACCTCAGTCTTTACTAAAGAAAGTAATGCAATTTTACAAAGAAATAACTGTAACACGATTAGTACGACACAGTTGTCTCACAAAAGATTTTATTCTTCTGAAAACGTCCCTTCTAAGACACAAAACAGATTGCTTACTGATGTTACAGAGAAGACCAAACCTACAAATTTTAATGTAAACTCAGACAATCAATCAAAAAGCACAGAAGCTATTCAACCTAGCATAGAATGTTTGGGCAAAGTCAGTTCAGAAGAATCTAAAACATCCAATAAGCAGAAAGAAAAAAATACTAATTTGCCATATCATAAGCGTCAAGTAAACTATACGATTCTTGATACTGTTATGGGCGAAATGGAGCAGCTGTTTTCGGGAAAGCAAACATGCTCGCAGAACAAACTATCAAGAATACACAGTTATGCTCGTGAAAAGGCCATGCAATATAGGGAGGAAAAATATGGTGACGAAGACAACCAAATAAATGTTAGTACCCCAGTAAAAACACCGGAAGCAAATGAAGCGTATCAAAAAACTTCAGTTCAGAATCCAAGTAACCATAATAACACTGCATCTACTAATTCTGGGCTACACTTGAAAAACGAAAACCAGTCCGAGAGATTCCAAGCAGCATTTCGAGTACTTGAGAAAGATCTTAAGCTGTTTTCTGCAGACAAGAATGCCCATAGTGTAAAGCTAAGTAAAATAAATGACAAAGTAGAAAATCATATTGAAGGTGCTCAAAATAATCAGTCTGCCTGTCAAATACTGAAAAACTATCCTGTTGATCAGTGCAACGTAAGTTGGTTTTTGACATGAATATATCACTAAGTATTTTAACTATTAAGGACGTCATCGTGATTCATTGTGATAATAAAACGTTATATCATATGATGACGTATTTTATGTAAGAGTTTGTACATATCTTAGTACTATAGAAATAAGGGTTTATTAATTTACGTTTAAAAGAAATGACACGTACCAAGACAAATATGTTGTGAGTAAAGATTTTAACGTCATATAAGCCTGAATAAATGTAAGCACTTTATGCACTTGGAGTTTTAAAAATTTAGGCTAGAATTAAGGACACTTTTAAGAAACTTCTGAAGTATACCTCAACTTTATTTAAAATAGTATCCGTCTTTTAATACAAACATCACGGCTGAGCCAAAAGACGTCAAGAGCATGCATTTACAAGGAAATAATTTCGAGTTAATTTATAATCTTTTTAAGGCCTATTTGACTAGGCCATAAGGTTCCAGGTGATAAAAGTTTTAATTTTCGCCAAATTTAGGATTTATTACAAGATTTTAAAGCTTTTAATCTTAACCTTTTTAATTTTGTTTTACTAGTTTAGTTTTATTGCCTATAAACACTGTTTGGTGTATGATTGTATTTTCACTTGATTTGAAGCCATCTAAGGTTTTTAAAATACTTTTGTTTATTAGAATGGAGTAAAGACACTTTATAATACACTAGATGACGAATAAATTCTTGGTGATTGTTTTGAATTCGGTAATAAATGGAGTATTTTACAGGCCTCTTGATTTCAAAGTATTTGTTTTAAGGCCAAAAACACGTCAAATGAAAGGGTAAACTAATGTATGATACGCACAAGAAACTACACTTGATCTTATTTATTATAATAAATATTAAAAATAAAATCCATCAATTCCATTGTGTATCATAAGCAAGAATGGGAATTTCTTTGATACGTTGTTTTTATGTTCCAGGTTGGTCTCCAGATAAATACTAAATTTCGAGGTGTTATCAAACACTATGTGCATAGACGTGTTTATCATACCTTTAAAATAAATGCCAAATGTTTGCAATTCACTTTAGTGTATGCATTTACTCAATATTTTTCCCTAATGTTAATTTACACTGTTTATTATTTTATAAATTACATGAAGTGTTAAGTTTCAAAGATCAGGTCTCAACACTATGCCAATGAACAGATATTGTTTCTATCCTGGAAAACATCGCGCATTCTAAAGTCCTTATCTGTCGACGGTACATCAATTTGATATCATTTAAAGTTTACTTATCTTCAAGTTAGTTAATACTAGGTATAGTGATTAGTACAATGTGCACAGTGTCAGACACTAAAACACACATTTCGATGCCAAGTGGTTTTACTAACGTAATACGTATAAATTCAATGAAGTAATTTATAAACTTTAATACAATTGCCTTTGAAAGTGCAACACACTACAAGAAAAATAATTGTTAGTATTATACATAAAGTTTACAGGTAGTTGTACACTTTGGCCATGTAACATAGAAGTATTTTGTAGTCTACTTATCACTCTGAATCACTTTTAAATTAAGATAATATCTGTCTATTGAATATTTAATCTTTGATGAATATAAAGCTTTTAGCGGATCTAAATGTTTTCCTAAGCAAGTATTTATGGATAAAGTAAGCAGAAAATTTATTTCTAAGCTTAACTTAGTAAAGATATAATTCACTTTGATAAAAAATGTTTAAAGTAACCACTAAATTACCCCTCATATACCACTTATTTTAAACTAATACTTGTGAATAAAAATGTCACACATCACTTCTACATAAACAATAGGTGAAACGTACTTAACGTAAACAAAAATAAGCACTACTAACTTTGTTTTAATTCATTTATGAACTCCAAAATACCCTGCCCTTAAAACTGTGTGTATGAAGAAATGTTGCTTACATCAAAGTAGCTGCATTTAAGCCTGAATTGTTGTGTAACGCAAAAACAGTAGAACTAGTAGTTTTAAGTTTTGTTTAATAAGAACACTATGATTCTAAAACATCTACATTTTTAAATACTTTCGTTCACATAAATCTTATACGTTTAATAGTAGGATATTCGACTGGTTCAAATAGTTGCTAGGTTTTAATTTACTTGCTACGGAGTTTGTTATTCGTACTATATGCTTGATAAAGTGAGTAAGTAAGACAAAGTGTTGAAAATTCCAGGAATTCAATTTGACTATATACAGGCACCGAGGCTTAACAACACGATATTCCAGTGCTTGATTGGCTAGGTTAGTGATGGATATATAACGTATTGCAACCAACACAATCAAACGACTGTACTATAATACATTTATCTATAATAAAACGTTTCATAACTCTCATAGTTCTTGATAAAAAAATTTTATCAGACGATAACGTTTGTGTAGAGATGAAAATAGTTGCTGTAGAACAACTATTGCTTTCAAGTTCCGAAAAGGACTTACGTTTGATATTTGTCAAAACAGAATATAATGGTGTATGACTTGTATTTATTATACACACAGCTACTAAAATCTAAATATCAAGCCTCGGTTCTAAAGGTTAGCACAAACAAACTGCAATTTTGTTCAGATATTTTTATTGGGCTCGCGATGACAAACTTGGTGACTTCAGTTTCTCATTATACCAGTAAATCCTTTATTCTGTATTTTTATGAAAAATTTTGAAATCAAAGGTACTAGGTAACACATTTAATTTGAGACTTTAGCTTATATGTGAATCACAAGATGTCTTAAATGCATGTCACAAAAATTATGTACCGCTGTATTGTAATCTGAATCTTTCTTCATATCAGTTTTTCGACAAACCCGAATTTAACATGATCTTGTAACGTGATAACAGAATAACCTTCAGAGAATATAGTAGAATTATATTATTTTTCATACTATTTTGCAAAGTTACCTTGTAAAGGTTAATAAAAAACTCAGTGGAATCCATTTTGATGGAAGTTGTATTAAATCATTTCCTGTTTTTTTCGAACATAAAATCCAGTCATTTAAAATTAAGAATATTATACTTTGTAAACTATAGATAATGGTGGATATTCCAATCTGATAACTTAGAGGCTTGTTTTGAAATACAAAGTAGCTTACGGCTTCTCAAAGTAATAATTTCCTTTTATTACGATTAAGTGTTGTTGTGTTCAGTATCCTTGGATGTTTATTGTCTTACTTATTAAAAACCAATGAGTTAAGAAACGAGTCATAAAGACTTGTATGGAACAGAAGTGGTAGAGGTCAGTATTTACGAAAGGTTAGAATAATATGAAATGATTTAAGATTTACAAGCTAAAGTAATAAATATAGCTTCAATACATCTACTGAACCTCGATCAAGTTAATGTAAAGTTAAAAATCGGAATTTAGGAAGAAAGTTATTCCCGTAGTTTCCTCTCCTATTTCAATTACGTTTGGATTGATTACTTTTGTTGAAATGATAAATAAAGTAAGCATGCAATATGGGCAAGATTTTTGAAAGAATTCAATTATTATTGGTGTACACATCTGTTAGTGCAACGGTAGGTGGAGTCAAAAACTCATAATTCGGTTTAGTTTTGACATTAAGGCAAGCAAAAAACAGTTTGTAAAAACATATCAACTGATGAAATGGCAAATGTATTTCACTATCGTAATGTAAGTTTTTGATAGATCATTTACTACTTTTCTTAGGTTTTAATTTTCATTACAGTAAGTATGAACCTAAAATGATTAGTTTCAGTGTTATTAGGATAAAGTCATGCATAAAATGTATTATTTTTATTTCTATTTAAAAAATAAAACTTACTACAGTAAGGAAGTAGTATATTCAAAAGTTAAAAATATATTTATGAGGTAAATACAATTGCTTCATATGTTTTAGTCTCAAATCAACAGATATTATACGTTTTAGTCAAACTGAATAATTCAATGTCCTTGTAAAGTTTCACTATGCAATTACCATTACTTTCAATTTATCATACTGACTAAAAGTTTTGTACCCACTATTGAGCAATTTCAGGACATTAAAATATTATTTATGTGCTGCAGATTTGACGGCGTTCTTCTTACATGCCAGTAAAACAACACGCTATCTAGTGGCTAATGTTTTAAGATTATAATATTCAGTGTTATGTGAAAAAAATGTTATTTTAAGCTGAACGTATTGGGAGAAATCACACTATACATTTTCATACATTTCGTGTTTTCTATAAATAAAAGGAAACGTATTAGTCGTTCTGAGTAAATAAGATATTAATTTTGGTTCAGAAAGTCATTTAGTTCTCAAGTATGATAACAAAATCTCATGTCTTTGTGTCGAGAGATTTGACAAATTCTTTTATTAGTGAATAATCAGTATAATTCTGAGACCAAATCAAATGTTGTCGGTAGGAAATAAACAGATTTAATCACCGTTGCAACGCTATTCATGGTTAAGCTGTCCAGTGCTCCTTAGTTTACAATAATACCTAACTGGGATCAGTCTATGGTGAATACAAAAGCAATTTGAAATTAATTTCATAAAGCTACCATAATTTTAGAAACCGTTTATCATGCTGGTTAAGTAGTATTTATTTAACGTAAATAAATTCAAAGTTATCAGAAATATCTTGAGTTTTTACCTATTGAACTATTTGGTAACAAAAGCGAAAAAAATGTGGACTTTAAAATGTTATCTGTTTAGCAGAATCTAACAGTAAATAGTTTCGCATAAACGTAAACACAAAAAATCATAAAGTTTTATGAAATTTACTCCAAGATGATATTTTCCTGAGTAACTTTAAATTTTGTCTTTGCAGGTTATAAGTTATATGAATAGATATTTGGTATATAATTGCTTAATAATTACGTAAATTTGCTGCAAAAATATTCTTATTTAATTATTTTTTTAAATGTCAATAACCAATATTAAATGATTGAACAACGAATCGACATTATAAACAAATTTATACCCTTCACATTTCAATTGAAGAATTCTAGTCAAAATAACACAGGATATAATGCAGACTTTTCAATAAAAATATCTCCTACATCAAACTTAGCAAGTTTCTCGTCATGTATAACAGTTAGTGAAAGTAACAATAAATCAAATTTATCTACATTAACGGCAAATTCCTCATGTAGTGCAAAATCAATGCCTTTAGAACCAAACAGTGAAGATATATCTAACTACCGGTCGGATATGATTTCTCCTTTTTGTAATCAAGAATCAAAATTAAAAAATACAGAACAAAAGACTGTCAGTAATAAATGTAAGAAACGTGTAACATTCTTAAGCCCTGAGTGCAGTATAAAAAATAATATGTCATGCGAACTACAAACATTCCATCATGAAGCCAATAGTCCAGAGGTAAGTTTACAAGAAAATAGAACAACAGCTAAGTTTACTAATCAGGGTCAACATGAGAAAAATAATATGACATTTCATTTTGATTCGAATATAAGAACCCCTGTAGAAGTTGTTGATAACACGGATGAAAATTTTTTAAATTATTCAGCCACACTTAATAAAAACGATGTAAGCACTTTACTTGGTGATCTGAGTGATACAAGTAAAAAACTGGACTTTCATCAACAGAATGATCAACAGGAAACGTACGCTGAGAATAGAGATAAACTGAGGGTTCAACTGAAAGAAGTTTTCAACAAAGTAAAGAATAAAAGTTCGGACAACTTAATGCTGGAAAAACAGAATAATAATTTACTGAATTCGATCTATACAGACTCTGAAGATAGTAAGCAAACAGATAAACTACAAAATTCTGAAAATTATCCTACTTGTAATACAATGCCACATATGAAGTCAAATGACTCTTCCATAAATAGGTCACTGAATAACCGTGACATTAATATAAGTAAATCAGCTCACAGTCAAAGTAAAAGCTTAACGGTGTTTTCAACGCACATTAATAAAGTTGTAAATGAATTAAGAGAACTCCTCCGTGGAACCTGGCCATTAAAAACTAGTCGAATCGTAGATGTACAAAAATTTGCATACCAAAAAGCTTTACAATACAGACAAGAACATGGTGAAATATCAGATTACTTAAATAACCAGCAGGAAGACCCATTAATGCCAAGTAGAAAAAATGTTCCTTTTAAGGAGGATGTAAATTTGTGCTTTCCATCCAAGAATTCTATTTTGAATGTGAACAGTCCATTATTAACGGGAATAGTAAATTCCAAATTTCCTCCGTTAGTAAACTCAAGTTTTGGGGACAATCTTTCCTTTGAGAATATAAAGAGGTCTGTTGAAAGACAGTTAAATAATATTCTGAGGAAACCCAGAAACGTGAATAGCTTAAGGCCACTATCAGCCTCCTCATCACCAGTTAAGGGTCTAGGTAGATACTTATATCCTAATGAAATCAATTTTTTAAAAAACTGCTCAATTAACAATAATGCTTCAAGCAATGAAAACGATTTTTTGTCGCACAAAGCCACTAACCAAAATGTTGGTAAAAATAAACCCAAACATAACGTTCCAATTATTTTCTCACCCGCAGTAAACCATAAATCGAATGAATCTGTGTGTCAAAGTAATAATCATATACAATCCAGTTTAGGTTTAGACAAATTGGATTCACATAATATGTTGGATAACACATTTAACCGTTCCAATTCAGGTTTAACTATAACACAAAAGGATCCACACCAGACACAGTTGGTCAATATATCTACGTCTCCGATTAATATGATTGAAAACGCAAAATTTTCTACACATGAAATCCGTTCTGAGCAACCCAGTCAAGGCCTACCTAGAGAGAAACGGGCTCAGGCACGATTTTTAGAATTTAAAGATAGTCCTTGTTGTACGAGTGTTTTGAAGCTGAATGGTGCTATAAACAAGAAAATCGAGAGAGACAAGAGTGAACACGAGTATTCTGTTGAGCATCAAAAGTGGAATTATCCGAGAAAAATTCTAAACTCTTCTTCTGACATAGATGTGGACGGTTTTACTGACAGTTGTGGAGACTGCAGAAGCCATAACACCACCCTTATTTTAAACAAGCCAAACGTATCTCTTTATAGTGATCGTCCATCTTCATTCTTCGATAAAATATACGTATATAAAAACAAACTACCTATGAGCTTTAAGGTGAAAGATAGACAAAGGATATTCACCGACTTGAGTCGGTCTAAAACTCCTCCACCTTATTTTTCTCAAGACAATTTTTTTTCTTTAAATAATAATAATACCCAAATACATCCTAACGAATCGAATCGGACACTAACGTTTAAACTACCGAGATATTTTATAGAATCAGATTTAACATATAGTAAATTTGTTCCTGCCGATTCCATGAGGTCTTGTAATGAACGATATTCCCCTCATTCTGAAGACAATCTTTCAAGTAGACTAGATACGCTTAATTTGTCGTCACGGAGATATAATCAAGCAAGGTGGCAAACTACAATGTGAAAAAATTTGAAACGTCATGAATGTGAGTTTTGCTTATTTATTGAATATATATGTAACGTGATTAGACACCTGTCACAAATATATATGACTGGCATGTAACACCAATAACACAATGTTTTCATTAGAAACAGCCTTCGAACTTACAAATATTTATGGAATTTCGTATATAATATGCATAATGAGAGCGTCGTAGTGTACTGATAGACATCCAAATTACATTCATAAATGGATGAACTGAGATATATGAAGAAAACTATAAAACACCAACATTTTATTAGTATAAATGCAATAATATAATAGATACAGTAAACTACTTTCGATCAGTGTTCAGTAACAAACATATATTCATCTTAGTTCTGAGCAGCATCAACAACGAGTAGCCACAAGTTGTAGTAATATTTGGTGTTCATTGATAAAATTATGGCTAGTCAAAACTACTGGCTGAGAGAAGAGATATCTTTTAATTCATATGATGCGTTATGTTGATTTTTTTAGTAAAAATACACGTGCATTTGGCTAGTGATTAGAGTGAAATGGGAATGTTGAATTTTAATTTAAAGTTAAACTAAATATTAACAGGTTTGTAGTCCTCTGGCTTGTTATAAGAATACATTAATATTATTTATAACCAAGTAGAAATCTCTTTCACTATCGGAGAGTTATATTCAAATGTTCTCATAAGCATACGACTGATTATACTGTTGAACATATTCGAACCAATCTGTTATGCTGCCTTAAAACTAAGAGAAGCTTCCAAAATTGTTAACTGCATAAGTAAAAATGATAACTAGATTATATTTATCATTTTATCAATAAACATATACATGCATCTAAATATGACTGTAAAAGTTAGCATAATAGTGCACCAGCTTTAACTCAACATTCTTAATTTCCCGTTTTAAATTGGGTTAAATAACCAAGAAGCGCAGAATCGCTTTCACTGTAACAGTGCTCACTTACTGTTTTGCATGAGATTTGATCCATGATTTTATAGTGTCGAAAATAACACTTGACTTTTCAATCACCTAATTACTAATCATTTATTTTTCTAATTTTGATTAATTTATAGTAGAGCGTAACTTTATTCAATGCCACTGTTCCATATCCGACATTTTTTAACTTCACTGATCGCGTTTTTTCATTAGAACTTCACTTAAAGTCAGTCATTAATAAGCACTATCATGTTGCTACTTTGTTTTGTAGTGATTACTGTATTATATAGTTAAATGCCTAACAAAAAAACAGATGTTCCTAAGTATCATCCTCATTGTGGTCGTTAGTATGCATGCTGAGGAGTCTCGTATTAAAACCATAAGCAGCCCACCGGATTCCTAATCTCAATGGTTGTTCAGCTGCGGTCAGTTAGCGGTATAAAACTTCGAATTCAGTCGTCTTTGTAGCAACGATCAATATCAAATACCTAACTGGTTTAACTGGCAACACGTTAATGAAAGATTAGAGTTTGTGTTCTGACTGTTTATCTGTTATTCTTTAAGGGACTTTGCCAATAGATTGTTAGTATAAAACAGACCATTTTCTGAATGTAATGCTATTCAATCACATTCCTTAGAAAATGTTCTTTAGTTTCGTCTGATGAATTAAAATCTAGTGAGCTTAGTTCAATTTCTATCGGGATTATAAATGTTTTGTGACTAACCAGTTGTAACATGTGACATCATGGAAGTGACATCAAGTTCAGTTACTTAGTGTGTACTTATATCAGGTTGGGTATCATGATTTTATTTAATTTATATTTCATACATTAATAATTAAACGATTATGTTTATTAAAATATTATGTTATAATCACTCATTATTTTATTAACGTATAATTCGCTTTAAGACTGATAGCAGATTAATACTAGGTTATTGATGTGTAATTAAGCATCAGAATAATTGTTTCTGCATTTGATTTATGCAGGAAAAAGCAACAGCATTTTAGACATCACACTCTTTTGTATATGACCACAATAAAAAAATTAAAGTTCTAACTGACAGAATAGATTGTTCGAAGCTAGTATTCTTAAAGGAGACCATAAACCATAATTTTTAGTATCTAATAAACTCGTCGTCACTGAAATAATGGAGGTTATATTAGGGTAGAATATTCATTATAATTATTCATAACCTCATTCTTTGATAAAGTGAAGGAAAATTTTAGCTCATATTCAATAAATACTTATTGCTATTGGTTTTCTTCGATTATTACGCATAACATAGAAACGATTTGACAATTGTACATGAAGAATCTCTTAAAAGATACTTTCTTGAGAAAAGACATTTCTATTTGGCTTCTTAATAAAACTATCTCCTAAGTCATTTGACACACATTTAATGAAACCCAAAAATGTTTCTATTCAATCATTTTAATACCTAACATGGTTTTTCTGAGAGACTAATAAAACAATATCTGTTTATTGGTTTAAGAAAATCAGCCACATTAGGATACAGTTGCGGTCATGAAATTGCGTCCTTAAAATTTTGGATGAGGGGGCGGGGGCTTTAAATGAGTACTTTGTCTTTCTACAGTATTCGTAAGCAACAGGCACCTACAATCCTGTCGAGAAACAAAACAACGGTTATGTAATTTAATAGCGGGTACCTTATCAATAGATTGCTGTGTTAGGGTCCTATTGTTAACATAACAATCTTTAGTTACTTCGTAAGACAACAATATTCGGCAGCATAGAAAACATTCAATTTTTAATTATGATTCAGTTTGTTGTCAAAATAACTCTAAACATTCCGGTCACGTTGAAATACCTCCTATTTTTTCTTGACCATTTTAATTTATTGAAACAATTGCCTAAACTTTAAGCAGTTTAAATAACAAACAAAATACCAGAGATAGTGTTCTGAAAGTCTTCACATCAAGAAGAGTATTGAATAAATGACTAGTTATCGTCAACATAGAATACGATTAACAAATTAAAATAATAGTGAAAAGCTCCCTCCTAACAATCTTATAGGGCAGGAAGCCTTTTATCGCCTATCACAATCTTATTTTAAATTCAGGCATTGTGTGATGCTAACACATTGGATCATAAATGGTGATTTCTGTTAAAGTTTTAAAACACAGCAGTCAAATTAAATGCGTAAGTTGTTGTTATTTGAAAACATAAGTAGAATATTTTTAAAGAAATAACCTGATGAATATCACTGTAATATGTATATAAAGAAAGAGGGATTAAAGCTAGAATCAAAAGGAAATGTTTGGTTACTCTTTACCCCCACACCCCCCACAGCATTAGTGTAACAGTGTATTTACCGATCACAAAAATTATTTTAAGGACATCGAACATTGCCAGTGAACACCACTTTTTTGTGCTTAGAATAGTAGAAAGTAATACCTCTTCCTCCTAATATGCTACTCGTGTGAAACAGATTCTTAATTTCAATGAGTTACTTCGTGCGAACCATCGTTGCAAAACGCTGATTGATAATCAGCCAAACCACAAAGTTCTATTTTCTTTCGAATTTTTCTATAGTTTAAATTTTTTAAAATGTTACTCAATCAAGAAATTGGCATGAGTACAGAGAATACACTAAAAAGAAGTATTATATTCATTTGACAACTTTTTTTATTTTACATGTCTAATCAATTTTTATCAGATGCTAGAATATAAAGGCACTTAAACTATGATATTTTGTTCTCCTTCTGCACCCCTACAAAATCCACGTTAGTAAACCTCTGTTTTGCTATCGTTTTCAACAAATAAAATGGATACCTTCATTATCTTACATAAATGAATGATATGCATTTTTTGATCAGGTTTCATTTTTAGTGTTAGTTTTATAACTATCATGCATTATCTCAACATCTAAGGATATTTAGTATTCAGTTTACAATCGGAAAAAAGAAAAACATGTACTCCTGATTTTAGCCTTATTGAAAGAAAATTTTAAAAAATTTACCAACCTGTCTGTTTATAGCCTGTCGATTTGTTAACACAGTATTTTCAATGATGGTAAATTAGTACACAGATTTGTCGATCATTCATTGTTTCACGAGGCATGTTTGAATATAAAAACGAATGTTAATTATTGACAACTTATCAATATTTCAGTGAGATATTTTCAAGTCTATACTTAACTGCAACAAATGCACAACTTAATTAGGACTACGTTTTTCTATCATTTGTAAAATTTGTTAGTAAGTGGAATTCCAAAGTAACCTACGGTCACAATAAAGTGGCTGAGTTCAGATTTTATTTTCACTTAACTTACAGACATCTGATTATTATATTTAGCTTCTATTAATTTGTGTTTTCTGCTTACTTAAGTTACAATACAATTGTACCTAGAAACGATTTTCTCTGGAATATTTGAAAACAAACCCGTTCGGACTTATACTTAATATGGTAACAGAACGTCTTCTTGGAACTTTGTAAGCAATCAGGAATTAAGGGGCTAATACGTCACTAAAAATAATATATATATTTCAAAACTAGATTGAGCTTATAGTTATGCGATTCAGCTTAACCTAAATTTAGATCAAAATTTGCACACCGGATACCAATCGCAAAAATTAGAACAATACAATTTATTTATAAATAGATCAGAAAAAACTGTAAGGCATTTACAAGTAGCAGAAGTTAAAATTACTGTGTACAGTTGGAACATTGTAATTAGCTTTAATTTACTGATGTACGGAACCCATATATCGCTACGGCTACAAACTATTTTAGCGAAATGAGGTTTTAAACAGCTGTCGAATAAGGAGTAGTCAACTGTGATCAGTATGGAAATTAGAATGAAAGTAAATTGAATTAGCACTTAATTAAATCTTTTTAAATTTTGACTTCGACTGAACTATAAGCTCATCAGGATTTCAACGTTAACATTGAATTCACCTTTGAAAATTTAGTCAGAATAATGATGAACCACATAAATTGTATTGTTCTAAATCTGCATTGATTCTGCTATGTATCGCCACGACTTACTAGCGACGTGTACTTCTGAAGATATGAAGATCTGAATAAGGTTATGTTTCTCTGGTTGCAAAGTTTTTTTTGATAAGGATACCTTTTGATAAATCCATTTGGTTATTTCAACTCTGAGTTTAATGATCAATCTCAACATTAATGAAATAAATTACAAGAAAATTTGCAACTATCAGACATATATTCCATAACCGTAGTTTTTAATTACGATTATTAAAGTAATTACATAACTTTACATTGAAATGAATCAATGAAAGCATGATAAGTTGGGTTACCATTTCATAATTAGTTTATAGTCACTTCTGTATGTAGTGAAATCTAATGAACTGAAGCAAACAAGAATATGGTTTTCAGATGAACGATATAGTGAATAAAGCCTTTATACCCTGCAAACCTAAAATTACTGCTATATAAAAACCTTGAATTTATAAACTCATTATCATATTTAATCGCTTTTTGGCCTGTAACCAAAGAACAAACTGAAGTTTATAAATGACACTGTTTGACAAAGAAATATCAATAAAAAGCTGTCACGGGGATTATTTGTAAATGAGCATAAACTATTTTAACTTCAAATGCGTCTGAATTTATTCACGGTAAAGTAACATTAGTGAAAACATAATTTCTTAACTGCAGTTATTATATTGTTTCTTTTATTTATATAATTGACAGAAACTACTGTAGATCAAAAGTTTGTTCCAGGAAAAGAGTATAGAAACTTCATATTTTGATGTAATTTGTAAATTTACTGAACGCTTTCCATTTACGTGATCTATCACAGAAAATGTAATATCTCGTAACCTCCACTTGTCATTTATTGCAGCAGTATTTGTAAGGGATCGTATCGACTTGGTGCTGGTTTTCGTTGCAATTGCTGGTTACATTCTATCCTGATAAATGCAACCTGGATGGTGACGTTGCATAGCATTACATTATAAATTTGACTAAAGTTGGATCGCTTCTAGAAATGGAATCTGTGACTAGCATTCCGTTTTATATACAATTCACAAACTGAATAAATTCAAACCGAATTCACAAGTGAGTAGTTATTTGGGCTCAGTAGTCTAAAAGATAATGTAGTTTCGTTTAAAGCGAGTTGCTTGATATTGAGTGCATGTGTGAAATCTAACTAGGATGAGATTAAATCCATTTAACTAGACCCAAGTAAGACTGAATGCTATTACTGGACTCGCTAACATCCAAACTTGATATTTCAACAATACTTACACTATTTGAATACATAGAGGAGAATTTAAATATCACCTTGTCTTACCGAATTAATACAAGGATTCACCCAACAAGAATTAAGTCAATACTGTTTTATCCTAGTAGAATGAAATGATGAAATACAAAACATATCTGTGTATAGAATAAATGAATCAAAAAAACATTCAGTACAATAAGGCTCATATACCATGGATATTTTGATATAATTTTATTCCTTTTAACATAAAAGGTATGTTTTTGATTGAAGGCAATTATCGGAAAGCCCTGTTTGACCTAAGAATTTGAATTCGTGTTACACACTATCGCAAACAAGTAATAAATGAGTTAAATAGACCACAAATGTAGGTTTCGTTTTTCAGTACAAGGCTCGCCACTGATTTGTTCTCAGCATGCGTAGATTTTTATTTTATATTAACATATGATAATTTGTTATTCATACGTTAATATTTTCACAAGCAATAAGATTACGATTTATAAAGTCATCGTATGGCCTCGCATCTTTCCTCTTTGAAAAAGATAAGTGCACAAGAAATTAATTATGACTAATGCAGGCTATCCACCTATGATGTGTATTTCCAAGTAACTGCTATACAGTAGAAAATTTGGAGAATGCTCGATTTTGATAAATAATGAGGATGTTATCAGTAGACAGGATGAAATTACAGCCCTATTTGAATAAGTAATGCGTGTAGCGTAGCGACCATTAGATAATACGTATAAAGTAAAATTGAACAAGTGTACTCTAAATTATTTTAAAACATTAGGAATGTAATGTTTTTTAAAATTATTTGCAATAATTTTCAATGTCAAAATTTTTTCACGAGTCTGTTGAAAATAGCATTTTTAACTTGAAAATGAATTATTAAGTTCAGTGTAGTGAACTAGGATATGTGTGAATGTTATAAATTTAATCCCATTCATACAGTTATGTTATTACTGAATTTTAGAGGAGAATCTGAATAAAACAGCTCTGTTGGTTATCACCTTATTTGTGATAGCATATGAAGGCAAGGACACTCATAAATCTCCATTTAAGTTTGTTATTTTATAAATAATATTGAAATTTCTTGTCAAAAGTAAAA
The DNA here is from genome assembly GCA_025215515.1 of Schistosoma japonicum. NCBI lineage: Eukaryota > Metazoa > Platyhelminthes > Trematoda > Strigeidida > Schistosomatidae > Schistosoma > Schistosoma japonicum. The sequence goes on from CM046061.1 coordinate 30,779,157, forward strand.
AAAATTAATGTTTTATACGTGAGATGCATAGAAAAATCTTCCTTAGAGTTGTCTGAAAAGTGATTAAATACAGTTAACTATTCAACAGATTATTTACGTATATGATGTATATTATAAAAGTATGTGAATATGTTATTTACCTGTATTACAATTTTATTTACTCACTGATAAACAACTTATTACAACAAAATATGTACAGTCTAATATTCAGTAGATTCTATGAATTAAGTGTTTTTTGTTTAGTTTTGCAACCCCTTATTCATAATTACTATTAACTATTTCCTTCGATTTCTGATAATTATTAATTTACCAGACATCTAGCATAATATTTTATAAAGAACAAAAATTCACCGAGACTTCATTTTAGTGTAAAATTTCTCTACATGATTTGCCGTTTGTTTTACAATTTAGAAATATTGTCAATATTAAACAAAATTAAAAGTACATTATTGTAGTATTGTTTAACTGATAGCAGGTAGAAATCAATTGATTTACTCATTTTCTTGTCTTATGCCTACAAAATAAATACATGGTATTTCAAATTGTCAATTACTGTTTTTATATGATTCGATTACGAAAATGCACTAATAATGTGACGGTGTCAACCGTGCCGTGCATACCAGTGATTTTTACAATTGATCAAACACAAGGACCTCCTACTGGGCCTTATAAAAATAAATAATCTTTTCTACACAGCTGTTGTGACTGTTTAAGTTATCTATCAATCCATCTTCTGGCTGAATATGCTTCAAACTATTCTGACAATTTTATATTTGTTGATAAAAAGCCTTATATGATTAATTAAGACTAAAAAAGAAATCATCATTGTTAACAAGATCGTTTGATGCTATCAATTTTCAATTCTATGTATAAAAATGTACAGGTTCATCACTATATGTTGACCATATTGATTACTTTTAGCTACTTATATGTCTACTCGTTAAATGATAACTTGTGAATTCACTGCATGATTGTGAGATGAAAAGTTAAAATGTAAAAAATGTCCAAAGTTTAATTTTATAAAATATAGACAAAAAACCAGTACGCTCTAGTGTTTGGTGGAATGGCATTGTCTTAATTTTTGCATTAGATTGCTTGGAGATCGCTCGTAACAACTTTCAACAAAAATTTCTGACTAATTATCCAGAGCAACATTTTTTGACAAAACTGTTATGTTCTTGGTTAAACTTGATGCTAGGATAAACGTTTGATTTAACTTAATTAAAAATTGTTAGTTAACCTCATCATTGAGGCTTCCAGTAGAAATCGCATAAATATTGGTCTCTATAAGTTGAAAACAAATATCAAATTCTTTGTTTACTTGGTTTCCAAAAGTGTAGATTTGCATATATCATATGATATTATTACAGTTAGCTTAAAAAACACCTAATTCTAAAACAAGTGGAGCAATGTGTTGTTCTAAAAATACACATGTTTATCTCAAACTTTCGTGTCAAGTAAATAGAATATCATGATTATAACAGTTTTCATCACATTTTACTTGATCTTACTCCGTGACACCTAAGCATATACCTTCACTTATACAATCCATAACATGTAATTGGTTTAAAATGTTATTTTTACTCATTACAAGTATCTGTAGTTATTTATGACATCTTACAAGCATAAGATTTTTTAAGTGACGAGCAATCGGATGATTATAAAAGTTAATACATTGGTTACAGTTTCATTTTCTAAGAAAAAAAATGAAATCACGATCTTACTCACCACATGTTTGCCTAATATTAAGCATTTAATTTAAAAAAAAAATAGATTACCAGATATTTCGTCACAAGAAATATTGATTTTTTCATACACCGCTTACCAGTAAACTGATGCCTGGAGTTTAACAACGACAGAAAGTTTAGCAAAATCAAACATATTCATAATTCTATCAGATAGTTTCTATAAATTTGAATTCCACATCATATTATTATGACTTTAGTTTTTTTAAAAAAAAATGCTTTAGTGCAACATAATTTTAGTACTTGAATTAAGAAAGTTTTTAATTAACAGCCTGCTGGTCTATAAACTGTATTCAGTAAATTTTGTTATGGCAAAATATTCCTAGCCTCAATTATGCAGATTTGTAACAAATACTTGATCAATGTACACTGAAATGATAATTATGAAAATAGTATTTCGTATAAAAATTTTCAAGAGTTAATATCCGTCACCCATTTCCAATCACGAAAGATTCCAACCAGTTCAGCAAATATAACGACGTTTTTCATCAATTAGGTGTATAATACGTACGTTCGAATAAATTTGAGTTTCACATTTTCGCTAAATGAGCAAGGGAGAAATAAGTTAACAACTGAAACACGTGCACACCCAACAGAAATAAGTAACCCTAACAGACTACCATTAATGCATGGCTCTTGAGCCTCATTATTAATGTATTTATCATAAGTACTTTGCTTGATCAAATATTTTCATTTACTCAAAAAGAGTTTGTCAACCTCACAAAACAGACTTTAAATCAATGTAGATAGGATGCTTTTCTTCTTTTTTTTCTAAAACCTAAAACGTTCTGTAAATATCTATCTTCTGTAATTGATTCTCATGCTCTGTACTGTCATAAAATGTAGTAACTAAATTGATGAACATATGACAGAACTTCTCAATTTCTTTATATTGTAATTATTTCAAAAAAATATATGTGTATTATGTTTATTTATTATAGCCTTATGTTAGTCAGGCTATAAAAGTTCTAAGTATTTGACATATAATAATTTTTAAAATATTACTGTTTTATATCAAGAACAAAATAATGTGTACAAATGTGAACAAGTGTATACATTTTGGTAATGAATTATAAATGATTACTTGTGTGTGCTTTACTGAAATACAAACTTCTATGGTATTCGGAAGCAACAAAACATAAGACTTTAATAAATATGTAACCTACTTTTATAATAATGGTTGAGAAAAAGGACATAAATAATAATAACTAATTTATGATTACAAGTAATTTATTATATTGTTTAATTTTTATGTAGATGAAATAAGTTTAAGCATATAGTTAAGCTAAAAAATTTATTTTGATTTGTATTAATTTAGTCTTCAGTGAATTCAAAAAGGCATTCATAATGTTCTTTTCCTATGCTAATAATAGATGAGTATGTTTTTGAAAATATTTTAAATAACAGTATGAACACTGATACAAAGTTATAAACTTAACAAGAATTGACTCGAAATTCTATGACATAGAACAACAGTGTGTACACATTCATCACCAAACAGCTTATGAAGTTTAGTACAATCTCTACAGAATGTTAAATAGTTACTGTGCTTAACTAATCATGGCTTTCACTACCATAAGAATTAACATTTCTAAATAAATAGTTTGCATTCAAAAATTATGAAATGTATCAAAAACAAAAAAATGAGCTGCTTTATTAGAAAACATTCAGTTAGTATGCAGTCTTACATGATTCGATAGCTTTTAAGCAATAGATAACTTCTTGAAAAATGTTATACTATGTTAAAGTACCATATTTGGTTTTCCCTCCTATCGTTAAATAGTCAAAATGATTATATAATGTGTTTTGTCATTACACTTTATGCTGTAGATTATATCCATTTAAAGTTTGGAACGGAACTATCATCAATCACGAATCACTATCGAAATATTTTTTATTCATACAGCTTTATTTTTTTCCTTGGAAGCACATCATGTACTTGAATGCTGGTACTTTATACAATCGGTTGTGAAATTTTAGTGGATGTAAATTTGAAGTACTTTAGCGTGTAGTAACGTATTATACTACAGGGGAGCAATTTTTTAATTATTAATTACTGCATATAGATAGGATTTACTCTACAGTAAACCCACTTTGTATATACATGTTGCACAAGTATATTATCGGTGAAGGTCAGATGATCCTGAAAATTGAACTCTTTGTAATTAAATTTGTAAGGTGCATATTAAACTTATTTGAATTGTATCGTAAAGACATTTGAAAGTAACACAGATATTCACCTACTGACATTCAAACATTAGACATTATCTAACACACTCTAATTATTGATAACGTACTTTTACATCAACGTTTTTTAGAGTTATATTTTTAATTACGGAACACGACGAAGTTGTAACCATAACATTAGGGTCTAATTTTACTAGGAATCTTAGCTTTTATTATTAAAACAAGTAGTTTACCTTTTTTAATGGTTTGATTAAAATGAGATTAGTAGTTGTTTATCATCAAGTGGGTGGGTTCAACTACATTAGAAAGTTCTTAAAGCCAGAATCACTAGCTACAAAATTTTAGATAACCAAAATAAAAAATTGTTTAAAATATGATTGATCATATGTTTATTACTTTAAACAACTAAAAATGAAAGTTGAATTATGCTTGGAAATCTGTTGTATTATATATGATGGATTAAATACTTGATTTGATAATAATTGCATGTTTATTTGTGACTATATGGAGAAAATGATCTGATTGATATTTGTCAACAGTTACTTATACAATGTTATTCACATAGTTGATCACCGCAAATCCTTTACTTAACAGGTGATAACATAAAATAATTTATTTCACAGATCAATTGGTTATTGTTTCAGTATAATCATTTAGTATTTCTCCTCACTGGAAGATAAATTCATTAATGAATAAATTGTTTTATTTTTAACTTTTTTTTACCCAAATTTCACAGCCTACTCACATTAAAATAACAATAAACAAGGAAAATAAATGTATAAATCATCAAGATATTTTAAATGAACATAATTTAACTAAAATTACTTCAATAAAAGAGTTAAATGTACAAAATGAACAAACCAGTGAAATCCAAAGTAACAGTACTAACCGTTCTATTGATTTTGAAGTTTCCAGTGAAACTAGTGTTACGGATTCACAACAATCAATATTACCTTCAAGAACTTCATTTCCTCGTCCACAACCTTGTATTAATTCCTGTGTACGGCTATCTAATCAGAATAATGAAAGTAGGTTATCAAAACATTTTGGTGTAATAAAATATCTTATTACTGCTACCTAGCTGTGTATTCTTATTAAGTACTTAAATTTATTAGACTTATCTGATTAAATGTATACAATTTTGTTTTACTTTTCTTTGTGTCATCAATGTCATATTTCATTATTAATGTGAATAGTCTTCATCTGACAATAATCGTCAAACTCTTTAGTTTCAAAGAGGCATCTACTAAAATAAGAAGCATACTAATGAAAACTTTTATCTGTATACAAGCTAAATTAGTTAAAAAAACTTGGGCACCTAATAATTTAATGGCTATATAAGAACATGAATCTTTTATTTTGCAAACAGAAATTATTGTTAACTTTTATCAGTGGCCATGGTTATACATAAACTTTGATATTTTACAGAAATTAGTTAGACAACTTTTAAAGATCAGGAAGCATTCGACATACGTTCTAGACCAGTATAAAACTCATAAGAAGCACTCGAAACTAGGCCATTCAATTATACAATATGAATGGTTTGCACCAAACGCATAGACTTTCGATCATCGAGTTGGCATACAAAGAGTTATATTTCTAAAGTTGCCCAATTAAGTATACTACTCAGTCTCACTAATGATGTTAGCGTGTTACCGGCTAATAGTTAACATTGATGAATGTCATATACCGACTTAACTCAGAAAGACAAACCTATGGATCCTGATATAACTTGAACATTCTCCCTACAAGACATGAATGCTATTAAATTCAAGAATGTATACTTTTGGACAGCCTTACACTAAGATGAAATATTTTTGGGGGTATTTTTAGTTCTTAGTGATTGTTTAATGAAGGTCAGTTTAAAATATGAAGCTTCAATAATCTTTGCAGTTCCCTATGGTATTCTTTTAATTTATTTTAATTCTTATTAATTCAATTAACTAAAATAACTCGTACGTCTAAGTCATCAAAATTGTTCAGTAAATTTCTGTTTCGACAAGTTTCTCATGCCCATTCGTTCTTTATTGAAAAAGTTTTAAATAGGTAAAGGTTATTAAGCTAGTTATTTTTATTTGGTTTCTAAACTACAACTGAAAAAAAGTTGTTTCAAAACAACACATGTCAGTAAAAGAAAAAAATTAATGAAACATAATGGTTGACTTCAAATATAAATTAAACTTAGAAGCCACCATTTATGAAAAATGGTTTAAATTAGAATCTAATGTCCTTAACAATAAACTTCGTGCTATAAATGCCACATAACGAATAAAGTGCTAAATGCATCGCAACTTAAGCATTATAGTATATAAAGATATTTATTTACCTCATGTATTATGAAACTGAACAAAATAAATCAGCCCAATAGTGTTGTTTTTTTCTTGTATGCAAAATACTCAAGGTAAAATCTCAAGGTTTATTCATCTGGTTATGCAATAATTTCATCACTAAAAACTTGGTTGGCTGATGTATGCATACCAAACAAAATTAATTTTATGTAATAAATGAATTTTAAGCTTTCAATCAATTTCTTCACTAATACTCACAATGATAACTGTGTTAAATATGTGTTGGACAACAGAAATATGTTAATTGTGTTTTCATCGAATCAGAGTACTTCATAATTTCAATTATTGAAAACCTAGAAACTTACCTAATTCATACATAATGTAAATATTCTATCCATTAAGTAAAATGACTAGTTTATTTGAGTTAATCTTCTCCATACTGCATAATTACTAATAATCTTATTTCTGATTATTGAAGAAACACAATAAGCAGAGGTAAATGTTACACTTTTAGGCTACGCTTAATATAACATATAGTGTTTAGCTTCGATGATAATTAGTAATCAATTGCTCAAAGTTAAATCGCTTTCTGTATCATAAATATCTCATAGTAAGTCACTGAATCGTAAACTTATCAAATAAGCACATATTACTAGGTTTGGCTTAAACGTAAACCAGTTTCTTGCTTAATACAAAAACCTCTGTTCAATTCTAATCACCTTACTCATTCAGAATCTTCCATAAATATTACCTGTTCTTATGTTGAAAGGCTCAAAAATGGCAAGAAATAATAACCTGTGCACTGACGAAACCTTAGGGACCCGGTGAATCAAACGTGATTTTTGCCTTGTCATCAAAATCCGTGTCATCGGTGTCCTTGTCTTCCTTAATTTCTCACGCGTAATAATCAGATTTTATAAATCTCTTTCAACTTTACAGTCACAAATATTTTCGGCAAGTGTACATTTTTCTTTTTCTTATCTGTTAAGTGAACAGTATGTCTCTTGTTTATCAGATTAATGAATTATTTTCAACATTACTTTATCACTCATACTACAACATAACATTCTCAGGATTCCCCTTAAAATTCGCTTTTTGTTGAGTTGTCCTTTTCCTCAATAAATTTTGTTTATAAATAAGTTGTCACTTTTCCATCATTACTCACATTGTTATCGTTTGTATTATGCTGAAATGAAAATACTCACTCTAGGCTGACACCAATGAATGTAAGACAATAAGTTGTGCTTATTTTGTCAAATTACTATTGTGATCATACTTCTTTTTGTTAAAAATATACTCTCAAGAGGTAGTATTTTTTATTTGTATGTGACTTTATATTATCTATTTCATTTATAAATAATTTCAGTGATTAGTATGAATATCTTTTTTCTTCTTTATTACATTTGATCACAAAGTAGCTTATACCCAATCAACTTATACTACAAATAGAAGTTTCACTAATATAAACGAATTGAATACAAAACAAAATATGTTGAGTAGAAAAGTTTCACAAATCACAAAACATTTTCCACGTTTACCAACAATTGAAATTCCATGTGAACGACCTAAATCAGCCCCGGTGAAAAATGGTCTAAGAAAATTTAATTATGACTGTAAAGATTATTCTGTCCATCAACCTAGACTATTGACAAATGGAAACATAAATGTGTTGAACTAACTGTAGCTAAGTTAATTTCATCTTACTGTCTTCATTTCTGTTTATGATCAATGTTCTGTCTCTAAATCTTTTGTAATTATGTCTATGTAATTTATTGTTGTGAATGTGATATCTTCATATCATTCATCATCCACTCAACTTTCCTTCAAAAAATATGCGTATATTAAAAATACACTGTACCCTATAATAGTGATTATTGTCTGTCATGACTTTTATTCACAACTATTATTATCCTCCAGGCAACTTGTTTATGTATGCTCCATCGTCTCATATAACTTCATGTATTTATGTGTACTTTGGTTGTGTTTATGAGAGATTTTGAAGAAGAAACAAAAGATAAATCACTTAGAATATATATTTGTGTTTTTATCAACTGAATTAACATGTTACTCATTATTTGAAGAGGAACAGTTTTCATTAGTTATCTATTGATGTCAGTAAAAATATTTTTTTAAAGTGATTATTGCATATTATACATATGTATATCTAGATTATTTGTTTTTATATTTTTGAGCGCAATTAATACGAGTATACTTCATGATGAGGTAAGTCGAATATACTTCTAACTGTCGTACATAAGAAAGATACAAACAACCTACTTTAACATGGCTACAATGAATACAGATGAAATGTACGATGGATTAAATACATTCCATTAAATAAATGAAGATACGTTATATTATGAAACTTCGTATTAGTGATTGGTTGTCAAGATTTTTATAGTTCAAAATCATTCTTTTAAATCGATATGGTTTCGTTCTATAAACAACAAATTTTTAATGCTTTGGAACTTATTAGTAAATAACAGCCCATAAGTTTAAACAGAAACAACATATAATCGAATGTCCTAAAGAATTATAGTTTTACTATGTAAATATCAGTCTGGTAGTTAAAATTAACCGTAAATTATACAACATGTTTATAAGATTGTCATTTAAGAATACATAGAACAATATTTTCAATTTACCATTTGGAGATGAAGCATTCGTTGCCTACATAGAACATTAATAGGATGTGTCTCTTCTTTGAACTCTTACTACTATAAAATGTAAGTAAAAAGCTATTGCCTACTGATAATGTCGTCACAGTGCATAATTAAGTACATACAATCAGACAATTTAAAAATAATATTAACAGATCAAAGGCAGCATAGTTAAGGATAAGAAACTAAAGAGTTAACAGCTTTATGTACGGTCGAATCTCTATCAAAATAAAACTGCTTCCAGAAGACAGATATCATTTAGTTAATGAGAATTAGAATGGTTTGAATTTTTGAATACTAAATTATTAGCAGTAATTTATAAAGTTAAAGAGGTAGCCACTAAGAGGCAACCGTTCATTACTTTCTAGTTTATATAAATAATTCAGTTGATTCTGTTGTTTCGTTAGCTGTACATTAATCATTTATCTGTATGTAAGTATAGTTACCTATATATTTTCATGTGGTTTAGTTTAATTATGTTAAAACTATTCAGTGAAAAGTATATTAATAGAAAAATTGTCTAATTTACATACACTGATACAAACGATATTACTTTCGATCTCAAATGTCATCAGTCTTATAGAACCTACAGGTCAAAATATTTTCATCCAATTTCATTGTTCATAATTTTGAAAGTGTTAGTACATAATAGCCCTTGTACCTTAAGTAATAACGAGCAAAGTTGCTAACATATTTTAATCACTTTAACATTTATACTTAGACATATTCACCCAGCAAACAAAGTAAAATTAGTTAGTTGAATTATTATTTCTAGTCATAATCAGTTAAGTTCCGTAATGTTTTACATGTTAGCAAGTATATGCCTACTATCAATGAAGTATTTAAAGTCAGCATACTCTGACCGGCAATTTTATATGAATGTTGTATTTAAAGTGTATCAAAATGTCAAATGGTTATTATTAATAATAATATAACCTCTAGGGTAACTTTTGATCAACACTTAGCTTCTTACTTTGCATAATACACTGGCAGTTTTAATGATTATGCTTTATTAGCTTATGACAATATAGGTATGCAGTGTAATTCACATGTTTCTATACCATACCATTTTTCTGCCGTTATGATTGCTAACCACTATAAGTGAGTATCATTTCAGGGTAAACAACACAAATGATTCATTGAATGAATACAAATAATTCCGTCGATTATGTAACTATGAATATGTCACTCTCCTTTGACGCCGAATATTGTTTCATAGTTTATTTAGATTTTTTTTAAAAAGCTTATCTCAAATAATTTACAAAAGGATATTTCTTTGATATATACCGACTATTTTAATGAAATTACCTTTAAACTAGTGTTGACCACCACCAAATAATATCTGAATAATTTAGAGCCTGTTTGAAAGCTACTTTAGTTTATGTTCACTTCTCCATATACTGTGAGATCAATGTACTTACAATTCTGGATACTGATTAGATTCATGCAAAAAAATATTTAATTTTTTATTTCATACAGATTATAATCAAAATCACGAGTACAACTGATTATGAAAGTCGCCTTCAATCAAATGGTTAATGAGTATTTAATAACTTGAAAGTAAACTGTATCACAAATTAGTATCATGACGTGAATCACTGAAATTGTAATTAATTAAACATTTTATTTATGTTAGGCATACCATTTTAATAAAGACTAACCAAAACCTACACATATAATTAAAAAAAGATTTCTAAATTTGTGTAGTAAGCTTGGTGAAGCTATTATATAGTTGGTTAGTTGTAATGTCATAGGCATCAGGAGTAGTGACGGTAGATACTTAAAAATCTTGATTGACTATTATCAAAAGTAGTATATATTTATCCCTATTACAATTCTGATTAAGTCGGTATTTCAGAACATTTTCTAATCTACTGTAACAATAACGCAGCAGATTTTAAGGCGATAGTTGGGAAGGAATTACACTGACCATAAATGTGAATTTACGGCAAAATACAAATGCCGCGTCTACATGAACCTTATATTTCAGTTATTTGTGGAACATTTAAAAACAAAAGCTAATCTATGACTGTATGGAATAGATGTTTAAAATACAGGCCGCATTTTTACATACACACTAATCAACAAGATGTTACAAGTAAAAAAATGTCTGAACATCTTAGTTGACTGAGTAAACAATAGGATGGATTGACTAACTAGGTTATTCTTACTAAATATCACTATAATTCATATTCTTCAGTAGAAAAAGTTACACCGAAATTGATAATGATCTAAAACGTATATTTCTAATTCAGTCACTTCAAATTATACATGCATATCCATCTGAACATAATTTCCTATTTTGGACTGAATGTCCATTAAATAGTGTACTTTTAAAGTGTTGGAAAACGATAACTTAACCACTACCCATATACGTTTGATAGTCAGTAAACTGAAAGAGGTCTAAACAATAACAAGACATTTATAAAAAATGAGCGATATATATTTGTAATATTCCAATGAGTAGAAATTAAAATCTCTGACCTTCAGTGGTTTAGTGCAAGTCTCTTCTTCAGAGAAGATGAAATGGTTTAACACAACATTAAATAATACAGTGAAACAAATCAAAATAAAGTAGTGCAATCAAAATGCAACTCTGATCGTGTCATATCAAGTCATTTGGGTCAAGGTGACTTAAAGTAAGACATATAATTTGAAAAGTTGTGAAAAACGTAAGATGAAGATTAAGTTGTATGTGTATGAAATTCTACATACTATAATTATGGTCGCTTGTATAGAAAGGATATGTTAAATGCAGTTGGATTTAACAATATGTGTAACACTTCAGCTATTCGCCACTCTTTATAATTGTAAAAAGCTTGCTGAATAATTTGGTTATTTTTAATATTGATTTTATGGTTGTGATAGATAGAATGTACTGCTATTGCTGATTTGATTTGCACTTTTTCTAGTTCAACAGGATTGTTAGGAGGTCGTTTAGTGTAGCTTTTGTGTTCTTTGACACGAGATTTTATTTCTGCAGGAGACTCTCCAATTAAGAAAGCGTCACAGTTATACATCCTAGCCTGCAGATACACTTCTGTGTAGACGTGAAAGGGATCTTGTCCTTTATTTTAACTAATACACCTCAAAGAGTGTTTGTAGTTTTGTAGAATGCTTGAATTCGATGTTGTTTTAGAATCCATTGGAATTCTTCTGTTGTGTCATGGTGGTAGGGCAGAACAGCTGTACCAATCCATGGCATTTCAGTTTATTTATTATTAATTAATAATAGGTTGCTAAGTTTTTGTATATTGTTAATAGTATTCATTGGAAAATTATTAAATCGTAAGATGTTAATTACATTATTCTAGTCAGTTTTATTATCATCTGACGTAATGAGTTTATTGGCTCTTCTAAATAAGTTTAGAGCTAAGGATAATTTTGCACTGAACACCAAAACGTCAGAAATTTCAATTTCTACTCATTGGAATATTACAAATATATATTACTCATTTATTATAAATAACCTATCCAATGCTCAGTTTATTTGAAGTTATCAAATGTAACCTTGGCAATGGTATATAAAATAACAGGACATATTACGAATGCTCTTTATGTGTAAGGTGTTTAGTTCTTTCTTGTCACGAAAGGCATGAATAACTATTGATTAATTAATGACTTTTCTAAGAATAGCTAAATGGTAGTTATCGTCAGCTTACAATTAAATTAAATTGTTTACTGGTATCTATTGAATTGAAATGTGTTGATAATTTTTCTTTTCATTTACGTACACATAGTAGATGGTTAGGCTTTTCGACAATTATTAGCTACTTGAGCGGAATGTAGGGTGCAAACTTCTGTGGAGTCCCATACTAGAAGAGAACAGCTATACAGTGCTCCTTGGTTTTCAGTGGTACCCTGCCAACATCAATTTGCAACAATTACAATCGTCTAAAACTTAATACCAATTTTCACAAACCAACTTAATATAAAGCGAAGCTTAAATTACAATCAGCCGTAGGATTTTTCCTGATATTCTCATCTATTGGTTTCTTAAAATGTTATATTACATAATCATATTTGTTTTCATTTATTTAAAATCTAACTACTTTCCACCTGCACAGTTTAGTTACATCATAAAATTTGATCCATCTTATTTGGTTACCATGTTGTTATGTTATCTGTTTGATACGCCACCAATCCAACAATTTTGAAATTTCACCTAACTGAGCTTCCCTCAGCTTGTTCTAACGTTTTATTAGTGTCTTCTAACTATGCAACCACTGTTCTTCACTAATTAGTTCTTTCCATCACGAATCGTAAAGTGACACTATATCGCTTTTTCAAATTTACTGACTGCATTCTTCAATGCATTTAGTGATGGAAATGCAACTAGGAATAGCATAGTCAAGATTAAGTTTTCTTGCTCCGTTACGACACTACGCATTGTCGTCAAACCAACGCTATCATCAGTACGAGATTGTTTACCAGTATAGTTTAAGCTCATAATGCTTGAAAAGTGATTAATCAATTGATGTATCTCCATTTTATACCACGTCAATGAATTATTAAACCAATAAGATAAATTATAGCACACTATGTTTCCATTGGACGAAAAGGATCGAAGTGAGGGTTAGAAAAATTTTAAAACACCAAAATTTCCTAACCCATTAGTTTTAAAGCACAGTGAGAATAAGTATTATCATCTTATTTGGCCTTTACACCTTTTTATGCTGCAAAAATTACACCTATGGCACATGATTAGACAAATGCTTTGTTGTTTGACCCTACACTTACAAATCTGATATTTTTGATTTTGATCGTTTCTCTTTGCTGAAGCTCTGATCAGTTTACTAGTTGAAACGTTGAAATTTATTTTTTCACTTTTCAATCGCTAAAATTTTCCAAATATAATCTACCTTTAATATTTTCATCTTAAAATAATTAGTCCCTTTGATAAATTTTGATAATATGATAAGAATGCAAAATTTAGCAGAGCCATTTAACATATTTGTGTCATTCATTTCTAACAATCTGATCACACATACACTTGTTAAATCACTCATCTATGAAAAATAAAGGTCAACTTAATAATTAGGGGATAAGAAAAGAAAATAAAGGCAATAGGAAAATCATTATGAATCCCACTGTAATCTAGATGTAATACTCATATATTGCATAACTATGATAAACTTCATCTTCATATCGAATTATCAAAACGTACATTTTTGAAAATTATGATACATTATAACTATAACAAGCTTGTATGTACCCGTTGTACAAGTGTGACTGTTTGGACACAGTAGCCTAGTAGTGAACGCTGTGGCGTTTGCACGAAGTGGACTGAGTTCGAATCCCAATGTGGACATCAACATTGGGATGCAGGTACATCTAGCTGATGAATCCCGAATATGACTAAACGCGCTTGCTGGATTCCACTTGCCAATCACAATCTAACTTAAATAATAAATTATAATTTGATTAGAAACAGCAGGTGAGGAATCATCGAAATGAAATGAATTAATCTCATTTTACGAAAACTATTTGTTCTTACATTTCTCAAATTCATAAAAGACATTAGCTGTATGACAATTCCTCTTAATATTGATGCTTGTGTGAATGTCAAATTGATCACATATGTAGATTAATGTGTTTACAGTCGAATTATAATTTCCAAATGTAAACATGGTATATCAGTTTTTGAGATCACAAATTTAATCCTGTTCTTTATCCACAATGTTAAACAAAAATTTCAGAATTTGAAAGAACTGATTTAAATTGATTTTTGCAAACTACTCATTAATCAATGTCTAAGGTGATAATGTCACACAAATCGCGTCAAGCAATGTGATACACATCATATGACCTACCTGGAATAAAGGTAGACATACTTCATTTCATTTTTTACTTAAAATAACAACAATAAAAATTATTTACAGTACTGAATATATATCTATCTCTGTGGTGGTGAGACAAGAACAACATTTTACAAAACGTATTAATACATCCTAAATACCTTGTAATTGTTGAAATCAAAAACAAAACGTGAAAAAGAATGGTACATGATAGAGGAAAACATTCTCCTTTATAATGCTATTTTGGATTAGAAGAGATATGTTTGGAAAGACTACGTAGAATGGATTATTCCTAAACTTAAATACCTTTAGCCTAATGCATTACACATATAACACTGTTGAAAAGCGTTGTTTTCCAGAGCATAAAAATATGTGTGCTTTAGATAAAATAGATGCTAAACTTATGAGCATCAAGCAGTTCCGAAGAGAGAATGGGTATCAATAGGAATCCTTTGACAGATACAGTAAAAATAAAACAAAAGAACCCAATAAGATCGTAGTCGAAAGAAAATTTGATTTTATCCAACATGACTAGATGTTGCAGAAACAATCAAAAGAAAACTCAAATACAGTACTAACGAGAACGTATTCCACTGCAAAGTTAGTTATATCGTATAGAGCAACAGGTTAACTGAGATATACAAAAATCTACTGTTATTCTTTCCATGTTACAGCCAACTGTTAGCATACGTTTCATACATATCTGTAAATGTGGTCTCACAGGTATACTGGCAAGGAGGACCTACCTACGATTATATGAAACGTGTGCTAAAAAATCTACAATTTAGAGGAACAAATAGCAGAACATTTGATTGACAGATGACACCGGATTGATATCTTTGAATGCCTCAAAGTGTTTGATACTTGAAAAAACATCAGACCTAAAAAACTACTTAAGCTATTTTTATCGAACTCATAAAACCAGACTCATTCGCTTAAATGGACACAATTAATAATCTCTCTTCACTTTAATAACTTAATTCTTATTTCATTACATCATTGTTATCATTGTTTCCACAAATTCAGTTCATTCTACTACGTCAGATTCAACTGGTTGCGTCACTGTTTATATTGTTAGTCCAACTCAATTATGTCATCATATCATATTTTAATTTTAATGACTAGGTTTCACTCACATTATTTTGATGTGTTACTAACTGCTTTTTTCATTTTCTTATTATACAATCACTTACATTCTAACTACTATTTTGTTTGGTGTTTCTGGTACCTTCTTTTGGATGGCATACATGTATAACCATTATTTTATCCAACAATTTAGTTATGTTTACGTATCTATCATGTTTGCATAACTAAAATCTCAACCAACTTTATCATTATAAAAAAGTTGAACTTTGTTCTAAACATTAATTTTTTATTAAAATTGCCCCGAATTGTATGAAGCTGATGAGAAATTACCGAAATGAAATAGATTTATGTGATTTTATTCAAACAGATGCTCCTTAAATTGTTTACTTAACTTGTACAATAGCATCTAAAGAAAGTGGTTTATTGTTTCATTCAAGAAAAAGATGGGAATTATTCTCTCTCAAATCACTTACAATAATCAGCTCACAAGTGAATAACTACTGGATGTTCCTGAAGCTGTAGTGAGAAATTGTGACTGATGGAGTTCAAACTTGTCAGAGTGAGACAGTTATCACCGGTGACATTACATGATCGTTGTGCTATATCACGAATTGATATGAGTGAGAATCCTACCATTAAATGCCGACCCAGTGGTGCAGAAAGTTAATCGTTTGGCAACCCGAAGCCCCTTGAGTGAAATCTAAGGTATGCACTTTTGAGTAGTCCTATACTAGGACGAGGCAGCTGTCCAGTGTTCCGTGGTTTTCAATGGTACCCTGTCAACATCATTCTGTGACGAATCAATCAACTAAAACTCCACGAACTTCCCCAAATCAAATATTTAACTGTTGGAAAATAGAATAAGATTACATTGTAACCGTTTACGAAGACTCCATATATCATAAGGAGCAAGAAACTGTTGGATAATTGTTGTAAACCAGGAAAAGTGTAAGATGGAAAATAACCTGTTGATTAGAAAAATGATTGTTCATTTGAAGAAAATAGATATTTATTAGAGGTTATATTAATTGTGGTAAATAGGGATAAGTTTTGTATCAATAGTTTCCTGAGCATGAGAAATCAAAGTCTTAGAAAAAAAGACAAAACCAAACTGTCAAAGGGGAATAAGGTTCTAGGTTGGAGTATCAATTCGTATACAATGCTTTGGCACTGACAATTCATATATAAACTGGTGAAGGGATAAACCTTGTACAGAGTACATTTTTCAAATACTTCCTACTTTCAAATTCAATCTTTTGAGTATGTAATAATACTAAAAATTAAATTCAGGTAGAGCAGTGTAACCTGAATTCATGAGATGATTTTATGACAGATTTGCGTCACTATTTATAAAGTAAACTGGTTGATGTTCAAAGATAAATTGTTTTGTGCAGGCGATATAACTGGCCCCAAACCAGTAAGTAAACTTTTATGAGCTAATAGACAGCTCATAGTAAAATTAGTCTCTAACATATCGATAAATATTAAGTTGTCGGGTGAAGACAATGTAAAGTTTTCTAGAATAAAACACTTATTTGCATATTTAATTTGTATTGTGACTGGCAAGTGGAATCCAGGACGCGCGTTTCGTCCTATTTGTGACTCATCGGCCGGATGTACCTGCATCCCAATGTTGATGTTCACAGTGGGATTCGAACTCAGTCCGGTTCGTGTCATACGCCACCGCGTACACCACTAGACTACTGAGTCCAGACAGTCACATTTGTGCAATGGGCGAATTGGTAGTAGAATGAACTTGTATATTCCCATTGACGTGACTGTCTGGACTCAGTAGTCTAGTGGTGTACGCGGTGGCGTATGACACGAACCGGACTGAGTTCGAATCCCACTGTGAACATCAACATTGGGATGCAGGTACATCCGGCCGATGAGTCACAAATAGGACGAAACGCGCGTCCTGGATTCCACTTGCCAGTCACAATACAAATTAAATGATACTTCCGAATAATCGCTATATCGAGGCGATCCGCACAGGATGCACATATAGCAACAGTGACTGACCAGCTTCAGTCTATAATAAATCAATGGGAATATACAAGTTCATTCTACTATTTATTTGCATATTTCGGAAATATCATTTTTCCAATTTCACAGCAGTATATTATTGTGAATTCAGCAAAGAAATTAATGAGTAGATGAATTTGCATGAAAGATATATAATAATTTAGAAAAAAGTAGCGAAATCAAATGAGAATTACTTAGAAAAAAAAACAGGAATGTGGGTTAACACCAAGGTAATATAATGGATTGAGCATGTGACTTTTGTTCATAGGGTTTCGGCTTTCATATGATATATGCCTAGAATGAATACCCCCCCCCCTTTTGGATAAATTTTCGATCAGGTGATTTACTTCAAAAAATATTTCTGATGAATACATATGATCAAGAGTAACAAAGTATTTAAGAACATAGTTTATAATAAACTAGAAAACGTTTTGTGATCACCTGGCAAGGAAGGCTTAGGGATAAGTTTTGAAAAAGTTCGGTTTACATAATCAATGTAATATTTAATATTCATAAAATAATTGCCTAGTGGTTCAATTTAATATCATCTATCTTTTGTCATTTAAGAAAAGTCAAATAATCAAATAGATATGAATTTTCGTATAAAATAATAATGTCTGCGTTATATTGTTCCCTGAAAAATACGCTCAGAAATTTATCATATGATATCTTTAGTACATATAGCTTTATCCATTAGACACCATTTCTGAATGTGATTTTAATTCTTGAATATATATATTTCTAATGAATATATTGATTATAGTGACTGAAGTGACGGTAGGTTTTCTCTTACACAAGCTTAAATAACGTGATTTCATCACCATGAAACTATTCCTACATCAATAATCACAATAATAATATAATAAGATCTAATACTTAATTATATATCATGCTGTGAACACACTGATCATTATTAATGAATAGGCATGTGCATAGTTGTAATATAATTCATTAAAAGTAAATAATGATAACAATATGGTAATGGCATTGATGAGTTAAAAGATTGATACATCTATGAGTTACATGCTACATCAATTACATCTTAATTTATAAAGGAGACACAGTTAACATTAAAAAATTACATAATATTTCAGTAGGCAAACATGCAAGTAACTGGTTAGAAATGCAAACTATAAAATACGTGAACAGTGTAAACAGGAAGAATTTCCGAGACAAATAATTGACAACAAACTGAAAAAAAATATTTAAAAAGTAGATTTGTGTAAAACTGTTCAAAGTTACTATCGTTGAACCTTTCCAATGATGGATTGAATAATTATTGTAGTTTAGTGTAAATAACACAACTGATGATTTTCTGATACAATTTCACAGTTAACTCGTGAATACCGAATACCGTATTCTAAATTGCTTATGATGATTATTCTGTATTGGTCAACTAAAATTTTAACACCATAAAGAAGCGAAACTATTCTAACAAAAAATCAATAGATAAACACGATAAATTGTAACTAATTCTCTTTGAGTCCCCGTGCGACCGGAAAAATCCTACCTTATTTATCTGGTTTAAAGTGATTTCTCAAACGGTTTCATGTTTATATATATATATATATATAAACTGATAAGACAATTTATATTTTGATTGTAATAGAGAAATTGAAATTTGAGGATTTTACAAATTTGTGTACTGCATTAATCAAGTCTATGGAATCAATTCTTAACACTAATTAAACCCTATTATTCACACTTATAGAATTGTCGCTATATTGGTTATTCAACGTCGGGATACACTTTAGTTTATTAATAAGTTGCATGTGTCTATATGTGTCCATTTATCTAAGTTATCTAAGATTAATTAAGTAATCGTAATATCAAACATAAATACAACAGGATACACAATATGCTACATTTAGATATAACCCATGGAATTCCTTGCATTATAATCATCATGATTGTGAAGTTGTAGATCATTGCATTTGAATGAATATCGAATCAAAACAACACTTCTATGCTTTTCAATTTTTACTAACCATATACTACTTATTTTAGTTCTCTAGGAAATTTACATTGATTAAACATAAACGGAAGTAAATTAAATAATCAGATCAAATCAATAGTATGTGAAAATAATTCTTTTTTTATTTTAGTGAGTTTAACATTGAATCATAATCTAATATAAATGTAATGTGATTAAGAATGACATTATTGTACACAAAAAAATCAATAACCAATTTTATGTAATTGGCATGTCAATATTAAAATATAAACATTAAGGGTAAAAAGAAGTATTGATTAAAGATGCTAAGATGCTAATGTACTTTAAATTGATTACCTTGAAAAATTGTGTGGTTTTCAAATGACATAGTAACGAAAAGTGTTGATTATATTTACTAGTAATTCATAATACTGATTAATATTAAATGATAACATTGATTTGAATATGATAATTCTTCAATGTTGTAGAGTATTTAGTGTACGGCAAGTAAAGGAGTTAAAGATGGTCATTTTATCATATTTGGTACATGTCAACTGCATACAATTTTATCCTGAAGTTAATACCTGAGCCTAGTAACTTTTGTTTTAAACGATGAATTAACTGGTTAAATTACTCAGTAATAATATCTCTCTATATATCCCTTATAAAAAGTAATTTTTGATGTCCAAAATATACTTCAGCATAATTTTCATTAAAATTCTTATGTTTCCATAACTTTCTACTTAAATACAACAAACATTAAGGAATAAAGTTAAATATCTACTTTTCAGTTTAGATTTTTAACGAACTTAAAGCATTTGATTACGTATTCAACACTGTTACTTAGATACAATAAAATTATGCACTCCAACAAAAAAATAATTCAAATGACTTTTTTTATTTTACGATGAGTCAGTAATTTTAACTGTTTCAGGCTACACATAATGATAGACCTTATGGCGACAATCGCTACAAATATCTAAGCAATGGGCAGCTTTTTTGTACTATAACGTAACTTTTCGTAAGTGCACTTCGAAGATCCTATCACAGATCCAGTCTATAAATTTTAGATCTTGAGGTAAACATAAACTACAGTTTAATTGTTCTGCATTCCATGGTTTATAATTCAATCTTTAGTTTTGTTTGTGATTTTCAATGTTAACAGGAACTTATCTAATATTATTTTTCTAAACTTAATGGTTATATTGTTCAATTGAGCAATTATCTTTGAGTGTTATTCGCTATTCGTACATAAAAAATACTTTACATAAACCCATGTCAATGTTATGAATAAGGATGAAATCATGAAAAATATCGTTAAGCTACAAAAATTTAGCACTACCAAAGTCTAAAATGTGATTTAGCAGGACTTGTAATTTCAAACAGCTTTTATTAATCATTAAGTTTATGAGAATTTTGTATCATCTCAACAGCGATGTCCCACTTAGTTAACTTTCAACTGCTCTTTAAAGTTTGTTTGTTCCTAAGTGGTTGTAAGTCAACCATATACCTGTTTTTGATAAATGAATCACTTACTTTTGAGTTCATTATATTCCATAATTATTCTAACACTGTGAGCTGTCGTGTGGGCAAATTAAATTTTAAATCGAACTAATCTAAACGACTACTTGGATAAGTATCTGAGAAATAATATTTTGTCTTCCCAATCTCATAAAATGTGACTCACTTTTGGTTGAGGTATTTAGCATCAACTGGTCAGCTTTTGTGTATCTGGTTATGACTCCGAAAGCTTAGAAATTTTTGTTACATAAACAGTGTAAAACTATGTCATTACAACATGTTAAATAATTTCATACTTTAATAAAAATATTTGATTAAAATGTAGGCTGACAAACTACTCAATTCTATGAAAGGAAGTAGTATGAATTCTACTTCAAATAGATGTTACGTGTATCTTAAATATTCCGATGATCTTAGGATAGAATAAACTACCTTAATTAGGTACGATATTGTTTTGTATAACATGTAGCTTTATTATGCATTGTTACGCTTTAAAATCAATCTGTTTTCCAACCTGTCTCCGTTTTACAAGATATTCAACCCCTGCAATATTCGTATATAATTGGTTAATAAGGTGATATAGTCTTTATAAACTGTGAATAATATCCGCATATACCGTTTTTTTCCTTAAGTTAAGCAGATCTCAAATTTTTACTTAATAAGAATTCACATTCAAAGTACAATACAAAGATGAGATTGAGTGATTCTTTAAATGTCCACGATAAATAATGATCATAGCTAATCAGGGCTAACGTAGAATACAGAAATGGAACACATTAAAAATTGGTACTTTATTATATTTGTATCTAAATGAGAACATTTACGTTTATCAGAAAAAACAATGCCCAAAATTATTGACGGGAAATTCTAATTATGGATGTACCAGATGATCAATGTGTAATAAGTAGATGTTACGATGCATTACAGGAATCATTTATATTCTAAAACTGAAACCTAAGTAGAAAAGACATTGACAACAAAATATATGTTCACAAACAGATGTTTTTCGACTTAGATTTAGTTGGATTGTGACTAGTAAGCGAAATCTACGAAGTATGTTTTGTGCCGTCTGGGGCTTGTCAGCTAAAGTCGACAAGAATATCCAAATCTATTCTTATTTGTTTCTCAACATGTTAAACAACGAGATTTTTAACTTTACACAAACTAGCTATAATTCAACTTAATATGAACATTATGAGAAACACTAAAGCTCATTCACTTACAGTTAATTTGATACAATTAATAATATTTCAGTTAAAGCACCAATCGAAATGTTCTTCTGGTCGATACTATTTGAACATTGTCAAAAAATATCAATATAAAGATGAATTAACACCGTTTATTGAAGAGCTGATTTACTTTAAAATGACAGTAAAGTACAGAATGTGAGTTATTTAAATAATGAAACAGAAAAATAGTAATATATGCTGAAGATAATTGAACATTGTTTAAGCTTACAAGTCCTAGTGGGAAATATGACTATTAAATATATCATAAGTGTTAATTGTTTAGTTGGTTTATTTTCAGAACATTAAGTAATAACTTTATATTGCAGAAACATCTATTTATTTGAATTCTCCTTGATGTACGTTACCAAGAAAAACTACAAAAATATCGAAGCTAAATTAATAAACAAAATTTTATTCTTGAGGTTTTTAGTTCAAAAATATGTTAAAAATAATTGCATATTAATTAGTAATAAGAATCAAGATTAACAGTTTAAAGCATTATCACTGAGTTTGCATGACAAACACTACTAGATGAACAATTGGTCATTAAATAGTATTACAGGAAACTGGACACATCACAAATAAACAAATTTTAACATCTCTTATTGTCAATTTAATTGATAAAACTTCATATATCAAACACTACATCTTACAAAACACACTACTGCTCACCTTCATCACAATCATAAACACATATTACTAACAACTGCTTTCTAACAAAAAAAAAAACAGATTCATAAATAGTTTATTATCAACAACCTCTAAACGTAGTGAAATGAAGTACAACTGCTTCCATCTCACATTATAGTCATCTACATGAATACATAAATATTACAAATAACCAGTAAACATATATACATATGAATAGTCAGTTAAATAAATACCAATAATCAACTATAAATATGTTTGCAGAATTTTCACAATACCAGCCGGCTTTGTCTTATTCCCACCTCATGAAATCTATTGTGATATGATCCTACTATAATGTCATGTATACATATATCTCAAGTTTCATTAATGCATAGACATTTAGTCGAGTCGAAATTGCAAGTTCTGGTTTCCCATACACAATAATACACTTCCGATGAAGTGAGGGTGTGGATAAGACTCTTCAAAGAACTGATGAGGATATTGATCCACCAAACCCATCCCCCCACACTGACACTCCCATTCTAAAATGTATATTGATGTTGGCATTGAAACTTGCTGATTAATGTTAATGTAACACGTGTTGGTATTATGAGATATAAGCTATTATTATTATCAATTTGAAATTGGGAAACGGTAGAAATCGAATATAAATGAGGGTGAACATTTCCTGTTATTGAATGATGGTGAGAAAGATGAACGAATTCTTGTGAATCAGATAACAGTTTATCGAAATAGTTGGTTTTCAATACTCACATAATATTCAGTCAGTATAACTAAATTAATAGATCTTCATGATTTTTACACTTGTACTTGTGAAATATTTTGTCTAATAATCTCTCCAATCTTTGTAATACAATCATCTTTCATTTTGCAAAATATTTATTTACAATAACTGTAATTATCATGACAGTTAATTGTTTAGTTTATACCTTTAGACATTACGTAATAACTCCATATTATAGAAACTTTTTATTCACTTACTATTTCAAATGATGTTTTTTTTTCTATAAAGACTACTAGAGATTCAAAACTTCTAAAAATACACTTATTCACAAATTCAACTGATAGTCTTGTATTGATGTTTTATATGTTTGATTTTTAGTCTGAGAATACTTGTACATACTATCGATCGTGCATATTTCGGTTATCAAGTTCCTTGTCCATAGACTAGCAACGAAACTTATTAATCAGCAGATTGCTACATAATCCCTAATTCACAACGAAAATACAATAAGTACCTGAGTTAAACAAAAGATTAACTTGATAATTTTTCATTTTTAAACTATGTAAACAATGCATGTCTAAAAATCAAAGAACAAGTCAAAACACATCAGTATTCAGTTTGATCTTTGAAACTAATAACCGCCTTTGATGTTGAATGATTCAACTTATATGAAAAATATACATAAGATAAAAATTTGTAGGTGCATATGAATTAATACGATAAAATACGATAATCACGCTAAATAGGCTTACTAGTAGTTTGTGAAAGCAAAAACATATTGTTTTAACATTAGATGTACACTTAGAGATTGTGTGATAATAACTGTTTCTAATACATGTGAATTATGTCGTTGAACAAAAAGAAATTTCTATCACCATAGTTATTATTCAATTAATAAAGATGAAGTATTATGGAGGAATTTATAGTACTGAACAAGACCTGAAAGTAAATTGTCACGATAACAATTAATTCAAGTCAATTCATAAATTGTTCCAATGTAATTACTTGTACTGATAATAATAACTAAAAGATTTGATGAGTACAAAATCAATATGGTCATACAAATAATTAGGCATCATACAAAGTATGCATCTTTCTTTTCTACTAATATTAAAGTCGAATAAATCCTTTTTTTAGCCTCATATATTCATTCAGAATGAAAATGTTTTATGCAATCAATTATTAGAGCTATTTTTTGAAACATTTTCAATAATACATGAATTAATGTATTTGCATTGAAATCAGTAGTGATGAATGTTACTAATTAAAACTAACTCATCAATCTTTCTAATGATTAAAGATATTTTATTATAATGGTAATTAATATAGAATACAATATTATCTGTTATGTTATAATTATCATAATAGTTATTTTATATTGTAAAATTTCAGAGAATGCTGATTTACGGATACAGAACTATCTTGCCTTCTAGAACCTGGAAAATAAAAATTTCTTTGAGTAAATTAATATGAAGTAATAGATATCATAGTGATTATGGAATTAGATATTTTAAATTATGAATTGTTATTAGCTGAGCAACAAATGGAAACTGGAGAGAACTGGATAGCTGTTTCACCTTTACTATATAACTCTACAACAGTACGTTTCTATAATCCCAACAATGATTCAACCTAACTTCGTTGTTATTTTTACTTAAATTTCCTCAAAAAGAAAATCATGAAAGTTTCATCATGTATTCTCAAAAGAATGCATATACTCATTCCATTAGGTTTTTTCAGGGTAACAGTTCATTTTATCAACTATCATCATTTATCTTTAACAGATTCCGTTTGTTGAAATTAATAAAATTTTGATTATCGGTAGTTGCCAACTAATATTACGATGAAGTATAACTTATGTTTATTTTATATATTGATTAGTGCTGCTATAATTGGCTCAGAGTATTAACCTATAGCATTCTTCTTGAAGTGCAATAATCGAGTAACGGAGAAAATTTATAGCTGATCCATAGTTTTTGTAACGATAGTAAAAGGAAACCTAGCCCTTATTGTTTGATGAAGACGAACTCTTTATTTTACTGGTTTAATATACAACATAAAAATATGACATTAATGCTCCATAATGTATGATCACTTAACCTAATAGTTACTTAACGATATGATAATACAACTTGATAGATATTAAGTGTTCGATAAAACAACATTGATTGTCATACATTGTTTGGAGTGTTAAACCTGAGAGCTGCATAACTCCTAAGTGATGACTCTGACTGTGGAATCAGAAAAGTTGCTTCCATTTTATTTTATGGTTACAAGGAGATTCCTTTGAAATTTGATAGCTAGTATTCGGCTAAGACACCCACCTATACTCTCATTCATCTGGACTATAATAAGTATTTTATTTTCATTATGTCTAAACAGATTATAAAATCTAAAATACGAGTTTGTTACTCTGTTTAGTAGTCGTAATACGTCTTGAATTTAAATCATAAAACACTAATAGAGCACGTTTCTGATATTTAGTCACTTCGACACTAACTTATTTGATTTAAATCTAATGTTAAAACAGTTCATATTTTGGAAGAAATAGTCCAATCTAACTTATGAAATTGTCTATAACATACCTTCACTTTCATCAAATATTACTAATCAATATACTCCTTTACGCATACAAATTAAGCAGACTAGGTAAAATATTCCTCGCTTTATCTCATGTGTACACATGTTTTATTGAAAATAATATTAAGCTTGTTAAAACAATATTGTTATTTTGAAAGTTGTTAGGTATCAGTTGACGTTAATTAAGAAACTATCGTCATTCATGGTGCATTATTACGCTATTTTGTTACAAGTATATGCTATGGAGTTGGATACGATCATTGATTGGAGAAAAGTTCTCAAATTTCTGTAATGATCTACTTGAGCTAATGCTACATGAATTGTAGGATGTGTTGTCAAATCAGCATCTATTCTTATTTATTATCAGTTACTTGGTAATAAAGTTTCAATAGCATTCAATAGCATTCAATGGTTTTTAAAATAATTTAATTTTTCTTAGAAAAGTCAAAGCAATACATTACTAATATAACAGTGTTTTCATCACCTTCAACTGTAACACCTAAATAAGCAATGATATACCCTCAATGTGTTTGAGTTACAAATTTTTATTCGGTAATCACGTGATATTTTCAGTTTCATGAAATTGCATAATATAGAAATGGGCATAACAGTTGAATTCGCTATAAAATTTACATTTAAGACATTTATTTATAAGGTTGACTAAGTAACATAAATTTTATTCCCTTTGTTCACGAAAAGCATGTGTTTTATGAACAGTAGTATTATCAACATGCCAAATTGTTTACTTATAAGGAATACTTGGAATTTACTAATTTGATTACAATGTCTATCAATAAAAAAACACAAGTGGGAAATTATAAAAGACAATATTCATTAGTATTCACCAGTTTTAGGTCATGAATGTTATATATTCAGATGATTTTGGAATTATGTTATATATTTGTCAATCATTACTGATGAATGTAATGCAGTTTATTACTATGACCTAAAGTTAGTTCTTGTGTAATTTCTTGATGCTTATGTAAGAATTAAAACTTATGTTTGTAGGTACACATTTATACACACTGAATTATAATTATTTACAAATCTATACAGACTAATAGTCGAAATAAAAATGTAATTATGACATTTCGAGAGACTTAATTCTGTGGAACATTCTTGCGAACACAGTGCTTTAATACATAAAGTCGTTACCAATAATATCAACAACAATAATTTGAGATATTAAATGTCTTAATATGAATCTAAGGATTTTGGTTAGGTAACACTCTAAGTGTATTATTACTATTACACTAATCATTATCAGACATTTCAAACTCAATAATTTTCGACAAATGAACTAGCTATTGAATCTGTGTTAGTAGTATGATGAAATTATTTCATAAATTGATCTGTGAAATTGAGATTATTTTGACACAATTACACATTGTAAATTTGTTACTATATCTTTGGATACTATCAGTCGTAATCACCTTTTCAGGCAAGTGACTTCAATAAAAACACAAACTTGAATTCAGCATATGGTAATGACATATTACGTCATGTTTCATCTTTATTGGATAATCTGCCAATAATCACTAATACCTACGTAAACATGAAATTGGTAACCACTTTAAGAGTTACTGTTAATTTTTATTTAACTTTAAGTATATGTCACTTTGGACCAAAAACCACTTGATGTCAGTGAGTGCTAGACTGATGTTACCTTTAAATCTACGACAAAATGACTAAACTTTCAATACACTGAATCTCAACTAAATGCTTTATTGTATCTTGTATCACTTCAGTTCCATCTACGTGGTTATATTAGTGGCTTATAAAGAAGAATATAAATTTAATAAGAATTCGCTTATCGTGTACCTTTTTGTTTTTCATAATTCATTGAAAGTTGTTATGTAGTAGTGGGAATTCTTATATCCAAATAAATTTATTTATTATTAACATATTACTTGTTATTAAACACTACCAAAAATACCTATCTCTCCGTATTATCAACGTATCATAATCATATGACTGATTAGTTGAATCGATTAAATTTATCGACATCATTGCAGTTATATATGCTGGCTATATTAGACAAATTAATATGTGAATAGAGTCGCATCAGAATAATCATAAAAGCGCCTACAGAAAACAAAAAAATGTTTTCATGTATTCGTAACACAAATGAATTATATACCAATTAATTGAAGTGGTATGTGAAGAGTGATATTAAGATTTAATTGGTAGAATTCTTCACAGATTGATGTTGGTAGGGTACACTGGAAACTAGGCAGCCTTGGATAGCTCTTTGGTCCTAATTGGGGACCCGCCAGTAGTACGCACCGAAGGTTCCACCCCAGGGGCTTCAGGTTGGCTGATGCATATCCCTCTATACCACTGGGCCAGAATCGAATGGTGGAAATCCCACTTCCATCAGTTTGTGACGGATTTAGCCGACTAAAAACTAGTACCGATCTCCTCAAACCCTCTCAACTGAATTACGGTAATCAGCTCACCGGTGACTAACTTCACGATGTATCTGAAGCTCTAGCAAGAAGTCGTGACTGGTGAAGTTCACACTTGTCGGGAGTGAGACAGTTATCACCGGTGACAATGGATGATCATAGCGCTGTGTTATAAATTAATGGAAGTGGTAATTCTACACTTGGTTGCCAGCCCAGTGGTGTAGAGGCTAAGTGAATAAGTGTTAATAACAATAATTTGGCGAGTTTAGAAACTAAGAAAAGAATGCACACTCTTAAAATAACTTATTATTGTTCTACCAAATAATATATCCAACAGATCAATATTTAATGATGCATTTGTATATTACTTTTGTGTTCTTACAATAATAATCTTAATTGTATTTTATCACCGACCGTCAGTGTAATGAAAAGCCTTCCAAAAATATCGTAGGATTTACTATCTGTTCCATACATTTTTGAACCCATAAGACACTACACAAATTATGACCGTATATGATGTTGATATTTTATATGTCGTATCATATGATGCTACCAACCTAGTGAGTCAAAACCTAGTGATTCATATATTTGACTTATATCAAATGTCATCGATTAGGTATATTTTTTTGTGTAACATAAATAGACCAAACAATACTGATAAATATCAGTGGCCTTCAGAAGTTAAAACCTAGTTAATAGTATAATAAGTGTTATGAATGATCTATAATATAGGTGGAAAAATCAGGTAACATAAAGTATTTCGCATTAATAATTAACTTTTATACGTTCATGGTGTTCCTTTCTAACGTATTCGAAGTTAAGGATAAGATTTATCATTGCTGAATTCATCGTTACTGAAAGTTATTTTCCCTCTGGAAACTTAGTACAAACAGGTACAGACAGTTTTTCATACGTCCTCATAAGTATGAACCTCACTTATAGAATTTACAGAATGTTACTTATGGATAAAACTTCAATTTAATACTAACTCCAGTGACAGTTGTATGCAGTGTTATAAGGAGTATACAAGTTTGTGCCTAATTGAGCATATTTTTAAACATACGATTTAGGAACATGTTTTTTGGTCTTTCAAATGAAATGATTTTTTAAACATTTTTATGCCGAAACCTACTACATTTAGATTAATATAACCTATCCAGTCAAATTGTAACTTTTTTCCTTATCAGCTTTTTCCATCCCTACTAATTTGAAGATATTCAATTGGATTTCTTCATTGAAACCGCCGATTAGTCTATCTGAAGTAGGAATTTTGTTATCAATCGCTTGTTGAGGTTTAGCTTGTATGACTGCTCTCGATGATGATTAATTTGATAGTACAGTTAAATGTCACTCTGTCAACAAATGTACAATACGGATTAATCTTGAAATAAATATTAAAAGATTCTTGATTTTTAATATTACTACAATTAAATCTCAAATGTCACTTAAATCATACGGAATTGTAGACAGATGCAGCGAAATCAACAGCAATGTCTCATAGCTTGCAGACGACTTCCCAAAACAGCCTTTACTTTTGTTAAGTCAAAAGTGTATTAGTCCCCAACTAATATAGTAGTGAGAATAATATTATGGGATTCATCTTAAGACAGGTAGTCATTCAAAAATTTTCAATAAGACTCCCCAGATAGATATAACGACATTAGCAAGTTAATGGCAAAATACTTGACAAACGTTGTTACTTGTACAAACTACTTTTCATCACATATTTATTCGCAAGAATTACACAACTCACACACAGTACAAAAGTTCAATGAACCATTCTCAAATGAAAGTCAGCTGTCCATGATGGGAGCATGAGTAGATTCACCGGAATAGTTGAAGTAAAAAAGTTCATATGTGTAGGCATGAACTACTTTATTTGTCGTGTCAACAGGACTAAAATTAACTTACAAGAACACTGATAATTAATGACGATTGAACTCAAATTTTAATGTTGAGAGTAGTGTACGCAACACGAAAATGAAGCTAGTTTGTGGATCCCTTAGATTCAAAACCATTGAAATTTATAAGCTAATTATTTTCAGATGAATTGATCCAACTCTCTAAAGACCACAGTTGGCTTTACTTAATGATATACTAGTTGAACTTTCCAGTTTGACTACTAAAAATACTCCCCACTCCTTGTTGTTAAAACTGAGATAAATGTATCGAGACTTGAATCCCTAACATAGTGGCTTAAATTTTAAATGGAACCACTAAATTAATTATATCAATTAACAGCAAAACATAGAAATATTGGTTGATGGAAATAATTTATTTCCCGAACAAAATAGTAAAAAATAAGGTAAATGTTGAAAACGACCATAAAAATAAGAAATTATCTAAATTCTATGAAGGCCAGATTATGCCATGATGATCTGATCGGTGACAAAATTAACGTACGATACCATCAATATAATGATATACGTATGTATGTATAGATTTCAGTAAAATGAAATGCGTTATATGATTACGTTAGGTTTACATTTTATGGGATGAAGTAATCACCACAAAAAAATTAATACGCATCACCACAAAACCACCTCACTTCAAATAGACAATAGGCAATTGCACACAATGAATAATTGTCATTTATTTAAATTGATCTACCGATTAGTGTTAGTATTCTGTTCAAAATATAGGTAAATATAAGAAGTTTGATTAAGTTGGAAAGAAATTGTTTAATTTTTTTTTCAAAAGGTTCACATAAAAAAATACAATGAATAATAAAAATAACAGATGAGTGTAAAGTAATTAGTCGAATAGTGGAAACAAATACTTAGCAGAACACAATCATTCATCAATATATGCTGCTTACAAAGGTGTATAAAAATGATTAAGTGAAATACTGTATATACTGTATAAATAAGTGTTATTTTTTTAATGGAGAAAATATATTGTCAAAACACAAATCAACAACTTCCCTGGTAAAACGATATAAAATGAAATGAATATTTAAGCATGAGATTCATGAATAGATGATGATGAATCACAAACTGTATGCACCTCAACACAAGTAATTACTGAAGGCACTTGATTATTATCATGCATCTTATTATCGCTTAGTCCTGATTCGTTGTCACTTTCATTAGATTGTTTACCTATTTACAAAAATAAAAACAATGATGCTTGAAAATAATATTCAACAAATCACGTTAAGATTTATGCACTGTATGGCTGCAAGTCGTAAGAAGTAAAAACATTCGACATCTCGGCTGTATTACAGAAATACAGATTAAAGTATGAATTCTAATTTAAACTACTGTAAACAATCGATTCCAAAAATAAATGTATTTCCAGTAATCTACAATACTCGTAAACGAACAGATGTATTATAAAAATTAGATGTATTTCATTGAAGCAATATAGTGTAACGTAGATAATGAAGATTTTTGGTGACGTTTATTATAAACTGACATTTGATAGGGAGGGAGTGACAACCAAAACCTCTAGACAAGTGTTTCGCTCTGGTGATTTAGGACTTAGCATTAAAGAAACTATGGTGAAAACAAGCTAAGTAACTTCGAGTTAAACCTACGAGTATAACATTATTTTGTCACTCAGTTGGAATTCAGTGATACATAAACTTGATTAGATTCAATTCACTATATAATACCATGAAGTGGTAGCTTATTAAATAGACCACTAAGTTTTCAATTGGTAGACCATAGGTTCAAAACCTTTTCCACCTGTTTCAGTACAGGCAACCATGTAGTATTGCTGCCTCTCACACGACTAAACATCGGCCTGAATTCTAGTACAAAATCCGCATTTTGTACATGAGTAAATTAAACATACCGTAAGGGTAATATCATACCATTTCAGAATAAAGGATGATACGTCATCATCAATTTACTCATGCATCAAGTACAAACTTATGTATTCAGATTTGAACCATAATATGGTTTTGCAAAGACCTGTAACATAACACGACCTTCCAAACTGAAATCGGTAAGAATGGGGTTCAAACTTACAACCAACTAGTTGGAATTCAAGCGCTTTATAGGCTAAATTACTGTTCCTGCTTGAATAGGTAGTGATAGAAATCTACAGGATATCTATCTCGAAGTAAGTTAATGATGATAAGCATCAAATTGTTAATTAGTCAAGTAGTTGTAAACAATGTATGACTTTGTGACACATTTTAACTATAATTATGATTGAATGATGCGATTAAAAACTGAAATAAAAGAAAGGAACAGATATTCAGTAGCATCTAATCTTCACTTGGTGTCACACTGAAGTCGATTGGGAATCACTGCTTCATTCGGTTATAAAAGATAAAGAAATTTAATGAATTCGTACAAAATACGTAGCGAGGACAGCAAATTGATGTTGTTTTAAAAATAGGAATAATAGTTCAATTACCAGGATAAGCTGATATTAACTGAAGTCAGTTAACAGTACAGAATACTTAACACGTATGTCATTTTCAACGATGACTAATAAGCAATGACCAACACGACATATAAATGTGCCATATTTATGAAACTTCCGTTTCAAAAAGCAATTTATAAAACGATGAAAAATATACCTTTCTATCATACATAACAACAAATGACATTGCTTTCACATGAACTACACAGTTGAATAATTAAAGTCAGGTGACTAAGAGAAATAAACAGAACTTAACGCAATAACTGTGAATTAATAAATTGTTTAAAAAATCACACATATATTATACTGTAATGTGCTTAACCATTTGTGGATGATATAATAAGCAACAATCAATTTAAAGACTAACAACATTTAGATTTTCTACAGCAATTGCTCATCAGTAATTCAAATAAATTAAATCTCTCAGTTAGTTGGATAGTTATCGACCAGTGGAAAATGAGAAAACCAATATAAACTGTCAATTACAATCATTGATTCTGTTAGCGTTGATGAATTACTGTCGTTTACACTCATTCTAGTCAAACATTTACACATGTTAAAAATATACGTATGAATTTTTATGAATAGCCGACAACGTTATATAAGTCTGAGAATTCAAAGTAGTAAACAGAAACACTATATTTGATGGTATATTCACCTCCCTATCTACTTACTCTTCAGGGAAATAATAGACCTTTAATTTAAGATTAATACACTAGAGGTTGTAGTAGAAAAAATGGTTGAAGATTATTGTGGGTAAAGATGAATGACAATTGATCACTGAAACTTTTATAACTACACAATTTTCAATATTATCAAGTAAATGAACATAAGACGGGATTTTGTCACAATACTGGCTGTTTTGTGATGAAGAATATCTACTGTAATCAAAAATACGTATTGGCCTAGGGGAGTATCATTACTATAGGTATACGCAAAAATATAGATTCCAGTGTACAACATGGTTTATGAATACTAAAATTTCGTAACTTGATATCTTATCCTGTTCCTCAATATGAAATAAAAACGCTCAATTAGATTCTCCATAAGTAATTAAGGGTGATAAGCGAACATTTTTCATGTAAGATGATCGGATCATCTCATTAACTGAGTAAAAGCTTACTAGCGGCATCGGTTTTCCACGGGGCCATCGAAATGTTCTTCATAGAAATAGTCGTGCTGTAGCATTGGAACTTACAATTCAAATGTTGAAATGTAAGTACGTTAATCATCAAGTAGTTATTTAATCAAACTGAGAGGAAACAAAAGTTGTCTTTTACAAGTTTACAACTGAAAAACAGCATGCGTTTACACTTCCGTACACGAAATCAAACCTGTGGATTCTTTTCCTGAGATCACTCAAAAAATACTATACAAAGTATTTTTCCTTAAGAAAAAAAACAATTAACCTTTTATGAGTGATTCACCAGTATTCTGCGAACATTTAGATTGTATTTCCATGGCTGTGTTAACATTGTTAGATGTTTGTTCACAACGGGATGAGGGACAGCCACTCAGATGATTGAAACTTGAGACATTTTCAAGTAAACCTTCTAAAGTTTCACGAACTGATGCAGTTATCTTCATCCTCTTAAATGATGAAGGACTTGACTGGTTGGCAGAAGAATTGATAAGTGGAGTTTGTTCATTTGACAGACCGTCTCCACCATAGGAGGAACTATAGTGAGATGTTGAAGATGCATTTTCCGAATCAGAATCTCCTTCAAAAGACGATGAGTCATCCAAAAGTGGAGCTTCAGATGTTGTGGCATATGCAGAAGTACGTCTAAATCTTGTAAAGTTTGAAATATTCATTCTAGGACGATTATGAACTTTCTTTTTACATATAGGACAACAACCGCGACGTCTTAAAAGCCATGGATCTACGCATTTACTATGATAAGCTTTTAAAATAACAAAAAACAGTTTGAGACAGGTAAAGACAGATACATTTTGAATCCCAACAACAATAATGGGTCAACAAATACAGATAAATATTTATTTTAAAGTGAAATCTGTAAATTATGTTGTACGATAAACGATCAAAGTGTTGACATTCACACATTTCTAACTGATCATATCAAAATAAAAACATATAATGCAGTGACTATTCATAGATGTATTTCGGTTAGCAACAAGGATACTAAATGATAAACGATGAGGAATTGTGTAACCCAAATCTACATGAAGATAATATCTACACAAATAGATCAGTGATAATTATTTTCACTGTAGAGCTTTGCTTACTCGGGTAATACGCTTAAAGCGAGCATGTTTAGAATGCATATCAACAAATGAAAATTTCCGGTTGTCTCCTAATGATCAATCAGTATCACTGTCTGACTAAGTGCCATTAACTAAAACGACGATTTTACTTCCAGAAGACCGCTAAAAAGTAACGTCAGATGTTATAGTTAGAGAGCAAGACGAAAACTAGAACATTTCAACTTCGCTAATCTCTCATTCACGGAGCTAGATAGCTTGATTGCTAGGCTTTTGCTGACATTTTAGACATCAACTGAGATTACCACCAGTCGGGTAACAAATCAAAGCTTATAGTTCGACTAGTCATTAAAACCTAAAGAAAAATCATTATGAACTAGAACTAGAAACATCAAGCCAGTTAAAAATAATAAGTGAACATAATAATCTACATGTTCAAAATTTTAGAGTTGAAAGAATGTGAGTAAAGGAGGTAGTATGGTTGCATGATATGAAGCAACAAATAACTACGTTGACCATAATGATTAATAAACAGAAAACTTAAAAGAATAAATGAATAAAAGAAGTATCGCTTTTCTGTAAACCTCTAAATATGTATCCGTTTGCAGAAATAATAAAACTTTACTAACGTGAGGCTGACTATAGTAAAGCCTATGAAAGTTACTACGAACCCCAAATGTTCACTATGTATAAATAAGTACAATAACATTAGTATCAGGAAATAACGACTACTATTACAAAGAAGAAAAATGACATTATACAATTTAGACTCAGAAAGTACTATGGAAACAAACTAACTTTCCTTATAAAAATAAACACTAACTTACCATGTCTACATGGTAAAAGTCGTAATTTATCACCATCTTTATAATCTTCTAAACAAATTACACAAGTTTCAAATTCACTAGAACCTTGAAAAAAAGTAATAAAATGGAAAATGTCGAAAAAGTAGAGGTGTCAAATGGGATTCAGGCTATAATGTTTACAAATGTGTGCCGCATCCGTTCAGGGTTCCCACTTGTATCCAATTTTGTGTTTATATAAATGATTAATAATTATATGCAAGAAATTCGCGACTGGATAGTTAATTTCAGATGATTTTATATCTACTAATAATCAAATAACCACTAATAAGGAAAAGTGGAAGTTACTACTTATGCATTAAACAGTTGATCAGATGAATATTTAATTGTGCAAATAATTAGTGACAAGAATGTACGTCGTTCCAAGACGAACCTCACATTAACAGAGAGCGCCCGAAACCTCATTAAGAGGTAGACAGAAGAACTGCATGCATCATAGCGAATGTTTAACCATTATACCTCTAAATTGGTATCTAATAGACAATTTTCTAATGGGGCTTAATATGTTTATGTTGAGCAGCTAAACAGTTATAAGGTGAAACACCTATTTTCGAAAATCAGAAATGTTTTCACATTGTTGCTTATTATAAAAACTTATCGTGGCATTTGAAAAATTATTAACATTATAGATTTACATAACTAAGAAAGGTTGATAACAAACCTACAGACTATGATTTGTAGGTAATCTATACCCATCACTCCCAATTCTAAGCTTAGTAGATTTAGACTGAATCTCTGCTTCAGAAATGATGAGACAAACAACCAACTAGCCAGTACTTATGTTCATAATGAAAAAAACAACTAGCCAACTTTAATTTCAGTATTTATTCTTCGGTTTAAGTTTTACACAGCTTTTTTTTCAAACTAAACTAGCAATTAATAAACATTTCAATCCAGATGGAAGTGTAACCGCCATGAATAATCTATTATTTTACTACAATTTCCATTGCTATCCGTTATGTATAAAACAGCCGCTAACAAACCTTGTTATTATCATTGAACACGGATGTGATTTTATTTTCGCAAATGTGAGCACAGGTAAAACAATTTACCTTCTTTGAACAGAGTTTCAGGAATCTTATGTAACTCTTTGACTGGTAAGCAATATCGACGTCGTCTTCGATGTCGGTCCCATAACCGAATGCAATATGCCACACTCAGTGCAATTATGGATAGAAGCAGACATGTTATAAGTGGAATAAGATACAACATTATACTTCGTCGATGAGCGGATAATATTTCAACGAAGTAACTAAAAATATACCAAGAAAAACAAATTATGTACTTTGCTATTTATTATTCACAGGTAAAATAAT
Organism: Schistosoma japonicum; assembly: GCA_025215515.1. NCBI lineage: Eukaryota > Metazoa > Platyhelminthes > Trematoda > Strigeidida > Schistosomatidae > Schistosoma > Schistosoma japonicum. Next base: position 30,816,771 of record CM046061.1, read on the forward strand.
AAGGTACAATCCGAACAACTCGCAACAAGTCTGACCATATGAAACAGCTGCAGATAAAATTACATGTAATAAGTTCAAAATATAGACTAGATGTCAAATGAATTCACAACTTCTACAATTAGCCAAGTTCCTGGTGGATCCCTTTAAAGGCGAAGTAATGTACAGAGTGCTTTAGCTCAAAGTCAGCTGAGTATATGGTAACACCGGTAATCTTTTATCCTTGTAAAGTGAATTATGTTAAAGAAAAACACAATAAATTTCATTCCCTGAACTTTCAAGCCTTTCTAAGTAATAACCTTGTTTTCTTATTGGTGAGCACAACTAATTGGTTAGACTAAGTTTTACCGGGAAATTTAAACTAAGAATATCTAATGAAGGTTTAATAATAAGATAATTCTATTAAAGTGAATCATAACAAAAGAGCATTAACACTGATTTTAAAATACCGGGAAATGCATACTCGGTAATTTTAAGTTACGGGTTTAATAACGCTTATTAGATAGCTCATGGGTCTTTCTAGATACGATGGCGATATCCAGTGCTGTATTGTACTGGAGAAATAATAGAATGGTGTTAATCAAAACAGCAATACATTTTTCAGCTTTAAAGGTGGATAGCAACGCTTCCTAAATATATCAATGTGGTTTAGCTTTACTCTGAAAGTTAATAGCTGATAACCCTTCCAATTTAACGTAGTGAACAAAAACCTTTTCAAACTATATGTGTGGAACGTTATTGAATCGTATATTTAAAATAAACTGGAATGTAAACAATACTATTAACCGCATAACCAGCTAATAATAACTGGTTTGCATTTCTCTTGGTAACTGAAAACTTGAATTAGACATGGCTTTCAGACAGTTAGGCAGAGAAAAAAGCCATAAACTGCAACTGAAAGAGCATCCAAGAAAATGAGCAAATTAAAAAGGATTGCTTAAGTATTTATGCTTATCTGTCAAAAACCAATTAAAGAGACTCAAAAAAGAAATGTATTTATGTGTGTACAACACAGAATCTGGTACTTTTGTGTGTTGGTCCAAGTTGCCACACCTCACTAACACTATACCAATGGACGTAGTAATTACTTTAATGATAATAATATAGTCCAAGGAGAGAAAATTAGCTAGTGGAAAGAAAGTTACAAAATAAATTAAAGCACACCATTTAAAGGAAAACAAAGAGTAACCGATTTTGAGTCTTGTCACTCAGACTCCATCCATTGGGTACGATATTCACATGAACCCTAACCAAGTCTTCTTCATCCACCAACACGGTCCACACTAGCAGTGACTCCATGGGCTGATGCTACGTCGTGGGTTGATGGCTCCTAGACTTCTTTCATCCTACTCAGTATCAGCCAGAATCAAGGTAAGCGATGATTATGTATAAGCAACAAAAGTTCCAAACACCTTAGTTAACCAAGATTCACAACCTCATCATCTGATGTACCATTTTTTCCTAACACATGCCGCCTAACCTTATTATTATTTACCCAATGATCTCAGCAAAGAAGAGCAATGTTCCGACGACACCAATGATCGAATACCAATAATTTACGAATGTTATAAATTCTTAATGGCTACGTTGCAAATCCATGCAGTAAGAGAGAACAGACTACTGAATAGTATACTCGTCCTATAACTGATAAACGGATATCACACCTATGCCATAGGTAACGTAATTTGGCAAAGGCCAAACGAGCTCATTGAATCTATCCTGAGATCTCGTCAGACACAAATCCATCAACAGCTAATTATACGACCAAGATACGTAAAATGGTCAACTCATCCAACTACTTTGCTCCTTATCTTTAGTTCAGGTGTTGACGCAGACAAATCCTGAAGCAACAGTTTGAATTTAGAGTGGGGGAAATGCATACCGAGCATGCTTGCGTAGTTGCTCAAAGTCCTCAAAGGACTTAATTTCATCACTATCTTTATTAAACAGGAATATGTAATTTACGCATCCCAAGTTAATCTGTTGACTCCTGGTGAGAGGTGGATTTCTGAAAATGCAGATGATGAGAGCATTACCTTCAGCAGTACGTATATTATAAAATAAACCAAAATTGGGGATAGTGGGTTTTTCAAACTTACTGTGGAACACAATATTTCTTGAGCAGGAGCTCACCATCAGATAAACCAACCATCACTGCTGAAATATTAATGACTTCGGCTACCGATGAATAGATAAAAATTAGAAGCCCTTACACGTATTGTGACCCATTGGAAATGTACTATCATCTTCATCATTAAAAATAATAGCTGCAATGTAACCACCTCGTTCAGCTGCTATGGTTTTCCGTGAAAAAGAACAGTTTCCACGTTTGATAAGTGAGATATATGGTAAGGTTGATGCAGAAGCATTCTTTGGTAAAGGGATTCGGTCTACACATCCATTTATTGGTTGAGATGCATGAATTCTCCCCTATATATGTAAGTATACAGATTTAAACAAACCAGTAGGAGAGATCCCTGTGTTATTACATTGCCAAAAAGTGCTTCAGAATCCTCAAACTCAGAAACAGTTTTACCTGTTGACAAGTCTTTCTGAAACTACTGAACACAAAACATTGAGACATACGACAAGCACAACTGCAAAAACGTTAACACCAAGTATGACGCAAGCAAACGAAGAGAAAATGAAAATTCTCATTACATTAGACGTCAGTATAAAAGGTTCTTCCACCAAAGAGGACCATAGCCTTTGGAAATAAGGTTGCGCATATAGTAAATCGAGCGCTGCTTAGGCAATATAATTTCCAATATCTAATAACAAACAAACGAGGTAATATGAACAAATTGACTTGTTTGTGTTCATGAACTGACATTAAGGTTTGATTTTCTCTAGTAGCTTCTGGTGTTTTTAATTTAATTAATAATTAACTGTGCAGGATTGGATTGATTTTGTTTTATAACTAGCTTCAGTCATCAGTGACAAGGATTGTAGGTCTGGTGATCTGTACTAATCCTCGCAGCGGTGTTTCCTGCGTGAATCTAGCTTATCCTTGGAATAGTTAACTGATCAAGGTAACAACACCTGTTCAAGTAGCTTGTTCAAGCCGTTGATCAGTCGGTGTGAGAAATGGATTCCTACTCTGAGATTGCTCATCTCGGTTTCGAACATTTTCAATGTAGCCTTTGAGATTTTTGGTTATAAGTGAAGTACAAAAAGATAAATTAACACCTAAGTCATTATTTAAGATACGGGCTGCTAATATAAGGGAACCATATTCAGGCGTTCCAGATACTAATTGTAAGGGCGATTGTAGAGGGCTTTTACTACCTACCGGCTTAAGTAACATAACATCCTTAATAAGATAGGGGCTAGTGACATGGATGCTGTACCCAAGATAAGTTCTCACGTACATGGAACATATCTTTGTCAAAACATTTGAATGCTCTGCAGAGTGAACACAACACTCGAAGCCCTTTAGCTACTGCTACGTTGCAGTATGCAGTGCTTTTCAAATTATGACTTATGATTACTCCTAACTCCTTAAACTGTTTTAATTTTACAGGCGGTGCATTATTCAAAGTATATTGTTGGCCATTACCTTGGCCGAAGTGCATCAGTGCACTTGGAGGCCATCGAACCAACCTAGTACAGTGGTATTTCTCCTTGATTGATAAAATCCAATGTTTTTCTTAGCTATCCTTGCTCTAAGACTGCCATTTTTATTTAACTACAACTTTATTTCAGTTAAAGTATCCCTGGAGTAAAGACGCTTGCATAGATTTTTATCGTACTCACTAGCATGTACACCGTATATATTTTCGCTGACTTGGTTTATGCGAAGAATCTCATAGTTCCCTTACAATCCATTATCAAGTAATTTCTGGAAGTTTAAAGTCCGCTCACTCCTTAAATCCTTCGACTTTTCTGTAAATCTATCGCAAGCATACTTTTCACTTTCGTGTCAATGATTTACTTCTTTTAGAGCTAGACTTTTGTTCTTATTCGTATTAAAATGTCAGATTTTTGTTTTCAGTCTAAGATTGACTTTATTCTATAACTACTGGTAATGACTGGTTGAGCCATATCTACGACCCCTCCAAACGGCACTGTGTCTTAAATCTCTAGGAGTGCCAGTAGCACATCAAGTTTTTCATGTACTGATCTCTAAGAAATTTCATGGTATTCAGACATGAGTTCCTAGTCACGTTTTACCCTATCACCAATGACCATCAAAACCTAATACCTTATAATTTGTTTTTGGTTCAAGGCACTTGATTGCCCAATGCTCTTAGATAGAAATTAATGTGACCTTAACCAATTGTAGGCAATCTGTAGACTACTGATTGTGATCCTTGGCCATCCTGCAATCAAAGGATTAGCTCCAAGCCAACTTTCTTCTCCCTGGATCCATTAGTCTACTGCAGTTCACTCTGGATGCACAAGGCAATCTGAGCAGGTACTGATCGGCGCCTCCTCACTGCAAGCAAAACGGACTTAGGTCAGTAAGTGAGCAATTATGAAAACACTAACGAACTGAAATAAATAAGACAGAGTTTTCCATGACCGTGTATAGTACTGTAGCAACTTAGGTTGACTACGAGAAAGTGTGTTGTTTTCAGATGAAACATATCAAAATTCATATTGATTCGATTTTCCTTAAGTTCTAATTGCTTTTGCCACAATAAATAAATATCTCTAACCTAACTACAGTAACTTACTATAAGTCTATTGTATCTCTAGCACCTTTCTTACTGCAGTAGCATTATTCATGTATAAGATTTTAAGTTTTTTTCAAATTTTTACAACTTATATGAACTCACACGACAAATTAACCAACACATACGTTGTATTATCCCTGTGCCATTTAAATTTATTAATTTTTTTGGACTCAACCTTGAAATAATCATTACACCCATCTCAGTAGTTACTGCTGGCTGTATTTGTTCTTATAAATCGGGCGATCATATCAGTTGCCTTAAAAGATGTTTAAGATAGTCCAGGTTCTAAAGTCAGCAGCATTCAGGCACTATCGTACCTAAGCTATCATGTATTTATTAGTCAAATAAATATTCAAATAAACTTCGTAACCCAAGATTAAAAGTAATCCTTAATAATCGAATACTTCTTGACCGAAAAATAGTAATATAATCAGGTAACTTGGATCCGTTAACGGCTGAGTGCATCTGATATCCGTGAAAAAACAACAAAGAAACCATTTTATTTTATTTTTTACTAGCTTATCGCAAATCAACACTACGACTAGTTATTCATAATACTATCGAGATACCATCATAAAGTATTGTCATGACTTGACAATCACGTGATATAGTTGATAAAATTAGAGAAACTATTGACAAATCGGGTCGATAAACTAACTCTAAATCATCATTAAATAGTGTGCATTCCCCACAGTTAGCTTTATACAAACAAGTATTATAACTCCATTGGTAAGAAGTAATACTTCCCTTGGCTAAAACATATGCTCTCTCGGATAGCCACATAGTTTGCATTCACTTTATCGACATTCGGACACTTAATTAACTGCAGATGTTGTCCAGTACCTTACCGGTGAGCTTACTACATTGGCTGTATGGTTTTCATTGATTTATAGCTTGGTTTGACTTAATGCTCACAACTACAAAACACTGAACCTACACGGATTCGATCCATTACACTATATTCTTACGTTGGTCGATTATCACCTATACTTATGACTAACAGGACTTACACACTTGTAAGATTAGACCCTACTTATGTTCTAGTTAACTTTAGAAGATACAGCTTCAGTATGACTTGCATACCTACCACTCATCAAGTGAGCAGTCTGCAAGACGTAGATTATACTTTTAATCCTAATAAGCCTAAGCACTTTCACGTTCCCGGGAATTCATTTTTTCTTCTAAGCATTTGCTATGATTTTCGTCCTGACGAGTACTATCAGTACCCACCATTACGAACCCAGTCATTAAAGGCGGTCATCACATGTTAAATGTCGCTTATTTGATCTCACTTCTGGCAAGTTCAAGCATTTATATATATATATATTTTAAGCAGATTTGATATTTTTTATTGCATTTACGTACACAAGATATTTACACCATATCTATTTCCTTCCAGGTTACCAAACTATTCTGGAAATCGAACACTTCTGTAGAAACGAGCGCTGATCAATTATAATTGTACACTTTAACATTTTATACAAACAGTGGAGCAGTTCCTAAGGTATTATGAAGTTTCATCAATATTTTTTCAAGCAGATTCTTTTTACATTTTGACTTGAGAGCGACTTACGAGGCAGATGAGTAAGTATGATAATAAAAACAAAATTCCTTAATAATCTAGTTACTTCTGTTAAATAGAACAGGACGTACCAAGGCGTTGAAGTACCTCTAAACTAAATGATGCATTCGAAGACGACAAGCTAAGCCACAACATGTGTCAACGGAGTTACATCTCGGAAAAATTTATTGCTTCAAGTGTGCGAGGAAATAAAATAATAAGTCTGCATTAACCAGCTTGTTTAGCTCTTTCGCCTTAGTCTAGGTTATTGTTTGTAGCCTTAGATAACCAAAATTTGGTACCGGTCCAGCTACAGACCTGGTATAGTCTCATTTGTCTGCCAAATTAGTATGCAACTTTGGGCACCTGGTCTCTGATTATAAGCTATGAGAAACGTTGCTCATTTTACCTGCTGAGGAGGGGCTCAATGAACGACCCTTATCTTATATGCCATCTCCACCAATTAGGAAACAAACGTCAGTACACACTACATATAGACGTCCATATACTGGAATGCTGTTGACTAATAGACCAACTATACTAGCCTCAAATAGGTAGTTAATGTTTTTATTCTCGTTACTTCTCACTAAGGTGACAACGCTCATTGGACCCTTAGGATGGTCTGTACTAACCGTGGTGGCAGAGCTTCTCTGTTTCTTCATTGCTAATATAAAAACGGCCTTGCATAGCAAGAATATATTTCATAAGCAAGAAGGAAAATTGCGTAAATAGATTTTAACCACGCCATACCACGCACCGCGCCAACTTTGTACGTCAATCATACTTGTGCATCATGATGTATAAACGAACGATATACTCCCTAACATTCAGCACTACACGAAACATAGATTTACAATCCAAGCATTTAGACTGTAAGATACGACAATTACAGTTCAACTTACGGTTTGTTTCTCTTACCAATCCTGTGGGATCTTTTTTACTACCAAATGCACATTTAAAAACAACGAAACTGTATTTAAAGGACGAAAACGAGGCACTTTGACTTTGTAGAGACTTAAGTTAACTAGCTAAAAGATGATTTCACAACTTATGTGTACATGTAGATAAGAAAGCCTTGAGTATTCATTTACTTCCTTATTCTTTATAGGGATTATATTTCCTATTATCTTATATCGAATGTTGAGAGACATTGTGTGTTTGAATGATTAGTATTCCGCTCCAACTGTCTCCTGTGCCGGCCTGAAAATAAAGACCTATTACCAAAGATTATTGTTTCTTCTGTTACAATAGAACGGAACGTACCTTGATATTAAACTGGTGAGCCCTGTATTAAACACTATATTTAACGTTTTATTGTACGTTAAGTAAGCCTTCTGTTTTTGCAGTAATTTAGATTACGTATATATTATATATAGTATTTCATTTTTATCGTTAGGTACTACTATTAGACTCAATATTTTCCGTTTTTATTACATTATTATATTGTTAATAACATGTCATACTCAATCCCAACTAAAAGCCTAGAGGATATGTCAGCGGTGGACATAGACACCGTTATGACTACAAAAGTCCGACTTCCAGAATTCGATCTTAGTGATCCTGAGTTGTGGTTTGCTCAGCTAGAGCATTATTTCACGAAACACAATATAAAATCTGAAGGAGTTCACTATCGAGACTTATGTTAAGTCCTACTTCCCTCAGTAGCCAAAGAAGTCCGTGACTTGATTTTAAGTCCACCAACACCACAACCATACACCATCCTAAGACGAGAAATAATGAATCGTCTATCATTATCAGATGGACAAAGAGTTCACAGGCTTTTCCAAGGAGAAACATTAGGTGATAGGTCACCATCACAGTTTTTGCATCATCTTCAAGCTTTAGTAGGCGACAACACAGTGGGTGAAACAGTCCTAAAACAAGGATGAATACAAGCTCTCCCATGCTACGTTCAACACTGTTTGGACGCACAAGATCCTGACACCTCTCTATCTCATTTAGCACGGATCGCAGGACCGGATAATGGAAAGAGGTTCCCCAACCGCATCACGTATGGTACATCATGCTCAAAAAGCGGAATCAAGAAATGATCCAGTCATAGCACAACTAATTGCGAGTGTTAAAAGTCTCGCAGAGGCTGTCAGCAAAATGTAAACGAGTGATAGAAATGGGGGCAGGTCACCATTACGACCGACATCGAAATTACGGAACAGGTAACAAGGGTCTGAACAATCTGGACAATTTTGTTGGTATCACTGGAAATTCGGTGCTCAATCGACTAGATGCAGCCAACCATGTGCCTGGCCCAAACCAGACTTCGAAGAACCAGGGAAACGAATAACCCCTCCACAGGTTGCGACAACTGAGGAGGGGTGCCTAAACAGTCGCTTGTTTTACGTTAGAGACAAAACTTCAGGACTTGAACATTTTGGTAGATACTGGTGCTGCACTTAGTATCATTCCTAAGAATAAAGCCGAGCTGGGTCGAAAAACTTCCTCAGTTACACTTCAAGCTGCTAATAAGACTAAAATCGCGACGTTTGGGCAGAAAACGTTGACTCTAGATTTGGGGTTTAGAAGACAATTTCCTTGGGTTTTCACTTTAGCCGATCTAGATCTGGCAATCTTAGGAATGGATTTCTTAGAGAGATATGAATTTCTAGTTGACACTAAAAAACGACGTTTGACATTGAAAAAAAACTTCGAAATTCACAAAAGGCATAGAAAGTAGTATCACATCTCTAAACTTAATACAAACTCCGTCAGTAACAACGGAAAAGTTCCAGGATATACTCAAGGAATTCCCAAACCTAACAAAATCAAACCCTCAAACTTCCAAAACTAAGTTAAAAGTATGTCATATAATCAAAACGGAAGGTGCACCTGTTTTTGCTAAGCCTAGGAGATTAGCACCTGATAAGCTTAAAATAGTTAGAGCCGAATTCGATTACATGCTACAGCTGGGCATAATACGTCCATTTGATAGGCAGTGGGCATCTCCTTTGCATATGGTTCCAAAGAAAAATAAAGGCGATTGGAGACCGTGCGAGGATTACAGAGCCCTTAACCGTCAAACGGTACCAGACAGGTACCCGATACCACATATACAAGACTTTACGAATGGTTTACAGGATATGAAGGTATTTACTAAAATCGACTTAGTCAGAGCATATCACAATATTCCAGTAGCTGAGGAAGATATTCTAAAGACAGCTATCACAACACTTTTTGGATTATTCGAGTTTGTACGTATGCCATTCGGCCTACCGAACGCGGCACAAACATTCCAAAGGCTTATGGAAAATCTATTCCGAGATATGCCGTTTGCTCAGGGGTACATAGATGACTTACTGATTGCCAGCCCGGACTTAAAATCACATGAACAACATGTGAGAGCAGTGTTGGGACGATTAAATCAAAATGGCATGAACATTCATCAGAGTAAGTGTGTTTTCGGTGTAGAAACATTAGAATTTCTTGGGCATACCATAAGCCCTGAAGGAATTACACCAATCAAACAAGTGGTAGACACTATTAAACAATACCCTATACCAAGCTCTCTGACACAACTTCGATGTTTTCTAGGTTTAATAAACTTTTATCGCAGATTCATACCCGGTTGTGCACAACTAATGCAACCATTGACATGATTTGCTCAAAGGAAAACCGAAGGAATTCAAATTAACCTCTGAGGCTGTTCAAGCTATTAACCAATTAAAGAATAAACTTGCTCAAACAGCAACATTAACTTATCCAAATTCTCATCACCCATTTGCTTTGATGGTAGATGCTTCAGACAAAGCCGTAGGCGGTACTCTTAACCAACTAGTTAAAAACGCCTGGAAACCGATTGCATTCTTCTCAAAGAAACTCGCTCCAGCAGAGACGAGATATTCTACCTTCAGTCGAGAACTCCTCGCAATCTACCTAACCATCAAGCATTTCCGACACATGCTCGAAGGCAGGGAATTCACAGTTTATACGGATCATAAACCGTTAACCAATGTATTAAAGGCGAAAGCCGATAAATACTCACCTCGAGAAGTCCGACACCTCGACTACATATCACAGTTCACTAGTGATATACGTCACGTAAAAGGTCAAGACAACCAGGCGGCAGATGCATTATCAAGATTAGAAATGAATATAATACAACAGTCAAATATAAATTTCGAGACTTTGAGAGAGAGTCAGGAAGATGACCTAGAATTACAAAACCTACTGTCAACTGAAAGCTCTAGTCTCAAACTAAAACAGCTTCCATGTTTCAGGACCAAAAAATTAGAGCACCACTTAGCCCTTCATTCGAAGGTCCATTTAAGGTTATTGCAATAAAACCGAAATATTTTATAATTTAGAAGCAAGGAAACATCGACTTAGTAAGTATTGATAGGCTAAAACCGGCTTATCTAGATAATCAACCCCCATACGTGTTGTTAGATAGTTTGCCCGACCAAACAATCACGGAATTAAAAAGTGAAAACGTTAAGGCTGTAAAATTGGCTTAAAGTGTCAGATGGGCACAACCGATTGTCCAGACAGGGATGCCCACGTTTTTAGTTAAGTCTAAAGGGTAATCACATAATGTCTGGAGTCTTGAGTTTGTAGATATATATTTAAAAATTTAGATAAATAAGCAGTAATTTTCGCTTTGCCCTATATCAACGTTGTCTAAGTAGTTTTAATAATAATTAATAGTAGTCCTAAGTATTATTCTACACATTTCCACGCGGATTTTTTTTTGATATATGACCGATATAGTCCTTTTTTTTGTGTATATAAAATAAATTGTACTTAAGCAATATATTCTTAAACGATCCGTTGAGTACTATAAGCCGCAAACCTATCGACGGAGGTGAGGCACTAAAAAACAGAATCTTTAATTCAGGTGAGTGTTGTGAGCAAGTTTCGCCTGCAGAACTAATCATTTTTCTAGGTTCCTCACTATTAGTAGACAATACCATAAATAACACAAATGAACCTCGACAATAGTGAATTCCGAAAACAACCCAGGCGACTTTCACTGTTACAATAGAACGGAACGTACCTGGATATTAAAACTTTGCGAATGAATATAGTAAGTGAAGGTGATCTACGATTGCATTAAATTTATTAACTTACAGGCTGAAAATCTCTAACTGCTTGCTCTACATCCTACAAACTTAAAAATCGTTGGCTAGACATTACATTTTCAAAGGCTGCTTTCAGATCAACACCTATTTCTCGTGAAGAACAGGCCAAACAACTATTATTCAATAAGTAGATACATAAAAACTATAGACTCACATATTATTAAACATATTTCTCCGTAAACAGAATGTTATTAAGATTCATGAGAGTTAATAAAGGATGATCAATCTGCCATGCTGCAAATGAGGAAACACCGCCATGCACCTAACCGATCAAGGTCACAAAAATGTCATATTGCGGCAAATCAAATTCGGCTGATGCTTATCTAGTGCCCTTGTAAACGATGATGACCATACCAAGTTGCGTTAATTCGTCCAACGTCCAGTGACCAATAAGTAGAGTTACCTCGTTTTGGTTATAAGTACGCGTATTAACTTAAGAAATATCTTCTATCTTCAAACATTTTATTGAAACCCATTGTGCATAGAATGCGCCTGGCATATGACCAAGTTACGTTTGTCGTATAACCAGAGCAACTTCTAACGATTGAACCCACTCGTACGAATTATAAAAAATCAGAAGGCAATGAAGGGTAGAAAAGAAGTTATATTTGATAGTAAATAGAGTGTTAATAGAATAGCAGCGTCTAGGCTGGCAAACTAGATGGGAGATGCTTCCCACGGTGCCTCGTGTCGAAATCTGGTGGTGATGCGCGACTACACACTTTCAACTGGTCGTGTCTGCTAAAACGAACATGGTCAGCATCAATGTCGAAAACTTATGCAAATATTTATTTTAATGATTATTTACTGCTACATGCATCTGATGTATCACCTCCCAATTATAATGTCTGAATTCCTCTTTTGAAATTTGAAAGTGTTACATCTTTTTCATGTTTCTTATTCTTCAGTTCCTGCTCAGTGAAGGGTTCTACTTTAACCACCAGCAGTCTACTTATCGTATAAGTTTTACAGACTCCCTCCCATCTACAGTAAACGATTCTACGTTCACTTACAGACACTTGTGTATACGTTCTGTTTAGGGTCGGTACATTCATCGAGGGTTCTTTACTTCTAAGACCCAACTGGGTAACGATTGCACTGCAGATATTAGATGTGTCAAAACCACTTTCGAAGAAAATATATGTCTAAAATCTACCGTTATGATATAACAATTTAGCCAAGATATTACTTAGTGCGTTCATCTTCTAAAGTAGGTGCAGAAGATGGTCATTATCAGAAATGTGTAACATTGAAATAGTCTGTATGTCACTTACTCATTAACTTCTGTATTCTTGGGTTGAGATTAAATTTTCTTATCCGAAAATCCCATGCTAGATCTATCTCACTCAATCGTATCTATGATTACACGTCAATAAAACAAGATTCAATAGCAATTCCTAGCATCTTCCTTTCAGTAGAGTAACAATCAAAATACCATATACCCTTAGTCAGATCACTTAGTTTCAACAAACCTCTTAAATCGGATAGCGGATTCGTGATATTAGCCATCAGTGTACATAAGGTCGATTTTGGGTATGTCAGGATTATTAGTCATTATTACTAAGGCCTTACCCCCATAATATAAAAATAACGTCGTTACTCGAGTTTCTGGGCTAATTTAATAAGTGATTCTTACAAGGGATGCTAGGTTTTAGATAAAATTCAACCTTTACTTACAAGTGATAGCTTCGAACTTTAAAGCTCTGTACTCTAATTCTATTAGTTTAGTTTATACTTTAAGATAAAACAACTTTAGTTGCCTTTACAAGTCAGATCTTTTATCTAACCGTTTCTCGTAAGCTAAGGCCCTCTTTAATTAAAGTTTGGTTATGATAGATTTGGTGGTGTATAAGCAACCAACGCTTTCATTATCATCGTTAGTAGCATTCCAACATCAAACATAGAGTAAACATCATGATAATCATAAACCCTGAGAATCGGATGTGTCTTTAACCTCCTACTTCTAGTTTTCCACTGAATATCCATGTTCAGTAATGAGATTGTGACGTTTATTATTTATCTACATTGAATTACGAACAAAAGCAATGATGCATTAGCTATCCAAGAAGTATACCAAATCAAACAAAGGACTTTTTAGTAATTTAAACATTCAAAATCTGGCTAAATAATTAAAACGAAATTAAGTTATCTACCGAATCAAGCACATAATGAGGAACTTGTTCAAACCCATGTATTCCTCAACCACAACAACTATTAAGAGAAACCCTTTAAAAAAATTTTATGTTGAGTCTAAAATCCTGGAATAATAGGATAATGATGATACAACTTAACATGATCATAGGTAAAAATTGTATTGAATTAATCGACAACAGAAATACAGCTGGCCAAACAGACACTCCACGAAATGTATTGCATATAGCAAAATGATTTTGTTTTAAAAATGAATAGGCTACCAAATTAAAAGTGAAGTGTACCAAAAATTCGTAAGGAGTATGAGGGTCTGTAGAAGCCTAATAGCATCTCAGTATAACAACTTTCATATCACACAGTTATATAATAATATGTATGTTTAACGTAACTAAATATAACTGCATTTTGGCACCATGCTTGGTTTCCGATAGCGATTACATTCTAATCAGCTTTAAATACATCCCTGTCAAATTTGTCGGCATCGATTTCTCATTATATTTTTTTATGTCCTATTGGTTGTGTACATGAAGTCAGAAAATATGCAAAAATTTAGAAGCGTCATGTTTGTATAAGTAAAGATCTCAACATAGTTTGGTGTCTATTTGAATACCAATTTAACGTTGTACCAGACGGTAATGTTAAAACTGAATGAGAAGGTGTACACATGAACACCTAGGCGTAATGTATTATAAGAATGACAGCACACAATGGAGTTTTTCTAAAACAAACACTAAGAATCAAATCACACGCAAGTCATATTGTTTTATGGATTTACGTGAATTCATTATTGAAAATCACTATAGATAATTTCAAGGTTGTGCGTTCAGTAGTATTTCGTAGAACGACTACACTATGCAGACCAAGGTAGTGAACTAATAATACGAAGTTGATCCAGACAACAAAAAGGAACTGGAGGAGGTTTCTCTAAAGGACAACTATAATGGTATAATAATACGTAATCTCTCGTGTTTGTCACAACAATTATAAGCAAAAACAAAATAAGCAAATTCATGTTTGTGTTTTTAAAGGAATTAGATAGTACAGACGAGGAAGTTTTCAGATGCACTGTGTGTATATCTGTTATTATTGATACATTGAAACAAAAAATGACAGATGTTTCAACAAATATACTGCAGAACCAGAGATTACACTTGAGGATAGTAACGTTTTATCGTACAACTCTACGTAGATATGCACGTTTACAATATGATTGAACTTGAAGTGAAGGTTAGTGACTTCTAGCTGGTTAGTTGATTCGTTTGCTGGTTAAATGTACTCGGTTCAAGTAATCATTACTGACTGCCTGTTATACGCACATTTGATAGTCGTCATATTTGTGTGGGGTCAGATGATATATGAGGGTTTATATTAGCATAGAATGTGCAACTAAATAGGTCGAACGATAGGATGATTAAACATCAACAGTCCCCGTGACTACAAGTCTAACATGGATTCTGTTAACGTAGACACACAACCTTAATTAACACTCCAAAGTCGAATCTACTTACTAAGAAGCTACAATATCGATGTATATTTAGTGTATACACAATATTAACACCCTTAATAAAGGTAATCGTTTTAAACCTACTTCATTACACCCTATATTGCATCATGACTCAAACTCTAACTTTTGCGTCTAACATCAGTTGGAAATAATTTAGGAGAAAACTGATTTTATAAAACTATTGGAATACGCTTATATGTTCCTTTTGGATTTGTTACTGAATGGACATAGAAAACTTCAGTAAATTCGCAAATAAATCATCATACCTCTTGTAATTGTAACCACTGTTCTTCTACAAAATATTCATTTGCAATAACCATTTCTTCATTAGTTAAATTTGAGTCCCTTTGTTCACTATTGAATGTCTATAAACAAGTTTAACACAGAATTTGTACGAACAATACAAGATCACATAATCTTGAATGTAAGAAAATAATAAATAATTATCAGTGTACACAACACATTTTATAACTGTAATCAAAAAAAGCAAGAATAACTATTTGCGCAAAATAAGATGAATTTATTTTATTTCATCGGTTTCTCATCAGCTGCATTCAACCTGGAGTTACATTACACAAGATTAATACTTGAAACGAAGTTTACAATAATTATTAAATTGGTTGAATTTGGTTGAAATTAGAATTATCTAAACATATTAGATACGTAAACATAATTATTACTTTAAACAGACTGTTGCAAATATATATCCTAAGTGAAAGAAAGTACCAGAAGACAAAACAATGGTCAGTGTTTGAATGATTATACAATAAAAAAAGTTAAGAGATGGTTGGTAACACTTGAGAATAATGTGAATTAAGCTCAGTTATTAAACTTAAAATTTAATACGATAACAAACATTCCATTTATCACTTTGAAAAAAACACTATGAGAAGAACAATTGTAAAGCATAGATACAGTTTGTTAAAACAAATAAATAATATTAATATAAAACCCTTTTCAACTCTCCTTTGTATATCTGTATTACAATAACCTCAATGACCTCACTATATTTTTAATAAGCACGTGAAAAAAATTATATGAGGTAACAGTTTGCCCTTAAAATGACACAATAATTCGAAGTGCAGTATTATAAAAATGATGCATAACCTTTCATTGTCACCTTTCTTTTGTGTATGCGAAAGAATGCATAATAATAATAATAATAATAATAATAATAATAATAATAATAATAATAATTATTATTATTATTATTATTATTATTATAAGCACCCTATCTATTTCGTTTGTAGTGGTAAATTTAAGACTATGGATTTTATTTTCATTTATTTACTTATGCACTGTGATACAACTCATTGAGTATAAAATTATACTGTTGTTTAGATAATAAAAGGAATTTTTATTAATTGTACTGTGGAATTAACTTATTAGCTCATGTAGAAAATATCATCTACATTTTATCAATTTTCAAGTATTTAAATGTTCCATATTTAATTATTTATTGAATATTATGCATAAATTGTCTCATTTACAAATTAATTTTTTTTTCAATGATGCATATTGTCTTCATGGCTTGAACATTCAGTGAATAATTCATATAGAAACGGCTATACAATTAATTGTTAAAGTAAGGTTTAAACAAACGGATAACCTTTAATGTTTTCAACATTCTTTCTATGCACTGTTTTCCGTATTTTCAGTCATTAAACCATCTCCACAGCACTCATTTATAGTAATTAGAGGGTTGTAAATAAATTTCTAATCTAAATACATAGTTTCTTATATACAAAATTTTCTCATTAAAATATCGACAGCTTTTTAAATGTACTATAACTAAATTATGCGATTTAAATAAGATATTATTATACTGGAGTCAGTTAAGAATAATTGTATTTTTTATGGTTAAGTATATAAACTTTATTGAATTACAAATCAAGGTAGTTAGAACGCTCATCGCAACTTTCGGATGCAGTGTTTAAGTTGAATTGTGACTGGAAAGTGAAATCCAGGACGCATATTTCGTTATATTTAGGACTTGTTGGCTGGATGTACCTGCATTCGAATGCTAATGTTCACATCGGGACTCCAACTCAATTCATTTTGTGTTAAATACCACCGCGTTCACCACTAAGCTACTGAGTCCAGATAGCTATATTTGTGCTAATTTCAGTCCATGACAAATCAACAGGAAAATCCAAATACACTGAAATTTCAGGTGTAGGTTCGGACAGAGTTGAAATAATGGTAAACTGAATGACTTATTGCCTTACGAAAATCTTAATAAATAGCCATATATACTTTACGGTGTCTCACAAAAGATATATTCTTATGTACGATTTCAGCACCTTGTTGTGGTGTGACCGCTTATTTTCGACTCATCACATTATCAGATATTTTCTAAACTTGTTAGTTTCTCTAATTTGCCAAGCATCTTAACTTAATTTTTATCGTCAATACTAGTGTCAATGAGTTAAAATACAAGGTTTAATTGTCACTAGTTAATATTATCATATTCACTAAATTCATCACTTATTCCATTTGCTTATATGTAACTTATTTTTAAATAATGTTAGTTGAATATTTTTCAGTCATTGAATTAAAATAAAACACTACGATTTAATTAGTCTTAAATGCTTGGACATGTTATACTAAAATAAATTCTCATTCATTCGTTAAATATACTAGTTTAAAGAATAACATGCAAATGGCCGGATGTATATCATCCCATACCAAAAGAAAGCAAAATCATATATATAACTGAAATCAAATGAGTTTAATATTCGTCTCTTCTTAGGTCATTAATGTATACACCTAAATAATTAAACATAGGCATAGAAAAGTGGAAATGTTTTCATGATTATCCTATCTAGTATAAAGTGTGAGAAATGAATATATTCGACAAACCAACTCCTAATGAAGATATAAGTTAATTGCCAAAATATGAACACAACAATCAAAAATTCATTATTTATTAGATAATATTTACTAGAAATAATATGACCAAAATAAAAGCAACAAAAGATAGTAATGAAACAAGGGAACATGAAAATAATAATGACTAGGAATTTACCTAGATGTAATATGTTGAACAATGAATAGTTTACAAACAGGGCTAATTAAAATGTGGCTTTTATTATTAGATTCTTAACTTTTAAAGTAGTAGCTCACTGAAACAAATGACAATGCAGTTTTAAGGGCAAACATGAAGAATATTCAATAACTCAAACACCCCATAGTAACTTAACTAATATTCATAGAAAGTAAATATGTTCTGTATAAAATGTTAACAACATAAGTGTTCAAATTATGAATCATATTCAATATGAGAGAACATTTCAAAACAGGATTGTTTACCAATAACTAGGTTAAATCATTTATTACAGGATTGATAATATCGACCCAATCATTTCTATGACAATGATAGAAATAGGTGACAAAAGTGACTACACTATTTTTGAATATCATTTATCAACCTGGAATCATTGTTGAAGGAGAATTGTCTTTTGAAATATTCACTCTCAGCTTAACTTTCATTAATAAGTATAGTTGATGGAAGTTAAATGAACAAGAAATATAATTCATTTTCAAAAAGCACACCAAACTCATATACCATACAACTTTTGTAAATGTTGTCGTTCTTGAATTATTCAAACTCACACACATTTTATCTAATATACTCATTGGTTGAGGCTATTCTCAACATATTGAATGTTGACTATGTTTGTAATACTCAACACTTTTCGTCACCTCTTTCGGTTTATCGATAAATATTGAATATTTTAGTGAATTGTTTATTAAATAATTCATCTCATGTTACAGCGGTTATTCACAACTGTATGTTGTGAACATGTAAGTTAAGTATGGACTGACATAATGGAATAGAAATATAAATAAACTAACAGTTACGGCTTCATATGAAATCCTTATGGAATAATACATTTTAGTAAACCACTAAAAGACGAAAAAACGCAACCGAAAATGCTGGATAGAACACACTTATTAAACGTAGAAAACGTCAGGTGTAATCTCAGATAATGAGCATAATAATTTCCAATCAATAGCTTTTGTAAACAATTAAATGATAACGCTACACTGAATTGTAAGTAATTCACAACACATGACATGAAGAAGCATCTACTTGCATAAATAAAATAAGATTTTAGTTGAATGAATACTACTGAAATAAATAGAATAGAGTAATTATATTCAGAGAATTTTAGCAACTAGTGAAATTTATTTTTGTCTGTCCGTAATGCTGGCTAAGCACTATTTCCCGTGATGAACTGCAAATCAAAGATTTTACAATTTTATGTTTTCAGTTGATTTCAAATATTATTTTATGAGGCTTCTTACTAAGAGTAATTAAGGTGTTATTTACGCTATATAAAGAATCCCATACCACCTAATTATGAAACATGGATGAAAATCGCATGATGTAATTACAAATCTAATGTTGTTACTCCGGAAAGTATCACTAAATAATTGCTTCACCAAAAAAATTTTTTGGCTCCATATGGATTTAGTCATCATATGATGATGGACATTTTCTCGTTATGAAATCATACTGGTTTGCATGCTCATATTTCATATAAAATATATCAACATAGTAAATAAGAATGTTAATCCCTAACTACTTGTAATTTTATTTCAGAAATTAAGCACAGCTGAAATGCCTACAACTATACAATGTGAGGTCGATGATGTAAAGCCAACAGAATCTAACCTAGCTATCATAAATACCTTGAATCATCTTGTAGATAGAATCAATATTTTATCAGACCAAATACACGAATGTATGAAGATCAGTAATCAATTTATAAACCAGTCATCAAATTCAATAAACATCGATGACAATACACATGCTGCCTATGTGTATAATCGGAGCCTTCTGTATATTAAAGAAAAATTGATAGGTCTAAAACAATCTAATCAAAGCATCATTAAATCTTTACATCGTTATCAGTGTTCTGTTGAGAAGTTAATTTATAAAATAATTCAAGAAACTGCAACAAGTAATCAAACAGAGAATCTAAGAATTAAATCAAGGCGGAATAAAGTAATTTTCCGGTTTACATTTGATCTAACAATAAATTCTTTTTTTTAAATTAAAATAAAATCATTAGAATGATGATACTGTTCAACAAGTTGTAAATGCTGAAGGTCAACTATTAAAAAATCTTAAATGTTCCCTTGAATCAAAACTTCAGATCCTGTTGAATACAATTAAAGTATTTCAAAATATTTAATCATATTTTATTATTCAAATATTTTATAAGAATATAAAGTGTATTCAATATAAACTTGATCAATGGATTATTGAACATGAACAAAGTGCAGATCAGTGCAATAAGTCTAAACAAACGACTTCACGACTGACAACAGTAAAATCCATTGTACCATCGGTAAAAATTACCAGATATTTTTATTTCATTTTTTGCTGTTTTTTTAGAGAGATAACCAAGATGAAAAATTGGATGAAGCTTATACAACATCCTTGAATTTAGAAAAGGTTATGAAAACTATAGAATCTACTTCATCGCGTGCCAATACATTACAATTAGATTTGACACTTATGTTCGATAGGCATTCAACAGGTTATTAACGGTACGAGAAATTCAGTTTTTTATGCTTTAACTGGGGAGTGCACACTTCTTACGAAACAAATGGTAAGTGTATAACGGGATATTAGAGGCTGTTAAATAGAAATTTTTTAAATAGACAATCAGTAAATCATCAAACTATTAAAGACATAATTAGCATTGGGTTTAAATGAGTGTAATGTAACAATGAAAAGCTGATACTGAACAACAAAAAATCACTGTAATTGAGATTTTTGTTGATTGGTGAATTTGATATCACAGAAAGGTAGTTTCTGGAGTCTTAGTGAGATGACGTGACTAGTAAAATTTAAGCTTATCGAGTGTGAAACAGTTAATCACTAATCCCAGTCGATGAGGTCACTGAAACATATTTAGGACTGACTGGAGTTAAGAACTATCAACCATTGAATGCAAACCGATCCAGTTATTTCTGTGTTAAGTGCTCATACAAAGCCGGAACTTCCTGGGATTTACTCCCTATTGGTGCCGTGAATGCCCTTCGTTGAATATTCCCATACAAGGATAATATAGTTGCCAAGTGCTTTTTGGTTTTTAATAGTTGCTTAATTCAAGCCAATTCCCGATATTAAATTCAAAATAATATATCAGATAAGGATGGAGTTATATATTTAAAGGTTTGAATTATGGAAAAATTCTCCATGAATCGCCTCTTAATTTGCTGTAGCTATTTGCAATGATATAATGTTTATTGAGTATTTTGAACGAAATACTTACAACCACTGTTGCATTCATTATTGATAATTGCAACCTACAGTGTATTCACATTTAAGTGTGTAAAGTTATATTTAAGTTTCTGCTAACGGACATGTTCATTTTAGAGTAGTCCTATATATCATATAAAAAAAATCATTTAGTTACCTGTTAAAGTGAGATCCATTATGAAAATGACGCTCGCCTACTAAATGAATGGCAAACTGACCTAAAAGCCGGGTACAGAACATTTAGTATACAGTTAGAACGTTGTGGACAACCTTAATCGATAGTTACAGAAATAAGTTCTTAATCTTGGCAGATAACTCCAGAAACACTTGGTAAAATTCCCGTGTTATTTGCTGATTAACTAGCGATTTCTACTTTTAAACTGAGGTGGTTTGTGGAGATTGGTATTAAGTTTCAGTTGACTGAATTCGTCAGAGATTGATGTTGGTAAGGTACCATTGAAGATCAGAAAGCACTGGGCAGCCGTTTTGTCCTAGTCTGAGACTCCTTAGCAGTGTACATTCTAGATCCAGGTTGACGAACGCTTAAACCTCTGCACCACTGGGCCGCATCCAATCGTAGAATTACTGATTCAATCAGTTTGTGACATAGCGAGAAAATCATCCATTGTCATAGTCGATAACTGTCTTACTCCGAACTGGTCTGAACTCCACAAGTCACGTCTTCTCACTAGAGCTTCAGAAACTTCCTGAAGTTAGTCACTAGTGAAGCTGATTATTACGACTGATTTGTTGGGGAGTTTCATACTAGGAAGAAACATCTGTCCTGTGCCCCCCCCTCTGATTTTCAGTGGTACCCTACTTGATCAATCCGTGACTAATTCAACCAACTAGAATTTCTACTTTTATTTTATCATAATATATTATTCTAGTGATTACCTTTTGTTTTGATTTTTAGCATCGGTTATTTCTAACAAATTTGAAACATAAGATGGCTCATAACCAAAATCTAAAAATAATCTGTCAGCTTATGAGCCAAACTTCAAACAAGGTAGTTTTATTGCTTTTACTATTTTTAACTTCATCATCCTAATAAATCTTTATTTCAATTGTACTGTCGTATTTTCCGAATAAGTATTACTGTATCTTAAAATAAGGACTTGCTGGATGCTGTAACTTCCATGCTATATGAATATTTTATTGATGCCGACTATCTTCCATGTATATCACATGAAATCCGATGAAGTAACAGTGCTTCCGAAAATCATAGATTCTGAAAAATATATTGAAACCTTATAGATCATACAAGTTTAATATTTAAGGCTTCGACTAAGTATACATAAAAGGCTCATTCATTTTCTCAGTGGTAAATAAATAGGAATCAACGACTTGGCTAACTGGAGTCGACTAGCCTCAAAGACTAGATGGATATGATTCCAGTTACTACTATGTTATCATTCAATGTAAATACCTCGGTTATAATAAAGATCTATGGAAGACCTATTTGGAACTCGTAAGCTAAATGCATCCGGATTTCGGATAGCGAGTCCGAAGTAAGAGGAAATGCACATCCCACTTGTCAGTCATAGTCCAACTCTCAATATGGCAGCATTTATTATAATATTCCATTCATTCTAAAATTAAACACACATTTTCAACGATTGACTTAAACATTTTTTCTGTTTTTATATTTTATTGTTATTTAGTCAAATAACAAATTCATGCAGAAATTATTGCAAAATGATGAACAACTTCAAACTGTTAGAAGTGAAATAAATGATCAATATAATCGGTTTAATCAGTATTTACAAGCTGATCTCAACATTATACGAATGCGACGTAAACAACATTATGAACAAATGCTTCATTCCAATAATATATCCTTGAGTCCAACAATAACAAAAGTTAATCTGAGGCAACATACAATATAAAGTTCCTAGGATACATTCAAGGTCAAATGATTTTCAATATTTATTTAAACAACAAAATAAATAATCGATTGAAATTACTAACTATAAGAAATCATAGATAATTTGCACTACCCACTTCTTTGTACGTTCGTTAAGGAAAATTTTTAAAATATAAAAACACGTTTTTAAAATTCTAAATAAAAGCGTCATCCTTTCTTTATTAAAAAGAAAATGAAGTTATTTAATCATCTTTTACCACTTTTATCAGTGATATATAGTGAATATTTAGTGAAATTAAGTACTAGCTAAACTGCAACATCAAGTGTTGTCTACTCTAATGTAATAATCGACTCCATTATTAAGACCTCAACCACAAATCATATAATAAGTCAAATAAAACACAATAAACTGTTTGATTTTTGGACCCAATAAATTATTCACATTAAGAGACATCAGAGTTCTTCAACCAATATTCTATTTAGACATATGAATAGAATATATTTGTTAATAATCTCAGCGGATGAAATTAATGAAAAATTCCAACGTTTCGCTCGGCAAACTGGTCCGAGCTTCTTCAGGGAAATAACCAAAATCAAAAATTATCGAATATAAATGTAAATAAGAGGTCAAATTGATTACGGATATCCAATTGCATACAGGGTATGAAATTGTCATATGAGTCATTATAAGTGAACTAATATTGAAATTGTGTGGATGAAGGAAGGTGTGCATTTTTGTGTGCAGTTCATGTTACATTCATGTGTGTACCTGTACTGTTCTGAGTTACGTGCACGGAGAGGGATAGACAATCTGAAGATAGGCTTATTATCAAATCATAGTTGGAGGAAATCAATGTAATGATGATTATAGGTCAAAGGAAGGGAGAATATTCGTAAATGGCTACACGTTGAATGTGAATCGGAATAGAGAATTCTAAACAGAATTCATCAATCAATAAACAAATAAATGGAATGCATTGGAAAATTGGAGTAGTAGAAGTTGTTAATTCATTTTTTAACCATTAGTTGCCATGGTGCAGCTAACTGTACTCCATCTCGTCGGTTTATATTATTCGGATTAGCCCATATGTGTAGGGCTTCAGATGTTAGTCTTTCTTTGTAGGAGTTAAAACCTTTTTGAAGGATTTTAGTTCCATCAAAATCGATACTGTGCCCTGATTCTATTGAATGTAGTGCTATTGCCGATTTATTTTCAAGTTTCAGTATATCATTAGAGGATTTGGGAATATGCTTTGAGCAAAGTATATGTTCCTTCATCCTTACATTCAATTGTCTTGATGTTTCTCCTACGTATTTGGCACTTGCAATCATTACGTTTGATCTCATAGACACAGTTTGTTTGTTCTTCTTTTGGTACTCTGTCCTTGATATTTACAAGTGCAGAGCCCAGTGTATTGTTTGTTCGGAAGAAAACGCGTATAGCATGCTTATTCAAAATTCTTTTAATCTCTTCAGAAGTCCCATTCCTGTAAGGCACAACCACAGTGTCAATCCACTCTTTCGGTTGGACCTTCGGTTTGGCATCCCTATTGCCTAAAGCCTAGATCTAAACAAAGTGGTGGTAAACAAACAAACTGTGTCTATGAGATCAAACGTAATGATTGCAATGCCAAATACGTAGGAGAAACATCAAGACAATTGAATGTAAGGATGAAGGAACATATACTTTGCTCAAAGCATATTCCCAAATCCTCTAATGATATACTGAAACTTGAAAATAAATCGGCAATAGCACTACATTCAATAGAATCAGGGCACAGTATCGATTTTGATGGAACTAAAATCCTTCAAAAAGGTTTTAACTCCTACAAAGAAAGACTAACATCTGAAGCCCTACACATATGGGCTAATCCGAATAATATAAACCGACGAGATGGAGTACAGTTAGCTGCACCATGGCAACTAATGGTTAAAAAATGAATTAACAACTTCTACTACTCCAATTTTCCAATGCATTCCATTTATTTGTTTATTGATTGATGAATTCTGTTTAGAATTCTCTATTCCGATTCACATTCAACGTGTAGCCATTTACGAATATTCTCCCTTCCTTTGACCTATAATCATCATTACATTGATTTCCTCCAACTATGATTTGATAATAAGCCTATCTTCAGATTGTCTATCCCTCTCCGTGCACGTAACTCAGAACAGTACAGGTACACACATGAATGTAACATGAACTGCACACAAAAATGCACACCTTCCTTCATCCACACAATTTCAATATTAGTTCACTTATAATGACTCATATGACAATTTCATACCTTGTATGCAATTGGATATCCGTAATCAATTTGACCTCTTATTTACATTTATATTCGATAATTTTTGATTTTGGTTATTTCCCTGAAGAAGCTCGGACCAGTTTGCCGAGCGAAACGTTGGAATTTTTCATTAATTTCATCCGCTGAGATTATTAACAAATATATTCTATTCATATGTCTTACATACACTCGGCGCCCAAGTTTTGTAAATATTTTCATTCATTTTTGGACGAAGATACCTATAAAATATTCCATTTAGATACTTCATATTGACTCATACCTATGGTTAGCGTATGTAGTACTTATACGACACTACTAGTAGAAATAAATTCTTGTAACTTATTTAATGGAAACAGGTCGATTTCAGGTAAATTAACAAAAATCGGGAAGTGTTTGCTCTAGTTGTGAACTCTTCTTACATTTTTAACTTAATCGTGAATAGAACCCAGGTTGAGTGTGGAGGAAGTTTACGTTGGATCATTTCCAGTTAAGATACATCGGAGCTATTATCTAATGTTACTGGTGATACTATTGTCATTCCTGCAACTCGAAGTATGCTATATTTTTCATTCGAAATCCGGAAATTTATTAAGAATTTACTCACCAATAAACACAGTTGTTGCATAGTTGATTATTGTGACTAAGTTAATTTAAGGTCAGTCTTTAAAGCCAACAGATCTCAATTCACTAGTAAATAATTCTTAAGTACTTTCTTTTCACGGACTTAGTTTTTTTTGTAGTGAAATTATATTTGCATATTTCAATTAAATGTTTCACGTTACTTGGTTATGTAAAATAATTCCTTCCAACAGGAAGCAATAAGCTCACTTAGTATTTATGTAAAAATTCCTTTAGTCACATTTTCTTGAAATTTTACTATACTATTTAAAAATGAAAATTCAAGCATGATTGGAAGTCAAACAAATGTTAGTTCTGTAGGTTGAATCAAGTACTAATTGTAGCTAGACTAGGAGGCACTAGATAGTCGTATCATGCTGTGACTAGTGAATTACAACGATATGTAGAGTGAGTAAATACCGTATTACTGGCAATCATTGATCACATGTCGCAAAATGACTGAAATTAGACATACAAATCAGTCGAAGTTAGCTCAATAGTTGGAAGGTTAAGGGTTTGATGAGACCTGAAGGTATTGAGTTTGATTTCTGATGTGTTAATAGATGCACCCTATTACGAAATAGCTACTTATTATTATTAGATTCTCAGTATTTGCGTAGTTATAATCGGTATGCGAAGTAAACTATAAAACTTGGCAGCCTCTACAAGCTCCTTATACTAAAAATACTAGTTTTTGTTTGTTACATATTTACAGCAAATATTTATGGTGACAGTGATTACAGATTAAAACAGACTAAGCGATGAGGAATTAATGAAATTTTTTATTCTTTAAAAAAACTGAAGAAACTTTGTAGAATATAATTCCTCTGCACTATAAAGACAGATTGGTTATACACAAACGAACACGTTCATGTAGTTGTGTTGCATCAAATTATCAAAAGGAATTTATAAATCGATTTGCAGCTGTGTGATTTGAAAACATTTTGGACATGAAATTGAAATTCAACTTATCCAATACCACTAAACTGTATCTTCGTGAAATGTTATCCCCATAAGTTGTGTTTCAAGAGGGTTACTCACTAGAGAAAATGGTGGTTTTCTTCCTTAACTTATTTATTATTAATTACTTCTCAAATATCTTATGATTCCTCCTGGAATATCAAAACCAAGCCTACTAGAGAAGAGATCACTTGTCAACGATTTCATTACCAAGCTACTCATTCATTTATTTTACGTCGAAAAAACTCATTTGATTACTGAAGTGACATTTCATTCTATTCACCTTTTTTTGTTTTTACTGTTACTTAATTTAATCGATTTCGTACACTTACATTTTATATAATAAGGTAAAAGAAGGTTTCATATTGTATGCTCTGTTTGCATCATTTCAATTTGTTAAGTAATTAGTTTGATATATCCACTTTGTTAACGCGTAACCTGTAGACATTATGAAACCCTACATTACTAACTTTTATATTAAATAAATTATTATATTAATCCTCGTTATTATGCTATAATAATTATTTACTATTTTTAATTTGCTGAGATTTGGAATGTAAATGTATTCATCATTTAAGTAAATAATCCACTTAACAAGAATGTTTTATGTAGCAATACTAATTGAATTTATGAAATATTCCATTGCATTACAATGCAATTAATTATATGCTTGTAAACAACTAAAGTTAAACTGTTATGCCGAACCACAAACAAGCGTAACAAACTTTCAGAACTGTGGTTGCGAACACTATTTCATTTATTCGAACTTTCTGTAATGTAAACATTTTGTTTCTATTATTGTTACGCTCCGCTTGCCTTATCCTCTCGTTTAGCATAATCGCTGTTATTAAACTGTTTCTTATTATGGACTACAGTTAGTTAGTTGTGTACAAGTTGTTCCTATTCACTACCACTATTTCTCTCGTTCTGTATTCATGCTAATTTTCTAATTGGTTTGTTGTGTCGTCTGACAGGCTGCCTGTGGAATAAAAGCTTCTTGCCGTCTTTGGACTTCTTACTCTAGTTAGCTGGGCTGGGGCGCTGCGGAATAGCTTAGCTTCCTGTTACTGTGTCGCTGGTCTTACGTTCGTTAGCGGTTATCTAGGTGTCACCAATAAGTCGCGAAACCTTAGCATAAACATATTGAGAAATATGCAAATATACCACTGTTCATCCACAAATGTTTAAATAAATAAGTTAATATAAAAAAAGGATCTCTCAACGGTTCTAATAGTTAATTATTATTAAACTATGCAAAACTTCAATGTATATCTAACCTGTCAAGACATTTTTATTGATAATAAAACAGATAATACTGGAAGGTGAAACAAGTCAAACTACGTTTGGTCCATTTGATTGGCAATAACTTTTAAATACACTTGTTAGTTATTTTATCGACATAAATCAAGTTGTAAGCATTTTGTAGGATATTACATTTGAAAATATTGGAAACTTACCTGAAAAAAAACATAGAACTAAATTAAATGACCAGCATTTCTATTCTACTAATAAAAGATTTTCTTTTCATAATACTATATATATATATATATATATATATATATATATATATATATATATATCATTTGAAGCAAACTAGTCCATTTGTGTCACTCTTACCATTTGTCTATTTTTATACATTAATTTGTTCATTGTACATACATTGATCAAAATGCGGTTGATATTCTAGGCTCATTATTGTTTCTTTACACAATAGAGTATTGATAAAATAGCTTAGAAATAACATTTCTGATTGATCTGTGATCGAATATCATTTAAAATATGAAACCTGTTAGAATTACATAAACGTCTTCCCTCTATATCAGCTTTGGGAAAACCGATTTATCTAAGCCTTAGTTCCCTATAAACAGTTGCCACAAGCAGAAAACTGATTGTCGTTTACCAGACTTAATGTTTCGCATATTGATACGAACTGGTAGGACCTTTTAGTGAATACATGATTGAAAATGTAAGTATGAAAATACATAAACGTTGGGCATGAAAGCTCAGCCAGCATTAGTGCTAACAAGAAGAGATAATAAAATTTTTATGAAGTAATCAATAATGAAATAAGTTGGTAAGAAGATGATTATTCTTACTATTGACTGATTTTAAACAACTAATGGACATAAGGTTTTAAAAAATGGAATTTGGTGGCATTGGATGAACTTAATTTCATTTGTATATCTGCAGAACACTTTCCAGTCGGTTGGCTTCAAATTAATTGGCAGGATAACAGTTCATTTGCTTGTTGGTGTTATATTTTCCATGAAAACCAAAAATCATCGAATTCAAACCGGTATTCTATGACAATTTTAGAGCGAAATTAAGTTGCACATATGACAAAACATATGTTAAATGTTCACTGTAATGAAAAAAAAGTGAAGGTCAAGTATTAACATTTGTAATTTTTTCTGACTTTCAAGGCTACAATATTGTGCCCAGAATAAATACCAGGAAATTCGGCTCCCATACTCCACGCATACAACAATAATTCTAGCAAACAACTTTAATCGTAACATACATTTGACTTTGACTTAGAAAAGCAAGTATATTTTATTGATTTTTCGTATCAACCGAGTATTTGAGTCTTAATGTTTTAAAAAAATAATTGTTATGATAAAACCAATTTTTTAGGTCTACAATTCAATCGTTTCAAGTGAGCTAGCATGTCTACATCATTAAAAAAAATGTTTTAATTCCATATACATTCTGTTAATGTCAACTTTCTTAAACCGCACGATTTGCTTAGGGAAGCTTAATTGTAACTCTTTATGATATCACCAGCTCTTACCTCAACCATAATTCTACAATTAGGTAATAGGACACTAATTACAGTATCAATCTGAGTTGTAAATCCTCCCTTCATTCCATATGAATTCACTTTTATAATCTCTTGGTCATTATAAAAGAGGTTAGCTTGCACAAATGAATTCAAATAAAATTTTTAATGAATATTCAATTTATGTGAAAAATTACAATAATTTTATTAATTTAGTTTACACTCATTTTGAAAATAATAGGTTATCTTCATGAAAAGAAATAAACAGTCCAGAACAGATAATAGATGCACAGGAGGGAAAGAATGATTGGACGACAAAATACACATATATAGAATAATAACACTTGCTTAAAGGTGAAGAATTAACGCCAAACGGTGACGTTGTTTATCTGAACAAGTTAAAAGAAAACTAAATACAACGTATTAAACACTATTAGATTACATTTAATCACAATGTATAAAACTGTATTAGCAAAATATGCTACTGATAAATATTATCTAGGGGAAAAATCTTGAGTATTATAATCATAGGAACAATATAGATAAAGAATAATACTACAGTATAAGCGGTAACTCAACTATTCAAAACATGTTAAACAAATGATGTAACGACATCTAGTTAATGTGATAATCATCAAGAAGAAGTGACTGAATTATTTAATACCAAATTTTTGCAGTTCATGTGTTAGTTTTTCAAATATGTCATCCACTGTACCAGATGCGTCAATCTGAATAAGTAGAAATAAGTAATAAATTAATGGAAATTAGGTAAATTATGTTATTAAAAGACTTTAACTGAAAAAGTCAATCACCTGAATTCTATCTAAGTAGAATGTAAATTATTGACTTATCTATATGAATGACTACAAAATACAGAAGGCAAAAAAATATAATAAGAATTCTTTAATTAATAGTATTCAATAATATTTGGAGAAAGCAATAGTAGTTTCATTTTTCGTATTAGTCCTTTCGATTTGCAGTTATTCTGTCAAATATTTTTATATTTCTAGCTGACAGAACTAAGTCGACACGAAGAAGTAAAAAGTTAACCTAAATATATTGATCTTTCTAGGAATCAGTGAAACCAAGATTAAGTTAGTTGCAACGCTAGTTGACTGAGATACTTAATGACGTGGATTCGATCGAATGAGGTGGAATAAATCAGTTCACTGTAAGCCATTGGGTTGGCAAGATACCTAGTTACAATATGAAGGAAGAATTACCACCGACATTCGTTTTAAATGTTCATATATATCATACATGTAAACACAATTTTGGTATGCTTTATCCTTGCCAGTGAACCATTCGATCATTCTAGATTACGAATTATGTGACTGGTATTTTGACTGGCTTATCTCGTCTTTAACAACAGCGATGGATTCGAAATTTCAGCCATATCGACTGACGTATATATTACAAAATGCAATTGATCATTACGAATATATACAATAAATGTGTAAAATATTACCAAAATAATTAAGAGAGTTCAAAAATTGATTAACTGATTCAACCTAAGGTCACTAATGTTTAAGTTGAATTGTGATTAGCAATTGGAATACAAGGCACGCGTTTCGTCCAACTCGGGATTCGTCGGCTGGATGTACCTGGATCCCAATGTTGATGATCACACTGGGATTCGAACTTAGACCATTTCGTGCCAAACACCACGGCTTTCACCACTAGACTACTGAGTGCAAACGTTCATACTTGTGCGACGCGTGTATATATAATGAGGTATGTGAAGATCAACATCGGGATGCAGGTATATCTAGCAGACGAGTCTAAAAAAAATCGAAACGTTAGTCCTAGATTCCGCTTGTCAGCCACCATACTACTTAAACAATGCTTGTGCTTTATGGTTATATTGAGGTAATCTGCTTAGGATACATATAGAGCAAGAGAGACTGACTAGCTTCAGTCCATAACAAATCAACAAGATGATACAAATTCGTCCTAACTAAAATCATTATGACTAATATTACTTTATAACACATCATAACCTAACATAGACATTAATTTGCAAAATTAATCACAATAGTTTATAATTGGTTTAACGTGAAATGTACGAAAAATATGCATTGTTCATAATAATTTAATCATTATTACACATTTTTTTATATATTTGAATGAATTTTAAAAAGTGTACGTTACTAACTTTAATTTAAAAAATGATGAAATTGTTTATTTATTAAAGTACTAAAGTATTAACCATCTCTACAAAACCCCCCTTAATTGTAACTAAATATCAGCTCACTAGTGACTGGCTCCTTGAGGTAATTCCTGGAGTTCTAGTGTGAAGACGCGACCGGTGGAGTTTAATCGTGTCGGGTGTGAGGCGGTTAATCACCGATGACAATGGATGAGGTAGCGCAAATGTATCAGGAATTGACTGAATTGAAAATATCAACCGTTAGGAGCCGGCTCAGTGGTCCAATGGTAAAGCGCTCGTCACGGAGCCAGTCAGTCAGTCAGTCAGTTACAACGTAGAACTTGGTACATGCGTACATCAGTTCAAGTTGCCATGCCTCAATTAGCAGATAAAGATTAAATTGTTGGACCAAATCCCAGAGTAGGGGAAGGTAGTAACAGAGTAAGTACTAATGAAAGGAATAGAGACCAGACATGAGATTTGAAATAAAAAGTGATTCAGTAAAGAGAAAATTATAATAAGCTCAAAAATTAGAATTTGGAGGAAGACAAGGAGTGGATGCACCAGCGCCATTGCAATCGATTTTGAGCCATATCACCTAAAGTCTCTAACCATTTGTTACGATCATCGTGTGGGCCCCAACCAGGTAGTCTGCATCTATTAACATGGCTCAGCCCAATTGTCAATGACTTCATAGATTCGTGCCATGTTTTCGTTGGGCCACCCCTAGCTTTCTTCCAGCCTACTCCCACGCCAGACAACATTGCTCGTTTCGGTAGACGGTGGTCAAGCATACGCAACACATATCCTAACCACCTGAGCCGGTGAAGATTCACTACTTCATCAATAGCCTTACCGTATTTACCTAGTACTCTATTCCTAACCCATGCATTGCTTACTCGGTTGTCCCAGCAAACACGAGCAATGTTTCGGAGACATCTTTGATCGAATACTAGGATCCTACGAATATCCTCTATTCTTAAAGGCCATGTTTCACATCCATAAAGTAAAACGGATCTGACTGCTGCACAGTAAAGGCGTCCTTTCATCATTAAACGAATGTCTCGCCTACGCCACAAGTGACGCAGGTTGGCAAAAGCCAATCGGGTCTTATGTATACGGGCCGAGATTTCATCAGACACTAGACCATTGGGACTGATGAGGCTCCCGAGATAAGTAAAGCGGTTAACGCATTCAATAGTTTCACTTCCTATCACTAACTTTGGTGCCGAATTAAGCCAGTCCTGAAGTAACATTTTACATTTGGATGGGGAGGATCGCATCCCTAAACATGCTTACGTTCAAGTTTAAGGTAGTCAAAAAATTCTGCATTTTATCAGCATCTTCACTCAGTAGAACTATATCATCGGCATATTCTAAGTCAGTAAGTTTATCTCCTGGGAGGAGGTCAACCCCTGAGAAATTAGACGATGACAATGTTAACTCTAAAAGTATGTCAATGATAAAATTAAATAAAAATGGAGATAGCGGACAACCTTGACGAACACCACTAGAAGTGGTCAATTCCGAAGACAATCTGCCATAAGCTCTAACACAACATGTGGTGTTCGAGTAGAGAGCTTGTACAAGGTTAATGTACTTCTTCGGTACGCCTTTCAATGACAGACATTGCCACATAACCTTACGATCAATAGAGTCAAACGCCGCCTTAAGATCAAGAAGTACAGTTATTGTTGGATTTCTGAAAGTGTGCCTATGTTCCAGAACCTGCCTAAGTGTGAATATTTGGTCTATACAACCACGTCCGGGTCTGAAACCACCTTGGTTTTCTCGAGTTTGCTCTTCACGAGCTTTAGTTAGACGTCGAAGTATTATTGAAGCTAGTATTTTAGAAACTATATTCGTTAAACTGATTCCTCGGTAATTGTCACACGAGGACTTCTGTCCTTTCTTAAAGACCGGAATGGTAAGTGTTCGAGACCAGTCAGATGGGATTACGTCTAGTACCCGAATTCTAACCAAGATCTCAGTTAATCTCGCTGCTAAGACTGGACCACCTTCCTTAAATATCTCAGGGGTCAATCCATCTGGTCCTGTCGCTCTCCCTCGCTTAAGTTTCCAATAGCCTTCACAACCTCACTGAGACTTTGGGGACCAATGTTAATTTGCCATTCAGATTGTTTGGGAATGGTGGGAAGCAGGGATGACGCCGTGGGCCAGCTGAACTGTTCCCTAAAGTGTTCTGCCCATCGGTCTAATCTTCTGGATTGACAGTGAATAATGGAACCATCTTTTTCGGAGATAGTTTCACTTACAGTTGGGTTCCTGATACCCGTTTCCTTGATAAGTCTGAACAAGTTGCCTATTGTTACCTATTGCCGCTGCCTTTTCCTTCTCTTTAGCTTTCGCCACCCACCACTGCTTACGATCATTGCGTAAGCTTTTGATCAGTTTGTATTTAAGTTGCCTACGTTGCTCATCATGTTAAGAACCAGACGGGATGTGTTGCCGAGTATCTATCAGTTCAGTAGATGCAGCTGAAATCCACTGAGTTTTCCTAACCTTTAGGTCTAGTTTATTAGTAGATATTACTGCTCTTTCAACAGCTTTCTGGATATCATTCCAGGCTGGCTCAGGTTGAGAACAGTTTACGCCGTTTACTAATTGGTTTTTTATTTGTTCCTGGCATGTGTTCTTGACTTTTTCATCATTGAGTTGAACTCTGGGGGGGATCCTTGTCGTGGATCTTTTACGTCCAGTGAGACGCAGACTAATACGCGCTCGCACTAAGGCATGATCAGAGTCTAAACATGTGCTCCAAAACGAGTGGCAGTCTTCTAGTGAGCCTCTCCAACGATGGCTAATAGCAATGTGGTCTATTTGAGTCCAGCGTTGGGTTGATTTCGGAGGCCGCCATGTCAACTGATGCCTTTCCTTATGCTTAAAGTTGGTGTTTGGGAGAAATAAACGCTTATCTGAACAAAGTTGTAGTAAACGGTCGCCATTGTCTGTTCGTTGAGCCTCAACACCATATGATCCACCTAGGTGCCTTTCGGTTTCATCTAGTCTACCTACTTGGGCATTAAAATCACCAGCCACTATTACTACATCAGTGCGCTTAGCTTTACATAGAAGGTCAGAAAGCTTTCTGTGAAATTCATCTTTCACTTCCTCTGAGCTGCAGTCAGTGGGAGCATAGGCAGAGACAACAAAGAGACAACGGCGTGTGTCTCTATCTTAACGAGTCCTTACCGTTCCATTTAGACGGACTGCACACAAGCGACTGTCTATTGAAATCCAGTCGAGGAGAGCCTGTTCAGCTTTTAAACCTAACGCTATACCTACACCAGCAAGGCCTCGAGTGGTAGCGGTGGGGTCCCCGGAAACACGAAGAGTGAACCGAGCAGATTCCTTATTTTCACAAGGTGAGGTCAAGCGAATGACTGTGCTTGGATCCTGTATACGCGTTTCAGAGATGCAGCAGATATCGATGGAGTGGGATTCTAGAGTCATGGCTAAGGATGCCTGTTGTCCTATTTGACATAACGTTCGAACGTTGAAAGCTCCAATATACAACTTAGTGCGCGGTTTCAGGAGACCAGGGATAACGTTTCGTGAACTCGAATCATTAGCATTAGAGACGCAAGGCGATAAAATTATGTTAGAAGGATTAGGCATGGTGATAAGAGAGTTATTAAGAGTTGATGGTAGGATTCGGCTTCGAACAAGATGATCTCGTGTGCTGTTAGAGGTATGAGGGCGGTTGTCACTTCCTGGCTGCCCACACCGTGTAAGGGTGTTTCTTGAGGAACCTGAAAAAGAAGGCAGATTAGTGTCGGTCTCAGAGACCTGAGAGCGTGACGGCAGAGCCCAAGGGACAACTGCTTGAGGCCTGTTACGCACGGCCATTTTATGAAAAGTTTTTTGAGTATTAGCTCCGCACTTAAAAGCCCTTAGTGGGCACCCATACCGCAGGATACGGAAATCCGTGAGGTAGGGTGAGGTGTGACATTTTTAGGGCCGACCTTTTCTAACCCCTCCTTCCTTGTGAGAAGGCAGCATCGCTGCAGATGCTGGTTGTCCGAGGGAAACACCTTACTGTTGTCACACCCCTCTGCAGTCAGCAGTACGACTTCGCCCTCAGACCTTGAGTAGCTGCTTTTAGTCTCATCGTTCTCCAATCGACCTACCTAGCATGGTAGACCCTACAGGAACATATGTTCCAGCCAGTATAGCTCGGTTGGGTCATCACGATAGGCAAGCCCGACCACCACGTCAAGGTAGCAGCTACGGTCGGGTCACGGAGCCAGAGGGTCCTGGGTTCGATCCCCAACAGGGTCGTGGGTGCGCACTGCCGAGGAGCCCCATACTAGGACGAGAAAGCTGTCCAGTGCGTCCAGGTGATCAATGGTTGTCAAGATATCAGCATTAACAAGTTAACTATCTCCACAACAACCCCCTTAATTGTAACTAAAGTACATGAGTTGAATAATCCTTTTATTTCAATAATTAATCATGCGTACTTAATTTAAAACACTATTAATTGGTCAAATAATATCGTACTTATCACTTTATTATAGAATGTTTCATTGGATAATAAAAACTTTATAGAATAGACAATAATAAATTATCATCAGAAAGAATAAACAGACTTCATTAGTAGAACAATAAATTCAAGTTACATTTTTTCGAAATAAAACTCTAGTCAATTTACAGTTTCAATTTCATTGAAAAATAATTAGACCTAAGTAAACTACTTGTCGGAAATGGATATTTTTCAAGGTTTGTTAACGGTAATATCATTTTCAAAAGCACTAATGAAATGGGCATACTGTACTGAAAAAAATGATTTGTAAAGCATTAACTTCGAAGGTAATATAGCTCTAGATATCATGAAGCGAAGGATTTTAAGCATCTTCGAAAATATTTCGCATGCATCAACTATGGAGTTTGTGTTTTGTAGTAATGACTTAATAAAAGCACTTTGGCATTTGATCCTTTGAATGTGAATCAATCAATCCACTTTTTGTGTGAAACTATTTATATCGATCAAATGTCATCTTATTTAGGAACAGAGTTGAAAATCGAAGGCAGTAAATATATAAGTTTAATAGTACAAGACAAAAGGAACAAGTGTAGTTTGATCTGAATAGACTTTTAAAACGATGTCATTTACAAAGTGAATAGAAATCAATCAAAAGCACTGGGCTTCCTCTATTGATAGAGCCTCTGGAATACACTTAAATCCAAACAATTCGATTACAATTGTGAAGTCCTACTTTAATAACATATTTTCCTTGGCCATTTTATACGAGTTCTTATTCTGCTTTTGTTTACAGATATCACAGTAGATAATTTATTTACCCAGTTATTAACCTCTATCTTGTATACATAGTATTGACAATAATAAACGTTTGGTTGGATAGATGTCATCAGATGAAAACCTTGAACATAAGTTTCGAGATATATGACACTTGCCAATGTGGCGTTGCTGTAATCTTCAGGCAGCTGATACCACCCTGATTCTTCTGATTCTAAATGATAAAGTTACACACTCTGGGACAGTTACCACTGTGCTATTCGGGATACTGCTGACATCTTCTAGGTCTAAGGTCTGCACAGTGAGTGATCAGTGAGTAGTAAATAGAATCACGTTTCTCTAATCATTAGTGTAGATCAAATACAATCTATCATGTTAAAATGTAGGCACCAGTCTAAGTGAGTCAGCAGAGCGTAAACTGTGTTATTGATATTAAGTTGCCTTGCTAACGAGTGCCAAACTAGCATGAAACTACGGTCCAGCTTTTCCCGCCAACTACTTCTTACTTAACCAACATGCACATCACAATGCGTTGTCGGGTCACTTTGACTAGTGACTACACTGAAACTTGCTCATTATAATTCGATCTGCACTAAGCTCTAGAAAAATATAATATTGATCATTACTCAATGATCAGTAACTGTTAGAGTAACTAATATCTGCATGATTCTGTTTATTCTGACTTTTGTAATTATGTTCGATAATGTATCGTTACTGTCACTATGCAAAACAAGGATACGTTTACTATTTCAAGTAAATAAAAACTAAAGTGTACTCACAGAAACAAAATATTTAATCCAAGTGAAGATGGAATATAAACAGTAAAAAACAACAGAGTAATATGTTGCTTTATATTAGAATAACAAAATATTTGTCATTAGTTGATTTTGAGCCATCACAGTATTAAAACAATGAATAATTTCATTCCCGAAACACTAACAAAAATCCTATATGTTACATTGCAGATAAATAAAAAAAGAAAGGCATGACTGATCTTTACATGCTTGTTACTTATGTTTACCTTAGATGATATGCCCAACTACAGATTTAGCCGAAATATTTTTGAAAACAGCTTATCAAATTTATATTTGTAATTTCATGTTTTTAGTGCATAGTAATAGTATTGTGTCGGTAATTGTTGTTGCGAAAATTTTCATGAAAGAAAATTTTACAGCTATTTTTGTAATTGAAACATTCGCATTTAAATAAATAAAGTAACGGTAATCATCATACTTTTAGTAGCCACTGTCAGTTTCCGTTGCGAAGTAAAAGTGACATATTCGTAAGTATATTTGAATTTTAATAAAAACATTTGAAAATACATATCATTTTTACTTACCAAAACCATTGAATGAGCATTAGATAAATATGTATGTACTTTACTCAAAACACCACTGTGGTAATTAGTAAATTATCAAGTTTCAGCACATTTACGAAATTTATATTCAAGAATTTTTATGTTTGTTTAGAAAGTATAGAAGCATGTTAATGGCAATATTAATATTCCCATTTATAATCAACACATAACAACAAACAACTCTTGTTGATACTTACAGTAATCACTTTATTTTGTTTCTTATAATATTCAATAACAGGTTTTGTTAATTCATTGAAAGTACGAAAACGTTTAACAATTGTTTCCTCATTATCATCAACGCGATTGCTTGTTTCTGCTCTTTTCAAAAGGCGTTTACGCATCACCTCTTCACTCACATCGAAATTAATCACACATAGACAGGGACAAACCTTTAAAGTAAGAATAAGTAAATGTGATTACTATATAGTCAAATGATAAATAAAATGCCAACCTCATCGATGAAATCATACCACGCGACATAATACAATCGTTTCACTTTTCGCAATACATCAGGAAGGATACTGTGTAACTAAAGAAAAACTCATTTGGTTAATAGGATTCAACTGAAGAAGAAATCAATACTTAAGTTCATTAGCTAGCAAAGTAGAAATTTTTTCTATT
This sequence comes from Schistosoma japonicum, assembly GCA_025215515.1. NCBI lineage: Eukaryota > Metazoa > Platyhelminthes > Trematoda > Strigeidida > Schistosomatidae > Schistosoma > Schistosoma japonicum. Next base: position 30,855,956 of record CM046061.1, read on the forward strand.
TCAGATTTTTCTTCATGCTGTAATACAGTTTGGAGAACTTTATTAAACATTCTGCTATGTTGGTGCAGATGGCTTAATCACTTTTCATTGTATTTTCTATTGTCTGAAGTGCATATTGAGCGCGCAACTTTTCAAAAATACTAATTTTTCTACATAACGGACCAGTATTTATTTTCTGATATTCCGAGACTTTATGAGATGTAAGATTAAAGGCATGGAGTTCCCGTCCCTTTCGCTATCGAATGGTATTTATTATCAGAACAAGTGGGTTTCATCTATTCAAATGAATCCACTTGATCACACCACAGGCGACGGAAAATGGAAATAATACCTTTTACCAATAATCTAGGTTGCGCGAATATATGCTGTCACATGGAGTTAATCTAGCTTTTTAATATGTGATAATTAAAGTTTTTTATCTTCATCAGTGCCCAATTAAATCTGGATTTCAATCTCCTTGCTAGTTTACGTCATATCTAGAATTTGTAAGGTTTGAAGATTACATAAAATTAATGCGATCAGCAGGTAAATAATAGACAAAGTAAATGACCGACAATCACTCGTCTAATGAAAAATGAATAACTAAACCGCGAATGAAAGTGTTATTATTTTTAACAAAAATTCAAACTTTATCTTAAGCTTATGGTTAACACATTTTTGTATAAAAATGAAACTCAAAGTGGTTCAAAAATCAAATGTTTATACTAATGAGTTCCAAGCATTTGTACAGATTATCTTCAATCGTTCAAATAGATTTTTAGGAATGTTTATTTACAGATTGATATTGAAATTCAAAAACGTTGTAGGTAACGTCATCCAACTAGAAGAACCTAACATAGTACATACAACCAGAAATATCATCAACGCATCATATTATAAATAATATAGGTAAGTCGAAAGTTATTATTTATGCTCTAAATTTTAAAGAGTGTTGAATTAATGACAGGCGAATGAAAATCATGTACATATGTTTGGCAAGTGGTGGTCCAATCAAAAGGTTAATAGTACATTACGTTTATGAACTAGTCTACCATTCATTCACTCATTCACATGTTACCCTCGTGGAGCATAGGCCGCTGATCAGAATTCTTCAACCGACTATATCCCGGGTATTCCTTCCCACTTCATTCCAAGTGCCGTTCATTCTTTTGATCCCTGCTTCCGATTCTCCGTGTAATGTGTACTTTGGTCTTCATCTTTTCCTTTGGTTGCGAGAATCCAAGATTAGGGCTTGTCATGTAACACAGTTTAATGGTTTCCCCACTGTGTATTCAATCCACCTCTAGAGTTTTTTCCTACCTTCTTCTTCAGCTAGAAGTTAATTGGTTTAATTTGTCTCCATGGGTTGTTATTGGTGGTGTCTGGTCAACGAATCCGAAGTAGCTTCGCAAACAACTGTTTATAAACAACCTCATCTTTTGAATGATGCTTTTCGTAGTCCTCCAAGTTTTAGCTCAAAATAATAAAACTGTTGTCACGTTTGTATTGAAAATTCTGACCTTGGTGTTGATTGACAGTTGATTTGAGTTCCAGATGTTCTTCACTTGTAGAAATGCTGGAATTGCCTTGCCTTGTCAATCGGTATCTTCATATTTGCATCAGATCTTCCTTGTTGACCAACTATGTCCGTCTCACCTACATTTGTTGCCATGTGTGGGAGAGAACAGCTAGGTCATCTGCAAAGTTCAAATCGTCTAGTTGCATCTAAGCCGTTCACTGTATTTCGTGCTTTCCTTGAGATGTTGTAGTTTTTATAATCCAATCAACCACGAAGAGAAAGAGAAATGACGAGAGTAAGCATCCTTGTCTGATGCCGGTTTTCACTTCAAATGAATCAGTGAGCTGACTTCCTGACTGTTTGCAACGATGGGTCACTACGCTGCTGGGCAACGATTTTAAGGTAATGTACCAACCGACAAAGGATTTCGGTCGGGCAGGCGCCCTTTCAAGATTAATCGGCTAACGTACAAAACAAGGGGAGGTGGTACTTATAGCTACTATAGAAACTAAGGCAGAAGTCTACACAGTGCTAAGAAACGCAGTTCCTGGACTTCCAGTCAATTTCCAAGTCATAAAGGAAGTTAGTGAAAGAGATAACACAAGGAAAAACGTTTACCGTTATACCTCGACTACAGAGTGAACTTTTACAGTACTTCCGTCGGTGAAACGCCTTAACAACTGTCAATTTATATATCATCTTTGACCACCGTATTGTTATACCGGAAATTCTTTGACACAATGTTCTAAACCAATTTCATAGCAAGCATACAGGAATTAATAAAATTAGGTTATTAGCTCAAAGTTATGCATACTACCCGTCAATGGATCATGATATAGAATCAAAGTGTAGCAGCCGTTGATTCGGTCTACAAGCTTTAAAGAACCCGACCAAAGCCGAACAGCAACCCTGGTCATAATCAAACGACCCCTGGCAGAGAATATATGCTGATTTCCCAAGTTCTATACAAAGTAGAAATCACTTAGTTGTTGTGGACGAAAGAATATCCTATGTTAGGCTTGACATCAGAGGCCACAATTCGAAAATTGTCAAGACTATTTGCCTTTTTTAGTGCTCTAAAGATACTAGTGACCGATAGCGGTACCCAATTTATGTTGTCCTCATTTAAACGTTTCTGCAGCGAAGACAGCACTAAGTACATGCGATTTTTACCGTACCATCTTCAGTCCAACGGTCATGTAGAGAGATTTGTTGATACATTAAAAAGAGCTCTGATTGAAAAGAGAGCAGATAGTGTACCGACGCAAGGGATCAACAAATGCCATATGTTTATCGAGTTGCTCCGAACCCTGCTGTACCTGAAGGGGAGTCATCTGCGAAATGTTTGGAAGTAAGGTTAAAATCATCTTTAGCAGCATGCTGTCATCTAAAAGAACAGATAAATCTAAGGGTGAAAGCTAAGAACAAGTATTTGTAGCTTCCAAGTGGGTGAAAGGGTACTCATGAAGTTGTATTAAGGTAATAGAAAATGGAAACCGTATATTGCCAAACGGTGGATTAGAAAAGTAATGTAGCCAGTTCGGGGAATTTTCGGCACTTGCACAAGACATTTTAATCAAATGTGAAAGAATGGAGAAACAGTGACAACAAACGGACGGCTTCTATTTTAAATGCTAATGGACACACATCTAAATGGATAATGACTGAAACTTCTTAGTTCGGATTGGATGGAATATAATAATGATTTTATTGTTTCATAAAACTATAAATAAACGAATATTTTGTACATAACTTTCTCTCTCTATTTTACTTGAATTAAAGCGTTTATCTCGTGTTTCTCATTATTTCGCCATGTTCAAGTTGCAGTGCAGACTTAGCCTGAGGTTATCCGAGGTTGCTAAGAATCCGATCTTGCGTTTAGCTAGCAGACTTATCAGATAGCTACCTTGAATTTGTGGAGTTTGTTAGTATCCTGAAGAAGGATTATATTAAACTTTGTAATACTGTTGCTCTAGTTGTCTAGTGCTATTTAGCTTGAGTTTCACTATCAGGTGGTGATCTGAAGCTATGTCAGCTCCTCTTTTCGCTCCTACGTTTTCCATGGCCCTTCTGAACTTCTTATTGATGCAGATGTGGTCGATTTGGATCGCCGCATTGTGGTCTGGTAAAACCCATGTAGCTTTGTGTATGTGCTTGTGGGAGAATACGGCACCACCTATAATCATTTTGCTGAAGGCACATAACTTTGTAAACCACTCACCGTTTTCGTTCCTTGCTCTCATTCCATTTTCGTCCCATGATATCTTCACATCCGGTGTTGACCATTCCAACATTGACATATAGGTCTTCCATCAGAAGAGTTAGGTCTTCTGATGAGCATTTCTCCATGATTGATTGTAACCTCACACAGAAATGGTCTTTATCGTATTTGTGGTTGTCGTCGATGGGCACATATCACTGGATGGGATTCATTGTGATTCTCACTTTCCTTGTCATGAGGGATGTTTTGATCATCCTAAGTCCATGAAGTTCTCATCTTATAAGTGCTTTCTGCGTTTCTTGGGATAGCATTAAAGCTACTCCATGTGTGAGCGAGGGACTTTCTTTTTTATGGATGGAGTACAACAGTATTTTCCCAAAGCTAATTTTTTCTGTCCAGCTTGTAACTAGTGAGTTTTACTTATTCAAGTACCTATAGATTATATTTTTTCCTTTTCTTCATAACTTGAATGTTTCTCCCGCCCTCCCATATTATGTGTACATTCCACGTACCTACATTAATTGTTGCTCTCCTTGTCAGAAAAGGTATCGTGTTGTGACATCCGGGGAAACTTGGCATTCATTATAAGGCGATATAACTCTTCAAAATAAAGACCGTCCAACTCCCAGGATAGAGTCTAAATGATTGAATTGGTTTTTTCAGGTAATTTTCTTTTTAGCAAAATCGCTTTCTACGGGACAAAGTTGCTAACCACATGCCCAACTTTCCCCCTTTTTATACGGGGCCGGCAAGCGGAGCTAGTCTATCATATTACTAAGAATTTTTTTAATAACTAATTACTTTCCGTATTTTAGGAAAAAATTAATTCATGTCAATTATATCAGAAACTGGTGTTGGTGAATACGCATGAAAACTAATATAAGTACATGAATACTTCGATATTAAATTTAAAGATAAATCCACATTCTCAAAATTTTTCAAAAAGAAATTTTACTTAATTCGAATAAAATCGTGAATTTACTTTTAGAAGAAAGCATCAACTCTTTACGGTCAACAAACATTTAGAACTTTTTTCTTATATTTTTGTCTTATCGCCATAGTAATACGATGGAAATGCATCCGATTGTTATAGAATCACTCTAATATAAACAATAATGAACTGTAAACAAAGGGCTTAAAATGAAAATACTCAATAGAAGAGGAATAAAGGTTAATCAAATTACAATACAAATTACAAATTTAGTTTACTAAAGTAATATATTATTAATCTAATAAATAAACGCAAATGCTAATGATTGACAACTTTATGTAATAATTGATCCAGCTAAAAAAACCAACTACTTATTACAAGCCTAATGTTCATTATAAGACTATTTCTAGAAGTTATCATGATGAGCTGCATTGTTTAGGTTTTGGAAATAATTATTAACAATAAAGATAAAGACAATTTAGAAAAGTAAGTGTTAAACTGTTATTTTATAACTTTTAAAGAATATGTAGTCATATCGTTATGCACATTCGTTAATAAATTGTTTAGTTAGCAAGTTGATAACAAATTAGATTATTTCTGTGATTTGTTAATAGAAAGAAACTATTTCAATTCTATGAACAGTTTGCATACTCTTCTAATATATTGTGAGATCAATACAAACTAGATTGATCTTGAAATTAATAGCACGCAACGATTCAAATAAATCAGCACGAGAGCAGATTAGATAGACTTTCAGGAAGAATTTTAGTCATATGATACTTAGGCAAATAATACTACAAAATCATGAATTAAATATCATATCACAAAATGTAACAATAATTACATTTTATTTACAAGTTGGTTATAAAATTAATAGTCTATGACAATTGTAAGCCAGTAACAGCATGCAAATAAAGATATATTTATCTCACAGAGATGTATCTACTGAGTTATAAGTATCCAACTATGATAAAGTTGACACTGTTATAACTAATAAAAAAAGGTACATACTAAACAGGTTAGCAATCATATTAATTAAGAACTAATGAATAAAGCTGTCATTGAAGTTCAAGATACAGAGGTTTTAGTTTAAATGGGACATTAATACAATAACAGGTGACAGATCCTAACTAAGATTAAACGCATATCACAGATTTTACTGCTAGTCACTTTCCAAAGTAGTATGAATTTATGCTGCTAGAAGCGACATACCGTTTTGTATACTAACTACGAGTCAGTGATACCTTAGCATAATACATTGTTTAGTACACAAGGAATTTAACACAATTTTGCAAAACGTCGAAACATCGTAAATTGTACAAGATAAAAATTAACTACGATTTGAAATGAAGCACTGATTCCTTACCTCTTTTTCAAATTTAAGGCCTTGATCCAGTTCACGTGGGTAACCATCAATAAGAAAATGGCAATTCTTGTCAACAAGTTTAATCATAGCTTCTTTCAGTAATGACAAAACAACTTCCTACGTAAAGCATAACATAAATTAAGAAATCAACGTAGGAAACAACTTTTCATACATCAACAAAAACAGTATTGTAGAGTTACCTTGTTTCAACAGTTCGACCGATATTACGTTTTTTTAAGACGATAAAAATGTAATGCATGATATTGTCAACTTAGCTATGGACCACATAAACATGTTTGTGAACGCTGTATATATTACCCGGTAGCTGATATCAATGAATCCAAGTTATGTATTCAAAAAAAATACGTGAAAGTTTGATCAAATTTACCACTAATCCTACACTTCATACACTCTTCTAAGTGAAATGTTGGCTGAAAGACATATATTCTCAATATTTAGTATTACAATTGTTTCGAATCCTTGTCAAGCTGACGCGATATTGAAATTCAGCCTGTAACGTATTTGGACCATACGCAAGTCTGAAAAAGGCGTTTCAGTGAATAATACGATTACCACATTAACTAATTTACAATCTCTAAATGACTGCAAGAACCCTTGGACTCAGATTTAGTAGAAACTGGCACACATGAGCAAAGCTTACATACAGTCTTGATGGAAATTAAACTTCTTATAGGTTTCAAGTTCATATAAACTACCAGAACTGCCTAAACACATTACCATCGCGGTATTCATTCATAGACTAGAGTCTTTAAAGAATCAGATATTTCTAATCTAGTACTATCCAGTATTTTAAAATCTTGTTTAATTTTTGCGTCAAGATGTCTAGAGTAGGTAAATGAAACAAATTTCACATTACACGAACTACTCGCTAAAATATGAGTTAGTCTCCTCTGATACACACTATAGAGCATAAAAATAAATAGAATTTCTTAATTGCAACGAATTATAGGCGTCACTTTTGAATGATCGAAACATACCGAGCTTTCAGTAAGTTATTTTGTCAAGAAACTACTTACTAAAAAGTTAATTTTATTAAATGAAACTATTCGTTATCATCAGATAAAATGATTCATGATTAAATATTCGTAATAAAACTTATTTAATTTCTGCTCATTTAACAATTATTTCATGTGAAACATTCTTTGAAGTTACTGAAGATCATATATTTAATTAGTAGGGCATATTTTTGTCAATATTCTGAAATATAATGTACCATAAATACCTTATAATGCCTTCTCGATTTTCCAGCAGGTTAACTTAACGAGTCATAACTCAGTATATAAGATTAAATGTAATCATTAGCAATTCACATATTTAGTTATTTTTTTTTGTTGACACTCCGATCGGATTCATTTGCATGATCAACAAATTTCCACCTGTTTCTCTTTTTATGTCATCGAATAACTTGTTGATGTGATTAGCATAAAATGAAGTTGTTTAATATTGTTTCGTTTTTATCTAATTTCAAGTAAGACTGAAAATTTCGCAAATATTGACCACGAGTTTATTGATCACTGGTATAGGTGGTTTGAATATTTCTCTCAGCGTGTAGTTTATATCAGAAGCCAATTTTAGCTAAGCGATCGTTGTACACCAGGAAGCAGTGAACAGCTATTTCACTACACCATGAAACTATTCTGCCCTGTATATCTACAAGGGACACAAACTAAGACACTGACCACTCTAAGCCATTGATTAACCATCAGATCATTAAGTCAGCACCTGTCATTTAGCGCGTCTCCATTTAACCAGTTCTCGATAGTGGAAGTCTACTGCCATAGTTTATACCCGTCTGACGCGGATACAAACTTCGTTGGTCACAGGTTTCTTATTAATTAACTATTTTGATTAAGTTGAATTAGTATAACAACTGAAAAATGCTTATATTACAAGCATTGCGGATAAGTATAAAAATAATTTGTGTTTGTTTAATTTCATATGGTTGTTATTAAAATTAATTTTAACAAATTAAGATTTTGATTAATAAATGGTAGTTTGCAGATCGGACACAAGGTCTTTATTGATTTTTCGAGTTACTACTATCACAGGATTCTGTCGATTATAAATCATTCATATTACCGACACTAAGTAAAGAATCCCAGTACAACATCACATAATAATGATAATATTTTCAATGATGAAAAGCAATTTCGAGAAGTTGGCAAATGAAAAAGAACAGCCAAATCAGAACACAGTGATCTGGTAAAAGATAGTATTTAATTTCATCACGGAAACATATAAGCCAATATTTATAAAATTTATGTATTTTTCCGGCAATATTAACGTTTTAACTAACGCTAGGTCATTTGCTTTATCTAAGTTATGACTGCTTCTCTCTGTATTAATTACTCTGTTTTTGAATAATCTGCGAGTTGTTATTTTGTTTACAGAGAGGTCAGAAAGGTTAACTATATAAGTGTCTGAACTCAATAAAGTGAACTAACTAGTTAGACAGTGTGATCCTACTTAACATTTTGGCTCTTCATTTGTGACTGTGGGACTAGGAAACGCTTGGCCATCATGTGATAATTCGAAAGTCAATGAGTAATCTAGCTGATGAAGATCATCACGCTACAGGTCGTATCAACAACCAATAACCAATAAACTTATCATAATTATGATAATTTTCAACAGAACTCATATGTCGCGTTAAGCATACGCACAATGCTTTATTCACACCGATGTGGGACAAACTCCACTGAAAAATATGAATATTTCCCATGATTTCCTTTCGAAACAATAACATTAAAGGGAGCATTATTGGTAAACAGAAAGAAACTGTTGTTCACTTTAGAGTAGATCAGAATACTTGTGGATTTAGGCAAACTAATGCTACCTGGCTTCGAGATAGTGGAAAGCAAGCAGTTTAATTAAGGCAGCCCAGTTTTATTTGTTTATTTTAGTTATCGTACAATTGATAATCGAAGTACTATTTTCAGATTAAAATAAGAAATATCGAAACAATCTAAACTAATGCGATGCGTTATAAATGATTAAGATCTACTGAACCAAAGTCGTTGTTAGTGCATATTCCCTGACACAAATTATATATATATATATATATATATATATATATATATAACAGCATGAAACTTGTTTTAGTGTAGGATGAAACAGTGATGTGAATTTAGGAGTATAATTTATTTGTAAATATTTATAATTGATGGAATTAGAAATGGCTTGTGCCTCCAGTTCTACTATTGATCACTGATCAAATGTGATCATTATCTAGATTATTCACACATTTGCATAAATCAGTTTCTAACTAGTAAACTGTTTAATTCATTACCTCTGTTATATTCCTAATCATAACAGACCAAATAACTACCACTAGTAGTCAAAAATAGTCAATTATGTCCCATTTCCATTGCTATCGTTAAAAAAACTGAAGAATACTAAAGAAACTAAAAACCATATTAAGCGCAGTGAGATGTAGCTCAGTCGTAGAACATTGTATCGAATTCATTTTCATTCATTTATCAACAACGTAGAACCAGGCACATACGCCCATAGGTTCAAGTTTTCATACCAAATTAGCACTGTGAGAATTCAGAGGTAACATAACAATATTAACACAATTGTATGTGTATCCCAGTTACTGATGTAACAAATACCAAACGCTTCACATGTGGGAAGCCAATGGTCTACATATGAAAAAATTATGTCAAGTGTATATATTAAATAACATGTTAAATCTTATAACATATGAAGACTAGATTATCCTCATTTAGTGTATTTACTTATACTACTAAATATTAAGCAGTAGTTTGCATGTGCAACAGTTGCTTGTTACACTTTCAGTGCTGATATAAGCATATTCGTTTCAAATGAACTATTCTTGACGCCTGATCTATTGGTTGTTAATAGAGAAGTATTCGTTAATTATTAACTGCAACTCAGTAAATGCTTAAATTTACCAAACTATTTTTTGTTTGCATCGACTGTTCATTGTGTACATTTAATAATACCGTTTCCAATTGTAGACGCTATTGTAGCACGGCTTTTTGTTGTTGATTGTTAGCTGCAGGTTTATGTAAATTTTTACTATTTATTTATATAAAGACCTTTCCTTTTATCAAAGCGTGAACTCATTTTAGACGCCTATACATTTCAATTATTGAGGTTTGCACCCATTTACCTATTTATCACAATTTAATAAAAACATCATTGAGCAACACAATCCCTTTATTTTGATTTTGAACTTGAGTGACTCTCAATAGTGTGGTGTAAATCTGTTTAACAGATTCAACATAATACTTTAGTGTTACTACCTATTGTCGAAATATAATCCGACTAGAGAAATTTAAATTTGATCAGACCTTTACAAAATAATGAAATAACTTTAAAAAAAAATGAATCTAAACGCAATGTAAACACCATTTTTTTTAAATATTTCCTTAATTTACTGATTTGCATATAAAAATAATCAATTGAAAATTCATTCTAAAAAATGAACCATTTGACAATTATATTGTTTATTTGAATTCCAGCATCAGAATAGGTGTTCGCACTGAGTACTATTGGTAAAATCTCCTTAAACAACTACATAATGCATAGTTTATTTTTGGTGCACGTTTGGACAGTTTATAATTATTTAGCTAGAAAATTTCAGACAAGCTATAAGGTCAAGACATTGATTTAACTAGATTTATTGGATAATCCTTTAGTACGCAACAAATGTTTTGTATGAATAAAAGTTTTCGGAAAGCATATGGACTATTCATTCCTGTAAAATATTGCTTCTTTTCGTAATAATGAAAAATAATAATCGTGAAGGCAATATTATGGAACTCGGTTCACATGTAGTTACGTCTAGTGAGAACTTATTCCAATGCAAGTTAAGATTAGTTGCATAGTAGCCGCAGTTATTGACTTTCGGTGATAAATAGCCAAACGACTATGACAGTAGAGTAATTTAGGAGTAAAGTAAATGTCGTACTGAACTAAAATATTACAAAAGTATGCATTTCATACCTTTTCATTAGGTCATAGGGTGAAATAGAAATTTCCTAAGCATTTACACCCATTTGTATATTTCGAAGCACTCAACTAACACATTTTGGGGTATCAATGGATATTGGTAATTGATTTACTGGTAAAAAAATAATGAACAGTTCATGGTGTTGGAGATAAAATATGGTCGTGGTTTACGAAGAATCAAAGTAGGTTTTCACTTTCAAAATGTCGTAACACTTTTTATGTTTTCAAGCGATGTATACTGTATAATGTAATGTGTTTCACTTCATATTTCACGGTCATTAAAGCTGATTATTATAAGGATATACTTGTAGTCTACATGACCAATTAAGTTGTCCTTATTGTTATCTAAAGATTACGTCAGACAGATATAAACCATAAGTGAAATAACAGTAGAAATCGTATTATTGTACTTGATCAGAACGAAACTTATTCATTATTTTGATTGTAATTCTGTAAGCCAGATATTCAAGGTAATATGGAACATTCTTTACAACACATTATAATAAAGTTATGCACATAGAAGTCGAGATTAACTGTTAAACCCAGTGAGTGGTATAGTGTAAGGCAGATAGGACTTTTAAAGATCAACAGTCTGTGACTTCAGGATGGTTAATGTAAAAATGTTAGTGAAAAAACGGTTATTATGTGTAACATTGACATCAGTGAATCTAACGGTCAGTTGAAATGATAGATGTAATTAGCCGAATAAATAAACCTAATCTGAGTGCAAACTTAAACAAGCGTTCTATCGAAGACTATGTGAAGAGTAATATTTTTAGCTAATTCGATCACAATAATAAGTTTTTGACAGCTAGGAAAACTATTTACACATCAATCAATCACTAAATTTATAAAATTGATATGTTGTGTACAAAATATCAACCGATTTATTAGGCAACAGTTAAAAATCTATTCAAATATCGTAAAAATATTTATATTTCACTATGAAAACATGATTATCTGGAAAGCTTTTTTGGTTCTCATGACTGTGGATTTTAGATCAATTACTCTTCGCTCCATTATCATAACTAACTTAATGCATAGATCATTATTTACGTTATCAAGTATATATAGGAAATAAATTATTGAGGAAAACAGACGGTGATTGATTACTTAAGTTATTTATGTAAACTGAGTGAACGTAGCTAGTACAATGAACGTTAGTGATAATGCTTACTTGGGTATCTGTGCCTAAGATGAGTTTCCCTACGTCATGGATATGATTTCAGGACTTGTGATTCTCTGAGTTTGAAGAAAAGTTGCATTCCACGTCACTATTATTACGTCATTTCCTCTTAAGAATAGCCTTAATTCTTTCTGATAAAGTGTGAAACTTTGAGATGTAACCATCAGTAAATAAAATATTACGAGAACAGGGAATCTTACAGAAGTTCACTAAACTGAAATAAAGTCATAGATATAATGAGTGAACCGACTGGAAGTAGTAGCTTACCAATCAGACTCGTTTCTGTGGAGTTTGAGGAATCGAATCTGACAAATTTAGTGCCTAAGCGTTTTCAACAAATGAATTACATTTCAATACAGGCTGTTTCACAACATTATAATCGATTGTTCAGCATGCAAAATTACAGGACAATTCACAAAATGACATACACACTACGGCAAAAAACTTATTAAAGTGGAAAGGAACAGCAAACAAACGATAAATAAACTAGTTATCAATACTATCCAGCTAATTTTGTTTGAATGATGAAGTGTTGAATGGAAAATATGTTATTAACATTTACATTTTTTTGGTACCAAATATAATTATTCAACAAAAATAAAGCTGTGGGAACTTTCAGGGTTTTTATAAAAACGACGGCTCCAAATACACTTTCAAAAGGATACTTAGATAACTTTAGCACATGTAAAAAAATCGAAATACTTCTTGTAGCTTACCAAAGGGACAAGTTCTCCTCTCTCCATCATAGCTTTCAATTCTTTACCTTTCTGTGAACCAGACTGAACTTCAGCACGTAACAGATCACCACTCGACAAGTGGTTGAAATTAAATTTGTGTACTAATTTTTCACATTGAGTACCTTTTCCACTTCCTGGTCCACCTATTTTTAAACGATTAACAAAAATTGACACAAATCATAGTGACCAACTAAACGATATTAATTAACTTCCAAGAAATTGAAAGCTATGTTAGTTGATATACTATTCAAATTAGGACACTAATAACTTAAAATCACATAAAACAGCTTATATGGACAATTAGACACTGTTATGGACTTTAAAAATTAGAAGGCATTACCAGAACACTAAATTAAAAAATTGATGTCTTTGAAGTACAAACTGCATGTACTGAAAGAGTTATGGTAAAGTAGAATAAAGAAATTTAAATCTGCTAATAAAATCTATCTCTGCACGTGTTTTGTATACCGCAGCACTACTAAAGTAACGCGCTGCCAGGCTTGGGAGAAAATTTAAAGAGATCGAAAGGCACTCCAGAGTGCATAATCTTGTGTGCCGTTAGAGATAGGAGCGCGGCTATCACTTCATAGTTGGCTACGATGTAGGCAGGTTCTTCTTCTTTGTGTGCCTGAAAAGTAAAGTGGGTTAAGGTTGGTCTTAAAGATCTGGGGAGCGCGATCACAGTGCCCGAGAGATAACTGCCTGGGGCTGATCATGCATCCTTTTTTAAGAGGCTTTTGTCGTTGTCGCTCCGTACTTGTTGAAGCCTTACTGCCGGAGACGGAAATCCTTGGAGTATCAAAAAGTGTGCATTTTTAGGGTTGACCTTCTCTAACACTGCCCTTCCTTTGTGAGAAGACAGCATGGCTGTTATACGAAGGAAAACACCTTAATGTCGTCACATTTCTGTACAGCCGGTAGTACGACTTCGTCCTCGGACCTCATATTTGCTGATTTTAATCTCACTTCTCTTCAACTAACCTACCTGGCATGGTAAAACGCTGACAAACGATTGTTCAAGCTAGTATAGCCCGACTGCGTCATCATAATAGGCAAGCCAGACCATCACGTCAATGTAGCAGCACAATTGAAGAGTCCAAAATCACTGTTAGACTGTGCAAACCTGGTTATGCTCCATCATCAATTAAAATTGAATTACTTGAAATCTATAGCAGTGTAATAGATAGTCCCTATTTTCGTATTAGAAATATTTTGTTATATTACTGTGTATATTGATATTATTGTAGAGGAATTACATGATCTCCGTCTTATGCTACTCTCCAATTAAATGTGAACAATCAAATAACGTTTTCATTGTAGTGTAAAAGGAGAGATTTACATTTGCTAAAGGATTAGTGCTTTTCAATGATTATATATATTAAAACTTTGTCTAGAAAATTTATAATGCAGCTCTATATATCCGGAAGTGAACTTAAGATAAAAGAAATATGTCAATTGGTGTTTTGCTTCAAAAAATGGGCATGTCTAACCTGAAATTCAGTGATCAATCTGAAATATTATAATACTACGACAGTGAACTTTTCCGAAAAAAATCGCACACAGACATTATTTAAACGGAAAAATCTTCTAAGATATAAACAAACACGTTTTTCAAAATCTGCAGCACTATTATTTGAATGCTTTTGAATCTTCTGGTTGAAACGATATGAACTGAAATCGATCAATCTCTGATGCCATATATGTATTCTGATTGAAGTGCCTTCAAACAAGTATGATTTAAATTCAATTGTGGCTGCCAAATAGAATCCAGGACGTACTTCGTCTTATTCTGGACTCATCAGCTAGATATACCTGCATCCCAGTGTCGATGTTTCCAGTGAGTTTCAAACTCTGTTCGTTTCGTGTCGTTTGCAGGTTAGAGATTAAAAATATAAGCTAGGCGTGCTGTAAGCTATATGGACGACTATTCTGCAGAAACATAATATTAATAAGTAATCCTAATAGCTGTCATCAAAAATCAAGCTATTCTTTCTAAAATGCATGATTATTCACATCCAGATATTCACTCACTAAATGCGAGGAAGATAGTAGTAAGTTCAATAACAACAGTTCGTTTAGATAATTTATCTGATGGTTCGGCGATTTATGTCTCTAAAATTAATGGAAGCTTGTTTCATAGCATCTCCTAAATAATGCATCACATACTTTATATTGATATGTTCCCTGATTGATACAAATATTAATACTGCATCTTCAAACTGTTAACCAGTCCCATACAAAACAAGAAGATAGGTCTAACCGGAAGCTGTACTCACAGAGTAATCACACAACAAGATTGTTTTCATGGCATACAGTAACACCAATAAAAGTGTTATACTCTATGAAATTAACTTTTAGCCAAGTGATTAACTCAGTTGATCATTTTACCTTAAGTAACGCTGGACACCAAATAACCTTTCAAGCATGTGACATTTTAAATACTTTATATAGTGTTAGGGTTTGTAAATTAGGATGACACATCGACATCTACTAACGAATGTATAACTAGCGACACAACAACAGGTGAGCTAAGTTATTTATCCTCGCCCCAGCCCAGCTAACTAGAAGAAGTCCAACGTCACCAAGAAGCGTTGATTCTATAGGCAGCCTGTCAGGCAGAAAACAAACACTCAACTTATGCGCGTATGTACAATAAAGAGAGCGCCCTTGGAAGTGTCAAAAATTGCGTACTGAAATAAAAATGGGGGTCAATTGAAAATATCCTGGAGGACTTCCGGCGGAAGATGTTGGTCTGATGATGAGAGATCTGCTGCTACCCACATAAGTAGCTAGTTCGAATATCTAGTTCATCTATCCCCCTTACATCAACTTCCTACATTACGTGAAACCACCTTTCTATCACAAGAGGTTCTGTCCACAACTATGGTTGGGTCTGTCATCACGAGTATATACCCGAAACCCAACCTCATATGCCGGAAACTTCTTGGTCGTTGTTCGTGAGGTACTATATGGTAGCACCACGTAATGGATTGTTCCCAGTTTTCTTCCAATGAGGGACACTGCTAGAAATTAATGTCACGATAATGCACCATTGAGCGTCATTCGATAAATGAATAAAAGCTTTTTATTGACGTGGTAGGTGACTCCAACCCTTGTGACCTAAAAAGTGCCCTCATGAAAGTATCCACAAACCTCACCGAATGAAAATTGAACTACGAGTAATAAGGTGGAAGTCAGTAGTGTATAGTGGATGGACGCCGGCAGGAAATCATAAAAATAGCAAGAGAAAGACATGAATCCATTGTTTGAAATAATCATGTCTGACAAGTCATTGCTGGGAAAAATCTAATTTAGGATCCGCAGTACCTTCATAGTCGACGGTGGCACCATGTGGAGAATCTCTAGCCATTTTAAGAAGGTATCCACCACAATTAGGTAGGTGGCTATATTGATTGGGCCAGAAAAGTCTATGTGTATCCGTGATCTGGGGTACTCAGACTGTGGCTATGCGATCGGTGGTACTTTAAAGTTGAACTCCGAAGCCTGCTGACACTGCGCACTTGTCAAGTCGATGATGTATTGGTCCATCAGTAGCCAGTATGCAAAGCTCCGGGATATGGACTTCAATGATAATGGGTTTATGCTACGCCCATAAAAATGCCAATTCTTCTTAGAGCTAGGGAAATATTTGAGATTTATTTTCAATGCAACATGTCGCCGACAGGATCGTGAAAATGTTCGAGCTATACAACTAATGCCGGCTCTTGCCAATGTTTCTGCACTACGATTCCTTCTGGGACTAACTAGCTATTATTCAGCCTTCGTATGGTCAATGCATATCATCTGGTCTCCGCTAAATTAACTGTTGCATAAGAACACAACCTGGAATTGAACACCAAAGTGTGAAGAAGCATTTAGCAAACTCAAGTCGATTATTAGCTCTCAACTATAAACTGACTCGCCACGATCCGTCAGTGTCAGTCATTGTGGCTGCGGATGCTTCAACCTTTTGAGTTGGTGCCGTCATTTCACACCGATTTCTTAATACTACAGGAAAAGCTATTATGAACTCATATAGGGCACTAACTCCGACAAAAAGAAAATACAGTCAGATAGAGAAAGAAGCACATGCACTTGTTTTCTCTGTACGGCGTTTCCATAAATTGTTATATGGGCGAAGATTTACGTTACTGACGGAACACAAGCCACTGCTCACAATTTTTGATTCGAAGTTTGGTGTCCCAGTTCATTATGCGAATCACCTACAACGTCAGGCTCTGGTTCTGTTGAGTTATAACTTTGATATCCAATACCGACGCATCCAACTTTTTGGCCAGATAGACACCTTATCTCAACTAATCAGCGAGCACCATGCGGTAGAGGACGACATAGTTATTGCCTTGCTATTCAGGGAAGACTACACAGTATCTTACTTGATGAATGCCGTCCGTATCTTACCAGTATCTGTTCCATAGATTCAAAGTGTCTCCAGGAACGATGCAATAGTTAGAAAAGCTATGAAATACGTCATTCAAGGGTGGCCCCACATCGCTTTCGAGGACGACATTAAATAGCTTTACCATCGTCAAAACTCGTTATACGTTGTAGATAATTGTTTAATGTTTAAAGGGAAAGTGGCTGTGCCGAAATCATTACGACCGAGAGTGTTACAACAATTCCACATTAATCATCCTGTAACAAAACGAAGGAAGTCCATATCCCGGAGCTTTGCATACTGGCCACTGATGGACCAATACATCATCGACTTGACAAGTGCGCAGTGTCAGCAGGCTTCGGAGTTCAACTTTAAAGTACCACCGATCGCATAGCCACAGTCTGAGTACCCCAGATCACGGATACACATAGACTTTTCTGGCCCAATCAATATAGCCACCTACCTAATTGTGGTGGATACCTTCTTAAAATGGCTAGAGATTCTCCACATGGTGCCACCGTCGACTATGAAGATACTATGGATCCTCACATATAGTTAACCCCTACATTAAGGCTTGATGATGATGAGTACTAATGATGAAAACCAGCTATGTATAACTTCTTCATTTTTCAAGTATTAACATATGTAATAAATTTATTGCTTTAATTTACTTTGTTGACGACTTTATTTAAGAATTCATTGCAATGTTTCAAGGCTGACAGACAAACAATAATGCACACAGTGTACAGAAATGTGCATCATGCAAGATCAGGAGTAGGAATCAGGACAAGCAGTATGAAAAATGATTTAGTAATTTCGTATGAAGTCTTTAATGATCACAATGTTATTTTAAGGCACGTTTTAGGTTGACATTTTGCAAGCACAAACACATGAGTTATGAATAGAGAAGAAAGACTTGTCCCCATTTAGCTGGTCTTTCCCTGTTTTAAGTAAACGTATAAAATAATTCGAAATAGCATGGCTCAACTTCTAAGTGAATTATAACAGTAAGCATTATTGTAGAAGAAACTTAATTTTAGAAATAAAATCTAAATATTGATGTTTAAAGGAAAAGAGTTATGGAAATTCATTTGTCTAATTCCCTTAGTGTTATTATTATTATTATTTTCTAATAACCTTGGTTAGTGAAGTCATTTTTATTTGTAAAAATGGTTGAAACTACATAGTACATTTGACATGTAACTTACAACTAATTTGTGCAATTAATCTGTTATTAGCCATAAAAATGACTTACATACTACGCTGGAATCGACCTGCTAGATAACTCTCAGTACAAATAAATATAACTGGATGAAATGGTTTTAAGATGAATGTTTATAGTCGTCCATGTGACGACACTTAGTAGTAGCATGATCTTTCAAATATATAAACATATCTTTATAACTACATTATTCAGTATTAATCATATGCTTAGCAGCGAACCAGCCTAAAAATAGATTTCCAGCTATTAAAGAAAAAGCTATTATCTTGAAACAGACTACTCAGCAGAAGATAGTATAGCACACTGATGTTATTGATAAAAGATAGTTTTACTTCGAAAACTGAATACGGTTAAAATTGTAAATCCTTAGATTTTCATTCAGTGATTGTGAAATGTCTGGTGTTCACAGTGAGACTAAAAAACTAGTGTTCGGCTCTACCTAGACTTCTATATACATAATCCTGACAAACTGCAAACCTTTAAAAATTAGCTGTCGAATGCTTACTGGTATGAATGATTCTTTAGATAACATCTAATCGTGATGGAAGCTACTTTAGAAATAATAAGTTTATCATACTTCCGTACAATGCAGTGAAATGATTGAAATATTACTGTGTGATTGATAGTGAAACTTAGAGTGACGATTGCGTCGTTCAGTTTCCGAAATTTCTAACATTGTCTTTCACTTATTATAATTTAAACTATCAAGAAATTTGTCAACCTTAACATTTAATGTAACTCAAGGTGAAGTGCATGAACTTGTGACATATTACGGCTTTACATAATAATTGAGTCAATCAATTATTTATAATAATATGTTTTATCTTCATATATGTATCCGAAACTTAACATCACTGACTAATTTTCGTTACGTATTTAAAACAGATAAAACATGACACAGCACGTACGCGATAGACACTCAATAAGTCAAAACAAATGACGCGTACATCTACTACAACTACAGCATAACTACAACAATATGATTCCGTGTGCTGTTAGAGGTGTGATGGTGACCATCACTTATTGGCTGCCCATACCATGGAAGGATACTAACTCCTGAGAGACCTGTAGAGGAAACTGGGATATTGTTAGTCTGGGCGACCTGAAAGAGTGGTAGCAGAGCCCAGGGGACAATTGCTTGAGGCCAATGACGTTCGACCATTTTATGGAGGAGAGGTTTTAAGTGTTAGCACTGTCGTTTAAAATCCTTATCACCGAAAACGAAAATCCATGGGGAAAGGTAAGGTGTGATATTTTTAGGGTCGACTTTTCTAACGCTTTCCTTCTGTTTAGAGAAGATAGAGTCACTGCAGATGCTGGCTATACGAGGGAAATCCCCCCTAATTCTAGCATATCTCACTACGGTCAGCAGTACAACTTCGCCCTCAGTCCTTAGATTGCTGCAGTTAGTCTTATCATTCTCCAGCAAACTTGCCTGGCGTGGTAGAACCTAGAGAAGCATGCATTCCAGCCAATGTATCTCGGTTGGGTCATCATGCTGGCAAGCCTGACCACCACGTAAAGGTAACAGATACGATCGGCACTTAAAACGTACTTATAAATAAACTAAACTTTTTATGTAATCATCACACACATCTAAATAGTTTTTCTTCTAGGGTACTTAATATTGTTAGTTTAAATCACGAGTCTAGAAACTTATAAAGTAACAATAATACGAATTTAAGTCTAATGACTAAGTTTGAATTTTACTTTGTAAGTACATAAGTTTAAACCCTCAAATTGTAAAGAATTTGTACAATAACTAGACTTAAATCAGTATAAATATATTTTAACAAAGAATCTGTCGCAAATTTAATTAATAATCATTTTTAAAGTGTTAAGTTTGTAGAAATTGATTGATTTGGAGTTAATTTCTAAATCAGAAGGATGATATTTGGACCATTTCCGAGCAAAAGAGGTTAATTAGCTATCAAATCAGTAAAATGGTTCATGTTTACAACTGAATCTACAAGTACTTGTTTTGAACCTGTGTTTAGTCATTAGTTGGCACGGTTGTCGATGATATGCCAGGCACCTAAAGAAGATTTATTATCTTCGAGAGCTATTTATCTGTAGACTATTCCAGTATTTTTGGTTATATCCAAAGTGAACAATTTATTTCTATTAATATTCAGTTCCCCCCTGCCCTATCCTTCCATTTGATACATTAGCTGTTATTATATCATTTCTCACTGATGAACTATGGTTAATCAATTGCGTATACGAACTTCAGTTCACATTCACTATTAATCCTATTTTGCATTAATGTTGGTTTCCTATTTGGTTAACTGTGAGGTCAGGTTTAATGTATGTATAAAGGAATGTATGAAATATGCTTCGATTCTGTCTGGTTGGTCTACCGGCTTGTGTTCTTATTTCGGCTTGGAACTAAGTGCGCATAGAGCAGACGTGCAGTTATCGACTAGGCACACTTAGTCAGCATTCGGTCAACCAAACAAGGTTTGTCGTGTCATAACAGTCAACTGGATGCTAGAGACCGTTGTAAGAATAAAGATTTCAAGGTAAAATTGCAGAAGAGGAACCACAAAGGAAGCATGTTATTTGAACATGATGAGTACTTCCCAACTCAAGATCCCATCCGGAATGCCGTTGTTTGAATCAAAAAAGATAAAGAGTAGATATACTATTAATTTTGTGCATATTATTCATTTGATTTTCGCAATTGAACTTTCATACTCTTCCCGTCTTTCTTTACATAGTAGACAATGCAACTGTAGGAGGTATAAACTACAACCATATAAGACATGAGTTCGTATCACATTATTTAAGAGTCATAGACTGGGATGGAATAATCACACAGTGCTCATCCAGTGGTTCGTCATTTTATACCACTCCGTAAAAAAAACAATCGTTCATTATAAAACAAAGACGTTATTTATAAAATAACTCGATGAGGAAAACTTCCAATTATCCAATTATCCTTGATATCTAAATAATGTTTTACTTGCCTCAGAACTGGCTATTCTTGTGACTAATAATTTTGAACTAATAAATGTAGAACTTGATGATCATTTATCGAAAAGAATATTCTTCGTTCAAACGTCTTTGTTTTTGACAAACATTCATTATAAGCTAATTCAGAGATTTTAAATTTAGCAGTAATTATCAAATTTATTTGGATATGAACACAATATTATCGTTTAAGACAGAACTATCAAACTTAATAATTAGTGTACTGATTCATTACCAGCTACCTAGAATGATCATGAATTAACCTTGAATAAACTTTCTGGATATGAATCAACAAGAATGCAGGTTGCACAAATTAAAAACCCCGAAAATATATTCCAAAGGTTTGAATTTGGTTTAGCTTGTTAGCTAGTTTGTAATAAACAATAGTAGCTAAGATATACCACAGATGTGAACACCATCGAGAGTAGGTATTTCTTTTAATTTAACTCTAGACTTCAAGTCACATTCATTGTAAAGGTGCAGTAGGCATATATTTAGTTGTTCTAAGTATATCAAGAACCAAATAATAGTAAATCTTACTTTGCTCGTTTTGGGTTCCAGGTCAACTTTCATCGCTTAATGAATTCCGAGCAATTGAAATAACAAGAAAACACTGAATGCTTAATATATATTCGCTAACATTTCAGTTAATAATATGTTACTCAATGATGGATATTCATTTATCCTCACTAATATTTTTATTCCAATTCCAGTAAACAAACTCACACTGCAACTTACAGACATATGTAAAACATATAGGACAGGGATGAAGTTTACAGTCTTACGATTTTGTTACAACTATGCTTGAAATAACTAAAATGGATCTGTCGTCACTATGGTCAAGATTCCCGGAAAATGAATATATTCAGTGAGCCGATATTAGTGTATTCTCTAATAAATAAAAATACTTACAAGCAATATTATGTGACAAAATACAATACCTTTATTAACCGTACACAGTTTATCTTCAATAAAATACTTAGGATACAAAACTTTTTTACAAAATGCTCGAAATAACTGGTATGAAATCTTGTGGTACTCGAAAACCGTTGTGTCATTACCAGTCAATAAATAGTTAAATAAATTAACAATGTTAACAGTATAGAAATGTAGTACTTTATACTTACCTAAAACAAAAATCACTTTTGCTTTTGCTAACTTTTGATCTGTCATAGTGTATGCGTAATTTTACCAATCCTGTTTAGTCGACAGTGATTCACCACGATCACAACCAAGTGTGATAATTTGAAATTTGTGAAAGCTATATCACTATTATCCTTTATATTTCATTTAAGCAATAATTGAATAATGTGTTTGTCTATCCAAATAGTATGCTATATTCGTCATATGATTGGAAGAACTGAAAAAAAATTACTTTATGTCTTATGATCAGCCTTCCATGTGATTGGCTCTTTATCATAAATCATACTACAACACATAAGGACTAGATTTAACCTTCAATAAAATAACTGTCTGCTGAGTATTTATGCTACATTCCTTATTATTTATTTTGATCATAGTTAATTAAAGAAGTTCATGTGACTACAAAAACATCGTGGTAATTCCTAAGGTGTCGTTTAGCTGAGCATGGAATGTATACGTTAGAATCTGATATCAGTTGAAAATCGAACCTAAACAACAGTGTAATGTTACAGAACAAACCAATCAGAAACGAATTACTGACCTCAAGGTTGCAGCGATACGCATATCTTTTGTTTAAAGGCAGACATCATTATACATTATCTCAAGTGTAAAATTGTTGGAATAAATGAAAGTTCAATAAGAAAAACGCAAATATAACAGGGGAAGAAGTATTAACGAAAAATACGTAAATACAGAATCAGCGAATGTGTTGAGCACCCGGCTGCCATTTAGAGCTAAGGTGAAGCCATTCGTACGTACAGGAAAAAGGCCTGAATGTACGGCCAAAATTGATTACGTTATGTTTGGTCATTTGTCATCTTTTCCTCACTTTTTTGTTGACTAGGTACTACTATTTGTTAAGTCTGGTTGTTACAGATTTTCGGTATATGGGACAGAACTAGTTCTGCAGAAGATAAGTGATAGAACAAAACAAACTTTCATACATTTGTTT
Organism: Schistosoma japonicum; assembly: GCA_025215515.1. Taxonomy (NCBI): domain Eukaryota; kingdom Metazoa; phylum Platyhelminthes; class Trematoda; order Strigeidida; family Schistosomatidae; genus Schistosoma; species Schistosoma japonicum. Next base: position 30,879,582 of record CM046061.1, read on the forward strand.
CGCCTTACGAAAATAAAACGGGATGACTTAATTTTCAGAATACCATGAATCCATTGCATTTAGTAAATTTTGTACTAGAATTCGTAAAGACCATAGCAATTAAGATGATAAAAAGCGACAGCTCAGTTCAAAAGAAATATGTGATCAATCTCTAACTTCCTTGATAGCAACAATAGCGCCTAATTTTCATCTTTCCGTAGAATTATGTTTAATACTCAATATATTTAATTCAGTTCTTCATCTTACGTCTCTAATTATTATTTTGCCAGATTACTGAACATTATTTGTAAAATTATCATCAAAAATATATTTTAAGACACTTCTAAAATTCCTAGTCCTTAAATTAAACTGACCTTTTTCACAATTCCACTGACCCAAGTCATAATTCAATTCTTTATTACTACTAATATATTCGCTTGCATGTAGCTGATGAAAAAGCACGAAATACAAAAAATTCATGGTATTCTGAAAATTTCCTCGTTCTTGAATTATTAAAACGAACTTTAACACTAATAACAAGGAAACTGTTCTACCAGGAGCAAAAGTACATACAGATAACTGTGGTACATATAAATACCATTAATATTTAGGTTACAAATATGATATTGTATTATACAAGGTGCACTTTGCAAATCTATCACTAGTTATGCATACTGGCAACACTGAGTCTTTGCATCACTTAAGAAAGTACTTGTGTTATAACAAAGGTTCCGAAGGCCGATAACATTTTAGTTATATGGGTGAGTTTATTTATAGTAGTTTCTTTGTTTAACAACGAAAAGATGACAACAAAAATATGACATATTAATAACCATGTAAAATCTTCATATTACCTGTAATATTAGTGTTTATATCCCAATAAACTATTAGCTTATTTATATTTGTATTTTCAAATATATAAAAGTGGTTAATGAATAAAAACGTTATTTGGTTTATTCTTCATCTTGTCACGGACAGTTTAACAGTCACGATATTTTGTTCCTATAATAATCTGTAACCATTTTTATACCAAGACATCGTTGTATGAATACCAACACAAGGAGAATTCATCGAATGAGACTTAAAGTATACGTATTGCAACATCTCTCGTTTTTCTAAATAAATTCATTGCAAGTAAATGCAAGAGACTCTTCTTTAAAAATCTATGATAACCATTCCACATAATTATTATCTGATATTTTGCACTTTTAAGTCACCTGGATCATGTTTTATGGTAACGACCAACAAAGTACGGTTTCTGCGTAAGTAATCAATAATGTGTAAAGTCAACTATCAAAACGCATGTTTCATGTACTATATTTACTAGTTCCCTGCTCTGATAACTATAGTAGTGTATTTAAAATAAACCAACAAACTTCTGCATTTCTATCAATAATTGTGGTGATTGTGGGTTTGAATATCCTGCATACTGCCAATTAATTTGGATCCAAATGACCTAGAATTTAGGAGCCCTCAACTTCAAACAGTGAAACAGCTTAAGAATATTCAGGATCTTCAAAGTCTGATGATTTATCTTAGGACTGTAAAAATTAGTTAATTACTTCATAATAACTGCTAAAACATGAACTGATGCACACATAAGAGATAAATATTTTTCTAGTAAAAAATTTGTTTCTGAAAATACGATGGTATCATTTCATAACCATTGTGAATATCTCCTCTTCATAGAATAGAATGAGCGTTTCGAGTTATTCATACAATTGGCGCTACACTAATTTATACATTACTGAACATTTCAAAGTATATAGTTTTAGCCATAGACTGAAACAGTAATAAGCTCTTTAAAACTATCAAGTCATATTGTAAGAATAATTATTACGTAAACATTCCTATAACAAATTGATTTCTTGGTGCAAAAATATGAAACGATTCAACGAGTAAGTCTTAGGAGACTTTTGCAATTTAAAATTTGGGAAATAGAAGCAAGTGGTAATCAATATTGATAATATTTACCAAGCGACAATATATCTATAATAGATTGTGCGACAATTATGTTATAATAATATGCAAGAAGTCATTTGAAAGTTATGAATTTCACACAAACTAGCATATTACGTTACGTATTCAACGACGATTTAGTTTTATATTTATAGCTACTTTCAACCTATTAATGAACAAAATAACAAAAGAAACGGTTACTTCCTAGGAAACATGTAATTTTTACATAACTTGTTGAAAACGAAAATATAGTTTTGTTCAATGACTTCATTAAAATTACCTTTAAATAAATTCCATCGATAGTGAATAATTTTTAGGAGGAAGCTAATTTTACATTATTACTTTATTAATAACTTCAAACTTTGTTCATCAAAACGCAAGAATGAATTAAAATTGCTTAACATTCTGAATTTCATAATTGCATCCTACAAGTTACGTAAATATCCTCATACCTGACACTATGATACCGTGACCCTCAGGTTTCAAAATTCTAGACTTCGTTTAAATAAGTTATAAAGGAGGCTTTGAAGAAAATATGATCAACTTGAAATGCTATATTTTCAAGATATTGAGTATAAACTTGATGTCAAATTACTAAATGCATAATTATTCACTTTTTATATTCTCTTGATTGAAAGCTATCAACGTTAACAAGATATTCTCATATTCTTCAGGTAAATTCCTTATTTGTTAATTTATAACAGACTTATCGATTGTACATAAAATTGGTAACTTACGTATGTCAGAATAGTTTAAACTAGTGTTAATCTCTGTACAGTAGAATCATCATTAGATTTAATCAATATTAGCATAGTTATTACATTCATTTATTTTTAAAAACAGTGGTTAAAACAACCTAACAGTGTAGTAACTTACTTTGATTTCTTAACCATTAAAATAATAGATAAATATCACCAGATAACTTTTGGTGCACGAACTATGAATCAATACATTTTCATGCCTAGAAAAGATAATTATGTAAATGCACTATATACATACAGAAATATAAGTTATTTGACTACTTACGGAAACATAAAATGATACTTTTCTATTCAAGAAAAGAATGAATTAAAAAAGGTAGTTAGAATTCTTATTAATACAATGTTTTCTTCCTAGGTTGTATGGTATATTGTCATATGATTTCAACATAATGAAAATTCACTGCAGCTAAGATTTAGACACACACTGGCATAACATAGTAACATGCTACGTTAACGAAGCCGTCTTCTTACGGACTTGTACAGTGAATAACACAAAAATATTATATTTGTTAATGTGATCGATCTTTACAAACCTATCTTTTTGTAGGTCTACAGTTAAAGTGACTGCAGATTCGATATTTGTTCATATAAATAATGCTGATAATGCATTGATATGACTGATGTAGATCTGATATGGTATGCTGAACAAACCAGTGGCTTGATGTACTAACTCATATTGACAAACGTTCGATTCTGAACTCTGAAGAGCTATCGCTGGACACCCGTAATAGTTTTGTGTCTCAGAACCAAAGATGTTATCAACGACGTGATACACGACAATGCAGTATAAGTAATAAATATTTGCAAAATCAAAGACGTTAGTGGTGAGAGAACTCGATAAAAAATTTACAAATAATTAACAATAACATGGAGGCAAAAAGAAACATAACAACAGTTAGTAGGCTCACTGGAAGAATACAATCAGGAGAATTTCGTTTAATATATGCTGTTTGAAATTAGAAGTCCTAACTTCCTAAAACACAGGTCCCATAGCTTATTATTTGCATTTATTCAGCTTGTTATACTAACAGTATTATCCTTGAAACTTACCGAGAATAAATTAGTACTTGAAAAAATAAGGCAAATAATTTTATAGCCATAAGATTTTTCTGTAGTACAGATTCCATCTTAGAAAAGATTTTCCTGTGAGTATTGGAAACATTTCTTCTTGTCAGTTATCGACATATCTCTAAACTCCACTGGTTTTTAATGACTTCAATACTTTTTTATGTAGTTACACGAATAACTTATATGCAGTATAATGATTATCATTAACATCGTAGATTGTAGGCTAAATGACATGCATTTAGTAGGCAATCTTCAATGTTACTGAAATGATAAAGCTGTAGATGAATATTCCTGGATAGTATTTTGAACGCAAGTAGTCCACCAGCTTATATTATTCAGTAACAAAAATCTCTATCAAGTTCATTAATCATTGATAAAACAAGTTCATCTATTCTTACTAAACTTGTAACTTATCAGGAATCTCGGAGATTTTCAAAATAACAATACAATTTCTGATAGATAATTTATTTCCTTTAAGTTATGGATAAGCTCTATTTTTCATTCCCAAAGAATACGAAGTTCTTACCTATTTTCCGACTGTACAAATATTAAAATAAACTTTCCTGCTTCAGATTTATTCCGTCTAAATAATTATGAATGCAAACCCTATGTACTAAGGCATTTAAGACGCTAATCATTGATCAGTCTTTCAAGCGAAAGATTATATCGTCTGTATCATTTTAAATGCTTTTATACGTATGTGGAAAGTCGAAAAGTTTTGTAAAAATGTATCCCATTTCATAGTGTTACTTGATCTGATTACTCTTTGAGAATTATGAAGCACGTTAAATATTAGCACAGATTTATTTATGACATGTTTAAACAGTATTGAAACAATAAAACATGTCTGTTTCTAAATTCATTTGATTCACAATTTATAACTGAAGTTATAAATTCTGACTATATGTAAACTCATTACATCATGTTTCGATGTAATAAACCTGCTTAGTTTATGGCTTCGTACATTTTTTTATATAAACCCAAATAAACTGTTTCAATTTAAGTATACAGAATCAACTTAGTTTACGCATTACAGTTAAAATGTAACTGAACTTAAATTATTAAGTGTTTGTTATTTTTAAGTGACAACAACGTCCATGCATGATGATGAATGGTTACATATACAAATACTTTTAATCTTAATTAATCAGTTAGATAAGCAGTTGTATTATAGGTCTATATCGCATATGAAATGCAACAAATCGTTATATTATATTCTAGCAAATGTATCTCAAACATTAAAATCAATAATAAAAAACATATTTTCGGTCGTACGACATTTAGTCCATGAAAATATTTCCAGCAACGCTTTCACTGCTTCCACATTGCTTGCACAGATATACTCTAATTTTCTTTATCTTTTCACACCATAATTGCTGCAGGGAGTCCTTAGAAGCCTACTGCATCTAGAAAGTACGCTAATACTGTATCCGTTCTGAATCGAGCTTTTTTGAACTATGCGCCTTGACCTTGGAAAGTTTTGATGCTGGATTGACTTGCTTTTATGCGTAATATTTACCACACCAATTTAGAAACAGTCCGACTTCTGGTTAGGTCATAAATACATACAGCTACGTATATCTTAACCAAAAACCAAACATTTCTACGGTGTTATTTGAGATTTAATGAATTTTCAATGAATGTCGACTTTTGACAAATACCTTAATAAAACAATAAGGTAGTTGAATAGCCAATTTTATTGTATCGCCAATATTGCCACATTAAAATATCATCAGAAAGATAAACGTAGTGATTACTCTATCATTTAACAATACATTGGCAGAAATTACAATTAAAAATTTCATGTAATAAACACGATTTCATTAAACAATTAAATATGATCAAATTAATGATGACTGCTTAAATAATTCATGATTTTAAGATTGACTAACTTTGTTCTAGACTAAATAATGGAGTTCATTATCCAAACAAGCGTAACATTGATATATAAATTTATTAAGTAGTACAATACATAAGACATGATTACATCTAATAATTCTCATATTCAATAAATGGATTAATTCTATTTCTATAAAAAATCAAGCAAAATTGGCAATTTGACGACATTTAATGAAACAAACAAAAGTTTTGCCGAAAAATGAAAATGTGTTTTCTGTAAAACTTAACACTTTAAGAGTAACATTATTGATTAAAAAATTTTATTACCAATTAATATAAATTAATATATCACAGATTGATGTTGGCAGGGTACCATTGAAAACCAGGGAGCACTGGACAGCTGTTTCGTTCCAGTGTGGGACTCCTCAGCAGTGCACTCCATGGTTCCGCACCAGGGACTTCAGATTGACGGCAAACGCCTAACCATTCGCACCGCTGGGTCAGCATCCAATGGTAGAGTGAGACAGTTATCATCAGTGACAATGGATAATCCTAGCTGTATGTATCACAAATTGATGGAAGTGTGAATCCTACCATAGGATGCGGACCAAGTGATGCAGATAATAATAATAATAATTAGTGTCAGTGTCTAGGCTAAACTACCATCCGAATCGTATCGTTCAATCTATAATAAAACTGAGAAATTATTTGAAATTCTATAGGACTGTTTTAAAGTTAGCTAGTTGAAAATAATCAACAAAAGCCGTGTATCCATATTCCGTCTCAGTTGGCTTTACATCTACATAGTATACTTCTATTGACACAATGATAAAGTTAAACAGTGAGTTATTCAGGCCATGATTGATTACCCGAAATGTCTTTACTAATTAATACCATGTAGATAAATATTCCCGTAAAACAAAACAACAGAGTTAGAATTTACTAAAATCAAATCTAAACGTAGTTAACGGTAAAGAAAGTTACGTGGTTTGGGAATAGAATCAATAATTAATAAGTAACGACTTTTTCGGAGTATGAAAATTCTGAAGAATTCCCTACATGATAGGTCTCACACAATAAAAAATACGAAAATATTAAAATACGTAAAGAGGTTTCTAGTGGATGATCCTTTATTATAATAATTTACCAATCGTAAAGGGATACTTCACTAGCTAAAAAAAAAAATAAATAAATACGGTGTTTCTTCCCTCTGTAATACCAACTTGATTTCAATTTATCAGATATTATCAACAAGATTTATTTATTTATTGAAAATAATACAGCTATAGATGGAAACACTTGATGATAAATGCTTGCACGAAACTTAAATCACAACTAATTATCGTTTAAATCAATCTTAATCAAGTGAACAAAAGTGGCATGTGTATGGCAGCATAGCGAATACTCTAAAAAGTCCAAGAAATTTGTTCCGATCTTAGCAGAAGTAAATATAATATTTGTTGTTGTTTGACAAATAGTAACATAATAGAACGATTGCCGTAGCTAACAAGAATACTCTTTATAGTCTAAATGACAATAATCATCTGATTATGATTGAAGGCATGTTTTCTTGCTTCGTGAAATCCGTTTTTCATGAATATGACTAATTTCCATGATGAACTAGAAATTTTTCAGGTCAACTCCTTATGTCGTCGCAGGTATTAACTGTTGTCAAAATATAAAAAAACTGTTTTACTGGCTGGTGCAACTAAGCAGCACTTTATGGACTTGAACTATTATCAAAGAATAAAAATCCATGAACTTCACCAAAAACCAGCTAATTAGTTTGATTAAGTGATTATAAAGATAATTACTAAGTGGACTGTCCAGTGTCTAATAACTACATCTACACGTACGTATATAATTCAGTCAAACAATATCCGTTAGATTTTTATTTACCCCTAATGATATACGGAGAACTCTAACCAATACAGATAACAGTCAACTGAACTATTGATGCGACCTTTCAAAAACCAGCACGGTGACAGCAAACACTTTGAATGAATTGATTGTAGTTTTGTTTTATATTTCACGTAACCGTTTATATGCATACAAAGCATGACCAATTAGGGAAATAACATTAATATGAAACAAAGGAAAATAACAATAGGAAACTAAATAATAGCTATACAGTTAATCAGTAGTGACTAATGAATGGAAAATGACATGGCAACAGTCAATAGGTCTAACTGAAGGTTAGGGAGACGGGAATATAATAATAATAATAATAATAATAATAATAATAATAATAATAATAATAATAATAGGAATAAAACGTTAAATATCCATACGACCAAAATAAGTGTAGTAGTTTTCTGAATAACAGTTAACCGTTCTTCTTGAGTCGTCAAGTATATCTCACTGGACATACCATGAAGCGAATACCTATGTTTAGGTTAAATTTTTCTTCTTAACTTCACTTATTATTTTGTAAATCAAATAATCTAATGACGCTTAAATATTTTTAGAGTAAAAGTAAATGTGCTGTGATTTCTCCTCATCAACATTTGATCACATGCATATGCAAATTAGAATATTTTGCATTGAATGGTGTAATTTTCTTTCTCTAATTGCATGCTAATTAATTAAAATTTACAATGTGTTTCATAAATCTAAAATACACCTTCATTTGCTAATTAATCACATCAATACATACAAAAGTCATTTTGCTTTAATTGAGTACTAAACAAACAAATTATACATTTATTATTCTCCTTCAACATTTACGCACTTGTTTGTTCTCAGTGAATCACGTGGTGACAATGTGAATCTAATGTTAAGCATGAATATATATATATATATGTATATATATATATATATATATATATATAGTACGATGGGCATCTTCAAATCAACTTTCAGGAAGTAATCAATCTATGAAAGTAAATAATAAGACTTAAGTTGGATTGTGACTGGCAAGCGGAATCCAGGACGCGCGTTTCGTCCTATTTGGGACTCGTCAGCTGGATGCACCTGCAACCCAATGTCAATGTTCACAGTGGGATTCGAACTCACTCCATTTCGTGTCAAATAGTAACTGACCAGCTTCAGTCTATAACAAATCAATAGGAATATACAAATTCATCCTACTAAATAATAACACATCTTATTGTATTAAAACAATGCACAACAACAATAAATTAATAAATGAAAAAAAGTCAGGCGTGGGTGACAATGTAGTGTTAGTGTACTTTTGTTAAAAGTATTTTAAAATAGCATATAAACGTAATATTTTTGAAATATGAAAACAATTTTTGTATCTTTAGAGTACCTAGTGAAAGCTAATATAAGCTGTTCACAAAAATATGAACCGTAGGAAAAATGACATCCATGTAACATGGGTGAAATATGCACAATTCATACATCAAATCAGAATCCGGTGGGTAACATATTAAAATATAAACAAGACTGCGATACATAGCACGACTGTAATCCAACTTCATTGTTAGAGATCCAATTAATAAGTTTGATCAGTATAACAGATCGCACTATCCTATTAAAACATCCAAATTATTTAACTTAAGAGCAAAACTACCAAATTGTTTCTGACGATATGACTAATTTGGCAAAGGTATTACTGACTACGTAAACCGACATGCTATTAAGTCTGAAAAATATAATTAGAATCCACTAGGACTAGAATTTAGATACTGTGTTACTACTTTTTATAAATTTGTTACTTCAGTGAAAACAGAACAATACTTCTTAACTCGTAATCAAAAAATAAAGAATATCACATAAAAAAATAAAGTCTATTTTGAATTCAGTATGCTTTATTAAAAACAAGATTGAATGGAGATATAATTACGTTCAATTAATACCAGTATATACACCTAGAAACACTAATTTTCAATTAACAGCAGAATGTTATACATATGTACACCGGTCCAGATTGACACACTCAGACACAGAGAAGATAACTTCACCAAGCTTCATTCAAAAGTCATGTTTAAAGAATCAATTATTTAACTGATATGATATAATGGTTCTAAGGTAACATTTCATTCACATTTATTTTTCAAAATTTTAATGGGATGAAACGAACTAAAATCGTTTTCGTTAAAAAAACTTAGTCAATTAAGTGATTTACACGGAGTTTTAGTCATGTGATTACGCTTATTACAAGATTCAAAACCATGGAGTACCAAACAGCCGTTTCATTCTCTTTATGCTTTTCTTAGTTGTGGAATAACGATCCTGCAGGTGGTATGTTACCAGGCCAATGTATGTATCAACGTAAAAACATAGAACCTGGTGCTCATGTACATAGGTCTGAGTTACCACATCTCAGCAGTCCACCAAGTCAAAAGTGTAATAGTAACTTCAATGGTTAAAAGAAACAAGTTTAGTCATATAGAAAATGGTACAGGGAGGAAGAATTAGTTGGCAGAAAGGTATAATTAATTTTAAGCTAGCGAATTGAGAGAAAACAAAGTGTGAATGCACCTGGACAACTGCTACCGGTTTCGAGCCATGTCACCCGGTGTTCATCCATCGGTTAAGAAATTCGTGTGGACCACAAACAAATAGTTTGCATCCATCAATACAGCTCACACCAGCGGCCAGTGACTTCATGGATTAGTGCCATGATTCTGTCTTACTGCACCTAGATTTCATCCTACTCCAAAATCAGACAGCACCAAGGTAGACGATGGTTAGGCAAACGCAACACATGTCCCAATCAACTCAGTCGATAAAAATCCTCAACCTCATCAATTGATTTACCATCTCTCCTAAATATTCATTGACTATCCTCATTGCTATCTACACGACGATCTCAACAAACACGATGTTTCGAAGACAAATACAATCGATTACCAACGACTCACAAATGTTATCAACTCTAAAAAGAACCATTCCAGACATATATAGCAAGACGGAAATTGTGAAACTATAAACTACACTCAGATAGTGTGAATATAAATATGATTGCCTGTAGTTTACGTACAAAATATACAGTAAGGGGGTAAAAAACACTTTCATGTATAACACTACCAGTAGTTGGTTTACGTGATGATAGACCAATATTACATTATACTTTCTGCTGTTTCCGTTGTTTTTGACGATCAAAAGGTGTGACCGCAGTGCCCATGGAATAACTGCATGAGACAGATCACATACAATCTTCTAACAAGTGATTTGTTAGCTTCGTGCATGGGTAAGCCTCACCACTATAGACGCAAATCCGTGGAGTAAAATAAGGTGCTTAATTTTAGGGTTGACCTCTACTAACCCCCCACCTCACACTACCCTCCCGTTGTGGTAAAGAAGCACCTCCGTCATGCCGGTTGTTTGGGGAAAATATCTTGCACCTGTCACACTTCTGTACAATCTGTAGTATGACTTCATCCCCAGACTTCATGTTTGCTGCTTTTAGTCTTACCGTTGTTCAACCAACCTACCTGGCATGGCAGAACCTTAAGGAACGGTTGTTTCAGCGAGTATAGTTCAATCGCTTCATCATGGTAGGTGAGCCTGACCATTACGTTTAGGTAGCAGCAACAGTCAGGTTGTGGACATTAGTTTATAGATAGATTTCATCTTGATTTGAGTAATGTAGTCTGGTCATACGATTATAGTGGTTCGCCAACTTGAATTGATTCACATTTGTGTCAGGTTCTAAGCTAATTACGACTGACTACAGCCACTAGATATAGGCATGAGCACATTAAATAGACAATATCATTCCTGCGAAATCTACTTATATTTTGTACACAGATACAGTTCAATGAGATAATCCAAAAATTGAGAATAACAATGAATACATTAAAAATACTACGAGTGTCGAGAAAATATTATGCATATACAATAGACTAATTTTGTAGAAATTCAGTAGTATAAATAAGAGCTTGCACAAAAATACTTCCAAAAATGCTTAACAATGGAATACTAAAATCATATGTACAGTAAGAAAAACATCTGCTTAGAGTAATCAGGTTTGATTATATGGTCCAGCTGCTAAAAGTAAATAAGGATGAACATAGTGTAATCCAAGGAGTGAAGTACGTCTCGTATAAAACACCTCACTAGCACATGCATCAGAAACATCAGGACCGATGGCTGGAGAATAATAGCCTAAAATATTATGGCTGCCAACTCCACCGCTCTTACTATTTTTGCCGTTTTGGCGTACGAATTGCTGTTTGGTAAGTCGATGTAAAGCCACAAGATTAGTTTTCGATTTACTATCGGTGTTGCCAGTGGCTGAATTGGTAACAGCGGTTGACCACCCATTAACTGTATTCCATATTCGCAAAGCCCCCTCTAGTCCGCCTGTAGCTAGACGTCCTGAGTTGCCCGGGCAAAATGCAAGGGATACAACTGGACCAGTTAACCATTGACTTGAATCTGAGTTAGCTTCCTGAGAGTCAAGATCACCATTCGATTGATTCACAGATGTTCTTGATGCTGAATAACCCCCCAGTTGACCGACCTGTTGTCCAGAACCTAAGTCCCAAAGACATGTAGTACCACACCAACCTCCACTGGCCAAATAACGACCACACGGAGAAAATGCAAGACTCTGAACAGAACCCTGAAATATTAAAGATGAAAATGGTGAGAAAACTAAGTAAAAAATTATTTTCTAGTATTAACTAAATAGTGCTTATTGAGGGAAATTGGAGTATGACGTGATGGGACACTTGTGTTGAGTACTCAATTGTTCACATATATTTCAACTATTTAGTAGCTATGGTCAAACTAGTGAATGTTAACGAGAAATGTGAGCACTCACATTCCAAGATGCAAGTTATTCTTTTAATGATCGGCTGTGCTATCTGGTGTTGCATTTATATACACGAATGACTGAAATATAAACTTTGATTGATTGGTTCATTTATCTTGTGTTTATTCTACTGGGGCTTGAGACTGGTTAGCAGACCTACGGACAAAAAAGTAGTCAGTCCTTACTGATATTGGTTACTGTATTGATTCAAGCAAGGTTCTTATTACTATTGATAGGAGAGGATGACAATACTAAGGAGACGTTCTGGGATATTGTAATCTGCTATATAAGTCGAATGAGAACCGAATGGCATTTGATACCCAATTACACACTCAGAATCAATTACACTGGTGTAGGTACATTCACTATTTGTCTTCTTTGAAATCCCGAATGTGTATTTTTCTTTTCACAAACTACTTCTTCCTTCTAATCCTTTTTACTACCAATAATTTTATCACTATTTATACTACTTTATTCATCATGCTTTGCTAATGTAGTGTGGTATCTTGGACCGGAGAATCACGTTGCACATAACTGACTGACTTATACCAGCCACCAAGGAAAATATTTTACGGTTGTAATGAATTTGAATCTCTGAACATGAGTTAAAGATGTAAAATTCTTTGATCTAGAGATGGAGATAGCAAGCGATTACTAAAACTTGCATATTTTATTATTAGCGTTGAAAATATAATAATTAAATAAATGACAATTACGTTTTTTATATATGTTTATTATCCAGAACAAACACATCTTACAGACAGAAAAAGAGATAAAACTATAACACAATATAAAAATAGATGACGACAAGCTTGACTACCAGAGAAGAAAATTATTGTTTGAACCCTCCGTATGGAACATAGCGAATGATGTTACTTACTAACTAATAAAAAGCCCACCAATTATTTTATGCCTCATTTGTTTACTGAATCTAAATATATGTGATGACTTTTGTTGATTATTTACTTGCTCATAATCTCTAAATGTTGTGTACAGTTAGTCATAAATAATGCGGAGTTTGGCACATGAGTGCTACCTCAAGTTGTCGTACCACAACAGGAGACCAAATTAACAAGCTAAGTACCACTACATAGTTTGACGATAGAGAATTTAAAGGTATGTAAGGAATAAAAGTGGAACTTAAAACTTAGAAGAAAATAAAGAGCAAATGTACCTACCCCACAGTGACCGATTCAAAATCATGTCATCCAATATCTCCAGCTATAAAAATGTATATAACTCCTTATGTATACAAAAGACGGATATCAGATTTGACTGATCAATCTCTGTAGGATCCTGGATAAGCGTTATGCCTAAAGACTTGTGATTTAAAACAGGATATTGAATTTTGAGAGTAAACCTGTATACCTTTTGTGTGCCTCACTTGCGTAACAGTTTGGCACATTCCTTATTAATAAACACCTGGAGACACGAAAGTGATGTACGGCTTTAATCAGAATCAGCTTCTAAAATTATCTGTCAATGAAGTTGATAAAAATTAGACTGAATTGTTTTAGATTTCCTCAGTGTGGTGAATCCGGCATAAAGCTGATGATGAGGAACCTTAGTGTGTCAAATGTACTCATTTCCTAACTTTCCATTCAAATCCTAACCAGTAAAATATTTTGTACTTTTTACTCAATAAATTAAGATTATGTTTTTTCTATCTATCTAGTTAGCTTTTCACTAATATTAATGTTAATGTTACACACCAACCTTTCCTATTTCAAAACGAGATTCGCCCCCCTCTCGTACTATGCTGTTTTGCAGTGTGTTAACTAGGTTCTGTAAACAAGTAGTTGGAGATTTATGGTGATTTAACTGACGAATTTATTACACCGAAAAACATATGCACGCAAACAACTTCCCTAACGTTAATTAATTTATATGATCTTAAGATTGGCGTACAACTAGGCAAGGTTTCATAATAAAAAAAACTGAATCTATAAAAGTAACCAATATATTCAGAGGATATTTGAATCTGACTAATAATATGAACGACGTACCTTATGTCCTGTGTAGATTCTTGTTAATTTTCCAGAACGAACATCAAACAATCGTACAGCTCGATCAGCACTCCCAGTTGCAAGATAATTAACATTCGGATGTATACATACTGATGTTACATCACCTTTATGTCCAACAAAAACACGTAAAGCATCTGGAGCATGATCAGTTGCATATAAATGAGCACTACGATCGGCTCCTCCTGTTGCTATATAATGACCATATGTAGGAGCCCAAGTAACACACCAAACAGGTAAAAGATGGTCACGCCAAGCCGTCAGCGCCCCACCCCATATTAGAGTGGACCATAATCGAACAGTACCATCTGAGCTTGCTGAAGCAATAAGCTGGCGATCAGGACTAAATGAAACACTGAATACACTGCCAAGATGACCTAACAAATCCCGAGTCAGGTGGGTCTCACTAAAATAACATGGGAAATCAAGGCAAATATCACTTTGTACATACGTTCAAATAAAAGAAACTTGATACCTTAAAACATTTCATTTTTTATGATTTTTTAATAAGTAATTTTACGAGCCCAATATTTTTAGTTCGATAAAAACTCAGTCAGTTACAACGTAGAACTTGGTACATGCGTACATCATAAGTTCCGAATTTTAAAAAGTCCCAGCACTATTAATTTACGGATACGAAATCGACTATTCACATATTATTTTTCTGATAATATATGTACACTTGAATAAAGTGAAATGCCTAAAACACATCTAACACCCAAAAACTACATTGTTGGAGTACATTTAAAACAAGGCAGTAACTGTGGGTCCTACCCTAAAACAGTTGTTATCTTCACAATGACGGCTGATTCTAATAGAATAAATAGTTTAGCAACGCCCAAACGAAAACGAGTTTTTATGATAATGAAGACGTGTCACTTATAGCAGTAGAATTTTAATAGGGAGTCAACAACTGCCACAATGTGTTGCGTAAGCGCATGGTGCCATAAAGATTGTCGAGTGACAGAAATGTAAACAGGTTCACGAAAAATAAACCAGTTAAATCAACAGATACAGACTGAATTTGTGATTACTAAAGTCTTGCACGAAGGTCTCATATACACAGCATGCAACGTTATTAAAACTTGTCAGAGGCGGAAGTCGTTTAAATATTTCAACAAGGAATTATACCTATAGTTGGTGATTATTTGTGAGAAACTGTTTACTTGTAGTACGTGCTCAAACATCCAAACATTTTAGGTTTAAACCTCCGCCTGACAGACCAATCTAGCAGTATAAGACTATAAGAGATCAGCGACCTAGTCAATCACTCTGAAGAATCAACGTGAAACGCAAGCCAGACAGCTACTTTAGAGCAACCGTACTCAGTATTGAACAAATGGGTTTCTATTTTGAATCTGACACTTACTTCGGTTTTGACAGCTTAGTATTATCGTTAGACCTCATAGAAACTTGTATTCGGTCATTATTTACTACTTTTACAAAACATAAGTGGTTAAGTAAGTCTTGCACATAGGTATTTAAGTGACTGAATATCCGCTGAAATTACCAGTAAACATGGCATGTCTTTAAGCTTTGAAATATCTAAGGGCTATATTTGGCTGCACAAGCAGCATACATAATAGGAGAAAAAACAAAAGATGTTGAGAAGTTACAAACAACGTTTATACTAAGTCAAAACTAATCTTGAAAATAGGACTATTTAAAATGTCCCGTGAAACTACGACCAGTAAATAAAAATTTAACACTGACTTACTCATTTTCATCATATAGCATATTGGTTTTGACTCTTGAATCATCTTTATCCAGTAAGCTCAATTCCGAAGCCGGAAGCATACGCCTTAGAGATTCGGGTCCTAGAGACCACACACGAATACGACCTGATCCGAATCCAGCTGCAAGCTGTGATGAGTCATCACTAAAGCTGCAACATGTTACGCCACCCCTTCGAATAGCTAGGGTTGATTCACCAGCTTGAGCATTGCAGATTGTATAAAGTACTGTACTAGTACCCATTGAGGATTTTTGTGGATTTCGCTGCTGATAATTACGTAGAAGAGTAGATATCTCTCGTGAAAGAGCCTGCTTACTTTCAATGTAAGATTCACGAAGCTAGAAAATAAGTATAACAGCTAGAATATAGCATAGTTTATAGTTACAAACCAAAGAAAATGATCACTAAAATTATGCCAAAATTATTATATTGAACTTGGGACGGAAAATATTGAAACTAATAATTTAAAAAGTGAATTTGATGGATCAAGATTGTTGACATCAACTGTATGAAAAGAGGGGGGACTTGCATAGACTTTTGTGAATTCGAACGGTGAGACACGAGTAAAAATAAAACTTAATTTCAAACCTTCAATATAGGTGACATATGGTATGCACCAAATGTGAATGATGGCCATAAATCCTACAATAAAACAGACATCATATAACAAGTGTAAGCAGATTCTAAATGCAAAACTTTTCTGACTGAATAAAATGTGATTCAAACAATTGACACTAGTGTTGCAAATCAATACCTACTAAGCTTAGGTTGATAGAAAAAGTCGTTCATGAAGTGTAGGATAAAATAATTAATTAATCAAAAGATACTACCTTAGGTAAGGGAATTCGATCAAGAGCTGGAGAGTTAGAATCAGATTTGTTCAAATCCGTTGAAATAGGTCTACCTGAATGTCCAGAGCCCGACACCATCCCATCTCTGCGTTTCTTCTTCTTCACAACATTTTGATCTCCATTGTCTTAAAAATGACGAGAAACAGGAATATTTTACTCACTTTGAGGTTTAAGTAAACTCGATTTATCTTATATATTAACCGTCTAGAATGGTGAATATTTATAGTGAAGCCTGAACGCTACCTACTTTCCATAACAGTAAGTACATAACTCGAATATTTCT
Organism: Schistosoma japonicum; assembly: GCA_025215515.1. Lineage (NCBI taxonomy): Eukaryota > Metazoa > Platyhelminthes > Trematoda > Strigeidida > Schistosomatidae > Schistosoma > Schistosoma japonicum. The sequence continues at coordinate 30,896,808 of CM046061.1, forward strand.
AAAGGATGAAAAGGTTCTACATCGATCAGCGACTTTCATCAGTATTTAAGTGTTTCGTATGCAGTATCATATGAATACGAGTGAAACAGAAACTCCAGAAATTTGTTCTAGTTTACGAGTATGTGGAGAAATAAACTTGACCGCGTAGTTGTATACTAAAAGGCTGATAAAAAGCCTACGCAACGACCGTGAACAGTGGTGGGTGGCGAAAGCAAAAACGATGGAAAAGGCAGCGGCGATAGGCAACTTTTTCGACTTATCAAGGAAACTGGTATTAGGAATCCAAACGTGAGTGAGACTATCTCGGAAAAGAATGGGATTATTATTCATTCTCAGTCCAGGAGATTGGACTGATGGGCAGAACACTCTAGGGATCAGTTCAACTGGCCTTCAGCCACACTTAGGTTGCCTACGATCCCCAGTCATCCTGAACGGCAAATCGACTTAACTTCTAGTCTTTATGAAGTTGAGAAGGCTATAGGAAATCTGAAGCGAGGTAGAGTAGCAGGTCCTGATAGGCTTACCCCTGAAATATTTAAGGATGGTGGTCCAGTTTTAGCGGCTAGATTGACTGAAATCTTAGGTAGAATCTGGGAACTGGGCGTAATACCATCTAACTGGTCTCAATCCCTGAGTGTCCCGATTTATAAGAAAGGACAAAAGTCTTCTTGTGACAATCACAGGGGAATCAGTCTGACTAATATAGTTTCTAAATTGTTAGCCTTGATTATACTTAGACGCCTAACTAGAGCTCGTGAAGAGCAGACTAGAGAAAACCAGGCTGGATTCAGACCTGGACGTGGCTGTATAGACCACATCTTCACACTGCGACAGGTCCTGGAACACAGACATCCATTTAGGCGTCCTACAATAGTTGTCTTCCTGGACCTAAAGACGGCATTCGACTATGTTGATCGTGAGGTTCTGTGGCAGTGTGTCATCGAAAGGTGTACCAAAGAAGTACATTAACCTTGTACAAGCTCTCTACTCTAAAACTACAGGTCAAGTGAGAGCTTATGGCGAACTGTCATCGGAATTTCTCACTTCAAGTGGTGTCCGTCAAGGATGTCCACTTTCCCCATTCTTGTTTAATTTTGTCATAGACATGCTCCTAGATATAACCTTATCTTCGTCTGACTTTTCAGGAGTTGACTTTCTACCAAGAGCCTCGCTTACTGACTTAGAGTATGCTGATGACATAGTCCTATTTGGTGAAGACGCTGACAAAATGCAGAGTCTTCTGACTACCCTGAGCAACAATGCAAGCATGTTCGGGATGCGGTTTTCCCCCTCGAAATGCAAAATGTTGCTTTAGGATTGGGTTGCATCGGCACCTGAACTAGTGATAGGGAGTGAAGTAGTCGAGCGTGTAGACCGCTTCACGTATCTAGGGGAGTCTCATCAGTGCTGATGGCCTGGTGACGGACGAAATCTCAGCACGGATACAGAAAGCTCGATTGGCTTTTGCCAAGTTGCGTCACTTATAGCGCAGGCGAGATATCCGCTTGCTAACCAAAGGACGAGTGTACCATGCAGCAGTTCGCTCCGTTCTACTATACGGGAGCGAAACATGGCCGTTAAGAGTAGAGGACATTGATAGGTTACTGGTCTTCGATCATAGGTGACTCCGAATCATTGTTCGAGTATCGTGGGACAACCGAGTGAGCAATGCTGTCGTTAGGAAACGGGTTCTAGGAAAGGAGGGCAAATCAATAGGTGAGGTGTTGAAACTTCATCAGTTGAGGTGGTTGGGACATGTGTTACGCATGTCTAACTACCGACTGCCTCGACGAGCTATGTTTTGCGGTGTAGCAATAGGTTGGAAGAAAGCTAGAGGCGGCCAAACCAAAACATGGCAGAAATCGATGAAGTCACTGACAAGTGGACTAAGTCATGTTGGTAGATGTAGGCTGCGTGGTTGGGGTCTGCAAGACGAAAGTCACCAATGGTTAGAGACCTTGAACGACATGGCTCAGAATCGTTTGCTATGGCGCAGGTGCATCCACTCTTTGTGTTCTCTCAAAATCTAACCTTCTGAATTCTCTATCTTTCTCCTTTCAAATTTATCTCACTGAATTATACTTTTCGAATCATATCTTCGCTCCCTAATCTTCTGCATTACTGCTAATACTTCTACTATCGCTATCACTATTGGATTTGAACTGACAGTTGCATCTCTGTGCTGATGTGGTGTGGCAACCTGAACTGATGTACGTACGTACGAAGTTCTGCGTTGTATCTATCTATCTACCTGTCTGTATACTAAAAAGGCTTTAAGAAATTGGAAACTTATTATCATTTTGCAGATGATTTTTGCACAAGGAATGCTTCTTGTTAAATAAATACAAAACTATTTTGCTTAACCATGTCTTTTATGAAGTGAGCTAAAACTGTAACATAAGGCCATTCACTATAGGCAACCAATAATCCATTAAAACCATGAAAGTACAGATGTTAGGTATTATATCAAAGGTGGCGAGTACAAAATAAGTAGACTAATCAAACCAAAGTTCATAGGAAATTGGAGGACTACCGATAGCTAGTGTCAATTTCAAAGCTAGTAGATTTCACACACATGACTTATGAGATCAAGTGTTTATATAGTAGACGAGAATAGAATAAAGGCAAGAATGTTCGATGTCATAAAACATCAAAACTCAAACGAATATATGTGATCTCTCATAAGATACCAAAAAGAGAATACCTTCGACGTTTTCTGTATTGTTTGGTTCAACGTCACTGACTCCAAGATCGGCATCCATTTCAACGGATAAGTCTAATGAAGGATCTCTTAGAAGACCGTACAAAACGGGTTCTTTGTTAGCATCAAAACGAGCCTCTCCAAACAAAGCACCGCGACGACAATCAATCTGGAGCTTAGACCTAGGAGGACCATTGACGACTAAAGATTTGGAACGTGTAGTGTATCCTTACTTTCAAGTGACAACTGTTCTTTTAAAATGCTTTGAATGACCGGCATTTCTTTCTCTTGGAGAAAATGACGCAGAAGTGAATATGACTCAGCAGAAACACTGACAACAAACTCCGAAGCCCGAAATGATTCAACCAAAGGATTCATAGACAAGTGCTGAGAACTCGTTATGTTCGACAGCATATTAATGTCAGACTGATAAAAGTCTTCTTGGTATTTTCTGAAAGTTGTAAGAAACTTTTTGGCTACCATTATAAGCAAGTGAATAAATTACCCTCTCCAGAAATGTTTCCACTAACTAGACGGAGATACATATGGACGAAAATGGGAAACAGTAATGTGGACAACTCAACCTAGAAGAAAACGACGAATCAATATAATCATTTCATACTTTATGAATATCAGGAACTGAATCCATAAACGTAAGGACAGACTGGTAGTTAGTACAGAAATGTTCTGGTTCATCCTTAATTTGACTAAGAAATAGTGAGGAAGAAAAGTAAACTAACGCTTTAAATTTTAGAAATTCTTCTGCAATTTTTTCATCAACAAGACCAGCTTCTTGTTTTAGGGCTAACTCTGATTCCTTTACAAATGACATTGAAATTTAGGTACTCTTACTTTCAGATTATATTTTTGTAGAATTTTCAATACACTTAGAATTTCCTCATTTGAAGTCATCACGTGTTACGACAGTCTCGAAAGAAGCGGGAACCTTAGTTGAGCATTGCGTGAATCAGTTACAGTTTGGTAGAATAAACAGCTGGATTGCTTGTGATAATCCTTGAGATGTGAATTTGTTAGTCGATTCAACTTTTTTTGATTGTGTTGACCGATAGAGATGCTACTACGTGTTAAGGTAGAGTTCTTTCGTTGACTATTCTATAGGAGAGTCGGTAATCAGGTGGCAGTTGATTTGTTATTGGTTATGGACATTTTTTGGAGTGTTAGCGTAAATTTTCTGTCCTGACAAGCAATAAAAAGGAGAGTATGTTAAAGCCAATTCTATTATTAAATATTTTGAAGACTCTTATTAGGTCGCCTCTATTTCTTCCACATTACAGCGAGAATATATTTAGTTTAGTCAGTCTTCTGTCTTGCAAAAGCCACGAAATTTCAAGGATTAGCGTAGTTGAGGTTCTTCGCACCTTTTTCATTAACTTGGTATATATTTTTAGACAAGGACTAGCTGCTTGTATGCAGTATTCAAGTTTCGGTCTCATAAATATAGTGTACGAGGTTAGGAAATGGCTTAGCATCAATATGCCTATAGGTTCTATGCATTGACCAAAGAGTTCGGAAGCCTTTAGCAGCAGTTACACGCAAAGCACAGCAATTTCTAGACTTCTGCTAGTGGTGACTATCAGGTCAATGTGCGTCTGGACGACGGAAAGCTCAACGTTATTCATTGAGTATATATTTGTACCTTTATGTTCAATGTACATCAAAACGCACTCGGAGATGTTAGCCGATAGTCGCCGAATGTTAGAATATTTTTCTAGTGTCAGCAGGTCCTTTTAGAGTAATGAGCTAACTTCTTCATTGTGCATGACTCTCCGTATGTCATTTTCGTCAGCATACAACAGGACAGATTATGATAACAGAATAGAAACGTCAGTTCATTCAATAGGGATAACGCTGGACTCAAGGCTGTCCTTTAAGGCTCTCTACTAAACACAGTTTTTAGGCGAAATAACTTGGAATTGATCCGATCTTTTGTTTTTACCCAACTGGTAAATCATTTATTCACTGAAATATGTTGTCATTGACCCTCATGGCATTTGACTTGTGTGGAAACTTAGAGTGAAGGACCTTATCAAGCGGCTTGTTTAAGTCGACATAGTCTACACCTATGAGAAACTTTTGATACTGCAAAGTACAGCCCTCCCTCGTGCTACTAATAATTTATCGAGGCATGATTAACCTGTCCTGTCAGAGAGCAGTAGATTTTTGTCTAAACACTCAGATAGCGCTTTCAAAATAACTTTCTCTGAAACCATAAAGTATACACTTAAAGGATCTAATATGAAGGCTGCTAGTTCCTCTAGTATCCTAGGGTGATTTTTGTCTGGTCCTATATACATCCCTAAACCGAGTTTACTTATTGGTTCAGTTATATTGAGTTCCCGAGTATCAATTGTTTCTATGGGATGGTTTGGAGAGATTATGTTCTCTGGCATAAACGGTGCCTCCACCGTGTGTTGCTAAAGTAATCAACAAACAACCTCACTTTACTACGTCCATCCTCCACGAGGGTTAGTGGGCTGTTTCCAGACCAAGTTGTTATATAGATTCCTCTACTCGTTTTTCGGTTAATATAGGAGAAAAGGAGTATTAGACATTCGACTGAGTTTTCAGCAGGCTGCCTCACAAAGATCGTTCCACCCATCCTAAGTACAGGGACACTGGAGTTTCTGGCTTCCTAGTATTTGGACTTAGTTTTGTCTGAGCGAAGTAATCTAAACCTATCCCACGTTTTTCTTATTTTTTACGGGGACTGAAATGCATCACTTTATTAAACCACGTGGACGGGTCTTATTTTACTTGTTGTCCATAGTATATGCACAGTAGTGATGTCAACGTAAAGCACATGGAATATTTTCCATGCTGTTTCCACAGAAGACTGCAGAGTAATCGTCCAATCAACTGAAGATGCTGCTTGCATTATGATTTGCATATCCTACTTACCATACGCTTGGCCTGGCTGCAGACGACGCGTCATAATTGTTGGGTGAGTAAAAGCTAGCAAAGCGTGGTAACTTTTACTAAGTGCTGGTAAGTATTCTCATGATGGGGCTAAAATTAAGTTCAACAAGGAATAATGAAGATCGTAACTTGTTTGTTCCCCTGCATGTTAAACTAGAGTGGATGCCATCGCTGTCAGAGTCTTCGAACAAATCTGTCCTTAGACTAATTCAATCATTGTCTGGTGCATCAAATCCGACCAATATTAAACACCTTCTACAAGAGAGTCAATTGCTAAGTTTGTTTAGTAAGACCTCGTTTGTCTCACAAAGTAGACTGCAGCAGAATAAACCACTCAGCAGCTCCTATCCCATACATTCTGGGCGACAACAAGCTATTTTACACATGCCTTTTTGTAGGTTACAATGTCTACACCTGCATAGGGATGGTGTTTTTGATAAACAGAGTTAAGTTTTCGGCCTCCCTAACCTACAAATGTTTAACGAGGTAACTCTTGTTCTTTCTGGGGGCAATATCTAGTTGAAAGAAAGCACTGAACTAGGCCTGAATAGTGCTACTAACGAAATTCGGGCTTGGAGTCTTTGCTTTCCTCTACTCCATAAAAAGTAACAGTCTTACAACAACTTTACGGTCTTTTGTTTCTTGCTGCTTTAGGTGGAACGGTGTTGTGAGATGCCGACCAGTAGTGTTATTAATTAATTTTGAACTACATTGAGGATCAAGGTTTCTGATTACAAAGCGTATGCAGGTATGAGTTGAGCTTTACTAAGACTTAAGGTATGAAACTTGCATATCCATAGTTTTAAATTACTAAATTTCATAGAAAATCATGATTCAAGAACAATTAAAAAGGCTGGTTCACTGTAGCTCTTCAATAAAATATTGGTTTTGTTGAATTTAGATATTTAGTTCTGCCAATAGTATTAACCCTTACAAAAATTAATGGCAAAGCTGTTCAACTGAATATGCATGTCCATATCGACATAGTAAAAGCATACGTGTTGATCTAAAGTCATTATTGACTAAAAAACAGATACTTTTATGATTGTCAAGTAATGTACGTTCATAAGAGCAAAAGGATCATAGATATGATCAAAAAATGTAAGTTTATGTATAAGAGGATACTCGTTTATAAATAGGTTGTCGCAACACACAATGACCCTAAGGGTACCCGGATATATGACCAAGTTACACTTGTCGTACAACCGGAGCCTCTTCTATCAAATGGACCCACTCTTACGAATAAGAAGAAATCAAAAGGCACTGAATGGATGGAAGAGAAATTATATTTGATCGATTACGGAGCTTTAATTGAATAGCAACATTTAGGCTGGCAAACTAGAGAGAGATGTTACTCGCGGTGGTTCGAGTCATGATCTGATGGTGACGCGTGACCTCGCACCCTCAACTAGTAGTGTCCACTAAAACAAACATGGTCAGCATCAATATCGAGAGCCTATGCAACAATTTATTTTGGAGATTATTTACCGCTGCGACCTGAATTGAAAAACAAGAATTGCCAGTCAAATATGCGTTCCTGGATAACACTACTAGTAATTGGTTTACGTGATGATAGACCAATATTACATTATACTTTCTGCTGTTTCCGTTGTTTTTGACGATCAAAAGGTGTGACCGCAGTGCCCATGGAATAACTGCATGAGACAGATCACATACAATCTTCTAACAAGTGATTTGTTAGCTTCGTGCATGGGTAAGCCTCACCACTATAGACGCAAATCCGTGGAGTAAAATAAGGTGCTTAATTTTAGGGTTGACCTCTACTAACCCCCCACCTCACACTACCCTCCCGTTGTGGTAAAGAAGCACCTCCGTCATGCCGGTTGTTTGGGGAAAATATCTTGCACCTGTCACACTTCTGTACAATCTGTAGTATGACTTCATCCCCAGACTTCATGTTTGCTGCTTTTAGTCTTACCGTTGTTCAACCAACCTACCTGGCATGGCAGAACCTTAAGGAACGGTTGTTTCAGCGAGTATAGTTCAATCGCTTCATCATGGTAGGTGAGCCTGACCATTACGTTTAGGTAGCAGCAACAGTCAGGTTGTGGACATTAGTTTATAGATAGATTTCATCTTGATTTGAGTAATGTAGTCTGGTCATACGATTATAGTGGTTCGCCAACTTGAATTGATTCACATTTGTGTCAGGTTCTAAGCTAATTACGACTGACTACAGCCACTAGATATAGGCATGAGCACATTAAATAGACAATATCATTCCTGCGAAATCTACTTATATTTTGTACACAGATACAGTTCAATGAGATAATCCAAAAATTGAGAATAACAATGAATACATTAAAAATACTACGAGTGTCGAGAAAATATTATGCATATACAATAGACTAATTTTGTAGAAATTCAGTAGTATAAATAAGAGCTTGCACAAAAATACTTCCAAAAATGCTTAACAATGGAATACTAAAATCATATGTACAGTAAGAAAAACATCTGCTTAGAGTAATCAGGTTTGATTATATGGTCCAGCTGCTAAAAGTAAATAAGGATGAACATAGTGTAATCCAAGGAGTGAAGTACGTCTAGTATAAAACACCTCACTAGCACATGCATCAGAAACATCAGGACCGATGGCTGGAGAATAATAGCCTAAAATATTATGGCTGCCAACTCCACCGCTCTTACTATTTTTGCCGTTTTGGCGTGCGAATTGCTGTTTGGTAAGTCGATGTAAAGCCACAAGATTAGTTTTCGATTTACTATCGGTGTTGCCAGTGGCTGAATTGGTAACAGCGGTTGACCACCCATTAACTGTATTCCATATTCGCAAAGCCCCTTCTAGTCCGCCTGTAGCTAGACGTCCTGAGTTGCCCGGGCAAAATGCAAGGGATACAACTGGACCAGTTAACCATTGACTTGAATCTGAGTTAGCTTCCTGAGAGTCAAGATCACCATTCGATTGATTCACAGATGTTCTTGATGCTGAATAACCCCCCAGTTGACCGACCTGTTGTCCAGAACCTAAGTCCCAAAGACATGTAGTACCACACCAACCTCCACTGGCCAAATAACGACCACACGGAGAAAATGCAAGACTCTGAACAGAACCCTGAAATATTAAAGATGAAAATGGTGAGGAAACTAAGTAAAAAAATTATTTTCTAATATTAACTAAATAGTGCTTATTGAGGGAAATTGGAGTATGACGTGATGGGACACTTGTGTTGAGTACTCAATTGTTCACATATATTTCAACTATTTAGTAGCTATGGTCAAACTAGTGAATGTTAACGAGAAATGTGAGCACTCACATTCCAAGATGCAAGTTATTCTTTTAATGATCGGCTGTGCTATCTGGTGTTGCATTTATATACACGAATGACTGAAATATTAACTTTGATTGATTGGTTCATTTATCTTGTGTTTATTCTACTGGGGCTTGAGACTGGTTAGCAGACCTACGGACAAAAAAGTAGTCAGTCCTTACTGATATTGGTTACTGTATTGATTCAAGCAAGGTTCTTATTACTATTGATAGGAGAGGATGACAATACTAAGGAGACGTTCTGGGATATTGTAATCTGCTATATAAGTCGAATGAGAACCGAATGGCATTTGATACCCAATTACACACTCAGAATCAATTACACTGGTGTAGGTACATTCACTATTTGTCTTCTTTGAAATCCCGAATGTGTATTTTTCTTTTCACAAACTACTTCTTCCTTCTAATCCTTTTTACTACCAATAATTTTATCACTATTTATACTACTTTATTCATCATGCTTTGCTAATGTAGTGTGGTATCTTGGACCGGAGAATCACGTTGCACATAACTGACTGACTTATACCAGCCACCAAGGAAAATATTTTACGGTTGTAATGAATTTAAATCTCTGAACATGAGTTAAAGATGTAAAATTCTTTGATCTAGAGATGGAGATAGCAAGCGATTACTAAAACTTGCATATTTTATTATTAGCGTTGAAAATATAATAATTAAATAAACGACAATTACGTTTTTTATATATGTTTATTATCCAGAACAAACACATCTTACAGACAGAAAAAGAGATAAAACTATAGCACAATATAAAAATAGATGACGACAAGCTTGACTACCAGAGAAGAAAATTATTGTTTGAACCCTCCGTATGGAACATAGCGAATGATGTTACTTACTAACTAATAAAAAGCCCACCAATTATTTTATGCCTCATTTGTTTACTGAATCTAAATATATGTGATGACTTTTGTTGATTATTTACTTGCTCATAATCTCTAAATGTTGTGTACAGTTAGTCATAAATAATGCGGAGTTTGGCACATGAGTGCTACCTCAAGTTGTCGTACCACAACAGGAGACCAAATTAACAAGCTAAGTACCACTACATAGTTTGACGATAGAGAATTTAAAGGTATGTAAGGAATAAAAGTGGAACTTAAAACTTAGAAGAAAATAAAGAGCAAATGTACCTACCCCACAGTGACCGATCCAAAATCATGTCATCCAATATCTCCAGCTATAAAAATGTATATAACTCCTTATGTATACAAAAGACGGATATCAGATTTGACTGATCAATCTCTGTAGGATCCTGGATAAGCGTTATGCCTAAAGACTTGTGATTTAAAACAGGATATTGAATTTTGAGAGTAAACCTGTATACCTTTTGTGTGCCTCACTTGCGTAACAGTTTGGCACATTCCTTATTAATAAACACCTGGAGACACGAAAGTGATGTACGGCTTTAATCAGAATCAGCTTCTAAAATTATCTGTCAATGAAGTTGATAAAAATTAGACTGAATTGTTTTAGATTTCCTCAGTGTGGTGAATCCGGCATAAAGCTGATGATGAGGAACCTTAGTGTGTCAAATGTACTCATTTCCTAACTTTCCATTCAAATCCTAACCAGTAAAATATTTTGTACTTTTTACTCAATAAATTAAGATTATGTTTTTTCTATCTATCTAGTTAGCTTTTCACTAATATTAATGTTAATGTTACACACCAACCTTTCCTATTTCAAAACGAGATTCGCCCCCCTCTCGTACTATGCTGTTTTGCAGTGTACTGTAAACAAGTAGTTGGAGATTTATGGTGATTTAACTGACGAATTTATTACACCGAAAAACATATGCACGCAAACAACTTCCCTAACGTTAATTAATTTATATGATCTTAAGATTGGCGTACAACTAGGCAAGGTTTCATAATAAAAAAAACTGAATCTATAAAAGTAACCAATATATTCAGAGGATATTTGAATCTGACCAATAATATGAACGACGTACCTTATGTCCTGTGTAGATTCTTGTTAATTTTCCAGAACGAACATCAAACAATCGTACAGCTCGATCAGCACTCCCAGTTGCAAGATAATTAACATTCGGATGTATACATACTGATGTTACATCACCTTTATGTCCAACAAAAACACGTAAAGCATCTGGAGCATGATCAGTTGCATATAAATGAGCACTACGATCGGCTCCTCCTGTTGCTATATAATGACCATATGTAGGAGCCCAAGTAACACACCAAACAGGTAAAAGATGGTCACGCCAAGCCGTCAGCGCCCCACCCCATATTAGAGTGGACCATAATCGAACAGTACCATCTGAGCTTGCTGAAGCAATAAGCTGGCGATCAGGACTAAATGAAACACTGAATACACTGCCAAGATGACCTAACAAATCGCGAGTCAGGTGGGTCTCACTAAAATAACATGGGAAATCAAGGCAAATATCACTTTGTACATACGTTCAAATAAAAGAAACTTGATACCTTAAAACATTTCATTTTTTATGATTTTTTAATAAGTAATTTTACGAGCCCAATATTTTTAGTTCGATAAAAACTCAGTCAGTTACAACGTAGAACTTGGTACATGCGTACATCATAAGTTCCGAACTTTAAAAAGTCCCAGCACTATTAATTTACGGATACGAAATCGACTATTCACATATTATTTCTCTGATAATATATGTACACTTGAATAAAGTGAAATGCCTAAAACACATCTAACACCCAAAAACTACATTGTTGGAGTACATTTAAAACAAGGCAGTAACTGTGGGTCCTACCCTAAAACAGTTGTTATCTTCACAATGACGGCTGATTCTAATAGAATAAATAGTTTAGCAACGCCCAAACGAAAGCGAGTTTTTATGATAATGAAGACGTGTCACTTATAGCAGTAGAATTTTAATAGGGAGTCAACAACTGCCACAATGTGTTGCGTAAGCGCATGGTGCCATAAAGATTGTCGAGTGACAGAAATGTAAACAGGTTCACGAAAAATAAACCAGTTAAATCAACAGATACAGACTGAATTTGTGATTACTAAAGTCTTGCACGAAGGTCTCATATACACAGCATGCAACGTTATTAAAACTTGTCAGAGGCGGAAGTCGTTTAAATATTTCAACAAGGAATTATACCTATAGTTGGTGATTATTTGTGAGAAACTGTTTACTTGTAGTACGTGCTCAAACATCCAAACATTTTAGGTTTAAACCTCCGCCTGACAGACCAATCTAGCAGTATAAGACTATAAGAGATCAGCGACCTAGTCAATCACTCTGAAGAATCAACGTGAAACGCAAGCCAGACAGCTACTTTAGAGCAACCGTACTCAGTATTGAACAAATGGGTTTCTATTTTGAATCTGACACTTACTTCGGTTTTGACAGCTTAGTATTATCGTTAGACCTCATAGAAACTTGTATTCGGTCATTATTTACTACTTTTACAAAACATAAGTGGTTAAGTAAGTCTTGCACATAGGTATTTAAGTGACTGAATATCCGCTGAAATTACCAGTAAACATGGCATGTCTTTAAGCTTTGAAATATCTAAGGGCTATATTTGGCTGCACAAGCAGCATACATAATAGGAGAAAAAACAAAAGATGTTGAGAAGTTACAAACAACGTTTATACTAAGTCAAAACTAATCTTGAAAATAGGACTATTTAAAATGTCCCGTGAAACTACGACCAGTAAATAAAAATTTAACACTGACTTACTCATTTTCATCATATAGCATATTGGTTTTGACTCTTGAATCATCTTTATCCAGTAAGCTCAATTCCGAAGCCGGAAGCATACGCCTTAGAGATTCGGGTCCTAGAGACCACACACGAATACAACTTGATCGGAATCCAGCGGTGATCGTCGCACTTTACTGCTTTACTCGTTATCTTCAGTTCAGCTTTTGATGAAGGCGAATTTCTGAAGCAACCATTTACTTTAATTGTGGTAACAATGCATCCCGAACCTACATTATTGCTGAAGGCTGTCAAATCACTCTGAATTTAATCATTCTTTTTTAAACAGGAATTCTGTCATGTGCTTACTCTAAGTTATTCTGTTGACTCCCGGTAAGAGATTACTTTTTGACAATACAGACGTTGAAATCGTTACATTCAGGAGTATATCCATTATAAAAGTAGATGAAAACTTGTATGGTGTAGAATGAAATACTAGGAATTTAAGTGGGACTTTGTATTATACAGACGGTGATCTTGAGTTTTTCTAAAGGTATAAATGTAGCAGAAACAGTTGCGTACATATCGAGAAATAATGTTCATCTATAATATCGGTGATGACATATTAAAATAAGGTTACGTGTCGAAGAAAACTTTGAAAATGAGACATTCATCATTGTACAAAAGAATATAACTTTCTTTCATTCGTTGTGATTATTATAAGGAAGCCATAAGTGGGTGATCTTCATTGAGTTGAGTAGTTCAGGTTGCACCTATATGCCAGAATTCAGAATGTTGTGCTTTTTTGGGCACATTTACCTCGCATGTTATCTTCGCCGTTCATGTTTGAAAATACAAATGATTAATACACAAACACTGGTTTCATATTTTAAACAGGGAAAGTTCATCCTTTTTTGACGAGATTTTAAAGAGGTAGTTTATTAGCCTTCTAGTTATTGATTTTACGGAGGAAACTTGTTCAGTAAGCTTCAAACCACCAGAGTATTTAATGCCTAAAACATTTAGAAATCGGAGTGTACGGAACATGAATTCATGTCAATAAAGTGTAGACTGAAGGTTATAGTTGCCAAAGCCCATGATTCCACATTAAATGTGATTAGGTGATAGCTACCACTTTTCATTTTTGGAAGATAGACTGACAAAGTCCTTTGAAAAAGGGAAAATGCCTTCATTTAATGGACTAGTTATAATGTTAGATGATCACTTGGACAAAGTAATTGTTTATTTGTTGAAAACAGAGAACGTCATAAGTATTACGTACACCACTTTAATTATCGATTCGTACATCTGTTGCATTCCTCGATTCTTTCAAATTGTAGGCTTGCTTTTCTCAGCTTTTCTTCAGTTTTCTTATGTATTCTAATCATGCTTTGCTGCTTGCCGCCTCGCAAATCACCTCATATGCCGTTTACTGATTCTTTCCAATTCCACGTGACGTTCCACTACTTAGTGCTTATGAGAGACCTTGTGAGTAGTATCTACCACACTTGCCTCTCAATTTAAATGTTGTTCTTGTGTGCGGGCCAACCTCCTTGGTTCTAAGGTTGCTAGTTGTTTCTGCGTATTTGCTCTATCATCTCAACACATTCATCTTTGCAATAGACCTATGTTTACACGCTTTTCTTTGTTGTCTCTCTTGATGGTGTATACTAGTTTACGCCTTGCGACGACTATGTACTGACCATTCCATTTGAGGAGTACTTTGTTGGAGCCTAATCTTCCACCCGTCACGCTCTTCAGTTCTCTGCACCACCACATCTTTCACTAAAAAGCGTCTTATCTGATTTACTCAGTGCTATTTTGATCAATTGATGTTTATGTTCTGTTTCTGTAGTATGTTTCTGAACGCCCGTTTCCACTTTTCTTCCCTTTCTTATGACTCTGTTTTGTGGTTGCTACCAGGTTTTGTTGTTTAGTGGCAGTCGTGGTCTCCTTACGTACATCAGCTGAAATGACGACCCCTTTTGTTTTTTCTTAAGTAGAGGCTCGATGTGCTAACAACATCATCGGTAATTCCGCTACTCGGTTACCATCATTTGTCGCCAACCATTCTTTTAGCATGTGATTATTGCCCTGTGTTAGTTCGTTGATCTACGGATGATGTGTTGATGTTCTGACCCTAATGATGCTCAATTGCCCAAGGCAGGATGTGAACTCTTTGCTCTGGAAACATGGACCTTGATAGGTTCATATCATTATCGGAACGCCGTGGTCAACCACGATATGCCGCATTACTGCTTCAGTCACCGTCTTTCTTCTTTGGTCGGTAATCGCCACAGCCTCTATTCAACGCGTAGCGTGTTCAGTCATCACTAACACGTATTGATTACCGCTCGATGTCTGCAGAAACGGACCCATTACATCCACTTACCACGGATCGCCTATTGTTGTTACGGGGATGGGCTGTAATGGAGTGTGTATGCACTTATCGCCTTTTATTAGCTGGAATTGTGGGCAAGCGTGAACATATCTCATCACATCTTCTTGCATACCTGGCCACTACACACTCTGTTTCAGGAGGTCAGTGGTTCTCGCGGCGCCTGTATGTGCTAGCTGATGACATTCCATGAATAATTCATGTTGTAATGTGTTTGTAATTATAGCTGTCCTTTGACATTTTGCTGACATTACGAACCAAAGTACCAAAATACAGGCCAAAAAGTTCATTTATTAATGAAAGTAACACCAGATCACTATCGATATCATGAAATTTGTTTAGAACTGTAGGATCCAAACTGAGGCAGTTTGGATTGAAGAATAATTGTCGAGGTTTGTTTGGATACGTGTACACTTGCCCAGTCGAAATTTATAACTAACAGTTGAGTGAGGAATCGTTTTATATGAAATTATTTATGCAAATGTATATTATCACCTAAACAAATGTCACCACCAACTATTCAACCAAAATTTATCCCAAAAAATGAATAATCAGTTCAGTTTACAAAAATAAACGAGAATATTATTGTATCCTTACGGGATACACTATGTATATCTAAATCTATAGAAATGTCAATCACGAAGTATCATAAGTTACTTGTTACAAGACAATATTTCAATTTCTCAAAGTGTGCGTCAACCCACAACCCGAAAGTGCACAAATCCAGTCAAATATTGCAATACGATCAAGAAGAAGAACTGACCAATATGCCAGCCGCCAAAGCCAAAATGTCCAGTAAAACGAAGTATATGAAGTCCATAAGAATTTTAGAAATCCAGCATAAACGCAAAGAAAAAACAGATATTAGAATAAAAATAAATAGCAACTATCTCATTTAGAGTCAAAAGGTCATTAGAATGTACAGCTAAACGGATTAAGGGGAATAAATATACTTATTGTTAATACTTCACCTGGCTTTCCCCATAGTCATCAAAATTTACTGACGATTGTTGAATCAAATTAATTATTCTGTATCACATCTTCCGTTTCAGTTTCATACTTTTGGTGTTTTATGTGTAATTAGCAAGCGCGGATATAATGTCAAAGCAACATATTTCTATCGAAAAAATATCATTTAGGCTACTTGTGTAGCATTCAGCGTAATCACACCAAACAAGTTTATCGTTCAGGTTACTTTCGTATTTCCTTTTAGGTTGATGGACAGGTATAATAATATTAAAATGTTGTTGTCAAGTCAGTCGAGCTGATTGCTACGACTGAGCAGTTACTGGAATTCAGAATACCGATTTGACTCTCAAGTCGATCAAGCGTTTACATTTAATCGATTATTGACATTGACTATTGTCCCTAAAACCCGAATGAAATAATAACATATCGTCGTAAAACGATTATTTACTTCACTTTCTTGCCGTATAAAAACATACATAATTTAGAACAATACAATAAATACGCAAAATAACTAAGAATGTGAGGCTAATTAACATCGACTCCAATAAACATACGAACATTTACTTAGCCGTCTCAGAACCAATGGCTGCTAACAGTGAAACTCGATCGAACCAAACAACGCTCAATGCTCAAATCATTTGTCACGTAGAATCGTCAGCTGGTCTAGCCTGAGCTTTTAGGGGGGTGTCCGATCTACATCAGAAACTGAAACACCCAGACGATTTGAGCACACCTGTTGCCCAATCACCGACCACAACAAATTTGTGAACAAACACATCGTAGCTCGGAATATTAAGCATCATACGTGCCTGTCGTAATACCTGTTTCACAAATTGCAGTACTCCCAGATAGTACATGACTGGAATGTACATAATTAAGTATGCAACACAAATACTAATGTAGGCTTGTCCTCGTATCTTATGCGACAATTAGAAGAACTCTGTAGTATATGTGTGTTATTTTTTTCCCAACATAAATCCCTACTGCACATACAGACCAATCATGCTTGTAACTTGATACCCTTCTTATGTACGAAATACTACTTGAGAATAAAGCTATTATTATTAAGTGATTTTCTAATCTTGACATATATGCTCCTATTCGTCAAACTCATGAAGCACAGTGATGGGACAAAACGTAACACTACAAAACGAGGTTGAACAAACCACAATAATGTGAAGGCAGTTACATAATGAACATGTGAGATAGAACAAATATCAAATTAGACAATTCAAAAGAGTTGAACAACATAAAGTGAACTATACTTAAACTTCAGTTCGTTAATGGAAACGGTATATATACAAATAAGGATGCATATTCAGCAAAATATTTATAGATGGATGCTTAAATACTTTGAGTATGTCGCTGTGCAGACAGTCATCTCCCAGGACTTACAGCTGTATGCCTGTAAGCCACTTATCATATAATCTAACCTTACTATAGACAAAGCACCGAGAAATTTCGAACTATCTTTGCTAAAACGTACTAGCCAAGTGCTTTGCCTACTTCTATCATCAGACAGCTGAATTCTCTTAAAAGTCAATTACAAAGAAACGTTTGTTACATTCAGGTTGGAGTAAATTCTTAGGCATAAAAACATTAAAATCTCTAATGTCATCGGTAACTGATTGTAACTATCTAACACTTAAAATTCTCCGTCTCACTTAGGAACGTTTCCACCGTTTCATCAGTCAAGCTCTATTCTTGATTATTCTATCTGTGACTCTCTGTATAATTCGTTAACCTTTCCTAAAGACCACCCTGATGGATAATATGGAAGGAATCCTATTTCCGCGCAACGCCCATCTTGATTAGAATCGCTTGAATACTTCCGTATCTCCGAGTTGCCACCTACAAAATAAGTTCCTCTATCGACGAATATTTCCTCTGGTAATGCTCTTTGGATTGCTGACCTTGAAGTTGCCAAAAGGAACGCATCAGTAGACAAGGTGTGAACTATTTCTATGTGCATGGCTAATATTTTGAGCCATATAGACAAACAACCACACGTGTTGCCCAACCCTCTAGCCCTCTTTCTCACGAATGATCCAAAAGAAGTCTATTCTGACTTACTGAAATGAGTAGCTACTCGTCTCTACTCTCAAACTTCGAGGGGGACCCATTATTTGTTGTTTTATGTGAGTGTTCCCGTTTCTGCACTCTATGTGCCCGCTTATCTTTTTTTGTCCTTGCTCTGCTCTTGAGAATCCATCAATTAATTACTCGCTAGTATTTAAGTGGGCCTTCAGTGACTCTTGATGAGGTGCCGATGACTTATTATCACACTCTAAGTTGGATAGTCATTCGCTTAAACAACCGGGTGTGTGGCTCTAGGCGACAAACTATGGTTTAGACGTCCATCCACACAGACTACTTCACCCATAACCATTAAATTTTCAACTTTCTATGCGCTCTGTTATTTTTAAATAGTCTCGGATAGCATCCGTTATCACATCAACCCATGCCTCTCGTTGCGTAGACTTTATAATGTTTTCTTCAGCTGGTTGTTATCCCACGACCTTCAACCACCCCTTACCTACATCCAAACTACTATGAAATTCCACTAAGCATCAACTTTAAATATTTGGTGTATCCCAGAAACAAATCCATAGCTTCAGAAGTATATACCGGCTGGAATAACACCTAAGAGTGGGTGCCAACCTTAATGTCTCACAACGATTTGGATTAGGAGTGCATTCCACCTTGACTACAACGTGACCACACATACAGACGGTTCTTCTTTCCTTCTTGGGCCACTTATCATCCGATTTATTTCAAATAGGATGGATCACAATTATTTTTCATTGAATACATCCACATCCATCAAACTTTATGAGAGTAAATTCACAGGATACGATTTCGAGGAAACATGACGCCAGTGATCCTTATGAATAAATTCCTCATAGGTGAAAATTCTCCTCCAGATGTTATGAGAATCACACAGTTCTACTAGAACGTGTATCTCTCTGCTTTATGGAGCTCTTCGAAATTTTCACTTATTTGTTGGTCGTCGCGTGAGGCGCGATGACTTTGTTCATGTCAAGTTTCAAGGGTATTGTAGCGAATTCTGCACTAAAAGGTTTGCCTTCTAGGTACGCTGCATTGAGGGGATCAATGCTGACGTTCTCCTCGTGACCATTTTTGTCGATAATGTAGTACTCTAAATCTTGTTTCAGGACGTTGTAAGGCCCTTCATCAGTTGCGTCAAAAAGTACGGCGAAGAGCATCATGACGTACGCAAACGAGTGTACTATAATTTGAGGTGTGTTGGATAAAAGCGTCTGTCAATTGTTGTCGAGTTTTGACTGACTTAACTTAAGGCATAGCATTTGTCAGCCGGTTAGAATAAGAATCGAGATCCAGGTTTGTCGAGGTGGAAGTGGTTTCCACCAATTCATCTGGAGGTCGAAGTGTGGTTCCGTAGATTAGTTCCTCAACACTACACCTAACATCTTTTTACACAGCTGCGAATTCCTTAATAAAACTAAAGGTTGAGCGTCGATTCACTGAGAGATGTTTATGGCTGACAATAATGCTTTCATCTGTCAATGAAATGTTTCTACCGAATTGTTGAATTTTGGGTAGTAGGCGGTTGTTCTTAAGCGCGTAGTTCTAAAGAGTTTGGTCAGAGCGTGGAACGATCCAGATTCAAACTGACGTCCACAGTCTGTCGTTACTGTAAATGGACAACCAAATGTAGCTATCAGTCGTTCGATGAAAGCGCGAACAATCGTCTCTAGCCAGCATCTGAATTGGTCCACACATATCAGAAGATAATAGAATCCGTTTGATTCTGGTAGAGCTTCTACCAGATCAAGGTGAGCGTGGTCAAACCGAGCGTCAGGGGTTAGGAAAGTGCCATGAGGGCATTAATTATGCTGTTTTACCTTGTTCTTTTGTTAGACCACACAGGATTGTACTCATTCTTTAATGTCATTATTCATCTTCGGACAGCAGAAGTCAAGCTAGTTCAACAAGGTCGAGTCCTTGTATAAGATTCAAGGAATGTATTCGCAATAAGATGTCGGCAACTACTTTTGTTAACTCTATATATATGTCGTATGTCAGTAGAGAACTGGGAAATGTAGTCTAGATGACACGTAGAGAGTACTCATCTGGAAATGACTTCATTGGAAATGTCAGCGGTTTATGATTAGCAAAAATAGTAGATGTTTGGCCTTCGATGGAATGTTGGAAATGTCGTTCAGCGCAGTACATGGCTAGCAGTTCATGTCCAAAAGAGTTGTATGTCGATTCGGTATCTTGCAAACGACCAGAGAAGGATACTAACGGTTGCTAAGCTTAACCAATCCATTGTTGCAGAACTGCACCAATGGCTGAGTAAGATGCGTTAACCGCAATGCTGATAGGAGTTTACAATTATGATGTGCCAGTATAGTTGTATTGTTTACTGCTTTTTTTGATCTAATGAATGCTTTCTTTGACTCTGCATCGATTGTGACTACCATTGTATTCCTGTGAAGGTGATCCGTTAGTGGTCTCATGATAAATACACAGTTGGGTATAAATCGTCAGTAAAAACTTACTAATCCATCGAAGGCTCGCAAGTTTAATGGTGATTGCTTCACATTACTCCAGAATTGCCGCCACCTTGTGTTTTTGTGGTTGTACACCATTAGCATCAATAGTATACCTCAGGAAGTCTACTGATGTCGTTCCAATTCGGCATTTATGTATATTTATGGCAACTACATATTGTTTTAGTCTTTCGAAAGTTGCGTCCAGATGTTTTATGTGTTTCCCAGTCTGGACTTGCAATTAAGTAGTCGTCGACATATGCATGAATATAGTCAAGTCCGCGTAACACGTCATCAATCAAATACTGGAATGTTTGTGCTGCTTTTAGCAAACCAAAAGGTATTCGGGGAAATTCGTAAAAGCCGAATGGGGTTGCGATAGTCATTTTGGGTATGTCATTTTCAGACATCGGTATTTGATGGTATGCCTTAACTAAGATTTTTTAAAATAAGATCATTCTCTTCAATGTAGCTGTTAGGTCGTGGATGTGTAGTAAGGGGAGTAACAATCAGGCGTTGTTTAAGCGTTGAGATATCGGTAATCACCAGTGGGATGCCAATCATTGCCTGTTGGTCGAGTAAACGCAAGGGAGTGTTTCACAATTTCACTACTTTGTTTTCAGTTTCATGAGGTTTTCTGTAACGGAATAAGCTACATTGTGGCAAGTTCTAGTGATCTCCAGAATTCTATCAGCAGATGAGAAAAGCTCATCTACTGGGTTGTTATTAACTGTTGTCCAAAACTACTTGCACTTGTTGTGGCAGTTTTGATAGGAAGAGTTGACGGAACTGACCGTCGAAAGTGTGTAGACCAATAACTTCTCTCATGCGCAACATTTACGTCGCTGAGGAAACTCCAAAGAAAAGACGGTTTTCGTTTCATTATCAAATGGATGTTGCATATACCTAACAACGTGTGAGTAGAGACTATTTTTCGGTTTCTTATAATACTTGTGGGCTTTGAATAATCCCCTAAATAAATAGTTGCATAAGATCTCGACATTGATACTGACAATATTTGTCTTAGCGGAGACGACTGGTTAAAGGTGCTTTGTCACACATCGCGACATGACACAACAGTGGGAAGCATCTCTCATTAGCTAACCAGCTTAGACGTTGTTATCCAATTGACGCTCTACTTACGATCAAAATAGAACTCCTCCTCCATCCCTTACTGTCTTCTGATTTGTTCTTATTTGTGCGTTTGGATTTAGTCGTTAGAAGTTGCTGTGGTCATACGACGTTACTTTGTCATATACCGGGTGCACCTCAGTTAGCATCAACGAAGAAAGGCTACGCAACTATTTATCTACGGAATTATTTACCGCTACATATTAAAGTAGCATCCTAAAATTGAACCAAAATATGCAGTGAGCAAACCGTATGCTTCGATATGGCTGCCATTATGACATACATGAATAATCAAGGCAATAATATATACTTCTGATTGGCTGTCAGAATGGTTTGGTAGGTCTTAAGTGGCTACCGTTTTTCCTAGCCCCAGTCTATCTGGACCAACAAAGTTTTGATACATGCACGAGACATCACAATGTGATGTACCAGGATAAAAGGACACTAGGTACACGAGATCGACTTCAACTTGGATTACTCGTAGACACATTGTGAAGGGGTTATAATGAAGAATATAGCAGAGGATTCAATAGATGCAAGCTAAAAACAACTCAGACTTCATGGATGATAAATCACAAAAGGAATACAATATCGTGGCTACAGGTGGATCCAAACAGAAAATCGCATAACGGAGACAGCAAAGACGAAAATCTCTAAAAAGTTCTGAAGAAGTCAAATACATTTTGTCGAATCTCTGTTAGTTTTACAAAATATTTTGCCGGACAATAATGAGAACCATTGACCTTTGACTTTTATTACACACCTATTGTTGAATGCTAGTTAGTTGTCAGTTGAATATACCAACTAATCACACAAACTTGATTATTTATATAAATTACCGATCTATAACACATCAGTGAAGACATAGTGTTGTATTTCAAAGAACATATATTGTTTCAATAGTATGTTGGAATGATCAAGCCAACCATCTTATAATATCTCTAGGATATTATTTTTCAAACTACATACTTCCATTATAGCATTAGATGCCGCACAGACACAACGGCATTAAAAGCAATCAAGATTGAAATACCAGTCACATAATACCAATAAATCTCTGTACGGGTGAACACTGAACCCAACAACGGAATAAATCATTAAGCAACATTATTTGTTGACTGTACGAAATTAATTATGCAAACTAAAACTTCATATTGTAGCAACGTAAATAATTCGACTACACGAAGGGGTAAATTAATGATCTTACGTGATAAAGAAAATACGTATTTTACTGTACATATCAAACATACAACTAGATAAAGTTCTAAGGGTTCAATCACTATTAACGAATTACATAAACCGATAAATTACCAGAATGATGAAAATCATTGGAATCATAATTTAGTAAAGGTAAAAATAAATAATTAATTAGTAAGATATAAACAAAAACAATTAACTAGACATATAATTTGCAATATTTAAAGTGAAACGGATCAAGACCTAGAAACAAAGGAGGAGAGATACATAAAAGAAAAGGATGGAGACGGGTACCACGAGGATGAGATATTAGCAAGTAAAACCGATGAGAATCGGTTCGATAGTCTTGGCTGAACAGCACTACTTATCTGTAAATAAACGTAAAGTATACACAGGTCAGTCAAGCAGTCCGGCAATCTAAATCACATCGATTAGTCATACCGCTGATGTACATAAGAATATCGACTTTTATAGAGTTTCCATATGAACCTGTACACGCAAATATAACTTCATCAAGAGAGTTGACAACAATATATTGATGAGTAACTGAACAAGCTTGTTACATAACAGATGAATTAATCAACTGATTTGTGAAATGGCTATGACATTTATGTAACAACTTCAGGCCTCAATACGCAATATTAGCTGGGTGAGAATAGAAGAATAAGAAATGCAATGAAAATCAGACAGTGAGATATCAATACATGTCACTAACCATAGACATGATTTAGACGACGAAACAATGTCTTATGCTCGTCAGTAAAAATTGAATTTTGAAGTAGTAATGGAATAGAAAAACCGGGTTTCAAACTGCTAAGCAGAATGAACCCGGTTCTAAGATTGTCCTAATGAAATTGCATCCATTGTTTGAACTACAAATTAGTTATTCATTAGTCAAGGAAACTAACTTGCACTTAACGGATGTTTATCAGTTTAGTTTATACTTTCCTATCATCTAATGTTGAAGTAAATTAGCTTACCTCCCTTAAAATATGAGTAAATGAGAATCCAACAACTGAATACTACCGTTTTACAGCTATCAGCCGAACACTTTTTGTAATTTGATATTTCCCTAACATAAATCTACATTTTGTATGTCGAATTATTCTGATCAGTTAGTTAACTTACACCTAATATTCGAAAAAAATATCTTTCAAGAACAGGAATGAACGACAAATACATGTTAGAGAATGTTACCATGAACATGCAAAAAAATCTTGAAATATGTAATAATTATTCAAATATAGTAAATTCTCTTGTATAGATATGATTATTTGAAAGTAAAGTGTAAAAAAATGAGCATTAGTATGCATACACCATTAGAGGGAAAACTTTGAAAACTGAAAGCAAGTACACACGGGCGTAAACCGAAATATAAGTCCCTTTTTAACTAAATAATCAAACATTAAAATCAAGTATCAATTCATTGCAAGATTTAGAGAAAGTTCCTTATAATAACATAAAAAATAACTATCACCCACCAGCAAGTACGTATTAAAACAGAAAAACGCAAAAATAATATAACCAGAAATGAGTGGGAAGTAAGTAAATAAGTAAATGTATGGTAGGCTGGCACGAAAACATGAATATTCGAACGCAACTTCAACAGATGGCAGTAAACAGTCAGTCACCAATTTTACGCTTAAAACGTAATTGTAAGAAAAAAAATATTAGACACTAAATAAAAAAGAAACAATATAATGAATTATATTCAGTTAAATTAATGTTTAGAGTCAATGTACAGCGAAATCAGTAAGTTGGTACTTAAGCAAACTAATTAATTGTAAAATCAAGCATCGTTTAACCCATCATTATTAGGATTATCTAAAACTGCTTTCATTGAATCAATAGGTTCCAGATTAAAATGAATATTTGGATTCATATGCGGATCTAATAGTGGGTCACCAGTGATGTCTTTCGGTTGAGAACCATAGAAACCCAACAGGAAAATACATATAATACAAGTCATAATTAATGCAACAAGACGATTACGTCGGATAACTGATAAACAAAAGAAGTGCGATGAATGTCTCCTGAAGAAGAAAATAAACGATGATAATACTTTTGATAAATAATATACTACAAAAATATATGGTGAAAAAATTGCTCTACACTGAAATAACCCTGATGTAACTCAAGTTTTCTTTTAGTTTACGTTATGTTTCTTGTATATATGAAGATGGAATGACAACAATAAGGCAATATTCAGTATATTCCCAATCCATATGCAGGTGCATAAGCAAAATCAGTGAAATGAATTCACCCAAAATGATTCGAGTCATCGAATGGAAGGATTAAGGTTAAGTTCCAGTATGTAATCAATCAGCATATTAAAGGCCTTGGTGAATCATAACTTTTCACACAGCACTTGATAGTCGACTTAATAAGCATACAATAAAGTACAGCAAACAAACCGCTAGTTACATAACTACCATTGCATTGTGAGTCGTAATCTCTAAATAAACGTTACCAGTGAGTTTTACCGAATCCATCTTTATACAAAAAACTTCCTAAGTTATAATTATATTTTTTATAATCAAATTGTTATACTGATGTGTTCAGTTTCAGTAAGTTATGATTGGTTATTAAGCATATGCAGACATAAGAAGTATCATAGTTAAGTGGATAGCATATGATAAATGAACTTAGTTAACGGAACATTAAAATATAAGCTTACCTGAGGAAACGTTTGAACCAAGTTAACGTTAGACTTCGTTTGTATTTATCATTATCATCATATTCAGACGCAAATAAATTTGAAGTGCTCGACAATGGTTGATCTCTTCGTTGATAATGTACCTGGGAAATGTCGGCATACATATTAGTATCCCTAGAATTATTATCTATCTGGCATCCTGTTGTCATCTGAGGACTCTCCAAAATATCTGTCACATCACGTCCCTTTAGAAACTGCCTTGCAGCTATATCTAGACGCGGATCAAGAAGCTTTCCATTTATAGGATCTAAAATTGAAGTCATTGTATGACGACAATAGTCAAATAAATATCACAACTTCATGAAATTGTCAAACATTATCGAAAGCTAATCAGTTTAAAAGTAGAACCACCGAAATTGTTCTTCAAGTTTTAGGCAATGGAGATATTACCAGTTAGTTCATATGGAGTTACTCAATACATAAATGAATTGACAGAAGAGTAAAAAAACGTCTACTTATTGTTAAAAAAAATCGGCAATTTGAGGATAGCATTAAACTACCCCTAGTAGTTTATAAGCAATTATAACAACTCTATAGAAATAACGAAACTGTACAATTTCTTTGTTACGACAGGCTGTCACTATAATTTCAGTAGAAGTAAATAAATGTTTAAGGAACAAAAATTTTAGAATACAAGTATAAGAAACCAAATGTTCTTTTCTTACATAAATTTGAATTAAGGCTACTGTGAGGTAACTAGGGTTTCTAACCAATAGTTTCTGACACAAGATTACAAATTCAGGTTTCATACTACAATACCCAGTTCGGAAAACTAGTCAAACATCAGAGGTTAGTATTATAGTGTCACTGATTATTCGAAAGTTCCTGTCATCGTATTTCTGACACATAACAGTATGTCGAGGTATATGGTCTCTATAGGCATATAACATTTCTACAAACATCTTAAATAATTTTTTAAGTTTACTAGATTTTTTACCATACCTACCAAGATGCTGCCTAAACTCCAGGTAAGGAAGCGAAAATATCATCTATCTGCTGCATGACATGAGAGAAAACAGGATAATTACATAGATAAGGTCAAAAATCTGCATGAACCTCAGGAATAAAGTACAAATTCATGTAGTAAGTTTTGAATCACACAATTCCTAGAGTTGTTACACGAGATTTTAAGCAAACGAAAATAAGTTGGGTGCTGTTAGTTTAGAACTTTCAACTAAATAAGTGATCTTCGTTTATAATCTAATACCCTGTAGACAAGATGGGGCTAAGGGTGGATTTCAAAAAATGCGAGACACAAACTAAATAGGTTCGATGGGACTTGTGATGTTGACTGGGTAAACAAGATTGTAGGTCAGGCGTTTGAGAGTCACAGGCTACTTATGGAATTTACTTATCTGATCAGATAGATGATCGTCTAACATTTAATCTAGGTAAACATCCAGTACATCTATCATTGAAATGCCATCTAACGTCTACTTTTTGTTAGTTAGTGTTCAAACGAACAACATCGTAACCGGTTAGCGATGCCACAGACACGTACAGAGCAGCCTCTCCTGAAGCGTAAATGGTTGAATTCCGGTTAGCACCTATTGTGGCAAATCATCTAAATATCTGGTAGTTAACATATTTGTTGTTTTAAACAGTCAGCCAGTCATGTACAACGTGGAACCTGGAACAGATATATATTGACCCAAGTTACCACAGCTCATTAGAAAAGCAAGATGAAACGCGAAATTGTATAACTAGAACTAACACCAGTGGTAGTAAAAGGTGTGGACGTACAGAGTATGATCCATTGATAAAAGACTTGTGAGTAAAATAAGGACAAAAACAACTTCAAGTCCGCGATTTAAGAAAGACAAGGAGTAAATGAACATACGCCACTGTGACTGATTTCTAACCAGGTCAGAGTATCCATCACAGGTTGTGACAAACACGAGAACACCAAACCAAGTAGTCTATATCTATCGAAAGAGCTTAAAATAGTGGTCAGTGTACTGGCGCCACGTTTTGATTTGGCAGACCCTAGCTTTTCCCATCTTTCAACAGCATCAAACAGTGTTGCACACTAAGGTAGGTTGTGGTTGGATATACTTAACACGTGTTCAACCATCTCAGTCGATGAAGATTAACAATCAGATCAACTGATTTACCATTATCCTATAGTATCCTACGTCCAAACCTTATTGTCACTTACACAGTGATTCAAACAAACGCAGACGACGCTTTGAAGACATCTAGGATCAAAAACCAACAGACTATACAATTAATCTACTCCTAATGGTCACGCTTAGGATTCACAGAGTAAACTAAAGCAGACTACTGTACAGTATACTTGTCATTTGGTCTGTAGACAGACACCTAACCTAAGTCATAGGTGACGTAAGTTGGTAAAAGCCAAACGACGTTCTTGCCTAGACGCATTACTGTAAAAAGTTCGCTACATTTACAATAATAAACAAACGAGGAAGACTTAAAAATAGATGCCATTTAACTAGAAATGATGGGTACACTTTTGTCCGAGTTATAGAGCACAAGCACAGTAGACCATACTACACAGTAACCACTGCTGCTCGAAGTTACTCATTTACATAAATGAATCTAGTAAAGTAGATATCAGAAACTCACTTGGGGAAGTAGCATTTGCATTCGGTGTAACAACTGATTTTGAATACGATTCCAGGGGAAAGAAGGGCCTTATTTGCGTTAAACTCTCCTTGGCCCAACTAACTTCACTTAAACATGTTCTAAGAGCTTCCGCCACAGGCCCGCCATGGTTAGCCTGGGGAATAATAGGTTGGTCACATAAAGGGCAGAGAAAACCCGCTGGAGTGGTTGTTGTTGGTAAGCTAAGCACATAGTTATTCAAACAATCCCAGTGAAAAACATCTAGAAAGAAGTCATTAGATCAAATACGATTCGAGGTACGCAAACCTAGGCACACCAGACGAACACATTTCTTAGTAGGATCAGTCTCAAATAGTTCATGACATAGACTACATGATGGGTTAAAATCACTGTCTTTTATCCATCTAAGATACGATTTAACAATGCACTGCTACAGTAACAAACATCATATCATAACATACTTTATTATGATTCGCCACCAAACAGAATTCACACACATTAACCCGGTGTTCGAAACAAAATAAGTTAGTCACGCGTCTACGTTCACACTTACATAAACCCATGAATTATTCAAATAGGAAATACGGACATAATGTAAGTGCCAACGCTTCAATAAGTTTAAGGTAATGCTAATTGACGTCCTTCAGAAATAGCATACTAAAATATTTACATCCTTATTCAGTTTACAACAATAGAGATAAAATTTTTAAAGATGCAATATTTCTGTCGCTCTGCAATCAATTTTCTCACTATATAATAGATAGTAATTATCTAGACGATAAGTGAGAAATCTACGACAAAAGTTTGAACAAAACATACTTGTGAATAACGTAACAAGTCAAGTTAAAAGGAACTCCAAAGATAAAACGGTTTTCGTTTCATTATCAAATGGATGTTGCATATACCTAACAACGTGTGAGTAGAGACTATTTTTCGGTTTCTTATAATACTTGTGGCTTTGAATAATCCCCTAAATAAATAGTTGCATAAGATCTCGACATTGATACTGACAATATTTGTCTTAGCGGAGACGACTGGTTAAAGGTGCTTTGTCACACATCACGACATGACACAACGTGGGAAGCATCTCTCATTAGCTAACCAGCTTAGACGTTGTTATCCAATTGACGCTCTACTTACGATCAAAATAGAACTCCTCCTCCATCCCTTACTGTCTTCTGATTTGTGCGTTTGGATTTAGTCGTTAGAAGTTGCTGTGGTTATACGACGTTATTTGGGTGCACTTTCTACTATTGTTTTCGTCTTTTATTCAGCATGGTCAATAGCTTCGGATTATGATATACAGAAAAATGGGATGCGGATAACTCAGGCCAATTCAATTGTGCAATATAGATCAGTGTATCACCTACTAATGCTTGTTAGAGGGAAGTGTTAATTGAACATCGAATTGGCCCAACTTAGAGAATATTGTTTGTTAGCCAGCTCACGATTATTACAAGATTTTTTTTAATTAATCCAGAAGGGGTGACCATTAATTCTTCTGTAAATTGTTGTGTGTCGCTGTTAATGAGTTCCGCTGCACCACTACGTGCATTGACCGTTGCTACAAATTTTCAGTATGATGAGTTTACTGTGCCACAGTATAATAGTACATTTATCACGGAAATAAGTTCTTACCTTGTTCACGAGAGCTATCTGTTTTATTAACGAATCGTGTTTCAGACGGTTTCTTGAATGTGCTTTGTTCCATAGAATTTTGTCGGAGAGTAGTATGCTTCAGATTCAAAGTGGTGGTCATGATGTTTGTTAATAATTGACGGGTAGCCAACATTTTTACTTTATTAATGTATAAAAATAAGTTCCAGCTATGATTTACTTGAAGAGAACTCCCTTTGGTTATCAGGTAAAATGATCTGTTCACATTATAAGTCATAGAGAATCTATTCGATTTCAGAAAGCTTCTTACCATACTGAGATGGATGTGGTTGGAATGTCAGCATTGATATAAAAAGAACCTAAAAGACATTTATTACCTTACCACTAATGCTGGCCAACAAAACATATGAGTAAGTCACTTAAACCATTTTTATAATAATGCACCAACTAGTGAGTCCAGTGCGCTTGTAAAAATACTGATAAGTGCTGTAAGATCGTTGTATGTTAGCACGGTTGCCTTATATTCAATGAAAGTTTCTTTCCTTTTTTTGTCAGTTTAGTTATGTTTTTATTCCTTGTAAGCTAGTCTCCTCTTAATTTCACGGCTTTTGAAAATGTCATCACCAATTATAAGATCAAAGCTGTATGCTTTTGCCTCATTGTCTTTCGATAGCACGGTAAGATATTTAAAGTTAGCCACCAAGTCGTGAGAATAAAGTATGCGGTAGCAGTGACAGTTGGTTTTGGTGTTAAATTGCAGTTCATCACCTATGGGGCAACATCTGATTTCACGAACCATTTGCAATTATCCTTAGGAATTACTTAACAGTTGGATAATCCCAAGATCTAGCATACTAGCGAATTCGTTTTTCATCATTACAGCTTAACAGGAATAGTTCGGTATGTTTTTAAAAATAAGAGGTTTACCTACAGTCCTAATGTAGTAAGTAGAATAGGTGATATTTTTCACTTACTTAATACATAATTCGTCGACTATCTATTGACAAAAAAAAATAATTAAACAGTCAATAAATGCTAACCTCCTGCAAACAACATGGTGAGTCCGCCTACTACTCTTCATCTACTGGGGCTAAGTAAAAAGGTTGTATTTTCTTTATAAAACAACATTTTAATGCCTAAAGTTATAATACCCCACTGTATGGTTTTGTAGAATCTCAGATTATCATCTGAACATGTCAACTTCTAAATTGAACATTTTTCCGTATGTATGTTTGATATGGCGCTAATGCCTATCTTATACACGAGAGAATTAACTCCAACTCCAACTCGCTGAATTATCTACGCGAACAGATACTCACGAATGTGACCAGCAACTTGACAACTGATTACTCGCCCAAAGCTAAATCAAGAAGAACAGCACTAAGAAGATTCGATTTCAAATTTTATTTCAATCATGCCTTATGTTTACACAAAATCAGGTCACGAAGACAACTAATTAGGAAACTAACATAAGTACAAAATAGGAGTAATAGTGAATATGAACTGGAGTTTTTAAACACAATTAATTAACCATAGTTCACCAATGAGAAGTAACCTCGTAACAGTTAATGTTTCAAATGGAAGGATAGGGCAGACGGAACTGAATGATAATAGAAATAAATTGTTCACCCTGAATATAGCCAGAAATACTGGATTAGTCTACAAAAAAATAGCTCTCGAATATGACCAATTTTCTTTTGGTGTCCGGCATATCAGTGTTCAAGTTGTGATCCATCCCTTTTCTTCAACTCCACCTGGAATCCCCATACGGCTGCTGCCGGTCTCAAGCATGGATAAAGGAGGAGGGTTGGTCATGGGGTTTCTGAGTGCTTTCCATTTTCTTGATGTGAAAATTAATAGCACTTAGGAAGGACTGGTAAGGAAAGCCCAGAACAGAGTTGGTTGGAGAATGCTGATCGGCGGCCTATGCTCTACATGGGATAACAGGCACTGACTGATTAATCTTCGAGTTGTGATTGAATCCTCCTTTTACGGTCTCTTTGTATCTTTGGTGTTTGTTGAATCAATTAGGTCTCAAACTACATTCTAACCTTCTTCATTTACGTTTATTCACTCAATCGTATATATGAGTGAAGTCTTTTGTAATGCAAGAATTATATGTACATAGGATTTATATTTAGTTGGACATAATACGACAACGATTTTACATATGCAGTTCGCCTAGCGGACGTCGTACGTGGTTTTCTGGTTGTTCCACGACATCTATTTTTACAGTTTGCCGTTAGCCCACACACTTTATGCCAGAAATTACATTTTATTGACTGCCTCCAGCTTAAATCTGACCTGTTGTTAACCATCCAATTAAGCTGCTTCTGTACGTTAACTTCTCAGCCAGCATCAACATGATGGATAGTTTTCTTTATTATATTACTGACGTCTAACTGGCTGCTATTTTGTCCAGCTTCGGTTGGCACCAACGCTTTTAAATAGGATAGTTTCTTCAAACAGTAAAATTAGACTTAAATTTGGGGTAACTGAAGAAGTTTAGCCCCTAGAAAAGCTTGTTACAAGGTATTGTGATGCCAAAATCACTTCAATTTACCATTTGGATAGAAATGAAGATCTTTTTAAAGAAAACCTGTAATTATTTTAGTGTGTGCCTGGGGAAATCCACATTTCTGCTACCATTTCAGGAGATGCGTGAGCTGTAAAGCGCATTGGCATCACTATTAAGTATGTGAAACGAAATGAATCCATATTTAGGCCTGTTTTGCTGATTGCCACTTTCCAATCTTCTACAAAAGCTGCATCATTCCTAAGTGAAAACTAATATTATCATGTTAATACACCTTAGTCTGACAATATACAGAAAGTCTATATGCATAATTCTCGTAGGCTGAACTCAAAATTATGATATGATTGTTAGATTAGATGAATAGTGAAAAATTGTTTGTTTGTTCATACTTAGCGACATGATTGAACTACCTTATTCCAATACTCATCATCAATTATATATACTTATAGATGAGTATTTTTGAAACGAATTCATTCATAAAGTGATGTCACTTAAGGAGTTATTGAGAGCTTTCAGAGTTTTGCTAGCTTCCAGTGGCAAATATATTCACCTTAGTCAAAACAAGAGTCAATAATGTATCAAGAAAAGTTAGTAGTAATCACGCCTTATCACAAATAAACTAAGTTCAAAAATGTAAACTAGTGGAGTGAAAAGCAGTCTAGTGCTTTCGATGATTCTAGTAAAAATCAGATCATTATAAAAAAAACTTCTACAAAAGGACTTAACTGGAGATTTATTAAGGTTCATTATACAACTGTTTTACATATTATTGTTTATTACTTAGAATATCGTTAATGATTTGCTTTGTAAAATTTTATCTGTTGAAGTGCAAAGTAAATACGGTAACAATTATGGTTGATTAGGACATTGTCAGCACCTATAATCACCACTACAACCATGAGAGAAAACTTGTTCATCTTGACTAAAAACGAATATTTTATTTCATAATTTACGATGTGTAGAACTATGAATCAAAACGTTTCCAAATGAAGCAAACGAAGAAAACATAACGCTTGCCATCAGTTATTATCAAGACAGTCTTTACAATCTGCTAAAGAGTAAAATGTAGCTTAATTGACCTGAAGTAAGCCCAATGCAGGATTTTCGCTGATATTTGGGTGCTTACTTTCACTACAAAAAACGGGGTTATTTAAACTGAAGTGTTAATTTTGGTTTGTTTCAGTTTAAGTGGATATGAAACACATTATATATGATTATTATCTTATATTTCCTAGTTTGCAGTGACACCTTACTGAGGTTAATCGTCGGCAAATACAAATAACAAATTATTTACCGTTCTCCATGAAATCACCTCGATTGTTATATTGGTGTGGTGATTTATTTTTCGATTCAGTAAGACAACATTTGAATATTGGCACTTTTATTCATATGAAACATTCTGAAGTCCTTTCAGTTGTTTGATTAACAATAATAAAAACTTTATCCAATGCTACTGATCCTATTACAACAAGAAATTTTGCTGCATCACTTGTTAAATATTGTCATTTCGTTTAATATGCATTCAAATATCAATTACTTAAAACAAAATACTTGTAAAATTGCTTCAACAATCAGCAACTGTTATCCACTTTTAATTATAAACGTTTTACTTGTCCAACAGTTACAAGTTTTTCAGTTCACTATGTCTTATATGCATCAGTTTCAATATATTTTCCTGTCATTTTTAAAAAAAAATAGGAAAAAAGGGAAAATATCTACTGAAATAGTGTTTCAGTTTTACTTTTCCAGTATTTATCACCGAGATAATTTTTAAGGCCTTTGTATAGCTAGTAACTGCACACATGTAGTGACTGTAGAATACTCTATGCTATTACACCAAAGTAAACAGTCACAAATAGATATCGGCTTATATTAACAGTTAATACAAGTGCATAAACTAAGTCAAACGTTTATAAGAATGTAGTTTACTTGAATTAATATCAACTTTTGAGATAAGTGATTGCTTTTTCGGATCATCACCATACTCAGTAAGCGTTAATCCAGATATCCAATAAAATCAGTTTGATAAAATGAATAACGACTTCGCAATTAGTTTGGTTGAGAGTGATGTCAAGAACGTAGAATTTAACTGTCTGATGCTATAACAGGAATTAAATATTAGTTCACACAGTCATCACAATAGACTCAATTCTGAACGAAAATTATCACAGTAGCGTCCTATTTAAGCAACAACAAAAAAAGTACAATGCGCCAGCAGCGGTGTCATTAGTACAACCATACCAGTACTACATTTAAACAATATTGACACCAAATCCTTTAGTAATATATGAATACATAGAAAAAAACTATTAATAATAATAAGCTTTTGTGGAAAGTAACATCTTTGGTTCAATTTATGCATACACATGACATTCATAACTACTCAACTCAATTAAATTAAAAACAGTAAGGTTTATTGCAAAATGTACAGTTTGAGAACCACTGACCTAAATGTTTAAAAAGCCCAGTCGAATGTGAGTTTGAGCTTAAAACCAAGAATTTCACATCTGTTTAGTCATACAATAGAAAACAGAGGAATAAAGTATACATAACAGTAGTCGTGTACACTTTATCCAATGTTTTAATAGAGTTCTAAAAACCATAGAGATAGAATTGTCGGGACTGAAAACTTCCTAAGATCTGTTGAGAACATAATATAAGTAAATGAAGATAAAATTTTAACTTTAGTCAATGAAAGTTCTATTGAGTTCACGCGCTAGATGAATGTTCGTAAATATGAATCTGTATCGTAATTGTTTTAAAGAAACACGTAATATAAAGGTAGTTTGCGTCGTTAACTAAAATAAATATTGTTTTGGCTTAGATCAAGAACTCCGAGACGTATGTATTCATACGTCATTTGGAATTCAAAGCGATTTTTTCATTTTTGTAACCATTGTCATTCACATATTCCCAGATTGAATACTTTCTTCTAAAGCTAAGTAAAGTAATGTTAAAACGCCTAAAGATAATAGTTCGAGAGAAGTGTTTTCATTAAAAAAAGTATTATTTGATTAATTTTATTAAGTTATTTGAAAATTCTATTATACCAACTTATCCAATGTGACCTCGATTCATTCCAAATGAAAGGAAATTGCTTATTTCCATTTATTACTTGCTATATAATCCACATATATAACAGTAATCATATTATATCAGTTAAAAACCCGTCACATAAGTTTTATACTCTTTCTTAATCTTATGATGTCCTCATATTATGGCATTAATGTTTAAAAGAAAATAAAGGTGAAGTATAACTTGAAAATTGTCCATGTTATTCTATAAACAAATATATGTCAGATTTATTATTAACTGTTCTAATGCCAGAATGAATATATATGTATTCTGAATGACAGAAAGTTGATTAAATAATTATGATTACAGTATATTTAGTTTAACCAAATTGATATTCGTAATACATAAATTATCTACATATTTATTTTAAACAACTTTGAATGATTTAGTGACCACTTTTGTGATAGAGTTATTAAAATCTGCTGACATGGATTTTTAAAAGGAAAGTCATGCTAATAAGATTTTCGAAGGATCATTTTATGAAGCCATAATAAGATAAATGACTCATTTAAAGAAATTTCCATCAACAGACATAGGAAACCAAATGAAGGGTTCTTTATTGTTAATTAACTAAAGTGAATGGTCATACTACAAAATTGATTGACACAATTCAAATGAACGAAGAAATTAAGAAACATAACAGTTTACTCTTAGCAATGAACTGCTTATTGTCGACAGTAAAACGGCAAAACTCTAATGGAATGGATGAGTTTCTGGAAACTGTATATATTTTAGCTTGATTATCAGTACTGATGATATTTGTATTGAGGCCTCATTTATAAACATACAATAGTATGTTTAAATCCATAGCTGCTCTTGAACAGTCTTTAACAAGCTAATATTGGAATGTATTTTATACAATATATACATCAGGTAAAGTAATAGATAGATTTCAACGTACACTTTTTTCAGTACTAAGCAATTGTTGGAGACCAAGGAGGTATTACTCCGAATTCCACTAATATGATTTCCTGTTTTTGCTTGAACTAACACACCAATTACTATAAAGTGAACGACAATTATTCAAAATATCACTGTTAATTAAATGTGATTGATGAGTGAATTTTCAACCGTTCCAATTTAATCTAAACTATAAATGATTACTTTCTTTCCATTATTATACAGAATTAGTAAATATACACTGATAATTATGTAACTAATCGTAAAACATAATTTAAGATCAATCAATCAAACTCTTCAGTACCATATACAAAACATTTAATACACCTCTTTTCATTAGGTACAAATTAATCAAGTTATTCAGTATAACAGTGAGTTATTCACTAGGAAACTATTTCTGTAAGTGGATCGAAAATTTCACTATGCAGAAAATAACATTTCATAGAAACTAATAAATATCTATTTTTATTTTCTGTTAAAAGAATTAGATATACACAGAACAGATTATTCATAGATAAAATTGTATTCGTTGATTGAATATGGTTGATAATACAGTTGAGTATGATAAGAGAAATCTTTACAGTCAATTGAATAAAAATCAATTCTCATATTAAACTAGAAATTGGATAGAAGATTTACATTGTAGAAGTTATTTGATGTTATTCACTTTATGGTTATTTTTATCTGTTTAGAGTGGAATATTAACAGTAAAGTACAATACGTTAGCAAACAGAAGATATAATTGCTAACTGATCTTTTGAATTTATCTTAAAGTGAACAGATTAGATACCTGAATGACACTTTATTAATGTTATCTGCATTTGATAACCTTTATCTGTACTTCTTAGTTAGGATTTTAACTACGATGTAGGTGTATATAGTTAGTTGTTTGACATTATTCTCAGATTAATGAAGAATATCACAGTGTTGTGATACCAAAGCTTGAAGAAAACTTAATCATCAAGACAGATTGATTGAGTACAGAATGGGATAGAATGATTAAAAACATGTAGTTTATTTGAATGTACTAGGTGACATTTTCTTGCAAACAGAAACATATGGTTAATGTCTAGTGTTCCTTGAATTTCAACAGTACCAAACTAGACTATTCTGTGATGAATACAAACAACATATTATCTTACGTTCCAGTTTATGTAAGGGCTAAAACAAGAAGGCTACATAAAATGAATTAGAATTTACCGTATTTATAAAGTGAATGATGTAGTTGATGACGGAAATTTTAATCAGCTAAAGCCAATGTTTAAATTTAGTCATTATTCTGGCAGAGAGGTGATTTTCTGTCCTTTGATTTACTAAAGGATAGAATCTTTATTCATTTTCTTTATTAACTAACTAATATAATGTTTTATGATCAATGTCGATAATTTTTTTGATTAAAGAGATTGAATACATTTATTATCCTGGGGTTCTCTGTCATTTAGTAATAAGTTAGATGTTATTTTTCTGACAAGTTAATTATGCTTCCTCTGATTATGGAAACTAAATTGGAGGAAGCCCTGGACACAGGTATTGTACTACTTTGTACATAGTAGCATGCCAAACTCGAAATCTTGTAAGGACATGATATTGTTTTTATGTGTCAAATGGAAAACAAGATATATATATATTTGAAAACTTTAACCGACTAGAAAGTGAACTAATGTTTCTTTTTCACAGAAATCACTACCTTAATTAGCCTCCTAAATTTCAGAGATTTTTTTTACACACAATGCTGTATTTGGTTGACGATGTAAAGACATGTTCCTCCAGGCTCCGTTGCAAAAGAAGAACCTCAAAATGCTGGGGAGGGGGGAGTATTTGTTTGTTTACATTTTAGTTCATAGGGATTTTCCTGTTAATCATAATCTGTAATGTGAAATCAGTTTAAAAGTGGACATGTTCTAAAGAGGAAACAAAGTTTAATTCATTTCTAAACTCTCGTAACATTTTTATTATTTTGGTACCTTGGAATAGTCTGTAACAGAATGAATTTTGATTGTCTACTAGCATTCCGGGAAATTCAGCAAGCCAAAACATCCAATCAAGAACAAGGTTGGCAAACCAATCACTGAAGTGAATAAACAACAAGATAGGTGGGTAGAACACTTTGAAGACCTGTATAATAGACCAGCCCCGCTGAACCCACCAGTCATCGAAGTAGCAGCAACGGATCTTCCCATAAACACCAACCCACCATCAGTCGAAAAAATCAAAAAAACCATTCGACAAATCAAGAGTGGCAAGTCAGCAGGGCCAGACAACATACCAGCTGAGGCACTGGAGGCAGATATGTAAGCAACTGCAAAGATACTCCACATTCTCTCCAGAAAGATCTGGAAGGAAAAACAAGTGACAGCAGACTGGAAAGAAGGATATCTCATCAAAATATCGAATAAAGGAGATCTCAGCAACTGCGAAAACTACAGAGACATCACTTTTCTTTCGATATCAGGAAAAATAATCATCAGCGTGCTATTGAACCGAATGAAAGACCCAGTCGACTCTCAACTTCGAGATCAACAGACCGGATTTCGTAAGGACCGATCGTGTATTGACCAAACTGCTACCCTACGGTTCATTGTTAAGCAGTCAATGGAATGGAATTCACCACTTTACATAAACTTCCTCAACTACGAAAAAGCATTAGACAGCGTGGATAGGAAAGTAGTATAGAGCCTTCTACGACATTATGGCGTATTCGAATAGATAGTCAACTCATACGGAACTCTTATGACGGACTACATTGTGAATTCCTGCATGGAGGTCAACTCACAAATTCATTCGAAGTGAAGATCGGTGTTAGACAAGGATGCTTACTGTCACCCTTCCTCTTCCTGCTGGTAGTTGACTAGATCATGAAGACCATAACATCTCAAGCCAATCTCGGAATGCAGTGGACAACATCGACGGAACTAGATGACTTAGACTTTGCAGATGATCTATCTCTCCTATTACACACACAGCAACAAATGATGATGAATACGGATAAGGTAGTAGCAGCCTCGGCAGCAGTAGACCTCAACATACATTAAGAAAAAAGCAAGATTCTTCGATACAAAATAACCAACACAAATCCAATTTCACTTGGTGGAGAAATTCTGGAAGATGTAGAATCCTTTACATACTTGGGCAGCATCATCGATAAACAACGAGGGACTGATGCGGATAAGAAGGCACGGATTAGAAAGGCAAGGGCAGCATTTCTACAACTGAAAAACATCTGGAACTCAAACTAACTGTCAGCCAAAATTAAAGTTAGAATTTTCAATACAAATGTGAAGACAGTTCTGTTGTATGGAGCTGAAACTTGGAGAATTACGAAAATCATCCTTCAGAAGATACAAGTATTTATAAACAATTGTTTGCGTAGGCTACTTCGGATCCGTTGGCCGGATACCATCAACAATAACCTCCTATGGCAGAGAACAAATCAACTTCCAGTAGAGGAAGAAATTAGGAAAAGGTGCTGGAGATGGATAGGACACACACTGAGGAAACCACCAAATTGTTTCATAAGACAAGCAATTACATGGAATCCTGAAGGTCAAAGGAAAAGGGAAAGACCCAAGAAGACACTGCGTCGAGAACTGGAATCAGACATGAAGAGACTGAAGTGCATTTAGGAAAGATTGGAAAAAAAGCTCAGGACAGAGTTGGTTGGAGAATAATGGTAGGCGGCCTATGATCCACATAAGGTAACAGGCATTGACTGATTGATTGATTCTATTCTCATTGGATTACAGATTGTTATTATGATTCTGAAGTATTCTTTGGTTGTCCATAAATTCATTACAATTATTTATCGAAACTTTCATCACTCACTTCAACTAGAGATTTATTAAGAATCATAAAGGATTGTCTAGATGCTTCTAAGTTTGTCACCATTCAATAGTACATAGCAATCACTATATACACTATCGAATCAAATTCCTTCATATCACACAGTGATCACGAAGTTTTAAGATGTGATAACTTTCAGTTATTTCAAATTCAGTCTGTAATACTGTACAACCTACAATTTTTACCATTAGTGATCTTTATCTGATTCCTAACATATTTGGATACACATTTGTATTTTTACTTTCTCATTATAATTCACAATAATGTGTATTATCAAGAATACAAACTAATAGAATAAGAAATTTATTTAAACTTAATAATAATTTTCTTAAATTGTTACGTAACAGTTTAACGAAGAGAATGTTTTGAATTTCACTCCGATAATATATTTGATGAAATATATTTTGCTATGTTTTACTTTGGTTTCATTTAAGCAAACAATGAACAGAGTGAGTTAGTTTTGTAGTTCAACAAATGAATTGAGATTAGTCATGGATTACTTTAAGTAAATGAATAATGGATAGGAGTTGCGTCGTAATCGAAAACTGTTCATTTGGAATCATTTGATGACCATACATGAAATTCAGTTTTAAATCATTAAGTATTCTGAAAGCATCATTAATAAAATATTTCATATTTTCAAGAATTAATACAGTCTTCATAATAATTTAACCCGTATACACTTTCACTCATAAATACCCTGACAATTTGTAATTTCCTACTATCTTTAAAGACTCCAAATCAGAATCATTTGCCTAAATTTGTATCTGTTTTTTGATGAACGCAAGTTTCATAATTTTCAACACTTTTCCAATGTCGTATGAATAGTTTCAATTGTAACTATGAGCTTATAAATTTCTCATAAACTATTTAATTATCTTTATATATACCACAATAAGTATAGTTGATAATTAGATATGAATAGTTTAAACAACAGTCTGACCTTGATCATACCAATAAATATAATAAAACAATATAATGATATCAACATAAAGGAAACAGAGATTGATGTGTCTACAAAAGAAAAAAAACGTTACGTATTGTCGAAAATTATTTACATACAGGATAATGATAATAAGTTTCCGTATGAAAATTTAGAGTACTTAGTAAGGTTTTCTCTTATTGTCTAAGTAGTAATGATTTATTTCCTATTATAACTGTCTTGGATGTATGGCGATGATACAAGTGACTGGATAATCAGTGAGATTAAATGTATTCAATATCATATTTCTAATCAGACTACGGGTTAAAAAAGAACTTAAACAACATGAGTAAAATGGATGTCTGATCAGTAGTTATAGTAGATGCTTCAATTGATATAGTCCTGGGAAAATTACCAGAGAACAACTTATCTTAGTTCTTCTACGATTCACATGTTCATTTCATTTGTCACTTCTGTATAGTATACACATGAGATTTAATATTGACCTCAAATTGTCAGTACAATTTTCTGATTAATAAGGAGTCCCTAGAACTCTGAGCAGGTAATCTAAGTTTTATGTTTTCCCTTAATTTGTACTATCAATTTATCTTAGAATAAAATTTACTGAATTTAGAATAACTCAAAACCATTATCATTGAGTGTTGTGCTTTCCAGTCACCGCAATATATGAAAATTTTCAATGATACCACACCATAATGTTGATGATAATTCGAGAAAATGAACTGTGTACTTTTTACAAGATACAAGTTATAAGATGCGTAACTAACGAAGATTAGTTATCATCAAGCAATATAAATGAAGTCGATCTATTTTTAGTGGGAATTATTAAGAATATTCTGTTCAACAGTAAAATGGAATGAATCCAACGTCTTTTCAGAGATGACATGGGTTGATTTTAACAAGTTACATACATAAGTGAACATTTCAATCACCTGTGGATTTATGAATACAGATTAGAAGTTTAAACAATTCGATCATTTTGGGTGAAGACGACTAATTTAATAAGGCAGTAATCATAAACAAGCTTATCACAATGTGGTTACTCAGCTAATGAAAACTTTCATTTCCGGATTAATCGTTTATCTTTCTAACACATAAAACATGAATTAGACGATGCCTACCACTTATTTATTTGTCATTCTCGTACTTCTGATAAAAGGTTAATGAATTAATTGAATATACATTTTAGCAATTTTATTTAAAAATATCTTTATTTAAACAAATACGAAAAAGGCTCTATAATTAGTTTCATATGCTTGTCTGTTTATCATATAAACATCAATCTAGTTTTATTTATTTATGCCATTTGATTTTATAACTCAATTATATGGATATTGCTATCACCTGTTAGACAAAGTTAAAATAGCATATTGTTATTTACTGTTTTAATACAGTAGCATACATTTAGGTGTTCGATTATTAAGGCTTATTTTTGTACTCCTGCTGTGAAATACTTTAAAAGTAACAACGAATGACGAGTAATTAGACTTTAATTTTCATTTTGATGAAAATTATAAGATGTGTGGAATTGTTTATTTTAGTATTGTTATTGTTATAACTGTACAGTAGCAGTTTTTATTTAGAAACGACTAATACTTCTCCAATTGTTATAAATACCGCCACTTTTACCAAAATTACACTGCTGGTTACTTTCTATGAGGCTATTTAATTGTCCCTTTCTTGTCATGTTTTGTTGTAGCTATAGCTGCATGCACCAAGTTTATTCTTAATTGTGCTTAAGATTAAATGAATCACCATCATAACAATCTATTATCTTTAATATGAATACAAAGTATTTTGTTTCTTCATCGGGTAAAGTAACAAGTAGATAAATATATTTACTTAACTTGATAACTCGTTGTTCTTTTTGACAATAATAATAATAATACTGTATTTCCTGAGGAAGCTAGAGAACTACTAAGAACAAGAAAGTATTAGTTAATTTCATGATTAGTCTTAGTCATAAAAATTTATTTATTGTCTAAAATCATTTTAGCAGTTGTAATGGCTAACAGTTGGTCAATATATGACAAAACGTAACTATTAGGAATTACCGTAATGCAAAATACATGCAAATATATATATATATCCCAAATAATGCACTCCATCAATAAACAAGGTTGACTGTCTCCATAACACAAAGTCTCTTAATATTGCTTAACACTAACTCACAGCACATTTCTTCATGCATTTATTCTAGACTGATTTTTATACTCACATTCGATAAGCAAACAAGCTATATAAAGGGAGATTTACTTCACGAAATGCTAGTATGGAAACAACAATAAAAGGATAAAATACTTCTTGCATAAATCTGTTTGAATCCATTGTTCTTTTTTCGTTTACTCAGAAATTAATACATATATAGTAGCCACTAATAATCTTGGATATAATAATTCACTTATTGTGTACTCCAATCTTGGTATACAATAACAGGACCTATCTTACCAGCGATTTCGGGTTTTAGTTTGCTTGGTTTTGATTCGTTTAAACAAATTATCTTGTATCAGCTAATTTTTCGCCATTTACACTACTTGTTGAACCCAACAGAGTACTGATACGTTGATCGAGGATAGTTATTGAGTTATATGAGTCTGTTTCAGTAAAGGAATTAGATAGATAAGAGATATTATTTAGGCATCCGCTCAGTATCAGCCACAACCAAGCGTTTCACCAATTCAGTATTCTAAATCACGAATGTGCTTCGTAGACAGATATACTTAGTGGGAACA
This sequence comes from Schistosoma japonicum, assembly GCA_025215515.1. Taxonomy (NCBI): domain Eukaryota; kingdom Metazoa; phylum Platyhelminthes; class Trematoda; order Strigeidida; family Schistosomatidae; genus Schistosoma; species Schistosoma japonicum. The sequence goes on from CM046061.1 coordinate 30,940,602, forward strand.
GTTTACCAGTAGTTCATCAAAGCATAAAAATCTAGATTAATTTGAATGAATAAGACTTTTTAAGCCATTTAAGTATAGATGAAAAGCTAATAAGTTTGCCTAGGATTACCTAAGTTATTCGCAGCTCAAATTACTGGCACACGAATTTTATCCACTAATTCGTGTAAACAGCCGCTGGCATACAACCATGTAGTTAATTAAAATCAAGCTTCTGTATATGCTTCCATGATTCTGATATATCCTATAAAAATAAATGTTTATAAGCACTACCGTAATTGGCATCTACTGAACAAAAAAATTCATAGTTATATCAAGAATAAAGTCTTCTTAAATTTTTCGGAATGCACATTACTGTTGTTCTTTAAAAGCGAGTACATGTTACAAATTATTACATATGTATCTCTTCTTGTAAATGGCATATCCTTTAATTTGATAAGTCAATCGATTTCTTGCATTGTTGTGTAGTTTTGGGGTAGTCACTTAGTTTTCGCACTTCCTCTGACTGGTATTCATCATTAGTGAAATTGTTCTTACTCGCGTAAAATAAATTATAGAATTTGTTTGATAATGGTGAATTGAATAAAGTCTACCAGTTTTCCTGAAATTTTATGCATAAATATTTTGTTAATCAAATTAAAATCAAACATCTTAGAGTTATATGTGTAATCAAAACAGACTATTTGTACAATCGGTGTGTTTATACGCAGCTACAGTTCCAAATTATTTTTTTAGTAGGTTAATTGTGCAAAATGATAGAGCTACAGGTCTGTAAACTGTTAATTTGGATCCGGTAGTTGTCCAGAATCTTATTCTATTTTTCTAGTCTATCCAATATAAATAGTTTATTACTTAGTAGGGGTGTTTTATAATGACTTTACTAATTACTTTGTTTAGACGGTTTAGGGTAATCCGGTACATAATATTATTAATTGATTGTTTTTGATTAATTTAAATCTGTTTGTACTGGTTTATTCAATTTAATGATGTCTGTGTTCAAAACCCCATCTCTTTTCTAGATCCGTACACTTTAGACGGAAAACTATTTATTTTCAGACATTATAATTTTTACTTGCTAATTAGTGTAATCTGTAATTGTTTTAATGTTTGAAATAATCATAATAAATAAAAAAACAATATGGAGACTTTCAAGACAAAATGTATTTTGGCACCATTTTATGGATTTATAACAAACTTTATACTTAAAGAATATAAAATAAGTTTTGATTAGAAATTTGTTTTGAGTGAACATGGTAAAAACACAATAATTTTCAATAAATCAATTGACATTCAACATATATCTTTTGATAAAAACTAAAATTTAAAATGACCTCCTACTAACTATACCTTTTGTTTTACATGATGTAAAAAACCTAGAAGTATCAATAGACAATGAATAGTGCGATCGCCTATAAAATATGTATTGGGTGGAAATGTTAACAGAATTGATAATGACTAAATTTTCGTCCCGACCGTTGCTACTACCTTGACGTGGTGGTCGGGCTTGCCTATCGTGATGACCCAATTGAGCTATATTGGCTGGAACGCATGTTCCTCTAGTTCCTACCATGCCAAGCAGGTCTGTTGGAGGGCTATAAGACTAAAGGCAGCAACCTAAGATCTGAGGGCAAAGTCGTATTGCTGACTGCAGCGAGGTGTGACAGCAGTAAGTTGTTTCCCTCAGATAACCAGCATCTGCAGCGATGCTGCCTTCTTAACGGAAAAAGCGGTCAGAAAAGGTCGACTCTAAAAATGTCACATCTCACCTTACTCCACGGATTTCCGTCTCCAGCAGTGAGGCCTTCTGAAGAACGAAGCTAACACTTCAAAGACTCCCCTTAATAAGGCCGTGCGTGATCGGCCTCAAGCAGTTGTCCCTTGGGCTCTGCGATCGCGCTCCCAGGTCACTATGACCAATACTAACCCAGTTTCCCTTTCACGTTTCCCAAGAAGCAATATCCTTCCATGGTGTGGGCAGCCAGGAAGTGGAAATCGCCCTCATACCTCTAATAGCACACAAGATCACCTTGTTCAAGGTCAAATCCCACCATCAACTCTTAATAACTCTCTTATCACCATGTTTAATCCTTCTAACAATTTTATCACCTGGCGCCTCTTATGCTAATGATTTGAGTTTACGAAACGTTATTCTTGGTCTCCTGAAACCACGCACTAAACTATATATCGGAGCTTTCATTGTTCGAACTTTATGTCAAATAGGACGACAGGCTTCCTTAACCATGACTTTAGAATCCCGCTCCATCGATGTCTACTGCATCTCTGAAACGCGTATACAAGATCCAAGCACAGTCATTCGCTTGACCTCACGTTGTAAGAATAAGGAACAGGCTCGGTTCACTCTTCGTGTTTCCGGTGACCCCACCGCTACCACTCGAGGCCTTGCTGGCGTAGGTATAGCACTGAGTTTAAAAGCCAAACAGGCTCTCCTCGACTGGATTCCAATAGACAGTCGCTTGTGCGCTGTCCGTTTAAATGGAACGATAAGGACTCGTAAAGATAGGGACACACGCCGTTGTCTCTTTGTTGTCTCTGCCTATGCTCCCACTGACTGCAGCTCAGATTAAGTGAAAGATGGATTTTGCAGAAAGCATTCTGACCTCCTTCGTAAAGCTAAGCGGACTGATGTAGTAATAGTGGCTGGTGAATTTAATGCCCAATTAGGTAGACTAGATGAAACCGAAAGGCACCTAGGTGGATCCTACGGTGTTGAGGCTCAACCAACAGACAATGGCGACCGTTTACTACAACTATGTTCAGGTAAGCGTTTATTTCTCGCAAACACCAACTTTAAGCATAAGGAAAGGCATCAGTTGACATGGCGACCCCCACAATCAACTCAACGCTGGACTCAAATAGGCCATATTGCCATTAGCCACCGTTGGAGGGGCTCGATAGAAGACTGTCGCTCATTTTGGAGTACATGTTTGGACTTAGATCATGCTTTAGTACGAGCACGTAATTAGTCTGCATCTCAGTGAACGTTAAAGATTTGCAACAAAGATTCCCCTCAGAGTTCAACTTAATGATGAAAAAGTTAAGAATATATTTCAGGAACAACTAAAAAAAAATCAATCAACTGTGTTAACGATATCCATTTCGAGTCAGTTCGGTATTTTATCCAGAAAGCTGTTGAAACAGCAGTAGTATCTACTAGTAAACTGTATCAACAAGTTAAGAAAACTTAGTGGATTTTAGATATATTTACTGAACTGATAGAGGCTCTACAACACGTCCCGTTTGGTTGTAAGTACGATGAGGAGCGAAGGCAACTTAAACACAAGCTAGTTAAGAGCTTACGCCATGATCGTGAGTAGTGGTGAGTGGTAAAAGCTAACGAGATGGAAAATGCAGTGGCAGTAGGTAACAGTAGACAACTGTTCAGACTTATTAAAGAAATGGGTATCAGAAACCTGACTGTAAGTGAAACTATCTCCGAAAAAGATGGGAACACTATTCACTGTCGATCCAGAAGATTAGACCGATGGGCAAAACACTTTAGGGAACGGTTCAACTGGCCCTCGGTGTCATACCTGTTGTCCACCATCCCCAAAAAATCTAAATGGCGAATTAATATTGGTCCCCCAAGTCTCAGTGACGTTGAGAAGGCTATAGGGAATCTAAAGCGAGACAGAGCAGCAGGACCTGATAGATTAACCCCTGAGATATTTAAGGACGGCGGTCCAGCCGTAGCAACGAGATTAACTGAGATCTTGATTAGAATTTGGGAACTGGACGTAATCCCATCTGACTGGTCTCGAACACTGATCGTCCCAGTCTATAAAAGAGGAGAAATCCTCTTGTGACAATTACCGAGGAATCATTTAAACGAATATAGTGTCTAAAATATTAGCTTCAATAATACTTCGACGTCTAACTAAAGCTCGTGAAAAACAAACTCGAGAAAACCAAGGTAGTTTCAGACCTGGACGTGGTTGTATAGACCAAATATTCACACTTAGGACAGGTTCTGGAACATAGGCACACTTTCAGACGCCCAACAATAGCCTATATTCCTTGACCTTAAGGCGGCGTTTGACTCTATCGATCGTAAGGTTATGTGGCAATGTCTGTCATTGAAAGGCGTACCGGAGAAGTACACTAACCTTGTACAAGCTATCTACTCGAACATCACATGTCGTGTTAGAGCTAATGGCAGATTGTCTTCGGAATTGATCACTTCTAGTGGTGTCCGTCAAGGTTGTCCGCTATCTCCCATTCTTATTTAATTTTATCATGGACATACTCTTAGAGTTAACATTGTCATCGTCTGATTTCTCTGGGGTTGACCTCCTTCCAGGAGATAAACTTACTGACTTAGAATATGCCGATGATATAGTTCTACTGAGTGAAGATGCTGATAAAATGCAGAATTTTTTGACTACCTTAAACTTGAACGTAAGCATGTTTGGGATGCGATTCTCCCCATCCAAATGTAAAATATTGCTTCAGGACTGGCTTAATTCGGCACCAAAGTTAGTAATAGGGGGTGAAACTATTGAATGTGTTAACCGTTTTACTTATCTAGGGAGCCTCATCAGTCCTGACAGCCTGGTGTTGATGAAATCTCGGCCCGTATACATAAGGCCCGATCGGCTTTTGCCAACCTGCGTCACTTGTGGAGTAGACGAGACATTCGTTCACTGACGAAAGGACGCCTTCACTGAGCAGCAGTTAGATCCGTTTTAATTTATAAATGTAAAACATGGCCATTAAGGTTAGAGGATATATTCGTAGGCTTCTAGTACTTGATCATAGATGTCTCCGAAACATTGCTCGTGTTTGCTGGGACCACCGAGTAAGCAATGCGTGGGTTGAGAATAGAGTACTAGCTAAATATGGTAAGTCTATTGATGAAGTAGTGAATCTTCACCGGCTGAGGTGGTTAGGATATGTGTTACGTATGCCTGACCACCGTCTACCGAAACGAGCAATGTTGTCTGTTTTAGGAGTAAGCTGGAAGAAAGCTAGGGGTGGCCAAACAAAAACATGGCACGATTCCATGAAGTCATTGACATTTGGGCTGAGCCATGTTAATAGATGTAGACTACTTGGTTGGGGCCCACGTGACGATCGTAACAAATGGTTAGAGACTTTAGGTGATATGGCTCAAAATCGATTGCAATCGCGCAACTGCGTCCACTCCTTGTCTCCCTCCAAATTCTAATTTTTGAGCTTTTCATAATTTTCTCTTTACTGAATCACTATTTTTTGTTTCAAATCTTATCTTTGATCGCTATACCTTTCCATTAGTACTTACTCTGTTACTACCTCCCCTACTCTGGGATTCGGTCCGACAATTTAATCTCTATCTGCTAATAGAGGCATGGCAACTTGAACTGATGTACACATGTACCAAGTTCTACGTTGTAACTGACTGACTGACTGACTGAAATTTTCTTTATCTTACACCAAATCTATACTCTAATTCAGATCATTTATTAAATCATCTTGTATGGGCCTATATGGAGTTTTTTTCTATTACCGAGGGGTTGTGTTTCTCAATATTCACTTATTCAGATGTTTTATGAATAAATGAGGTAAATAGTTCCTTTTCTATGATTACTAAGTAGTTAACTCATAAGAGAGATTTTTTTATTTTCATTATTATCAGTAAGTTTTCTTATTAATATGTTTTTATCTATAATTTAGTTAACGGCCTGTTCACTGCTATGTTTTATTTTCGAAGGACAAGATACTATACACCATGGTACTTTAAATCTGTAATAGTAGATCACATAAGAATTTTCTAAAGGAAAATTTAACAAGGTCACGTATTTGTTTAAATGCTTGAATTGTTGAACAATTTTTAAAAAAAGTTTATAAATTCAATATGTGACCGGTTCCTTATTTAGTATCTTAAGAAAATATTTAAATGCTAAACTGAGAATTATGCATTACATTAAAATGTTGGTGAGAACTAACCATTAAATATTATCCTAGGTCTTAGTGATGATCGTTATCGATCGATTAAATTGCATATTACCAGTAAACTGACGGGTTCAAATACACAGTAAGTTATTAAACTTCCTGGAATACTGAAAGATATTGGCTAGTCAGTAAGTGTCATGTTGTCTAGTCTTTAAAGTTAATTGACTTCTATTAATCAAGTTACAGCGTGTTCATTTGACAAGGTGAATTAGCATCATACGCATTTTGATTTGACTTTTAATAAAAATTTTACTAGAAATATCAATTTTTTTCAAATTACAAAAACGATTTACACTTAAATGCTAACCTGCATCAATTGTGGTTTCATTAAAAGTACTAATATTGATCTCTTGATATCTTAATATTGAATTATTAGACTAATTTATTTTAGTGAAACATTTCAAATGTATTTTTTAAATAAAAGATAAAGTCCTACTGGTCTTATTCATCAATGACTCAAGTGAATAACACATTCTCAGCGTCCAGTTTCTTCTGTGATGTATATCATGTTTGTACGGGCATTCGGTACTTTTTAGAGAATAATTCAAAGTAGACACGGTTGGTTAAACTTTGACGATTTACTTTAAAACAGAATATTGTGAAAAAGGAGAAAAATTAAATAAATTCACAAGGGAACAGGATTTTTACTCTCCAAAATCATTCTGCAAACTGAATGAATGATATTAGAACGTATGAAATTAAAATTTTCACTTGAATTACGTCGTACATATCGCTAGACTTAGATTTTTTTCATCCTTTGTTGCATAAAGTAGTAGATAAAAAGAAAGATTTGCATTTCATGTGTAAGTTGTTCATAGTAGTTGGTTTTCCTAAACTGATTGGTTCAATAATCAAGGTTCAGTTTAAGTTGAAATTGTTTAGATCAGTAAAAACAAGATTATTAAACAAACGGTCGATGTTTTGTGCCAATAAGTTTGAAATAAATATGAAAAAGCTGTTATATCATATTTAGATTTTTTGTAACTTTTTAACTGATAAAGTGTCATAGTGACCAAAGTAAGTTTTACCAAAACATTAAACAATGAACAGCATTTACAGTAAAAGATTTAGCTCTAAGTTTGATGACAAAAATAATTCATTTTAATTAAAATTGAACTTGTTTACCTTCAGTTTGTTGTTTACATTTGATTTATTAACCACAGTAGGGTTTGTAGAAAGTGTAGGCTGGAAAAATATTAACATTCATTGTATAACAAAATTTTAAAATTAAATAAAATAACTTGAATTCAGTTCTTCTATTCTTTAAAATTCCTTCGTTTGCATTTTTATATGATATCTTCTTCATAACTGATATTCCGTTTCCTTGTATCATCAGTTATGAAGAAAATATCTAAAGATTATTACTAAATAATGAACGCAGTAGTTGTATTTGCTGATTGAAGTAGCATATATACAAGTTGTCAGGCTGTAATGGATGAAGCTGACTAAGTTAGAAATATCTCCCATTAGGAGCCGGCTCAGTGGTCTAATAGGTAATATACTCGCAGCGTGACCAGAAGTCCTGGGTGCGACCCCCGGTGACGTCATGGTTGCGCACTGCTAAGTAGTCCAGTGCTGAAACAAAACACTATTCAGTGTTTCTTGATTGTCAACGTTTGTTTGATTGAAACCAATTCAGCTTAACAAGTTATTTAGTTAACCTTCGTAGAAGATATAAGGAAATGGACATTAACTTTAATGCAGTCACTTCTAACCAACGAATCCTTTAGAGATCAACATGCACAAATTTCAATGAAAATTAATCGTTTGAAGTTCTGTATTTAAACAACCAAAATTTACACATTCCTAATATGACATATCGGAAATTTAATACATCAAGGTTATTATACTACATCTAATGATACTTGATTAACTTATGAATAACAATATAAATTGGCAATATTACTAATAATTTTTAGGATTTTAAGTGGACAGTCGTCATTCAGTAGGTTTGATAATGTAGATAAAGAATATGAATTTAAAGTTTTCTACCAACCACAAACAACTAAACTATTGTATCTGTTGAAATTATAAGGGTATCACACTGTGATGTTACTGTCAATAGTCTTCTGCATCCTAACTGAATAAGATATGATAAAGTGGGATTGATTTTATGATCAGATTTACCCTTCAGATTGATTATAATGAAGAATTTTAATAAGATCTTGTCAGTCTTTGAATAAAGTGTAACTTTGAACAAGTATGTACCTGAAAAGAGAACCACTAAATGTTAAAAAAATGATTACGGAACAACAAGTGTCCATAGGAATTCATCCACAAATATTGGAAACGTGAAGATGAAAAATCTAAAAAAAACTACTGTATCTAGAAGACAAAACGGTTTCCACTTCATACTCCATTTTACATGTTATGATATGATATGTTATGATATTAGAGAGATAGTCAATTGTTGGCTAAAAACATCATTAACTATTACATATCCTACAACTAAATTTACAATCTTACAAGGAATAACATATTCCATATTGGAATCGATGATCGATAGTTAGTCCTTTCATAGTGCCAATAACTACGTACATAAAAATCAACATTGATAAGATAAAAAAAATGAAAAGTTCAATCCCAAGAGTACATTTTTACAAAGTTAATAAGTAAACTATTTTATAACATTAATTAGTTCTATTGTAGGACGTCACTTGGTTAAAGGGTACCCAGTTGATAACTTGTATTCTTTCAGGTTGGTTAATAGACAACGAAATATTACTCCTCTCAAATATGATGAAGCAACTGCAATCAAACTTTAAGAGCCAGACTTGTGCATTCAAAAAGAATAATGTTAGGTCTTGTTGCACTACGGTAAGGCTTCATTTATTTTGTTACATCATTTTTCTCAACTTTCTATGACTACACTATTTCTATTTATTCAGTTACATTTGTTTGCTGCTTTTGTCTTTAACTGATTAATCTCTATCCATGTTATTCTCAAATACCGTAAATATTTTGTTCATCTGTTTCACTAAGTAGTCGTTTAATTTGATATTTTAGAATCCGTAATAAACTTATTTTGTTCATATACATTACACTTTTAGTCTCAATAACTTTACTTGGATCTTCGTTCCCTTATGACAATACGTATTCAGCTCTAAGCAAATTGCACTGTACAAGCATATCAATTTCTATTCATAAGTTTGATTATGAGGTACTATAAGTTATAAGCAACTCACTAGAACTAAATAAAGTTAAGTGAATTCATTTTAGGTTGCTGAAGTTTTTGTTAGTGTTCTCTACAGATTGTAACAACAAAGTACACATAAAGATTTCCTAAAAGCCTCATTATTAAGGACAAGTTACCAGAGGGATTTAATCCAAATTATTACAGTAGTGTATAAAATAAATGTGTTAAACCATGCATAGAACTTCCCAGACTTAAAGTTATCTCACCCTATTATCACTTAGAGTGAAATCAATCTAATATTCAAGAAATTGGATAAGGATAATAACCTATAAGTAGAAGTTCACAGAGCTAATAAAGTATTTATAATTAATTGTTAATATATGATAACAGTGAATAATTTTCATCACAGCTAAAAGCATCTTGAAGTTGGAACTATTCGTATAATCAGAAACAATGGCAGTATTAGTGTAGAATTTTAAAATTCCCAGGTGGTTCACACACGAAAGCTTAAATGGAATTCCCAATAAGGTCGTTATGTAGATTACAATGAACTTTTGAACTGACTGAGGACATATTTTCTCGTTCACTCTATTCTGATGACCTCATTATAGGCGACAAAGAAGTTTATTAAATTTTGTACAATTTACTTAAGAGCAAATACCCAAAGTACCACAAAATTTCATCAAGTTATCGAAGCTTAATTATAAATGACAGTTATCCTATAAACATGCATAATACATTTTCATCGTTAATCGTGTAGTTACACAAAGAGGTAATACAGTATGACAAACTTAAAAGCAAACTAAGTAGATTCATCGTTAAGTCTGTATTTACCCAAGTGACGTAAAACAAATGCTGTAGAAACGACATAATTTATGGATGGAAATTCAAAATTTTTAAAAAAATAAGCAGAAATATTCAAGGTTTTGAAATGGTCTTGCTGTTCTGAAAATTATGATCGAAGAATATTCACTTCGATAAATTTTCGATGGGTCTTACATTTGTAAATCCAAATTAATCAATAATCCATAGTTCAAAATCAAGTGTAAGGCTGAAACATCCTTAAAAGTTACAGTATGTGAATTTGTTAGGGTCAAAATTACTAACTTCAGTTACTTTATGTGGTAATCGAAGTATTGGGGGGGGGGTGACCATCAGAATAAATGTATTCGGATGAAGTAAATAAACATTATGAAAGCAAATATTTGGACGAAGACTAAGGTAATGTTTAAAATAGTATGAAATAATAAAATGGAGCTAGTTCTTATTTGAATAGTTCACATGATTACGAGATGAATAATAATACTAACAATAATAACAGTAGTAATATTAATGTTATCATTAACAATACAAACATACTAGAAGTTATGACAATATAATTTTGAAAAGAAAACAAATCTTACGTTAGGAGAGTATAAGGAAGGGAAAATTGGCTTGTACATCTCATCAGTAAAATGAATAATAACTTACATGTCCTGATGTTACCTATGTGATAAAAAACTACGTTTCGATACTTATTTTGCACACATACTCAATTTGAATAGCTATTACTTCTACTATTTGGAGAAATTTGAATCTGAACAACTTTGACAGATGATTAATAACGCGATAAGCCATTGTAAAGGATAATTAATGCTAGCACCATGGCCCTTTCCAACTATATAAGCCAATACCGAGCTATTTACCGCACTAACTACGCTTTTACTTAGTTATGGTGGACTGTACCCAGGATCACAAAAATGCAAGTTCTTAAAACACTGGCCGATGTAACTTACAATTGAACTGACAGACACAAAAGGAAGTGACCAATGTAGGTAATCCGACGTTTATTTTAGGTGCCACTATCGTAGTATTTATTAATTAAACCTTCTTTGAATCGTTCTGATTAATCCTACGGATTCATATTTCACTGGGATCATCGCCTCAGAAACTCAGACGCAGTGATTTATTACAAGTAGTTTGGACCATCTTTACTCTGACTTTCATGCTAACGTACTAGTTTAATGTAAACTTTCTCGGGTATCCATTTTCCTTAAATATATCAGGCAAGATATCTAATTCTTCTTTCATAGTATCAGTGAAGCATATGTCTACTAGTCGATTCTTAAGAGCCTTTTCAAATTCTTTTACTTTGTAGAAGCCCAGTTCAAGTATAATAACACTTTTCTTAGACTTCAGTGTAATACTGTATTTCTATGACTGGAATAGCCAAGACGGCCATCTTTTTTTATGGATTGTCTTTTACAAACTACATCATTTCAATAAAAGTCAAATTACCTTTCCACAAGTCAACTAGGAACTGCAAATTCTATAACGGAATCACTTTTCGTCAATTAGTTTCATGACCAGCAAAAAACTGTCTTTGACAGAAAACCGTCAATTTATTTTTATTGGCAACATAAAGGATAAATTCGTAAGTATTACGGATATGCTGATATCACGAATTGATCTGAATCAGACAACCATTGATCACCTGGAAGCATTGTACAGCTGTTTCGTCCTAGTGTGGAACTCTTCAGTAATGCGCATCCACGAAACAGCTAGTTAGTGCTTCTAGGTGATCAATGGTTGTCTGATTCATATCAGTTCGTGATATCAGCACTGACAAACTAACTATCTTCACAACAACCCCCTTAATTATTATGGATATCTTACTTCGTTTAATCAAGTGTCAATCTTTTTCTATGAATATGAAATATTTTACATAATGTAATAAATTAAGAGGTGTATCATACAGCTGACGAGAAATGTTCATGATTAATCATTCATAATGTTTTGATATAGTTAAGTACTAGAATGCCAAAATGTTTCATATCTTGATTTTTTTTATTGCAAATTCAGTTCAGCTAAGTTACATTTATCGATGACGGAGTAGGTGATAATTGTCATGTTTGTGTAGTCTTTAATGGAAATTGAATAAAGTTTATTTATAGCTTTCCTGTTTAGACAATTCACAATTAAATCGAAAAACCAGACATGATGTGAGAACAATCAGAATAAACATGCAAACAGCGATAACACACGTTTAGGTGACAACCAATAAAATTTCAGGTCAACAGAACAAGTAGGCAGTCAATTGTGAAGTGATTCTATTTGCCTCTATTCATCTGAAACTTGTGCTGATGACGTTATCTATCTAGCTCAATGAAAGTAAACCATGGGAAATTTAGTCATTCTAACTTACAAACCTTCATTACCATCTCAGAGACGCTTTACAATCAATAGGCAATTATTACACAAACAATAATCGCAGAAGAATATTTAATCTACTAAATCGCTGATAAGTATATAAGAAGGTAATCCTTTACAGATGATGCCAAATAGAGAGTCAGTGAACCCAATGAAGTTAGATTGTGATAATAAAAGTGAAGTCTACATGAAACTGTAATATTGAAATGTATCGTATTTATTTTTGGGTGTGATAGATTTTTTATTAACCTGAAGTAATCTACTGTTAAACATAGAAATGATGAATAAGGTGTTGTTTCAAATAGTTTAATAATTCATTGCTTTTCATTTCATTTAAGTTAACTTTGTGCCTTAGATGGTTGGCACATGATTTAACCATAGATTGTGATACAGACATGTTGCCTAGCTAGTGTGAATCATTAAGTCGACAATCTAATTGCATATTTTAGGGTCAAGGGTAGAGGAGTAATAGTATGAATAATGTACATCGAAGGCATAGTCATGTATGTGTATTTATGCTTTTTGTACTGGGCGTTTACTCAGACTAAATAAACTTTAAATATAAAGCAATTTTTACTCTTTCCTTGAAGAAATTCAATCTTTTGACACTAACCACTAATGTCTATTGTTTCAATTATCCTCTAACCCCAGTCTGATTAAAATTGACCAATGTAGTTAATAATAAGGGGAATGTTTTTAATTACTAAGGTTATTATGTGTGCATAATACGTCCATGAGTATGTCTACCTTTTAGGACAGTAACAAATAGGAAATATTTCAAAGTTTTAGACATAGATTAGCTCCATATCTCCAACAGTAAAATAATTCACAATACAATCTGTCGTCATTACTTCTGATATATTTATTGAAGTGATATTGCTTCAGATTAAACAACCATTTACACACACTATTTCATTTATCATTTGCCTATGGTAACATCTCATGTTATTCCATTCATATGAGGATTACATGTGGATTTATCACTTATTATGTAACATGTTTTTTCTATCTCTGGCTTACGTAATAAATTATTGGTAAGTATACCTTGTATTTGTATACCTTAATAAAATGCATACATGTTAATAAAAAGTATCTGTGACTAAGCTTTTAGTAAGTTTGTTGACTATTTCTTTCTCAATCTGTGAATTACAACTGTGACAGACATACGCATACCAACCAATTTTACTAATCCGCTTTTCATAGTAGTTGAAACGGCCTATAAACCTTTCATGCGATTTAGATCGACTTACCGCACTATTCAAACAACTGATCACCCATATCCAATTAACACACTTCCAAACAATGATATTACTGAGAGATATGCAAAAATTTCTGAATATTACCACTTCATTGGGTTGTTTTATTTGAGTATACCAATATATTTACTTTAAAAACTAATGAAGTCTATGTATTTTAATTTTTTTGTGTGATTTTGTAAAAAACTTCTGCAAGTTTATGAAATAACTTGTCAGTAAAATGATCCAATCTAGAGAACATTAGTAAAAGTAAAAAATTTCAATGATCTGCGTGAATTAGATCACCTTGTCTTTCTACACACTTTCTTCAAAGTTCCATTATTAATGTAACCGTAAAATAGAAGTGAACCTAAATTTATTTACATACAATCACTCCGTCTAATAGCTTCATTCTTTAGAAAAAATACCTCGAATGAGTTACGAATTGGAATACTACTCCACCTACTTCTGTTTTGAAGGATAAGTAGTAGAAGTAACCTTAACTTCATAAGATTGACTAAGACTGAAATACTTGTACCTCCGTGTTTTTTCTCTGAGTTGTATAATCTGCAGATAATATTTGTCAGTAGGAATGAAGTTGTTTTCGCATTAAATAAAAACATAATTCCCCCAAAATTATGCACAGTAACAATTTTTTTCATGTCAACAGTCGTTATCCTATTACAAGATATATATATAACAAGATGTATTGAAAAGCTATCTGATATAAGTTATATAACTTGCTATTAAAATCGTTTAAGAGTACCATATAGCTGTAAAAACGCTATCATTGAATTTTCTAAGTCTAGCGGATAATTAATTAAAGAAATTCTCAGAAACGAGACAACCAAACTTCCTTCGTTTGTGATATGTTTTCTCAGATGAGACAGACGCATGGGTTCTTATTGATTTAGTACAGTCTGTGATACAACACAGCTAAATTATTTAGGGTAGCCGGATTCTATGTCTGATTCCCTAGATAGTCGATACGGTAAGTGTGAATCGTTATTTCTGATACTTGTACTTTATTTGGATAGCTCGATTTGTTCCTTCTCAACCTACAGCTACACCAAAAGACTAGACTTGTAGGAAGATTGAATTGTGAAGCAAAAATACAGGAGACGAGATTAGCAAACGGCGTTTATACATCTCACATTTGAAAGTGAATTAATTCATGAAAGTTTACAAATCAATCACACAAAAAAATCAATACAATGCCTTTCGCTTGATTTAATGAACAATTGTATTTTTGGAGATTTTAATACCCCAACAGTTTGCATACTTATATGTACATATGAAACAATAATTTGGTCTAGGATAGTTTTGTTATCTGATAGGAATAAAAAGTTATGTAACTTCAAGTGATTTTTTGTAGACCTAAAGTAAATTCAATCTATTTTTTAAGTTGGATTGTGACTGGTAAGTGGAATCCAGGACGCGCGTTTCGTCCTATTTGGGACTAATCGGCTGGATGTACCTGCATCCCAATGTTGATTTCAACTTATATTTTTAAATACCACTTGTGAATATTGATTAGGATTAGTTAATTAGTAACTATGAACATTAATTTTTATTTCAGTTGGCATTAGTCAGCAAGACTATTTTTAATGTTTATAGATAGAGGGATCAATGTCTTCACTAAATTACACAACATTGATTACTGGGTAATCAATTAATGTAAGCTCAAACTCATGTCTGAATGTCGAAGTAACTAAGAATGAAATAATACTTAAAATGAGCTAATTAAACAACTATTTCCCGCTTACCTTTATTTAATACTAATTACTAATTTAATCCAGAAATTCTGTTTTTCAAAAAGCGACAATCATTATTGTTTAAGTTAAAATTCCGGAAGTAATTGAAATGCATGATTTCTAGTGAGTGCTTTTTATCAACAAAAGATTTATTGGTTTATGTTACTTAGTGTTTGTACAGATATTCCCGTCTATAAATGCTAATCCTTTAATCGTTACATTATTGTCACGAATATAATAATCAGTAGATGATGTAATAAACCATAGGATATTTATTAGTACATTATTTTAATTTTGCGGAAGAATCAGACGGATCAACTTAACTATTATTAGGGAAAATTACTAGTATTTTATGCACTATAATGATAATAATGGTGTAATATTTTAATAATCGAAATCTCTAATGCACGCTACTATAAGACTTGTATTTGCTTTCACTCTAGTGTAGATTATCGGGCTATATATCACAAATTGATGAAAGTGGAAATAGTACAATCTGATGCCGATCCAGTAGTATAGATGGTCAGGCGTTCGCCATCAACCTGAAGTCCCTGGTGCGGAATTTAGGGTGCGCACTGCTGAGTTACTCACTAGAACGAAACAGCTGTCCAGTGCTTTTTGGTTTTCAATGATACCCTGCTAACATCAATCTGTGACACATTCAATCAACTAAAATGGCTTTTATTAACTTGATATCACGAATCGATCTTAATTACACAACTACTGATCATCAGAGAGCATTGGATAGCTGTTTCATCCTAGTACGGAATTCTTCAGCAGTATGAACTTACTACCCTATCTAGAATCGAACCCAGGATCTCCAGGTTTTGGGGCGAACGCCTTACCATTATAACGCCGAGTATGTTCGTAGCAGTTGATAAGTTTTATTCAGTCAGTTAGCACGATATCATCCACTGCCAATGGCGGGTAACTGTCTCATACCCAACACGGTTGAAATCCACTTTTAATTTTCTGAAAATCATAAACAATTGAAAACTATGTTGTAATGTGGAATACAGATATGTTATGCTGGTCAGCAAACGAGTAAGTTGGGAAAAAGGTGTAAACGGACAAATTAAGACAGCAGTATCACTTCATGAGTTCAGTGAATAATAGTCTTGGTTGCCTTAGCAAATGTAAACTATTGGATTAGGACTAACATGATAACTTCGACCATTGACTGAAGAGTTTAGATTACGTGATAAAGAATCTTTAGTGACTATTCAAATCCACTCATTCTTTTGTCTTCTGATTTCGAGTTTCAATACGATTGCATACTTTTAATTTATTTCATTTCGTTTTTTCCAAACAGAAATATTTATGCTAATTATTCTTCATTCATAAAAGGGTTAACACAGCTCAGTAATGACGCAGTGGTTCATGTATTCAACACTAGACTACACATCTACGTATGTAAGGATTAGCCACATTATCTGGTTGTTAGAATGGAAATAGATGGGACTGCAAGTTGGATGTTATAGCCAAAAGAACTGGCTTATTTGTTCAATCAGTGAACTTGAATCAACTGAATCTCTGTTTCAACTTTCACATTTGCCTAGTTTTGTTACCCAGTGCTTGAAAATTCTATATTTCATGCGGCTAGGCATATTTTTTTATACATAGTAATCAAGCCCGTAAGTGTAATAATCTGTTGGATGGCACATAAACTATTCTATGTATAAGAAAGTTGTTCAGTTCGCCTGACACTGGTCACATTTGAGTTAGACTGTAAAAAATAGACTTCACATCAATTACTTTACATAAAAGTCATTGTTTTGCATAACCTCAAACATCCCTTACTACTACTTGACATTCAAAATACGCATGGTATTTTAACCAACCTAGTTGGTCAATAAATACAGATACTGAATTATCTGAATAGAACACAATGATCAATATCAAATTTTTAATGAGTATCGGAGGAGGGGTTACTTAAAATTTAGTCTGGGAGGTAAAATACCACCGATGTGAGTATATTACGAATCATGGAACTATTAAGAAACTCTTGAGGCTTATCTAAGTAAATCTATCAATAGATAGATGTTTCTTTACTTCAAATTGACACATTATTTGTCTTGCAATATCTAGTAACTATAACTTAATACTACTACATATTTTACAGAAAAGTATAAAAATGAAGGAAAAGTACAAGTGAATTTACAGGAATTTGTTAAATGTGAACGTTCATGATTTATGATGAGCATTTAATTAGTTGTTATATATAGTATAGCCTTTTTCATTCTAAAGATGTGTAGTCCTCTGGGTTATGATAATGAATGGAATAATCATGAATTTCATTATTAGTACAAATTCGGTTGAAGGTGTTAGATGTATTAATAACAAAATGAAACCCAGTTATTAACAGCCATAAAATAAAGATACAACAGGTAGATGAAGTGAGTGGATATATATATATATATATATATATATATATTGCTACATTGTGTATATACATAAAGTACTGGGATAATGAATGAAACATAGATGAAATAATCTAATGAACTAGTGCAATGATTTCGCCAAAATTATTGATCAGTTGATAGTAAATCAGTTGGCTTTATATATTCATAAAATCCCCTGTCTCTGTAGATCCAGTTGTAATGCTGTGACACTTGGTGCCTAATGTGTAAGCGAGACAAGAGGTAGCCGAAATAGATGATTGGCTGAACTTATGTCAGAAACAGCCAATAGGATCCGTGACAATCGCCTGGATACTTGAAAGCTGGTTAGTTGACAAACTGACTGACTAACCTAAGCACTCTAAGTAGTAGATAAAGAAAACAACATACCAGAAATTATTATCACTCAGTGACCAAGAGCAAGAGCTTTTATGTATTACGTAATGGACCGTTTCGTAAACTAAACGCGGTAAAGACTGAACTGAAGGAGTTATGTACAGAAAAATGGGTTAGTGACAACGATAACTTGGGAACGGAAACTGACACGACACTGGCTAACTGAGCGCTATGTAGTGCGTATCGTATACAGTTTAATAGTACAGATTATGATATCACGATAAACAGACATCATAGATTGTGATTTTCAATTCCTTTCACCATTAAAACAAATATCTACAAGACGACAAATCCGTTAATAAAAAAGATATCCTAAGACATGAGTATTAGGAATAACTCTATAATCTGGCTATTACTTTAACAATAAACATTTTTGTTTTAATGTTTTAAAAAAATTCAGTTCCCACTTTGTTAGTAAGTCATTTGTCTATTATTTGTCAAGATCATTTATGTACTAAATATATTAGATGCTAATACACATCTGGGTGAAAAACGGTTTGACTGTTTTTGCCCGTACATAATCGATTACTACAAGTAGTATAGCCGATGTCATTTCTTTCTCTATGTGATTGTTTCCAGTATTTAAATCAACATCATGTATAAATTCTCTTAATATTATTATCATTATTTGTATGAGTAAGTTAATAAATGCAAAAAGAATAATAGTAGTGTTAATAAAATGTAATGAAGCGTAAACGCATTTTATTAAATTACGGATTAGGATATTATCGCTGGTATTAAGCAGTGAGAGACGACTAGCAGAATAACTGATGGGAACTTTTTTCGGTTACCAGTAATCCGAAACATGTTTCCCCACTGAATTGATTTTTAAGACTTTATAGTTATTTGTGTTTTGTCTTATTCACTAATAAATTAGATAATTAAGCCTAATCAGTCCATGAAACTACTTCTAGTCGTTGAGTTTTAAGACTACTTTTCGTAAACGAATCATTTCAAGCAAATAAATTAGGGGCAATTAAGTAATGTTCATAATTTTATTTTAAAATGATGACTTAGACGTCTGTATCATTTAAGCTAGTTATTAAACACACTTGTTTTAAAATATGAAAATTCCTTTCAGTAGGAATATATAGGCATCTTGGTTAAGTAAAATGGTCAGAACTCATAAGTTATAGCAATAGAACTGTTTTGTAATAATCAAAAATAGAACCATAAGCAATCAGTAATCAGGATCAGCAATCAAGTAATCAAGGGAATAAGGAATCTGGCTAGAAATATTTACACGTATATAGAAATACCAATATCCTAAATATGGTACAAAGCGATAAGAATAAGGCATCAAATGACAAGTACTGGATATGAAGGTCAACTTAACATACTACACCTAAAAATTGTAACAAAGGAGATGAGTAGGTAGACACTTGACATACAAATAGGGGGGTGGATATATGGATTACAAAACATAGTAACACGCTAATGAAAATATCATGAATAAAGTACACATAGGTCATTTGGTTATCCAGGTTCACCTGAACTAACTTTTGGAGAACACCACAATTTTGATTCACAAAGAATAGATGGTATATTGGTACTAAAGCATTCAAATAACGAGTGTTATGTGCAATAGAAGATTCCTATTCATTTTCTTTGAAATTCATTATCTTAATATACATAATTAAAATAACTTGGGTGAATAATTTTATATGATATCCGACACAATTAAGTGTTAATTGAACAAGTATTTTCCTCATATTTATACGATATTCAGGTGGGTTGATTACAAGTAGAAAGTACTGCAGTTTTAGATAGTTGTTCAACATGACGTAAATAAACAAAGTAATTGTATCACATGCTTCATAACAGTATTTACTATCAGAATGACATTTATAATTGCCGACACTGGTGTTCATTTACTGGAAAATATTTAAGCAAAGCATTTGATGAATATTATCTACTGAGAGCAGAAAATTATTACAATTTATAAATCATAAGTTTATTTTGTAATTTATAAAGTGAAGCTACTCTTAGGTTGAAAATGATTTAGATATACGAATCTGTAAGAAGTTGTTTTCGCCGAAGAAATTCTATGTGAATGAATTGAGGTCACCATAAAGAAAACTAAACAAAATTTGGACTTAATATTGAAAATTGCACAGTATCATCGTATCATCTACTAGAATAAATAAGCTGACTGAAATTTAAAAAATCCTGATGGGAGACAGTGAGCGAATCAATTGTAGTTTGTTTAAAACCCTCAATACTACGTGAATTAAGATATAGCAATGTCAACCGGAACAATAATGAAAACTTACCGATGACACAATCCAGTTCAAAATACACCACATCATGAAAATTACTGCTTTCAAACGTCATACGTTTGGAAGCAATCAGTAGCACATTTTTGATTTTAATTTTGCGATAGCACTTAACAACAAGAAGTATATCGGATAACTGATGTCACTTTGACGATTCATGGCTAAACTATCAAATGCAGTATTTAGAACCGTCAGTATTCAACCAATATGATTGTAAATAGTGAAGCTTTAGTTCACTTTAGATTACAGAAACGCCATTCTGTCCAGTGTCTACCAGCATAAATCGTTTATCTATGCGTTGCAGTCAGTTATGAATAACAAGTAGAGTTTATCACGTCATAGACAAGTGAGCACACTACAGTTTACCGAATGCAAATGGATCACTGTTGCTGACTAGGTGATATTGCATTAACTATTACACTATGGTTGAATGTAGGGTTAGTCGTTATCTGTTACTCCTTCATTTAATAATAAGGTTACACATATTTGCTTACTCGGTAATTTTTTATTAAAGAAGCTAGAAAGTTATGGTTTGTGGCGCGACTTTGTTGAATATTTAGTCATTGGCACAAAGAAATTCATAACTAAAAAATCACATTACAACCATAAATATATTTATATATTTATGAGGTCATCAGCTCTTTTTGATAATTTTTAGGCTAAAACCAAGTCATTATAATCAATAAATTTCGAAATCTAGTAATTTATGTACCTTAAGAAAAAACGATTTCATTTCCGCAAGTTTTAACTGACTAAACAGCTCTTTTATTCTTTGAACGTAAGCTTTAACGATAATAACAACTCGGGACTTTTCGAATTCTGAGGTTCGAATGCCTAAAGAATGAATAAGAGTTTCATTTTGTCAGTTATTGCAATAAAGTTGTATTTGATAGAACTTTATTTTCCCATAAACTCGGAATTGTCTAGTCAGGGATACTTATAAATTACTACATCTATTTAGAAGTTTATTTAACATGAAGCATTTTTATATGGAATACTAAGTTAACATGATATCGGCAAGATTAACACTAAGTACAATATAGGCTTGATAAACGCAACCATTACGCAACACAAAACACATCTAAGTGCTATTATGCTAAGTATTTATACGAAATAATACAGTTTATAAGCATAGAATTATAGTAATCAGATACATTACAACAATATAGGAAACCTTCATAGTAGAGAAAAGACTATGTGGGATGTATTGTAAGACAAATTATCGATCTTTCAAAATAGTAGTGCCAGCAAGGTAACTACTTTCCAATCTGGTTTATTAACAGATTTTGACATAAGTAAATATTAGATTTGTTCTATTTATAAAATAAACGTGACTAAAATTCATTCAAGAAAGAAATGATTTTTGTATTTAGGTTTTTTGCAAGTCATCTACTAAACTATAAACAAAGCCAATATCATATACATAAAGAAGAATTTGTAGTAAGAACACAGTGAATAATTCAACTTACTTAAAGTTCAATTTTGTTTTAATAAACACTAAAACTAGTTAAGGATATTTTCTTTTTTTTAATATTTAACACGATTATACATGACAATCTACGATAAAAATTTAATGTTATTTCTTTTTGTCATATGGTCGACTAAACAACAAACCTCATTAAAACTAACTTTGGCTGATTGACCTAAATAAACTAATATTTACTAACTGACTTACTCTGTACGGAATAGCTTAACAGTTCACTCATTTTACAATTTAAAAGTAAGGCATATGTTAAAATATACAATGAAACATATGCATCGAAATAAAATGTACTTGACCGTAAAAAAAAAACTAATTCTTCTTTCATTTATTTTCAAAGCAACGAAATGAATATACGAATTACTTGTAAATTAAAGTACCGTAATTGTCATTCAAATAAATGATGACATATTTGTTTTAATTTTACACTATCTTTTATATAAAGTAAAGAAAATCCTTAGTTCAATATTTCTGTTCATATTCAACATTTGTAACAAAGAGATTGAATTAACTAATTGAAAAGAAAAATCTATTATAAACTAAATAATTACATGAATATTTCTGTCAATCATTTAGATATTATTATTTCTCTATTTGTAAGATAATAGATGATATTACGTAAAAAGTTATGAAATATACTTACAATTGCAAATTACAATGAACAATTTATTGAAATTGAAAAAAAAATTACCTTCTATTGTTTATATTGTATACAAATTTATTTACTTATTCAGTGATTTGTTTTAAAGAACGTTTATTAACAGAATACAAAATGTTATAGGCATACAGTTGAAATTCAGAGTTTATTGAATTATGTCATTATTTAGAGAAATAACGAAATGTGCATAACATTTGAAAATTATTTATCTTTATTGTCAGCTATAGTTTTCTTAGTTTTATACCCTAAAAGATAATAAGTATTATTTCAAAAAACCACCTTTGATGAACTGTAATAATTAGCTTGTCAATGACTAACTTCAGGATGTTCCTGAATTTCTAGTGAGGAGTAGTGACTAGTGAAGTTTAGACTTATCTGAAGTGGAACAGTTATCACCGACGGCAATAGATGACCATCACACTATATTACAAACTCATGGTGTTGGAAATCCGTCCATTAGACATCAGTCCAGTGATGGATATGGCTACGCTTGTAACCTGAAGAGCTTGGGTTTGATTCCCTGTCGGAATTCAAGGGTGCACATTGCTGAGGAGTCCCATTAAAGAACGAAATAGCAGTCCAGTGCTACATAGTCTTCACCAGTATCCAGCTGAGGTCAACCTGCGACGAATGTAAACAACAGCATATTGATTATTTCTTCGTTGAAACATCTAATTCAAAAAAATTCACAGTCATGCATTTTTGAAAAGTGATCAATTTATTTTCAAATTCGATGACTGAAAGTATTATCGGATTTTACTTGTTAAATTATTTACAAAACTTTGACTTGTTTATAGAATATCAGGTTTGATATTCATTCTTTCTCTTAAGATTTGAATAGATTACGTTTATTAATCGCTCTTCTGAATACATAAATTATGTTTCGACATCAAAGCTTTTATAGTACAGCTATCAATGCTACATTACCTGACTTACTAGATTTGTATTTTTTTTCTTTACGACTACAGGTAAAACAAGATCTACTTAGTGTTATGTTTCGTACCAAGAATAAAAAGGTGGAGAATGTGTTGCAAATAATAAAGTTGATCAAACGTAATTAAGTTGAAGAAAAACAAATATATAACATTATTTCATTGATCATTCGACCTTATATAAATTGAAAAGAAAGATTAATATTAACCAAAGTTAGCTTGCCTCGAAACGAGAACATTATATAGGTAAACACTGTGACTTTGAAAAATTAGCATTAACGTAATTCATTAAAAAGTAGCAATTAATGAGTATTATTATTACAGAAGGTCATTTAGATAGGGTCTATAGGTGTAAGGTAACTTTCTTCACAAACTGACATCAGGGAACACCATCAAACACTGGATAGTAATTCTGATATAGTTTCGGAAATTTTAACTATGAGAAATCATTTGTCACATAGGTTAAAGACCGCATTAATTGACTATATCTAAATTCACTGATTATTATAATTCATCCTCTTGCTAATAACAGGTGATCTAAAAGACCTAGAAATAAGTCACTCAGCTTTAGTAGAGATTGCTTAACTACATAAAACGAAGTTTAAATAGTTCTGTCAGTAAGCTATGCTACTGTATGAAAAAACATTGTTACAACAAAATGTGTCTTCATGCATATTATTTGTTTAGGTCGTTTTATGTAACAGAGGGATATATAATTTTCTATGAATACCGCCCGCTGGTAACAAAAGAGGATAAATTTCATAAACCGTCATTGCTTTCAAATTTCACTAATTCAAATCATTCATAGTTTACAATTTGTCATGAATATTTAGATTCTTGACAGAAATACGTATGTCAGTTTTATAAAGAGACATTACATATACATGCATATATAGGTAGAGAGATACATAGTGCTCATGAAAGCATGAAAACAAATCGATTGCAGTGTTTGATTGAAGTGTCAATTCACGATTGTATAATGGAAACTAGTTTATAAACGTTTATTAGTTTAACTTGAATTTCATACAAATGCCATATGGATTAATAAGCCTTGTCCCCTTACAATATATATGGTAATATAAGGTGGGCTTTTGCAGTCAAATACATTCACTCTTTGTAGTTAATCAGATTCTAAATTTATAAAGTTTTTGGTATCTTTTATTTCACGAATTAATTAATTTTTTCCTACTCATTTTTACACGCTAATTCTTTTCTAGCAGAGCTAACACTCCTGTTACTTATGTCCTTACCTTATAAATTCATCTTACTGAACTGCTGATGTGTTGTGGTAAGCTGAACTTATGCACATATATACAAGGTTTTACAGTGCGTGTAACTAATCGAGATAATTGTAAGAGTTGTTTTTCAAAAAGAAAGAATAAGTCTCCTTAACACATTCTGTCACTCTATATGTCATAATCAATGAAATGTTCTGTGCAGTGAGTACACTGTTCTAATCAGCCTTTCAGAATGAATAAGGTGCTTTTATTTACTAGCAGGTAATAATTTTATTGGTGATTACAAACACTATGTGGTCAGATAATACAAATGCAAATAAGTTGTCTCGTTTGCTTACACTTAAGCTATGCTATTGAAAATTGTATAAATGAATTGGATACCTGTTAAAAATACTTATAGTATGAAGTGAATATCATGATAAATAAGTGAACTTATTCAATATTCATAATATTATACAGACATAGCAATCTTAAATATACCCTAATAATAGAAGAAAAACTTAAATTAAAGTGATAAAATTAATCCCACCAATCAGCATACCTTAGAAACTTCTAAGGAAATTATAGGAATTGACAGGTGACGCGTCATTACTTTGATTTCATAATTAACTATTTTGGTATGTTGTGGAAAACCAAAACTTTTAGGTTACATGTAAATTTATAAACAAATGAATCTTGGAAGCAATGTGATCTACATATTTCTTTTTTTCAGTTTATATATTGGGGCAGGGATTCATGAGTAGAAGGTTTCTGGAATAGTAATAAGCGGTTAGGAAACAGGTATCCAAGTACTTATATGCCTATTTTACGGTGAAAATTTTCATCTACCTGAATGATGCGTCAGCAATTTGATTATTTCATAATTAAATTATTTAAGAAAAATTAGTAATTTTTACTACAGGGACAAAATGTATGAATCAGAATTATTAGAATAAGTTCATCGTAGTTTTCGAGTGCCTAGTTGATGTTACTAACCGAAACTGTAGTTATACAACTAATGAGTATTTCTATCAAATATCTGAGTATTTATGTAAATTATGTCTTTCTTATTTCAAATCTATTCATTTAATTCAAAAACTGTAACTATGTAGCCTTGCATAAATATTAATATTATTCGAACACCCCCCACTAAAAGCGCTACAGATAATTGGGTGTAATCATTTAAATTACTGATTGCGGAATGTTAGCTCATTTACTTATTGACGACTATGTAGCACTGAAAGGTAGTTTAGGGTAGTAGGCAGGAAACACTGGACCTACGTTTTGTGCTATTTATGCACTTGTCAGCAAATCTTGCCGAAATCTTTGGGGAAACATGTACTCCCTCTGAGAATATGATTCCACGTCGCTCAGTTTCACTGCCTATTACCGTTACTATTGAGCTATTTGGACCGTGACTGACTTCCTGTAAGACTGTGATGTAAACACTGATTGGCCACTGTGTGTGATCAATTAAATGTTAGTCAAGTCCTATGTAGTGGCGATCGAACTCTATCAATCAAGTTGTAATGTGGTAACGAATATAAGTTCTAGTAATGTCTAGTCACTTAGACTAGTGGCCGTAATGCAGCTTGATCGATATAATTCGCTCAGCATTATAAATGTCTTGATGAACATTCACTTGGTCGCAGCACAGTGATCAACCAATGCATTTAATAAAAACTGACAAAGGCATTTACATAATGAAACTGTTGTTAATAATCAACTGAATGTGAATAAAAATAACTCATTACATTATGAAAACAGATTGATTTAATACACTTTTACCTAGAAATAGTATGTGTTGTGCGATGAACACATTAATGATGATAAAAATCGGAACAAATATAGCTGTGTTAACCAACTGACTTATAGGATGCTACCGATGAGTAGTACTGTCTTAAGCAAAAATAAGCAACAATAGTAACTGCGATGAATAAACTTAAACTAATTTATTGTGCTTTTTTTTGTTCAAACTAATAAACTTATTTTATTATGTAGAAAAATTAATTATTATTAAATTTTAATTATACAAAGTCAAAATATGGATTAGTTAATTGATATTTACTCGGTGTATGAGATTCAACTGTCTTCAGTGGTCCTCCACTTTCTTTTTAATTATCTTAATTGATCTTCAAAGTTTCATACATTTTATTTAATCTTTTTCTTCTGTTAGTAGGCTAGTTGAAAACCACAGCTGTTTAAAATTACTGTTAGATCGTTTTCTAGAGTTGTGATGCAGAAACCTATTTTATATACCTGGTTTATGGTTTATAATAGAATCAAAGACGTGTTTTATTCTCCCTTTGATTTGAATCTTGATGTAAATGTTCACACAGACTTAAATCGATTGTCTACCGATTTAATTATTCAAAGTGTTATCTGTTAAGCTTATATATTCGGATAACCACTAATTTGTCTAGCTGGTATAAAAGTATTTATAGCGGTATGTGATTATCATTTGTTCATGCTTTATTTCTCTCTCTCTCTCTCTCTCTCTCTCTCTCTATATATATATATATATATATATATATATATATATATATATATATATATACCATAACTTACGACTATGGATTATGTCATAACAGTTTGCTTCGAATCTATTTATGACAGCGCTTAATGTTGACTACCTGAAATCAAAAACTGTTAATAATGTCAGTCATAATTTTATTTACAGCTTTATACTACATTAAACGGATGTTAAGTTTTAACTTGCCTTTCTGAAGAACTTGTTTTAAATGTGAACTAGTATTTATAAGTCAGTTAGTCGAGACATAGCCGCCTAATTATTCAAGAATAAATTCCGCTGTATTCACAAAAAGTGGCACACTTTATTGTGAGAATAAAACGATTTCTTTGAAAATTTTGAGTAGTATAATATATAACATAGCTACTAAAATCTTCAGCTCACGACTTACTTTTTTTAACAAAATGGATGGAATTGACTAAATACATATTGGATAGTATTCATTACTCTCTTGACTAGTTAGTAAAAGTAACTGAATTCTGTTGATATGAATCTTATTCATTTGATAAATTCACGTTTCTTGACTAACCTTAATCAAACCCTAATTGAATTCAATCTGTTTTATGCCAAACGCCACCGCGTTCACCACTAGATTACTGATTCCAGATAGTCACACTTGTGCAACGGGTGCATAGGCATAGTTTAGTTTATGTAAAATAGACTTAAATGAGTCATCTGCATTTAAAATGTCTTCATGTTTTATTCAGGCATATCAAGTGTATGTCTAGTGAGCCAGTTGTAAATAAAGTAGAACTTAACAAAATCTTGCGAAAATCCAGGTTGTCACTATTTAAGTTAAAACATTGAGATAAAAAATAAAGGTGTGAGAATAACATTGGAAATAATGGAAAATTAACAATTAGATGAAACCATAATCAGTAAATAAACTCTTAATGCAAAACAGCATGATGAAAAATACATTAATAGTTTCCCGAATATACGGAAAAAGTTTACATGGTAAACTGAAATCTTATACATGTTGATCATTTGATAATTACTAATGTATCTAGCAATGCTAATTGGAATTCACCAACCAACTGAAGTATAATTAATAATTTAAGTGGCTGGACATAGTGTGCACTATATTTATAAGTTCAGTGGGGTTTAAGGTAACCAGTACGAAGTTGATAATCTATAGAAGTTGCTCAGTATGAAGAACATTAGTTGGTACTATTTAATCAGTCAGTGAAAATATTTCGGTCCTGTGGTTTGTCAGTGGTAAACTAAATAGATAACTACTAAACAACATTAGTTCATGACCTGTGGCGTGTTTTACAGAGTCTCCTAGAGCTTGTTTTTAACTACTTTAATAATTAATACCCATGTTCTAACTACTTACTAATACCTTAGATTCCATATGTTTAATTAAACAGATGAATGTTAAGAGTCAACAGACATTTATATTGTTCATATTATTAATCTACATACTATTTGGATTTCTCTTAATCTTTAATTTACTTGACTATCCAGGAATCTTTTTAAAATCAAATAAAAAATTATTCTCTTCTGAAATATTTGTCAAAGGAAATGTTTTTTCCTGCTACACGTAATTTCAGCCACATTATTATTTACTGATATGTCTGAGAAATGTTTGTTACCTAAATTTGTCTAACAGTTCTCTCTCTCTCTCTCTCTCTCTCTCTATATATATATATATATATATATATATATATATATATATTTGATCGGAAACAAATGTTGCACACTATAGACTTTTAAATTTGAAGTGAAATCTGAACATCAGTGTATCTGTTTTCCATATTATTTCGTTGGAACATCAATGTCATTCACGTTTTTACTGAAAACGGAACTTGTGACTATCTAGTAAAATATCATATAAAATTGTCTTCTCTGCTCTTAATATAGTCTATTAAGAAAAAGCAATAAAAAATAATTGCCAGTATTTAAAATTAGAAGAATATTTAGGATGTACTTAGTTTACTAAAGTCTGTAATGTAGTAATGAATACATTTTCACCTGATCCAGGATAGACTGTATGTAAAACTTTGTTAACGAGCTGTCGATAAGGATTCGTAATTTCCCACTGTCAAGATTTAAAACTGAAATTGATTCAGTCTCTTTTGACAAATGACTATATTAATTGGAGAGCTTCAATATTATTATTTAGCCATCATACACAACGAATTAAAGTTTGAAAACATGCAAGCAGTTAAAATTTTACCGTGAACATCAATGTTGGAATGTATGTGTACCCAACAGACGAATTAGTTATAGGACTACATTGGCGTTCGTGGATTAACCATCACTCTGGTAGTGCAAGAAGGTTCTCTACTTTCTCTAAAGTAAACCCAAGTAACTATATGATTCAATACTCTAGATTTTTATTTAGTTAATTTATTTTGTTTCTCAATAGAAAAAAATTTATGCATAAAACTCAACTGCATACTGATAACATTCTGATGAAGACAGGAGCTGCCATTTGCTTTTCTAATGGTCTAATTTGTTATTATTTATATCCGTACTTACATTCATACTCTGTTTATAGAATTCCTCATTTTATTTTCACTACTGTAAGTAGATAATTATGAGAATTGTATTAAGTAATATTAAATGATTGTTTTAGTACAACTGAAAATAATCCTGAATATCCCATTTATTTTATTATGTGTGTGAATAGTTTTCTCTTAAAACCTAAACGATCTGGTTGTATCATTTATTCAAAATGTTCGTCTGTAGCACGTTTATTCAAATGATTGTCACCATGTAAATAAGCTTTGAAGATAGCATGTTATTTTTAGGCAGGCAAGTACAACTACCTCATGGATTATATAAACAAAAATGTAGCATTTCACTGTTTATCTCTCTGTGTGTATAAGTGAAACATTTGTAATTTAGCTAATAACAACACATTATTAACAATTTTTAATCCAGAATGTCGACCAATTTTTAAAAAAGATAAGGATTATTGCAGTGAAACCTGTGCGGTGGCGTCATTTCTTTCTATACCTGAATATTCGCCAATATAAAAAGGGTAAGGCATTAACGAATTCCTGTCTTCTGCAACTCAACTGCTTTTGGCACCTATAAAACGTGTAAAACGATCTGAAAAAAGAAAGCGTTATGAATAAATATGAGTCAACAACTCAGTTTACGTAAATATATCAAAGGAAGTAATTACTGACTATCAACAATACAATGTAATTTACAATTTATAAATTTAGGTTAACTGAATAAGTTGTCATAGACATTAAAATAAATTGTGATAAATGTGAAATATGAACAAAAGAGCATCACAATGAAATGATTGCAACAGTCCGACTGGAGTAGTCCTAGTTCGCGTTTACGCATTTAAATGATTTGAAGATTAAGTTGACTTATTGTACTGAAGCAATCACAGACAACTCATCGGCCTCAGTGCTACGCTGCATAAATCACGTATATTGCTCCATTCAGTAAGTCAAATTTGGCTAGTTGATATATCCTGTTAAGTACTTTGCGTTTTGTTATTAAAATAATCAAAGTTAGTTGATCAGTAAGATTGTGGTTACTTACTAAGTAACTAGTTTCAGCTGAAATAAATCATATTTTGCTTAAATAAATTGACATTGTACTAGATCACCAAAATCATCTTATTTCTGTGGCTTATTGATTTGAACATTTGTCTTTAAATTAGTACATGTGAAGTGAGTATTGCACTAACCTATCTTAAATTGAATGGCGTCAGTAACTATCCCTGGTTTGTGATGAATCTAATCTTTATAACTTTCAGATACTGCGACAATATCTGTATGTAAAAGTGGTTAGTAAAAACACAATTTAACATGAACTAATGTTATATCACACCGGAAACTAACTTCACAGTAATTTTTACAAAGTTCTCTACTGAAATCGTTATATATGTAATCAACCAACCAGAGGGTAAGACCATTATCGTTATTAGAATAACATGATGATCCTGTTATATAATTAATTTAACTAAGTTGTTAATGCAAACCAATGAATGCTAATTCAGAGGCTAAACATTATTCTGTATAGATTGATGTTTCACAACACTTGTTTCAGTGCCCTTCAGAGATGCTTCTTTGTTTGGCGATAACTTCATGACCATTGGTTATTACAAATTCACATTGTTTTTTTTAAGTATTCTAATTATCAGGAGTTGAATATAACTTCGAAAATCGATTTTACATGTACTGTTATAAGAATGATTTAATAGTCAAAGTATATCTCGGTTTTCTAGGTGGAATAACTAAACAATTCAAATATACTCGATATAACCGCTAAAAAATTACAAACGCAATTCATCCTTTCTTACTGTCAACCGGAAATAATAAGCAGATGATGCAATTTAATTATATGCTACTCAACACAAATTGCTAAGGTCAGTTCTGGACATTGAACTTTTAACCTTATTTTCTAAGAGGTCACTCATTGAACACTTGATTCTTCACTAGGTCAACTGAAACTACCGAGCTGATTGAAATAAACAATTTTCTAACCTATTTGGATGATTTAAAAAGAATGGTATTTTTATAGTAGAAAAGAATGGATAATCTTATCGGAGAAGAATATAATTTTATCATCAATAGTAAGAATAGGATATCTCGTTGTATACTTAGATTTTATGAAAGTAAAGTAGTTGTGCTTTTTTATTCATTCTTGAAATCCATATATGTATATTGACGAAGAAGAAAAGCAATAGGTAGTCTTAATATCACTACCTTACTATCACCTAGGCAACCATATTTATTGATTTTGAACTAAAACTTAGTAATATGTTTCCAACATAAATATGTAAATATACACTATTTACAGAGTGGTCATAGTTAACAATGAATTTCCTTTTCTACACTTAATAATCCTGTCTAACTTGTTAGGTGAATTGAAGTAGATTTGTTTTAATAAATCAAATTTAGTTAGTTAAAGAAGCTATTATGTATAAACTTATAATAGAATAGATAACTGTTTCTAAGAATGCAAATTAAGTTCTTATTTGAAAAAAAAACCCAGAGATTTGATTCGACTTTGATTTATTTTTTTCTGTTATATCAATTTGCAATGCTAATTTAGTTTACACTTTTTAACTGTACTGGTATGTTATGTGTACCTAAATGTGCATGACTATGAGCATTTTATGTAGGTTATTAGTTAGCTTACAAAAATCACGTTAAACCAATCAAATTTCCTTGACCTTCACATAAATGTGATTCAAATCGATAATCAGCGTTAAATCATTCAGATTTATTACAAATAAACAAATGATTTTAGTAGAATAAAACTTTTTTTTCTGGACTATAATTCTTTCCGTTTCCGATTTGTTGTCGATAAATAAATATTGATAAATAAACGGAAATATCTGACCAGTTGCAGTAATGATCACTTTAAAATCTTCAGTTTACTTGATCATATACAATATGATTAAACTAATATCATATAAAGATTCAATTTATTACTTAAGAAAACATTTAAAGTTGTACACTATACTGAGTGTGCATGTGAATTTACTCAGTGAATCCCTGTCCAATCAATAGCACCATTTTAAGATCAATAAAATCAAACCCTGTTACAAGGGATCGGTTCTAGGCTCAGTTACTGACAAATGGACCAAATAGCTGTTTTAACTCACATTTTAGAATATCAGTGCATATAAGATTGTATTGTTAGGATATACTGTAACCGTAATGTTCCAGTGGTTGTTACTGTAATACAGGTTGAAAAAAAAATTAAACCATCGTACCGGATCCACTCTAATCCGACACTCATTATTTGTCAATAGCTAGTGACTAGAATCCATGTCATACTAGTAAACTCATTTATCGATTGCATATACTCATTGAAAGCAATTAGATTTACTGAATATGGTGGAAAATTTTAAAGAAAATGTGAAACAGAGTGGGAATGCTAGTCAGAACTTATAACTCTGTAAAATATCTATTTGGGATTAACTTTCTTCGATGAAGAATTCGAAAGAAGGCAATAAAGTTGGTGTATAAAAAATTTATTTTGTTGGCTGTAAAATAAAGAATACTGATAGAATGGTGTAAATTTCATTGACTCAAAGATTAAGGAATAGGATAATAATAGTTTGCTCCGAATAGGATTGTTTCTTTTACTCTGTTCATTCGAAGACAATATACAGATTGTCATCAAAATTAAGGTTTCATATATTTGGTTCTCTTAATAAACTCGAAGAGAGGAAGAACAAACATACTGAGCAGAATAATATTATTCCACTTTATTTTTTTGGTTCTAATCAACTGTTTGCAACCTCTCAAATATTGTAAAACCAAAATTCCAAAACAGACTTTTAAAAAACGTATAAAGTGAAATTATTCTGAAGTAAGAGTTGAACTTCTTTGCTTACTAATTACTTCAAAGGATTTTACGGTATCGGTAGTATACACTATGTCATGGAAATAGCTTCAATTAGTACTATTAGGCAATTCAAAAATATCAAATAGTATAAACTCAAGACATTTCTTTGACATAGGGTACACTTAACAGCCAAATTCAATTCGTTTTAAAAATTTACTGAAGCCATTGTCATCAAGTGCTTAAAACGAGACTTTCGTATTCGAAAAGAATTCAGTGGTTAGTCTTTCCTTCATTTACTAATAATATTACTTTTATTTAACCACATAATGCAGTATTTTTCCTATAACCTTTTACTTATTTCTGTTATATCATTTTTACAATTCATACTACTGTTCTAGACACTTGGTATTCTTCTTCAACAAGAATTACACTAAATCAGATTTATTCACTTTGTTTTTCTATTCTCTGATATTTCAGACATTTTTACAGTTTCGACCGAAGATGACTTACTGAAACTTGTCGAATTCTCGATAATTGACCAATCAGTTTTTATATGATCCATTTACTTAACATTATTGCTTCTATTTCATATTGATTAGAACATAGTTTGTAAACTAAGGAGTTGTAATAATTTATCTAGAAAAATCTCTACACATTAATATGACGTTTGGTCTTAATGATTATGGTGTTTCCTATGTTGAAAAAGTTACATTACAGTACTATTTTAATTTGATACATATTGAAAAGATTTGTAGAAAGAAATATGGAATACTAGACAGTTTTGCTGTGAGTAAACAACTACGGACATCAGATGAATGTGATCCATTAGGAATCAGTAATCAATATCAGCATTGGGGACATGACTACTGTGATATGCATATAAACAGTAAATCGAATCATTTAATATGTAAACAAGTTGGATGGGAATAATATTTTCTAATCATGACTTTAATGAATCACCACCACTTATTTTGGCATAATACACCGCTTAACACATTTTGAACTCATGTTTATTAGTTTCATTTATATCCTTTAGTTCTCAGTTTGTTTATTACTTGATACTTCTTATCTGTTAAAAACAGTAAATGATTACCACTGAATGTAACATAGTGACTAAACTTTGATCTATTAAGCGTTTTTACTTTAAAGTTTCATCGAATAGGACAAGAAGTCAGCTATAAATAATTTTTTTACTGGTGCTCACTTAACTCAAATGGTAATTTTCTGTTCGAAAGAGCACAGTTATTACATAATTATTGGTAAATTTCATATATATGTTGTAACAATCTGATTGACTAACCTTTTGGCTAATTATAATTCTCTTTATTGGCCGATAGCATAAATGTACATAGATAAGTCTATCGATTAGTGATTAACATGAAGGTCAGTCTTTCTTTCATACAATTTGTTCTCTCCACATATTTAAATAAAGCGAGAAAGAATGTATCCGCAGAATATATTGAATTTATTGTATTTCGTTGTATTCTCTTCAGTTATAATCTCTTCAGACAATCAATTGTAATTAGTAATAACAAGTGAATATGATTGTAAATTTAATGGGCATGCATCGTTTATCAAGAGGTATATAATAGTGGACTAGAGACTAATTAAAAGGTTTTCATTATAATACTGATAGATATATGAACAAATGATAGTTTTAAAAATAATTTGGAATGAGTTGATCACATAATAAGAAAGAGGTATATTGATATGAGTAGATAAGAGGTCAAAGGAAATTAATATCTTGTTAAAATACTAGTAGTTTGCATTCAGTTGTTTAATATATCAAACGAGAATCGACAAATACTCGTTACATGTTAACTTCAGCTACATTTATCGATTTGCATGTACTTGCAGACCCAGGTAAATTGGAACAACAGAAAGATAGGCCTAATCACATTTTACTAAACATGTCCCAAAGAAACTAGGCCTAAGAGGACAAAACGTCTTACTCAGCTCAGCTGAAAGATGGAATCATTTAACATAATAAATAAACAAAGCGCTGTCACAATGTTTGTTGAAGCTATGGCTATTAGAAAGCTGAAACCTATTTTAAATGCCCAAAAGGAATCAGTGACAAATCTTCAACTGCCTTGGTTAGTAATGCAGTTATTGCTATCATTCTTGTTCGGTCTTTGTTTATTTATAATTAATATTCATTCTTCAATTTGGTGCTTAAACTTCATTCATACTTAATCATTACGTAATCAGAAAACATCCAATTTATTCCAAATTTAACATTTGTATATTAAACCTTAATCTATTCGTTTTAGTATGTCATATTATGTACACGATGCATTCCTATTAAATTTACAATCATATTCACTTGTTATTACTAATTACAATTGATTGTCTGAAGAGATTATAACTGAAGAGAATACAACGAAATACAATAAATTCAATATATTCTGCAGATACATTCTTTCTAGCTTAATTTAAATCTTTTTTTACAAATCCCCGGATTTAAGTTCCGTCTATTCTAGATTTTAATATATCTGATTTTTTCTTATCAAATACCTTACCGAGATTGTCTACATGTGTCATTTGTCAATTTAATTCCCTATAAAATATTTTTTTATCATTTTTAATTTGTTTTAATTCATCCTCAAGTAGTGAACACTTTTGTGCTCATTTGAAAGAGAGGCTTGATATCACTGACTCGTATGATCAAGTAGAGGATGCGACCTTGCGCGTAGAAAGACACAATAACAAGCGCCATTGATAGTTTTTAGTTGATCACTACACGTCTGCCCGATGCCTACTTAGTCCCAAGCCGGAAATTAGGGAATACAAGATTGGTAAACCAACCAGACAGAATCATATTGTATAACAAACTTCTCTTTATATATTCACAAAACTAGACCACACCGTTGACCAATTAAAAAACTAGCATTTATACAAATTAGAAGTATTAGTGAATATAAACTAGAGTAACGTATACACAATTGATTTACTATAGTTCATCAATTAAGAAATGATATACTGGCAGTTAATGAGTCATATGGGAGGACACGAAAAGAGGAACTGAATAATAATAAAAATAAAATGTTCATTTTGTATACAATCAAAATATGTGAAATAATCTACAGAAAAAAACATTTCTTGAAGATAATTTTCTTTAGATGACCGATATATCAAACCCTTAGTCATGGTAACAGTTAACCTAAGAAGTATTATATCATTATAAAAAAATTTGTGAGAGAAATGATCTAATACTCATATGTTTAATCTTCAATTTTACTTGTTACTTTTTGTGAAATATTTTTTTATTACTTATCTACGAAAATTTCAAGTAGTCGAAAGCATTGAATAGTCCTTTGATTTGGCTATTTAAGATTCGTTTTTTCTACTGCTTTGCATTTAGTTTTACTTATGGATATCTCAAAAAAGAATTTCCTTTCTAAAAATTTTGAATTAGATATAATTTCTTTTGCTTATATGTATTTTAATTAGAGAATTAATTAGAATCTAGAGTAAATTGGGAAATGATTAACTTAATAATGAAACTGGTAGACAGTTACTGTCTACAAAATAAACCAGAAAACCAACTCTAGAGGTTTATATCATTTGTTGTTATCATTTAGTGAACGATTAAAAATCCATAGTTCTATATTTTTCAACGTTAACTATTTTAAGTGTTTCAGGATTCACATGGATTGTTAAGAACTCCTTTGATGGAAATGAGAATCTTACTACTCATCGCCGGTTCAGTTCCGCAGATGCTTAAGCGTTTGCCGTGAGACCTTAACGGTGTTCTTTCTATTCCCTGTTGAAGTCGAGAGTGCGCACTAATGAACAGTCTCATACTACAACTAAACAGCTGTCCAATATTCCCTGGTTTTCAGTGGTGTTTAAGTGACATCAATATGCTACGAACACAA
Source organism: Schistosoma japonicum (assembly GCA_025215515.1). Taxonomy (NCBI): domain Eukaryota; kingdom Metazoa; phylum Platyhelminthes; class Trematoda; order Strigeidida; family Schistosomatidae; genus Schistosoma; species Schistosoma japonicum. The sequence continues at coordinate 30,977,907 of CM046061.1, forward strand.
AAAAACTAACCTTAATAACGCCTCCAGTTCCCACAGAACGGTCGTTATGATTCATTGTTTTAACAGTAAAACTAAGCAATTAAATGGAGGTTTTGTTTATCCAACTAGTGTAAGATTCTGATTAAATCTATCCCCAAATGAAAAAAATTTGCATGATCAACAAACAGAAAAATTCAACATTTTCTTTGTTCATGTCAATAAAGATTCGATTGTCTCTGTTTATTACTAATGGAGTATAAGTTGCTTTAAATTTACTAAATAATTCATGCTTTTCTTAGCTTGTGTACATGTTTATTTTAGTAAACGCGATCTTCCATGATTATAACTAAGCACATTTAAATGTGTCAAGACAGTTCTAGTAGTAGTAATAAAATATTAGCAACAAAATTATAGTATTGAAATACATACTAACAAAGGTTTTTTAATGTAACCGAATGAATACAGAGGAACAAAAAACACAAGCGATTTTTTTTTCATTTCATCTTAGAATTCTAATTAAACTTATCTGGAACAAAGAATATTCTTTTTAGTACATTCTTATCAGGTTCTATAATTATGTGTTCAGATTTCATAATTATAAAACAAAAATAGACAATTTTACAGCAAATGCATCCCATAGAAATAATGAAATACTGTATATGAATTTAAGATTGTTCGCCTATTGAATAAACCTATGTAAATTATGCATTACATGAATATTACCATTTAGACATTAACAAACGTCTATTACAACATGGGCCGAAATTCATATACAGTAATCCATTGTATCGAAGTAATATGTATTTGGATTAAAATTAGATAGTTTTGTTTAATGATCATTAATTCTAAACGCAAGATAGTAGAACCTGATAAGAGTTTATCGTGAAAACTATTCATCATTTAAACAACTTCGATCTGATAAAAATGGGAATTTTTAGAACAATTGAAATTTTATCTAACAAACAAAGTATTATTTATCCATACATGGATACAATAAGTAAACTAATGATTTATAAATCATTAATTAACAATTTTCCTGCTTAATATATATAAATTACTAAATGTTATAAACAGAATAAACACTTGTAAACATTTGAAGAAAGCTTATAAAATGTCTTTAGAATCATAATTGTATCCATTATGTAATAATTTCAGCTCATGAATAATTGCAAATCATAAAAGCACAAGCGAATTGCTTTATTATTTACACATTGACGATTTCATCATAAAATGAACTGTTAACATTTCAGTCTTTAGAATGTCAAAATACAAAATTATTGAATGGAAACCGATATAATTAATGAACTATTTAAACTACAAAGTATATTTATATTTAACCGGAAACATCCTATCAAATGATGCCTTGTTTATTAATAAATGATCAATATACATTTGTTTAAAACAAGAATTATTGTTTTTTAAAAAAAAATCAAGATTGCAAAATTAAATTTAATTTGTAAGAAATACAAAAGTATACGGAAGAAATTTTAACTTACTGATTATTAATAAAATAGAAAAAATAAAAAGTTGCGATGTTCAAATTCATTTTGTTTTACTTGTCGAACTGACCAAATAATAAAAACAAATTGTTAAAAAGATGATATATTGTACAGCGTTATTATGAACACAAAATAGATAGTGTACTTATTTTACAATGGTTAAACACAAGTTAGTGGCAGAATGGTAACCAATTGGATATTCGTCATGTTCTTTATACTGCTGATCAAATTCTATCAATCTAAGTGTTATGTGGCCACCAATCTAAATCACTCGACATCAATTGAACCAAAATCCAATTCTACACAATACCAGTAATGTCAAGTCACTTAAATATCTGCCCAAATTACAATTACACTAATATAAATCAATTCACACTAAAATCGACTTGATGAACATCAAGATGATCACTACACAATCATCAACAAATCCACATATTGAGTCGAAACAAATAATACACAATTATGAAATTACACTGAGTAGGATATGAGAGTAGAATTAACAATCAGCATTTGTACAACAAAATAAATGTATTCCATGTTCATGGCTGGAAACAACATACATTTGTAAGAGGCAATACGAATAACGATAAAGTTACTTTAGTTTGCAGAAAAAATGTTATTTGGTTGCAAGCATATTCACCATGTTACTTATCATATGGCCTTCAAGAGATCTAGAAATACAACTCAAATAGATGATGAGAGTGCTTGATAATTAAATCTATTCAGTGATTCCTAGTGACCAACGGCTTCTTAATTCAGATCAATTAATGATAATAATAAATCTATCCACTCAAAACAGTGAATGATAATCTCGAAATCGCTCAACCCACCTCGGTAACCGAATAGTATTGCATACTCTCGATTAAATAATGTCCTAACACTCAATGCATGAAACTACATTCAATAAATACGTTCTGGGTAAATACAAATGTACGGAAGTAGGGAAGAAAAGTAACAGTGGGATAATGAAATTAGGACACTTCGACTTGTGTAATTTCAATTATCTTGAATTAAGATTCATTAAGATCACATTAATCACTAGTGTCATTTACATGTAGCATACCGTATCAATAAATGTATGTTATATATGACTTCTACAGAATGTAATCAGTCAGAAACTACTCGTGATATAGAAATGAGAATAAATCTTAAGATATTTTCATTCAGTGTTTCTTAGAAAAGTAGTTAACTGGTGTTTTCTGGTTATCATTGAATCTGATATTAATCCATGGAGAATACTTTGATGAATGTTATCATTTACAAATCATATGACTGAAAACGCTTTATTGTTCAACCATTTTGTTAACAACAAGATGTTTATTTTCCTGAATGACATATTTATATCAGTAAGCAATAAAATTAGGTTAAATGAACGTAGTCATTAAAAACAGCGAATCCATTCGTGATTATAATTGTTTTATGCAGACCATTAATCCAACAGAAAACTGTAAATCATTGAATGATTCAATTCTCGTAATATTAGGCAGAAACGTTCTAATTTCACATTCTAAATGCATTAATAAAGTTTTTATTTGGGATTTTCATAATTTCCGCTGCATGCATATGTATATGTAGGGATAAGTTATAATTAAAGTGTTGTTACTGATTTACAAATTGTTTAGACTCACTTAATATTTTCCTATATTTTAACACACCATTTTTTAGAATTCTATGTCACAAATTAGCTTCAGTTCAATAATCATTATAAATTAAAAATCACTAATCTAGTGCTTGGTTCTAGTATAGTTTTTAGTGACTTTGTATCTCAGATCAGCTTGTAGCATCGAATTCGAATTCAGCAATCGCTACAATACCTAATTACAGACAAATTTAATTAGATATTATAGAAACTGCTTTTTATGGTCTGGTTAGAAACAACATTTGATGTTTATGTGCGGTTCTAATATTTCATAATGATTAAAACTTTTATTAATGATAATATATTTTTTTTCATCATTTGGATGTCTACGATTAATAATTAAACGATAAAATTTTTGTACTTAGTTAACACACAGAAAACAAAATTTTATTTTTAGTTTTTTTCCAATTAATTATTACTGTTGCTTATGTTCGTCAGTTCTAAACTCAATTGTGCACTCTTTCTAACCATATTTTTGGTATCCACTGTTAGTTTTCACTAATGTTTTTTACCCTACTCTCCCCTTGGAGTGCATGATATTTTGTATGAGAAGGATGAAACACTACAGCTGGAGCTTAGGCCTGAGCTTGTTGCATGGCAAAAAAATTTAGCTTATAAACGGGGGAAAGTAACTAGACACTTAAATAAAACGACGACTATCACTTCCATAAGGTGTCCTAGGGTGACTTCCAGTGTATTAGGAAAATGTCAATAAAATGTGTCAATTAAATTCAGTAGGGTTCTTTAAGCGGTAATTGCATTTCAGAAATCGTTATTAGGTAAATTGCCTATAGAATGAGATGCCAAAGTATCTTAAAAGTAAATGGAAGGAAATGTGTTCAGTAATAATGAGAAGTAATGGAACAAAAAATGAAGTGTCAGAATTAATATCAGAAAATTTTACAAACTTGGAGAGATTGAACTGAAACATTTAACAATTAGTGAAAGGAGATAAGAGATTTATTCTTAGATCAAGTAATTAGAACAATGGACAGGATTTTTTAAAGTAAGGAAAAGAAACATTGTAGGACGAAGAGAATTCATTTTATTTGGCGTATTCTTATTCTTCCACATATGCACAGGATCGTATGAATAAGTAAAATATTTTTTACATGTGTAGTGTTGAGTGCAATATTAGAAGTTCTATTATGACTACATGAAGGTTGCAATGAAAAATAATAAAAAAAGGTGATAAGAAAAACAAATAAAACGAAGTACTAAATTATTTCGCCACGTTAAAAGTGAGAAACAAGAAAAAAAATTAAAAATGAGAGGATGAAAAGGAAAAAAATCAGAGAAAGTAAGGATCCACTTAACATTACAATGCCAAATAAACCAAGAATTCCATTTGTATACATAAATCCGGGTTTTTGAGAAGAATAACATTTACTTATGCATACGGAAGAAGTCTGACATTATTCTGCAAACTTAATATTCAGAATGCAGCATCAGGTTCATTAAGTGACTTCTGTTCATGGTGTGTATTGCACCTGCGAATTCGGAACTACTTAATATCAGATTGTTCGGTATATATTCTGAGATTCTTTTCAGTGATACACTCTCCGCTCTTCCACCGTACGTGTCACAGCATGTACATGCAAAACGATAAATACAGCAGGCGGTAATTAAAGGTTGAATATCATTGTATTCATAAGTTGAACTTATTATTATGATTGTTATCCACTATTAAAGCCAAATGACTATTATATGATGTTACATTCAACATTACACATGTAAACATATATAGACAGATACAACGCAGAACTTCGTACGTACGTACATCAGTTCAGGTTGCCACACCACATTAGCACAGAGATGCAACTGTCAGTTTAAATCAAGGAGTGAAAGCGATAGTAGAAGTATTAGCAGTAATGCAGAAGATTACGGAGTGAAGATATGATTCGAAAAGTATAATTCAGTGAGATAAATTTGAAAGGAGAAAGATAGAGAATTCAGAAGGTTAGATTTTGAGAGAACACAAAGAGTGGATACCCCTGTGCCACTGCGAACGATTCTGAGCCATGTCGTTCAAGGTCTCTAACCATTGGTGACTTTCGTCTCGCAGACCCCAACCACGCAGCCTACATCTACCAACATGACTTAGTCCACTCGTCAGTGACTTCATCGATTTCTGCCATGTTTTGGTTTGGCCGCCTCTAGCTTTCTTCCAACCTATTTCTACACTGCAAAACATAGCTCGTCGAGGCAGTCGGTAGTTAGACATGCGTAACACATGTCCCAACCACCTCAACTGATGAAGTTTCAACACCTCACCTATTGATTTGCCCTCCTTTCCTAGAACCCGTTTCCTAACGACAGCATTGCTCACTCGGTTGTCCCACGATACTCGAACAATGATTCGGAGACACCTATGATCGAAGACCAGTAACCTATCAATGTCCTCTACTCTTAACGGCCATGTTTCGCTCCCGTATAGTAGAACGGAGCGAACTGCTGCATGGTACACTCGTCCTTTGGTTAGCAAGCGGATATCTCGCCTGCGCTATAAGTGACGCAACTTGGCAAAAGCCAATCGAGCTTTCTGTATCCGTGCTGAGATTTCGTCAGTCACCAGGCCATCAGCACTGATGAGACTCCCTAGATACGTGAAGCGGTCTACACGCTCGACTACTTCACTCCCTATCACTAGTTCAGGTGCCGATGCAACCGAATCCTGAAGCAACATTTTGCATTTCGAGGGGGAAAACCGCATCCCGAACATGCTTGCATTGTTGCTCAGGGTAGTCAGAAGACTCTGCATTTTGTCAGCGTCTTCACCAAATAGGACTATGTCATCAGCATACTCTAAGTCAGTAAGCGAGGCTCCTGGTAGAAAGTCAACTCCTGAAAAGTCAGACGAAGATAAGGTTATATCTAGGAGCATGTCTATGACAAAATTAAACAAGAATGGGGAAAGTGGACATCCTTGACGGACACCACTTGAAGTGAGGAATTTCGATGACAGTTCGCCATAAGCTCTCACTCGACCTGTAGTTTTAGAGTAGAGAGCTTGTACAAGATTAATGTACTTCTTTGGTACACCTTTCGATGACAGACACTGCCACAGAACCTCACGATCAACATAGTCGAATGCTGTCTTTAGGTCCAGGAAGACAAGTATTGTAGGACGCCTAAATGTGTGTCTGTGTTCCAGGACCTGTCGCAGTGTGAAGATGTGGTCTATACAGCCACGTCCAGGTCTGAATCCAGGCCTGGTTTTCTCTAGTCTGCTCTTCACGAGCTCTAGTTAGGCGTCTAAGTATAATCGAGGCTAACAATTTAGAAACTATATTAGTCAGACTGATTCCCCTGTGATTGTCACAAGAAGACTTTTGTCCTTTCTTATAAATTGGGACAATCAAGGGATTGAGACCAGTCAGATGGTATTACATGGTAAACACATATAGTACTCATTAATAAGATTCTGTGTATATGTGGAGAAATTAGGCCATGTTAAATAAAATTAACTAACTTTATCCCACAATCTTACTTGTATTTTCTTTGCAAAGATTCATTAAAGGAACAAATTTTGTGGAAAGGACAGCATACCTTGAAAAACAGTACCGCTGATGTAAAAAAAATTAGTCAGATAATGACACTTTAAATGAAATTGTGCTGTATTGTATATGAAACAGTCAAAGAAAGATTTGTTAACTGGATTGTCTCTATTAAGTTAAAATGCAATTTAGCTGTTTGCTGGTTGCTGACTAATCACCAACACCAGAAACGTATGGTTAATCTAAGAAGTAATGTTCTTTCAGGATTTTAGACAGCTGTAACAAACATGATAAAATGGTTAGCAGCAGATACTGGTGGGTCAATTCTAAGTTTCAAAGGATCTAACATTCACTTCAGTGACTGGGACATGATAGCTGAATGCTTAAGAAAGTCCCTGTGAGCAAACAAATATGAATCGGGCTGCTGCTAAAACCGTGAAAATTTCAATCATCCGATGCTTTACATTAACTTAGAAATTATCATTATGGTGAACTGTGCTATTTTTAAGTTTTTCTACATGTATATTACCAAAATTATCAGCCTATTTTAAGTTTTCAGGCGCTGACTTATATTTTGTATTCAACCATACAATTTAGAGATATTCATATATCCACTACAGTTCTTTTATTAGAACACTCGATTGTATCAAAGATAACATAATATTCTCACTTGAACTGAAATATCCAAGATGTGTTTATCACTATCACTCGATGATCTATGTTTGTCAGCAAAAGATAAAGCTGAAACAAGGGATAGTCATATAAAGATATGGGATTACCGAATGTAAACATTATTTTCTAATCTAGCTGTGTATATATATATATATATATATATATATATATATATATATATATATATATATATATATGGAGTTAAGTAGCATGCACCTGACCCATTACAATGACTGAATTACATAAGGTAAATAATGCTCTCTGAGTTATAGACACAGAATTGTCAGACACCTTTGGTTTCTTTACATTATTAATTTCAGTTTTTTGTTTTTCTAGTTCTTGAATTCAGTTATTGGTTTTTTTCCAGTCGATTTCTAATGTCTTTCTGTTAATGTACTGATACAAACTGTGATATCTTATTTTTGTTTATGTCTGTTCATCTTGATACACTGTACTGTTTAACAATAGATAAATCTATCCATAAATAATAACAAAATCAAACAATTTTGTTTACTATAGAAACAATTATTGAACAATATAACATAGCAATGGTGTATCAGTCTATTTGTTATAAAATGTCATAGTTAATATTGATATTTTAAAACCAAGACTAAACTAAAATCAGTTCTTTGTCATGCTCACTTAAACCCGATTTAATGTTCTATTAGATCAAAAAGAAATCAATAATATTATGCAAGCAGATATGAATAAACTTAGACTATTAGACAATTGCATTTAGTTTGTTTAGTTATGTCACAATAATTCATCTGATAGTATTTATGAAAAAAAAAAGTAAAATTGCCAAATATAAACAAAATGATTATACTGAAGGTAACATGTAGCTTTTTGTATTACTTAGATTAGACATTCTAAAAGATTAGTAGTCAAATCAATAAGAATGATTTTAATTAAAATGTAAATTGTGACAAATTTTATATCATTGAAGTTAATTGGTACTGTAGAAAAATATATATTCAAGCTGAAAAATATACATGAAAGTTAAATAAGTACAGAATAACTAGAATAGATTATTTATAAAATATTAAGATAAAGCTCATCAGATAAAACATTCATCTACCAACTAAAGGACGTGTCTGCTGTTCAGTGATCCTGTTCGTTCCACTTTACTAGTAGAAAACATGGTGATTATGATTAATGAATATTTGTAGGTTACTAGTACTCGATCATAAATGTCTTTGAAGCATTGATCGTATTTTCTGGGACCACTACGTGAGTATAACGTGGATGATGAATAAAGTACCAGGTTAAGATAGTAGATCGATTGATGAAATAGTGAATCTTCATGATCAAGCCACTGCCTACCTTGACGAACAATTTTATCTGGTATCGGAGTAGGTGAGAGGAGAGGTAGGTGTAGCCAAAACAAAACTTGTCGCCAGTCCATAAAATCACTGATAATTGAACTGGGCCCTTTTAATATGTGAAGACCACTCAGTTGGGGTCCGCGTGATGATTGTAATCAGTGGTTAGAGACTTTGAAGGACATGGCTCAAAATTGTTTGCAATGGTTCAGGCGCATTCATTCTTTGTCCTTCTCCGAATTCTGTGAAGTCACCGTAATTATTTCCCCTTCTTAGTGATTTACGTTTTCTTGAATCTTACCTTCATTCTCCCCGCCCCATTAATGCTAACACTGTTAATATCGCCAATTCTCTGGGATCTGTTCTGATAATTTGCATCTTTATCTGTTAACTGGGGCACAGCAACTTTAACTGGTGTACGCACGTACTAAATTCTACGTTGTGACTGACTTATTCATCCGAAACTGACACCAGCTGAATTACCACTGATGAGATGATTACATCATCTTAATTTTAAGAGTACTCAGTAGTTTCCTCATCTGACTCTTTTACAAGTTTAGTGTCACACTTAATACGACAAAAAAACCAATAAGTTATTTATGTATTGCAATTTTATCTCGGATTATTTATTAGTTAAACCTGTAATTTTTTAATGTCATGTATACAGATGACATATCGAGTTCTTTAATCTAAAGTCACTTATTACTTAGTTATTGTGACTTCTACTCTTCAAAAGCCTTGTTTTCCAGAATGATTATATATAGGTGTATATATATAGCTACTGTAATCGTTATTGTTTGAATAAAGCCATTTTGCTTTGCCTCAGAAACATAAGCAAGCTACTGACTGTAGCTATTACTTTTCTTAGGTTGTATTTACAGAAAATAATGCGCATTTTGTGTAAATAACCTCATAGCTCTAACATTTATTTATGTAACAGCAATATATAATACCGTTAGTGTAGCAACATCCAAAGGCATTAAACAATAGTTATATCAGGTATTCAAAGACAAAATGTATCAGCCACTTATTCCGAATAGTAGCTTATAGCATTTTTATTAAAATTTGCGACTGTGGTTATTTTAATAAGCCTGAATTAACAGTAGAGTTATATTCGGAATGCATGTAACATAAATCAAATCTCCCATCGTTTACAAAATGGAACACTGCATTTAAGTACTATGAAGACAATATGAACAATTTTGTAAACACTTCATGCGTTAGTCTTAAAATGAAAATGATTACTTGTAGAATGCAAATAACCCGTATATTTAGTTGGTCTCTTGTATGTTCTTCAAAATTTCAATGTCTACATAATAAAATAAGTAAACCAAAAGGCGATTGAATGATAAATCTAACCAGTACATATTACATTTAAGTATGAACATTTGACTTCTGTTCATCATATCTTTCCTTAACTTACAATTAACTATTGTTTCCTTATGTAATGATCCCATCAATGAAGCTGTCAAAAGAGAAACCCTGACCATTAGTAGATGTTTTGATGACTTCATCAACAGTCCTAATTTTGAATTACTTAGTATGGGATAACAATTTTAATTTTCTGTTTAAGCGTACTTTTCAAACTCAAGAAGTTTTTCAATCATCTAATTAAACATTTCTACAATCATTTAAAGCATGTATTCCTTGTAAATCTCTGTACATATTTTAACAACTACATATAATTATGTGCTTTCATAGACATTCCTTATATCCTGTTACGAAATAGTAATTTTGTTTCTATTATTTACTTAATTGTAACTCATATTCTCTTACAAAGAATAAAAAATTACTAGACAGATTATATCTACTACTACTACTACTATTATAACATTTTTTTCAAAATGTGAATTTACATTTATACACTGATATCAACAATCTATTGTTTATTGTAATACCAAGATAAAGAGTATTATAGACACATTAGCACTTGAATATATATACGCCTACTGGAAAAGTACTGTACAATCAAATTCACATGTAAACAATTTTTGTGTTTATTTATTGATATATACAGTGATATACATTAGTACAAAAGCATAGTTACTAATGCAATAGTAAGATTTACATGATAATGCATTGATTTAGAACATAGTCTTATCAATACATGTGGTGCATGTAAACAAATTGAAAGATGGATAGAATTAGAGTTTAAGACATTAACTATTTCAAGTATGTCTGTGTAGTTTCTGTATAAATAGAAAGTTTAAAATAATCTTTTTTCTGTATCGCTTCATTTTCTAAATCTATTTCTAACAATTACGTAACACTTCTTTTCATGCACTTTTATCTAAATAATTTATGGTGATTTAAAGAGACTTTATTATTTAAAACATATGAATAGAATATATTTGTTAATAATCTCAGCGGATGAAATTAATGAAAAATTCCAACGTTTCGCTCGGCAAACTGGTCCGAGCTTCTTCAGGGAAATAACCAAAATCAAAAATTATCGAATAATAAATGTAATGTAGAATCGTAAGCAAATACTACGGATGGATATTACCTTATTATTTTTACAATAGCACTACATTCAATAGAATCAGGGCACAGTATCGATTTTAATGGAATTAAAATCCTTCAAAAAGGTTTTAACTCCTACAAAGAAAGACTAACATCTGAAGCCCTACACATATGGGCTAATCCGAATAATATAAACCGACGAGATGGAGTACAGTTAGCTGCACCATGGCAACTAATGGTTAAGAAATGAATTAACAACTTCTACTACTCCAATTTCCAATGCATTCCATTTATTTGTTTATTGATTGATGAATTCTGTTTAGAATTCTCTATTCCGATTCACATTCAACGTGTAGCCATTTACGAATATTCTCCCTTCCTCTGACCTATAATCATCATTACATTAATTTCCTCCAACTATGATTTGATAATAAGCCTATCTTCAGATTGTCTATCCCTCTCCGTGCACGTAACTCAGAACAGTACAGGTACACACATGAATGTAACATGAACTGCACACAAAAATGCACACCTTCCTTCATCCACACAATTTCAATATTAGTTCACTTATAATGACTCATATGACAATTTCATACCCTGTATGCAATTGGATATCCGTAATCAATTTGACCTCTTATTTACATTTATATTCGATAATTTTTGATTTTGGTTATTTCCCTGAAGAAGCTCGGACCAGTTTGCCGAGCGAAACGTTGGAATTTTTCATTAATTTCATCCGCTGAGATTATTAACAAATATATTCTATTCATATGTCTTACATACACTCGGCGCCCAAGTTTTGTAAATATTTTCGATCATTTTTGGACGAAGATACCTATAAAAAAAAATTTATTATTTAAAGTTAAAAAAAACAAAAACTTATGTAACCAACTAAATTGTTCATATTTATTTTATTATGTAGAAATTCGGTACAAAATACTACGGATGGATAATTAACTTATTATTTACTCAATTAATTCAGTAGGGTAACAAAATCGATTGAAAGCGAATACTGTTTTGTACTGCTTCATTTTTAACCTCATAGTAACTTTTGTTTATTATCAAAATTAAGTTGAACCACAACAACTAACATAAACAAAATAAAGTAATTTAAAATTAATGTTTACAATTTATACGATAAATTGAAGTTAGATTGTGACTAGCAGTGAAATTCAAGCTCTTATGAGCCTGGACTCATCATCTAAATTTGTTTGAGTCTAAATTTTAATGGTCACACCGGGATTCAATCTACGTACTATTACTCCCAAACAACTCTTAATTTGTATTTTTGACTTTGTACAAATAGGCAGTCACTCCTGCAATGAAAATCAGACATCAAAGATCCCTTATAAACTAGTGTAATACTGTAAGTGTGATATTATATGGTGTAACTTACCAAATCTAAGATGTGACGATCCCATGATAACGAAGAAGTCCGAAGTCAGTAAAAACTGTTTAGTTTCACAAGCAACCCAGACAGACTGATGATATGCATTCAACTCATCCACATATATGCAAAAAGAATGTCTTTGGAAGCGTCACAAATATCATACAAAAATAAACTACTAACTAATGAGATTTAATGTACTACGAGGTAGCGAATAAAGACTGAAATTAAAATGAGTGCCTTTTGGTGAAAAAAACAAAGCTTGAACTTCAGTACAAGAATTACAAAAAAAAAGGGTTTGCCATATAAATTTTGGGGATCTAGCACCCTCAACACTGACTAATAACAGTTGTAAAATTTTGTATTTTAAAATTTGTTCACGTTCCACTCTTATATTACATAGTGTCTGAAACTAATTAATTCATTTCTTGTGATAGTATTCAATTTCCAATGTCTTATAATATTGGCAGTATTCAACTGTTTAGACTGTATTAATAATAATTTAATACGAAGTAACAAGATAATAACTAGTACATGTATTAATTGGCTTAAGTTGAATTATTACATCATCACAATGAGGTGAAATCGTCAGGATAAATACTAGAGTAGAATAAATGGTAGTAAAGAAAATTCAAAAGAATGACTACTTAAAATAGAAAATAAACAAAATCTTAAAACCTAAGATCACACCTAATCCACTGAGATTGATTCCAATAAATGTCACTTAAAGCACTTGAATATTGGTTTTCACTAACCAACGTAGCCTCAAGCCTACAGTTAAAGATTAAAGTAAAGATTTAGTTTAAATATCATTACGTTTTATCAATCTCACTTAACGTAAAAACATATCTGTCCATAAAACGTAAATAATAATTTTTTTACTACTACTTATCAATCTTTAGTAACATATGATTTTATCTACTTGATCACAAAGAACATTTAAAATATGAAATTAAAACGTTTCTGCGTAAGATCATGTGAACTGAGTCACTCAGTGATTTACAGTTCTCTGTTGGATTCATGGTTTACAAAAATAATGATTATAATCACATGTGATTCGTTGTTTTTAAACTTTAAGTTCATTCAATCTTACTATATTGATTGTGACAATATGCATCTTGTCACCGTAAGAAAGTGGCTAGAATGAATTTGTCATCTCCCGTTGATTTATCATTAAGTTAGACACTACTTGTAATTCGCAGCAATATCGAAACAATCCATTCAGGATGTACATATAACAACAGAGGCTGACCAGTTTCAGTCCATGACGAATTCATCCGAATTACATATATACCCTTTGCAGAAGAGTGACTGCCAGTACTCGGTAACCTGGTGGTGAATGCATTTGGCACGGTTCTAACTGAGTTTAAATCCCAGTGCAGAAATCAAAATTAGGAAGCAGGTATATTTAACAGCTGAGTCCCAAATAAGACAAAATGTGCCTCCTGGTTTCCACTTGTCAGTCACAATCCAGATTTGAAAGACGGTTGAACGACAAATCGTTTTCAGTCATATGATTTGTAAATGATAACATTCATCAAAGTATTCTCCATGGATTAATATCAGATTCAATGATAACCAGAAAACACCAGTTCACTGCTTTTCTAAGAAACAATGAATGAAAATATCTTAAGATTTATTCTCATTTCTATATCGCAAGTAGTTTCTGACTGATTACATTCTGTAGAAGTCATATATAACATACATTTATTGATACGGTATGCTACATGTAAATGACACTAGTGATTAATGTGATCTTAATGAATCTTAATTCAAGATAATTGAAATTACACAAGTCGAAGTGTCCTAATTTCATTATCCCACTGTTACTTTTCTTCCCTACTTCCGTACATTTGTATTTACCCAGAACGTATTTATTGAATGTAGTTTCATGCATTGAGTGTTAGGACATTATTTAATCGAGAGTATGCAATACTATTCGGTTACCGAAAAACCGAGGTGGGTTGAGCGATTTCGAGATTATCATTCACTGTTTTGAGTGGATAGATTTATTATTATCATTAATTGATCTGAATTAAGTAGCTGTTGGTCACTAGGAATCACTGAATAGATTTAATTATCAAGCACTCTCATCATCTATTTGAGTTGTATTTCTAGATCTCTTGAAGGCCATATGATAAGTAACATGGTGAATATGCTCGCAACCAAATAACATTTTTTCTGCAAACTAAAGTAACTTTATCGTTATTCGTATTGCCTCTTACAAATGTATGTTGTTTCCAGCCATGAACATGGAATACATTTATTTTGTTGTACAAATGCTGATTGTTAATTCTACTCTCATATCCTACTCAGTGTAATTTCATAATTGTGTATTATTTGTTTCGACTCAATATGTGGATTTGTTGATGATTGTGTAGTGATCATCTTGATGTTCATCAAGTCGATTTTAGTGTGAATTGATTTATATTAGTGTAATTGTAATTTGGGCAGATATTTAAGTGGCTTGACATGACTGGTATCGTGTAGAATTGGATTTTGGTTTTAATTGATGTCAAGTGATTTAGATTGGTGGCCACATAACACTTAGATTGATAGAATTTGATCAGCAGTATAAAGAACATGACGAATATCCAATTGGTTACCATTCTGCCACTAACTTGTGTTTAACCATTGTAAAATATGTTAATTATCCACTTTATGTATCAATGTGTTCACTTCACAGGGACCAACGAGTATATATAAGTTAATCCTATATCCATTTAGTCGCGGTTCAGGTACCTAATTTTTGACGGTCACTTGCTGTTAAACTGAATAAGGCAGTGTCGAAATCAGCAGTTTGTGAACATTTAACTCCTCTTCGATCAGAGGTACGCCTTACTAATTACTGTTGAGTAGGTGGGTACTTAGATCTTAAGTTTCTAACCAACTCCGTTCTGTTACCGCTTCTATCTTATTGTCGAATTGATACTGTTATTGTTGTTGGTTTTCCGTTCAATCCGTTTTCGACATGTATATATAAACGAATACCTAAAATGTATGAATACAACAATAAATACAACTTGGATTTGTTCGCTTGACAATTTTGTATTCTTTATACGCCGGCAAACACTAGATCAGGCCAACAAGCATAGGATATCATTCATTGTTGTCCCCGGTCTTTAGCACTGGTTTTGACAGTTTTGGTTAATAATTTATAAGGGTCAAGGACACAACAGTTTATTGAATTAATTTGTGAATTTCTGTCGAATACTGATTTCAATGTGTCTAACTAGTTGTCTGTGTTATCATTATTTTACTACACTTTTTACATAACTATTTAAATCGGGATTATTCTGTTTCAATCCGACATAACTGACTGAAAGGTTTTATTTCGAACCAGATTACGTAATAGTAATAAATTGTTTTCTACATACTTACAGTGGCACACATCTATCTATTAGTGTATGACGTTAAACAATGTGAGTGGGAATATAACTAAACAATAAGGTTTAAACGTGAATCATGCCGACATATACATTTATTAAGTCTGAAATTATGGAAACTATACAATTTTGACTTATTGAGGTAAATGTTAAGCCTCATTTATATACTTAAATGTTCTAAAAGCAGTCACAGTTCGAATGACAGGCAAGAAGCGAGGGGGATTAAAGAAGTATTAATGAAAAGCAACAGACTGAGATTAAATAACTGCTCAATTGTTACTAATTTTCAAAAATTTTCCAAGTGACAAAACTTTTTGAATATGCAAAACTTTAAAAAAAATTTCTAAAAGATTTCAGAGCATTTATTAAACAAAGTATAGAATGCTAACATGCTTTTCGGTGGAAGTTCTCTCAGAAAATTACTTTGTAGCATCCAGTTCAAAATTTAAGGGATGTCACTTAGACATTTAATTGAAAAGATATTGCCTAAAACGTTTTGTTGATACGTTTTTTGTGCCAACAATGTATGGGTGATTATAAATCCAAATTTTTTACTTATCCAAGCCTAAGCTGTGTCAACTAAGCAGGTCAGCAGCAATACAGTCTAGAATGTATTTGGATCTTCCCGTTGATATGTCGTGAACTAAAATTGATCAGTCTCTGTTTTCATACGTGCATCCTGAACGGATTGCCTCGATGTAGCGATAGTTCACAAGTATTATTTACGTTGGATTATGACTGGTAAGCGAAATCCAGGACACTCGTTTCATCCTATTTAGGACTTGTTAGCTGAATGTGCCTGCATCCCAGTGTTTTCAAGAAACGAAATGAATTCGAATGCCCGTGTAAACATCAACACTGTGATTCAGGTACATCTAACCGACGAGTCCTAAATAGAACGAAACGCATGTCCTGGGTTACATTTGCCAGACACAATCTGACTCAAACAGCAGTGGTATTTGATTATTTGATGAAAATAAATGTTAACAAAAGCTGTGTTGTGGGTTACGTATTTGTTATCATGTAGACCCATAAATATGCTTTCAAATATCATATAATCTTCACATTGACAGGTTTACATGAAAATGTTACGAAAGTAGTGGAGCTATCTTTGCGTAATCATTGATAATGCATCCTGAGAATAGTTGATGTTCAGGGGAATAAATAGGTTTCGATGTCAGAAATAATGTGATTGATTTCATTCATAGGAAAATCGGTCTACAGCTTTGAAAAATCCACAAACTATACAAAAACTCAGTGTGCAATTAATTATAGAGTCATTTTTGTGGTAAATACTAAGTGATATTATTTCTTTAAACTCAAAAGCTAATAGCGAACAAGAAGATATTTAACTTGTTAGTTGCTTACCTTTCGAGCGATATAATGAAGTTTTACTTCTGATTTCTTAATGGACCAGACTTTTTTAAAAGATATTTTAGTTTCCAGATAAATTAGTAATATAATTCTTTGTTTGGAAGATATAAATATTATTTTTCAATTTATTCAATAAATGTAGTTTTATGAATCTCAATTTAAGTACATCACCTAGTTTCTTGAATTAAAATGAGCGAACTGGTTTCGAACCTGTAAATTTAAGTTAAGAAATATTGTTGGAATGAATTAAATCACCAATCCACAGTAAAATTCATTGTAGTATTTTAATAGATTTTTATAAAACTCTATTTATACAATCAACTAATCAATCAATGCCTGTTACCACATGTGAAGAATAGGCCGCCTACCAGTATTCTCCAACCAACTCTGTCCTGAACTTTCCTTTTCAGCTCTTCCCAAGAGCTCTTTATTCTCTTCATGTCTGTTTCCGATTCCCGACGCTAACCAGTAAAAACCTTTATAATCTATTTATACAATAAGAAACATTATTTATTTCGATATTTTGTGTTCATAAATGAGTTTTTTTTTGAAAGTAAAAACGTTCTGTAATCAATCAAAAAATAATAAATCGAAAGTTTATATGATTAGTTTGTGTAATAAATGTTGAAATCACTGTTTATACTATCAATAGAATGTAACTTATGTAATTTAAAGCGTTTTATAATGAATGCCAAATGTGTGATTACATTCCATTAAACATAAATAGCAACTAAACAATTAAATTGATTAAATATTTTAATTGTCTATATTTTATCACTCATATATTTAAAAACTTAAGCTAATATTATATAGTTGTAAAGAGTTTGGGTTAGTAAATTTTTTCTATCATCGTTGTTTATCAATACATACTTCAGAGTTTGTATGATTCTTTTACATTTAGTTAAATACCTTTAATTAATAGGTAATTGATATTCTTAAAACTACTTAAAATAATTTTATTTTGATAGATTTTGATGTTCAAAATAAATGATTATTACGGGTGTTTTTGTTTGCCTTCATTTTTCCATTCCTAATTACTGTCATTGTAACCGATTAATCATAACTGATAAGTATGCATTCTAAGTAGACTAACATCATTTTGTCATTTTGTCAAAAGTTTTTAGTAAAGTTGAAAAAGTAAACCTTTACAGATAGATTTATATATATTAAATTAGTGTGTAAGCAATTGAACTCATCAGCTTAGTAGATAATATCATGGTTGGTTGAAACAAAAAGTACTGGATTTAATTATGAACAATATTACTATGATGTAGATGTACTGAACAAACAAGTTCCAGAAAAATAACTAAACATAATTCTTATATTCTGCTTCTATCTACTATCCGACCTCAATAAAATAGTAATATGGTAATGATAAAGATTGTAGAAGAATAATATGAATTCATTTTATTTTGTGGTTTCTCATTTGCTACCTACAACCTACAAACAATTACAACCATTAAAAATCAGAACGGATATATATACTTTACATTGGATAAACGACTTTAACAAATCTGAAGTTGACATATGGATGTGGATTAATAGATAACGATTGTGCAGGGATTAGAAGTTTATTGTTTATCTACCAGTGAACCAATTAGACGAAAATTCTAGAAAACTGAGTGGAACAAATAACAAGTAACATAGGTTATGCAACAGTAAATCCAAGTAAAATCATCATTTAACTGAGCAGAGTTCACATAATAAAGAATAGAAAGAAGAAACTTTACGCGACCAAATTTTAAAATAAAGTTACTGAATTGGAACCAGCTTAAGTACAGTGATTTTTGGAAATATAAGTTTAATTTACAATTTTTTAGCGCAAAACGTAACAAGTATGAGTTTTTTCGTTTGCTGATTATCCTGAAAGAGGACAAGTCGACATTAAAATCCATTATTGTGCTGAATAAAATGAATTGTTTATTCTATGACATAGTATATATAATTTGTTTTTGTCGGTTTACTTCAATTTTAATTCACTCTTGGTTTGATAAAGGGTCAGATGAATCTGTCTCCTACAATCACTTATCATTTAGTTGATAAATCAAGAAGTGTTGATTAATTTTTATCAATCAACGCAAACTATTATAAAAATGGTGATGCAAAGCCTTACAGAAGTGACATGCACTATGTCATTGTTGATTTCTTGCATGAACCAGTACATGATTGCTGAGGTATATTCTACAGTACATTTACAAAGTTTCAATTACATAAGAGTACTTTAATTGATTTAGCAAATAATTGACTTTGAAATGTAAAGCATTCAATGTAAATTCAGTGATCTGACGATTAAACACTCTCCGCTCTTCATGAATGTCGTGAGTTTAATCCATATTATAGTTGTGTACTTCTAATAAATCCACTACAATGATAACATTTTAGTCTATTGTATTTCATATTAGTTGATAATCTTCAGTATTTTGTAACATTCAACAGTCTTAACAAACCCTATATACTAATAATTTCAATGAAACTGAATCCCTGATTAAGTTATGCTCTATTATTTATGAATGTTGAATAAATGATTGACGTATTTATCGATAGTTTGAATTTATACTCTGTTTATCTACCCGTTATCGAAACATTTATTTTGTTACTAAGACTTTCAGATAAAGGGACACGTTCATCTACAAATAAACTTATACGAAAAACTATTTTAACCGAAAAAAAAAATTTTCATCAAATACTTCATGAGTTTATTGTAATGTTTCCAGCTGATATTAATTTATTTTCTAACAATGAATGTTAGTTACTAATTAAATGCATCTTATATAAGTTGATAAATCAATTACATAATCACACAAACCTATTCATACACTATTATATGATAGTTCATTTACATATTAACATTCTTTTTAATATTTTTTTTTTGCATCTCATATATAAATTTTTCAGTATTGACAATAGTATAATGAATAAAAGAAAAAAAGTAGGTTCATACTTCAATATTGTTAATGTTTCTTTTCATTTTAGATCAACCAATGAGTACAATGTTATTTAATGAATTGATTGGTTAAAACATAATCAAAGTATTATTCATTTACATAGAGAACATATCATTATTCATTTATACACATTCAAGGTAACTATAATCATTTATTGGTTAAACAAGAAGTTTTTTTCATTTGTATTAAATCATCTATGAAAATAAATATATATTGAACTCGGATTTATTATTATTTTTTCTTGTTGTAATCAACTTATGAATTTAATGGATTATTAATTATTGCCAATTTCATCATTATCACCATCTTTTAAAACTATCTTCAGTTAAAAATCAATATCTGATGCCTAAAGACAAATAACATTTAAATATGTCATTCATTCTATGAAAATATTGATTTTTTGCAATAATTTGTTATACAGATAAATTTAAACATGTTCATTATGATATTTAAACAGAATATTATTCGGTGTGTTCAACACAAAAAAAATAATCAGCGCCAGCTTTTCTTTAATTCTTTTCGTTAATGATTATTAGGCTTGATTTTTATTTTAACAAAATAAAAAAATAAGATAAATTGATTCAATCATAAATTTAACAATGAATGAAGAATTAAGTAAAAGGAATGAAATGACTAATAACACTACAACTAGTATTACTGTTACTACTTCTAACAAAAATATAATACCAAAGTACTCTGGAAGAAATTCTACAATTGCTGACGAATGGATTCAAGCCACTGAAGCAAGATATGATTCAATGGAGAACTTATTACAATCTGTACGTCATGATATTGATGTTTTAACAGAACGTTTAAACATTCAAACAACACCAACATCACCTGAACTTATTAGATCAACAACAGCAACAACAACGGAAATTGACAATAAGCAAATTAATGTAGAAGGAAAACCATCATCATCAACAACAAAATCATTAATTCCGTCACCTCATTCCACTCAGTCTTTCATGATATCTCATTATGAAAAGGATCTATCAGACAATTTAAAATGTATGAACGATAAAGACGAATTCATGGATATACGTATACGCTCAATAAAAAGGCAATTTGTCAACTCTAGTGAAGATCAATTATCGAATTGTAGTGGTGTCTATCAATTCAACGACATTCATAAGGACAAAAGTCAACATGATAATATGAATACTATTTCTCATGATAATAATGATTATAATGATAAAAGTGGCAGTGAAGAAGGAAAATATTTGACAAAAACATGGAGATCACCATCTGATTTCAACCTACATGATCCATTCTCTGATCAACTGGATAATTTTTCTCATGAAACTTATGATATTACTAATAATCAGCATAGAACTATACGCTATATTAAAATTAAACAAATAGGGAGTAGTGATACAGCAAGCAACGATATTGCTAATGAAGATGAGAATGAAGACGATGATGAAGTTATTGAATATAATTTCCCTTCACATGATCATCAATCTATTATAGAAACTGATTTGGATGATTATCAACCAGATAAACAAGAGCATAATGCTACTGAATCGGAAAACAGTAGTCTGTCACCAGCAATCTCACCAACATTCGGTAATTATATTTCAGATGAAATTAAACTAAAAAATATCATAATATCAAATAATGATACGATTACATTTTCAATTAATAATAAATATTTAGATGATAATAATATTTATAGTAATGATATAAGTATTAAAAAACTAAATAGTGAAGATTTTCAAGTGTATGATAATGGATATTCATTGACGACAATTGATGAGGCTTCCGAAGAGAATGATGATGATGAATGCTCATCAAATGAAGGTGTCAGTAGTCCTAATAAACACATTATTACTGAACAACCTTTAACAGAGGATATTAAAATTTTGAAATCCCCATTTGCACATTACGAAGATGATAAAGTATCTATTAATCAATCGATTTCGAAGGAAACTAAAATACCACCCATTGATAATAATAATAATAAGATTGTTGATCATCAGCAACATATTACAAAACAAGATGAAAATGTTGATAATTTTAATCCGAAGCATCAACAACAGTCTGAAAGGATAAACTACTTCGCTGATAATATAAACATTAATAATAATTCATTTATATTTCATGAAAAAGATATAAGCATAAGTGAATGTGGTCTACAATCATCAAACATTGTTCTGCTACGACCTAAATATATCGACAGTTCAAGTGGAATTAGTAGTCATCATAAATCACGACCAGTTTCAGCTGATTTGTTACGAAACAATAATAATCACAATCCTAATTACAATAAAAAATTAGAAAAATCACATTCTAGTTCATTAAGTTCCATGTTATCAACGAAAAGTCAAGAAAGTATTATCAGTGAAGCTGATTCCTATGTGACTGTATGTAGTCGTCTAATCGGCACAGGTAGTGAAGAAGCTTATATAACAGCACAGAGTGATTCAGATGCATTCAATGAACAAACTTTGTATACAGATTCACACACAGATGGCGAAGAAAATGATTGTCAAACAATATCACGTAAAAAAACTAAAACATTGTCTCATCGTAGTCTAAAGCGTAAATGTGCCGCTGATACAGGTCTGGATAGTGAATCAGCGTCTGAACTGGAAAATGATGATGAGCATGTTTTAGATTCAGTAGTGACTACACCAACAGCAGTTACAGTTACACCGAAATTTATTAAATTACCGTCAAAGTTAACTGCATCATGTGAAAACTCTATTGAATTGAAACACATCGATATTGATTCATTTCATGCAAATAAGTCCTATATAGTGGATACTAATCATAAGAATTCAAATGATATGCGTAAATACGAAGAATTGTCAATAGATGTTAAAGGTTAGTGAAGTTCTATTGAATATCAATTTGTAATCTGATAATTTTTATTCACATTATTTAAAATAGAAATCGTTTGTTTCATTGTAACTATTTTTTTGACTTTGTGTATCATGCTAAGAGACTTTCAAACGACTTGATAAATTATGAAGATATATATTTTACAGACACTTCAACATACACAAACTAGTTGCCATTCACGCCTTATGCACTAATATAAACTGAATTATTTAGAAGTATCCTATATTGAGAAATCAATCATGGTAAATTAATTTTATATAAAATCCTAAAGAAAGATAGAATCAATTAGGACTAATTACTTATCGTCAGCTATGCTTTCACGAAATATTTGTAAAAGATGAAAATATGGTTATTATTCACTTAGTAAGTTGCATCTAGATTTGTCAATCATCTTTGAAGTATTTTATAAGATTAGTACTATGCATGAAAGAACATAGAATTCTAAAATTGAATGTTTTGCAAACATTGTAAGTAGTCAGATACATGTTATGGATTTCTGTGTTTTTCGGCTGTATAAGTTTAAGTTGTATAAGTCCTTTTCTTTTTCAAGAATTAATACCGAAATCATACCGAAATACATAAATCTAAGTTAATAAACCTCATAAAACATCTCAATCTAAATGACTATTCTTTAAGCGTTTATGGCATAAGTAAGCGTTAGTGGAACGATTCGCTTTGAACTTATTCATAAATTATTGATTTCTTAATCATTCATTTAAACAAAATGATCTTTCATAAGATTTGTATTTTAATCATTTTAACACTTTAAAACAAAGCTAAACTATAACACTAATATAATAATAATAAGTAAGTAAATAAGTCATAACCTGTCATAAGTTTGTATTCAATGATTAGTTATTTCATCTTTTGTTTATCTTATTAAATAATACCAATAAAAGTTTATATAAATTAAATACTTTGTTCAATGACTAAAATTAAATAGTCAATAATGTCATTCTAAAATAATGTAAACAAAGTTGCATTTATTGATTGATTAAATTACTAGCATAGTTTATTGATTTTTCTGCATAAATTGAAATGAACCATAAAAAATGGCATATTATTGATTAAATATAGATTTAATAAACTGTATATAGTTTTCTCATGTAGACTCGTTTTGATTAGGACAGTTACTGACAACCAGAAAATACTAGATACATGTTTCATCATAGTAGAAAACTTCTCAAATAGTGATTATATATAACAATACAACGACTTTAAAGAGAGTTATGTTGTATCCATTGGTTTACATTTGAAATTTTAGTTAATATGTTGACTCTTTGTTTAAAAGTTGACTGACAAAGCTCTGGAAAATTTTGTTTAACGATAGATTCATATTTGTTGGAATTTTTACAATGTCAGGTTGTCAATCAATAACAAACTGGGAATCATCGAATTTCGATATTGGCCAATAATGTACTGATCTAGCCATATGAAAACAATGTTTATCTTAATCATGTGCAGGTGATGTAAAATATATAATGGCGTTTGCAGTTCCGAAATAAAGTTATTCTTTTTCTGAGGTCCAAATTCTTATAGACTAGCCGGTATATTTTCTGATTTAGACGACGGATCACTAAAGTTTAAGTCTTTACAAAAAACTATGTAAATAATTTACAAATGATTACTGATCATTACAAAACTAAGGTCCAGAATTTTCTACCGAATCCACCTATCAACAACAAATAGCATATTCCTCTGTGTCCAGACATATGTGAACGTAATATCCAGAAATAAGCAATATGACATGTATTAATCAATATATACTGAACCATTTAGTTATTCGATATATATGTATATATATATATATAATACTGCAGACAATACCATGTCACACATGACTTTTCTTGTTACACAGTAATCAAGAATATATCTGAGGTTGGAAACACATTTTTTTTAAAAATATGTGCAGTTTCTAATTAATGACTACTTATATAATGAAATTAACTGATTCTCTTTGTATGGGCGTACTGCAAGTATCTAAGCACAATAAGAAATAAATTTTGAAAATATTTTGAAAATTAGGCAATCTCGAAAAAAATGACTAGTTCTAAGCCTAGAGTTCTTGATACTGTATAATCACAACTTCAGAAAAGGTTGGACCAAGGATCATCAGGTTTAATAGCGAGTAAGACATCATTCATCTAGTAAATTTTCATAAATTTTTTTCACCCATCAACATATGACATAGTCTATTTATTATGTAACCTTGACTATGAGTTACTGACGTCGACTTTCTAATTTCGGAAACATTTTTCGATTTCTGTTACTTTTTATCACCAATTATCACTTCTAGTGAATGTGGATATTTTATGGAAACTTTTATTATTTTACCAAATATTTTAACTATCATTTGTCTAACCTAGATCACGCAATTTTTCTCCAACCATGTAATAACTACTCTTTGAAAATCTTCCAGAAAGAAAGTTTATATAAATTTTTCGTGTTGCCGAAAAGTCCAAACTAACTTCACTGATGATGATTCATCTTATTTCTTTAGGTTTCCATCAAAGAAAAACTTTTACAAAAGTCAAAAGTATTAAATGACAAAGTACAACTTGAAAACCGTAGCATTTGTCTGTTGTTTTTTACTGTAAAATTGATATCCTTCTTATTTGATCTAATGGTCAGTACTATGCATAAAACCATTTAAAACTTCTCACTATACTAATGAACTATACGATACACAATTTAAAGTGACCATAGAAATTAACTATATAATTTCATAGTTGACTAATAATATTTCATAGAAAAAATTTAATGAATCATTTGTACTGAATTGATTGTTTCTACGTGATTTATATAAACATCATTTGACTTAAGCAATATGTGACAATGAATAAATAATTTCATGAATATGATCATTAAATTTTTGAGAGAAGAAACTGAAGTTGTATTTACGCTACACTTTATTATATAGTGATAAATTTCCCAAAAATTCAATATATTACTAATTCATTTTCATACAAAATGATGTCTTAAATATTACGAGACATGTAATCATTTTTAATATTGAAAACGTTGATGCGTAGTCACTAGTCTCAGCGGCTTATTGTCGCTTGCAGTGTCTTGTAATGTGAGATGGTTTAGAGTAAATCGACTGGAAACTATGGCTGCCTAAAATTTTGTACTAGTTGATAATTATGATTTGTGGGATTTCAGTCCATATTACTAAAATATTTTTACGTGAAACCATTAAACCAGCCTATATTACAACTTAATAAATGCGATAGTAAGTTACTCAGATTAATCTTCTTATTACAGCTTCATTGATAAAAATCAGTTATCATTATCTTGAAGTTTGTCATCAATCACCGTAAAGCTCTCAGTCCAACCAACTGTTAGTTACTGTCTGAATAGATCAGTGATAATAGTTGCAGACTGTAAAGTTTAGTGACGCGATTTTGGACCCCACATTTGATAAAAGGACGGGACGTAAGTCAAGAAGGCTTCCCAGCTGACTACTTTCAAACCACCATACACATTGATTTTTCATTCATTCAATCAACTATTCATTGTCTGTTAACTACGTGTAGTATAGGCTGCCAACCAGCATTCTCCAACCGACTCCGTCTTCAAATCTCTTTTCCAGTTCTTCTCAAGTGCTGTCCATTCTCTGCAATTTTTCCTTCGAATCTCGGCTAATGTGTTCTTTGGTCTTCCTCTTTCTAATTGCCCTTTAAGATTCTAAGTCAGTGCTTACTTTGTGACTCAGTTTGGTGATTACTTCATTGTGTATCAAAAGGATCCAAAGTATCTTGTGCAAACGTCTGTTTATAAATACTTCTATTTTTTAAATGATGCTTTTCGCAGTTATCCGCACAAGTTTCAGATACATACGATAGAACTATCCTCACATTTGTATTAAAAATTGTGACTTTGATGTTCGTTGACAGCTAATTAGAGTACCAGATGTTTTTCAGTTGTAGAAATGCTGCCTTTGATTATGCTGGTAATCCGTGCCTTCACATCTGCCACAGATCAGATTCTACGTGTCTATCGAAGATGCTGCCAAGGTATGGAGAAGTTTTCACATCTAGAGTTTTCCCTGTCAAGAGTGATTGACTTAGTGATCGTCATTTTGTATCTGAGGATCTTACTTTGCTCTTTGTGTATATTGAGGCTTGCTACTGGCTGCAGAGGCAGCTGCTACACTGTTGTATGTAGTATAGAAAAGCTTGATCATCTGAGAAGTTCAATTCGTCTAGTCGCATCCAGGTTGTCTATTCTGCGTTCGCCTTGAGATGTTGCAGTTTTCATGATCCAGTCAACCATCAGGAGAAAGAGAAAGTTTGACAGTAAGCATCCTTGTCTGATACCGGTCTTCATTTCAAATGAATCTATGAGCTGCTCTCCATTAACGATTCTGCAGTGTAGACCGTTGTAAGAATTCCGTATGATATTTACTATCGTTTTCTGGTTTATCCTAATCTCGATGAAGGCTCCATAATGTTTTCCTATCCACGGTGTCTAATACTTACCCATAGCTATGTTGTCTGGCCCTTCTGCTTTACCACTCTTGACTTGTCGGATGGTCATTTTGATTTTGTTGATTATTGGTTGGTCAATATTTGTATGCAGATCCGTAGATGCTGATTTGATGACTGGTGGATTCAGTAGAGCTGGTTTATTCAAGGGTTCTTCGAAGTGTTCCGTTGTTCTTAGGTCTCAGTTATTCGTTTTCCATCCTTGTTCTTGATTTGTCCTTCTTGCTTACTGAACTTTCCAGCTAGTTTCATCATTGTATCGTATAGGTGCCTCTTGTTTCTTTCTCTTACAGGTTTCTTTGCAGTTATTGCTAGGTCCTCCACATATTTCCGATTATCCGACCTTATGCTCTTCTTAACTTGCTTATTGACTTCAGTGTGCTCAGGCCGTGCCTTGGCTTTCTCTGTTCTTGTTCGGCTGTTATTGATTGCTGTCTTCTTGTTCCTCGTTTCTTGGATCATATTCAGAGTATCGACAGAGATCCATTCCTTATGGTGGTGCTCCTTACGGCTCGAAATTTCCTGATATGTTAAAGTTATTGTTTTTTTAACCTCATTCCAGTTGTTCCCCATGGTAGTTTTCTCTTCTTCTAGTTGATCGTGAAAGAACTAGAATTTATTCTTGAGAGTTATCTTGAATTTGTTATTTTTTTGATATCCTGAAGAAAGGTTTTAATAAACTTTCGTAATACTGTTGCCCCAGTTGTCCAATACTTCTGTAGTTTCAGTTTGGTTTTAACCACAAATAGATGGTGATTTTAAACTATATCAGCTCCTCTCTTCCCACTAACGTCTTTCATGGGCCTTCTGAACTTCTTATTGACGCAGATGTGGTCTATTCAGAACATGATAGTGTGGTCTGGTGAAACAGATGTTGCTTTGTGTATGTGTTTGTGAGGTAATACGGTGCCACCTATAACCATTTTGTTGAAGGCACATAGATTTACGAATCCCCCACCGTTTTAGTTCCTTTCTCCCAGTTTATGTCGTTCCATGATATCCTCATATCCAATGTTGTCCATTCCAACTTTGGCGCTATAGTCTCCCATCAGATTGGTAAGGTCCATGGCTAAGTATTTCTCGATGATTGACAGCAGCCTTGCATAGAACTGGTCATTATCATTTCATGATTGTCGTTGGTGGGCACATACTACTGGATGGAATTCATTGTGATCCTCACTTTCCTTGTCATGAGGAATACTTTGATTATCCTAGGTCCATAAGATTTCCGTCCTATAAGTGCTTTACGTGCTACTTATGACATAATTAGCGTTACTCCTTGTATGTGTATATGTGTGTATGAGTATATGAGTACCTCTTCTGAGGCTAATCTTTGCTGTCCAGACTGTGACCGATAAGTTCTACAAAGTTGCGTTTTACTGTGTGGAGTTGTTCACCCCACGCCCAACCCTTCTCCTTTTTTCTGGGCTTAGGAGTGGCAGTAACCCTTGGGAGATTCCATGTGGGTTTTCTTCATTCATTGGTCACTACTTTTATAAAAAAATTCATTTGTATCTTTCCCTGACATACTTTTATTTAAATATTATCTGTTTTATTGTTATTATGAAACACATATTTGCGCATGAGGATGATGGTAAACTAATTTCAATCTGAATATTTAATTGCTCTGTAGATCTATTTATTCAATGTTTCAGTGAAATATTTATTCTTTCTGCTAGTCTACTAATATTAAGTTCATGAAATCTAGGGAAGGGGGTTATATAATCCAATTTCTATAAGAACAGGGCCTGCTTATAAACTGTGATTATCAAAATATCTTGTGTTCTTATTAATCGCCTTTCTAAATTATTAAATGATACAGCATTGTGTGGATTATGCTAAATGTTCACTTTTGTGTAACTTCATTTTGAATTTTATCCTTTATTTACTCATAATTACAATTTAAAAATTCACCATTTATAACCTGTAGGCACTGATGACTAACAGAACTCTGTATTTAAGCATTCATATTGAAGCTGTTTATCATCAATTTACCTATGGATTTAATTGTGAAAACATCATGAAAATGCTTTGAATGATTTTGATATTTTTATTGTTTTACTGATAATTTAAATGACAGCTGTTTTTATTATTAGATTAAGTATTTCTGTGATGTGTCAGTATTTTAAAGGTCACTCGCATCATGAGTTGATATCGTCTGATGACAATGTGACAGCTAGATAGGGACACTGCGACTCATTTTTAAAGTATTCGGTAATGCTTACCAATGACTCATCATTGTACTGAATCCTATGATATTTCAAGTTGCGTAATGAATATGCAGTATTTCACATCGGTAAGCTATAGTTCAGTGAATAGCAAACATCGTGTATAAAACAATTTTTATTCAACATTATGCATAAATTACTACTTATCTCTAGTGATGGTTGCCTTTCTTAAAATGTTCCAAAGTTATCTGTCTCATGGCTCTCAAGTACACAGTTCCTATTCTTTAGGATAGTTGTGTTGTCATCTTTCAAAGATAATAACTTTTGTTTTATAGCTTGATATTATGAGAACAGATGAGAATATGACTTTTTAAACAGATATTCCAATAATATAAATGTATTTTTCCTTGTTTATTATCAATTATTACGTATATAATACATATATCTGACATTCAACATACACTATAATGATTTCGTCATTAAATAATAACTGGTCTGATTCCAATAATCTGACTGTATAAGGGTTCTATAGACATAATAATAAGTATTTGTTTTATACATCCAATTTACGGCTAAGTAGTTGACTAATCCGAAAGTAGCCTGTTTACATTTTCACACAATTCCATGTTCTTCATTAATTGTACAAATGAAATGAGAGAGAGCAGTTAGTGTTTTTATTACCCACATATCTACTCATTTCGTAGATGAAATATCTATTGTTATCAGTTATGTAATCTGATCAAATGATGCTATTTATCATGATACTCATTCAAACTACTAGTTGGCTTTATCTAGTATGTGAATAAGGAAGCTAACATTTTGAGTGATTAGGGTTAAACTACCATATATACTACTGCTTCGACTACTCCCACTACTATGAATATGAAACATTCTTATTTATCGCTATTTTACAATAATGGTGTTATTGATATACGTGTATTAAATGTAGCATATATTAGACACTATGAACCAATTGGCTGAATTACGTGTTTAAATGCATGTTTATACAGACTCAATTATTTTTGAAAAGTTTATAATAAGTACGTGTGTTGATTTTTACTGTAGTAGTATCAATAATTAAGATATTCACGTTTATTGAAAATTCTTTTATTGTAACCTCGTAGTTTAACTCGTGAGATTGGTTTACACTTATGAATTTAGTGTATTCCAGCAACCAATTTAATGTTGAAATATTAATGTCAGAGATGACTTGTAAATAATGCACATTTAGGTGTTAGCCACTTTATCATTTTACCAAGTACCAAGTACTCCGCTTCATGCCATATTGTCATAGCCTAAGTGAGATAGAGTTGGAAACTATAACTTAGTGACTGAAAGACGAATTTTCAAAGCAATCACATAAAGTTAACTGTTGTAACCATAGAACTGCCGTGTTAGTGCGATTGGCAAAAGTAATTAAATAGATAATTTTCATTAATAAAGATAAGTTTGTCATACCCTGTATGCAATTGGATATCCGTAATCAATTCGACCTCTTATTTACATTTATATTCGATAATTTTTGATTTTGGTTATTTCTCTGAAGAAGCTCGGACCAGTTTGCCGAGCGAAACGTTGGAATTTTTCATTAATTTCATCCGCTGAGATTATTAACAAATATATTCCATTCATATGTATACAAAGTCTGTTTGAATAGTAATGAATTTTTCATCGGAATAATTAGATTTTCCTTTTAAAGCCATTGGTAATCAATATGATTTCTAAGTACGAGTAAAATTAGGTGTTGAAGCAGTAACTAAACTAGGATTACAGTATCCGGGCGTCCTACTCCTGCTCAGCTGCTTTTAGTTTGTTCATCCAGGCAAAGAGCATTCTTTATAAATGATTCATTGCTGATTCCGTCATCTGTGAGTTAGCTGAAAGTGACAGAGTAAGATTATAACGTTGCTAAAATTGTCTAAATCTACAACTGAGTCACTAAATAAGTGTGAATAAGAGAACTTTGTAATGACTGTTTATATAGACTGAGCTATTAATATAAAACACTGAATAAATGATTATGCTCAAAAGTTACAGACTAATTGGTTAGTAATAAAAGTCATCTTTTATTCACGATTGAAGATCCTTCTTAGAGTAATAAACGTCTTTATGGAAAGATATTTACTATTTATCTGAATCCCTATATGTAGGTTTAGCTTGTTGTCAACGGTTACGGTCAAATAAATCTTGTGATACTTTATTGACAACCCAAGAGTTTATGCATCAAAGCAACCTCGCCATTCCATTTTAAACATCATATTACCCAGAAATATGTTTGTTACACTCCAACCAATCTCCATCAGTTAGTTAATTTTACTGTTGTATTGTACATTTCATCAGAGGAAAGCTTAATGAGATATGATAAGCAAACAAAGTATTAAATTTATTGGTAAAAGTATGTAATATAACACTCGACTAAGCAAATATTATATCACCTTTGAAAACTTTTTTTCTTTTGTTTATCAAATAATTTCAAGAAACATATGGTGCTATTCATTAAAAAATGAAGCAAACTAAATCTTAACTTTTTTCAATATGTTGAGTAAAATGCTTGAAAATAACACTTATTTAGTAAATAAATACTACTTAATCATAAATTGGCTAGATTTTCATAAGAAAAAAGTATGAATTTAATAGCACGAATTGACATGGGCTAGACAACCACTGAAAACCAGGAAATGTAGGTTTACTGTTCGGTCCTCGTACAGAACTTCTAATCAGTGCTTGTTTACGACTCTACAATTGATGAAGGCTGTAATATTCATGTTTCATAGTAAACTGTTTACTGATAGATCACTGAAACGGCATCACACAGTTGATATCCCAAATTTCAGTCATTTCGCTATATGTATTGTTCATCAATTATCATTAGTAAGTAATTGCATCACACTCGACTCGGTTGAACTCCACCAGTCATATCTCACCTGAGTTTATGAGATAGTCTCCTGTTATTTACTGCAGTTAAAGAATTTCATGTATATAATATATAAATTCAACAATCTCCCTAATATTAAATTACAAAAACTGTATATATACTGAACACGGACAATCATGGAAAATTTGGGCCAATTATTACAATTTGTTTTATTAAGTAAGAAGTATTTCACTGTAACTTAAGTTATCTAAAATATGGTATTCAAAATTGATGGTTATCGAAAAAATCTATCATACAACCATTCATCACTGGAAGGCATTGAATAGCTGTTTCGTCCTAGCATGGGAGTCCTCGGTAGTCTGCATCCACGACCATGTCAGTGATCGAACCCACAACACCCTCGTTTTACGGCAAGCGCTTTACCATTAGAACATTAAGTCAGCTTCGGATGTCTGATTTTTCTAACTCAGTCAACCCCCCCCCCAACACCCAATTGCAACCAATATCAGCTCACTAGTGACTAACTTCTCGAAGTAATTCCTAGAGTTCTAGTGTGAAGATGTGATAAGTAGTGTCCAGCCGTATCGTATGCGTGGCAGTTGACCGCCAATGGCAATTGGTGAGATCTCAGAAATATATCGCGAATCGACCAAGTTAGAAAAGTTAACGTTTGGGAGCCGACTCAGTGATATAGTGGTAATCCGTTCACTGTGGTGCCAGAGAGTCCTGGGTTTGATCTCTGACGGGGTAATGGATGCAGACTGCTTGAGAGTCCCTGTACTACGACGAAACAAACTTATACATGATATTGAATCGACACTTAACGATTTCCAAAACATCCAATTACATATATCAGGCAATTTATAGTCTTCGTTGTGTGCTACTATATTAAAAATATAAATCGTTATAGATGTGAGATAAAACAGCGTGTTGTAGATTACTAATATAAACAAAGTTCCAAAATGAAATTCTAAAGTGATTTCTTGAGGTTTGTCATTAGTAGCAATCGAGGAATAACAAGAACCAGTTGATGGTAGAATTTCAATTCGATGAGCTAAATGTCATGAAGTTAACGCTACCAAATAGACCTCAGTTATGGTGAATCATATGAGAAAACATTGTTAAGTAAAAATTGTTTTCCTCCTGATGCTAATATTTGTTAAGAATATCTGGCAATATATGGAACACCCATAAGCATCTAACCCTAATATTCATTTAACAGCTCCATTGAAACTAAAATATTAGGTTTACTGAAATACATTTTTTAAATGAAATAGAGAAATTGGTTAACAATAAATTATCCATTGAGATGTTTTTGTAAACCAGAAAGCACTGGATAACTTCACTTTACAACATTAAATTTGAGTTCGGTTTCTAAAGAAGCCGTGAAGGTGCACTACCAAAGAGTTGAATTGCAGGACAGAAAAACTATCCACTATCTCCTGTTTTTTAATAATTGTGACTAAAATTAAGTTATAATATGAGACTATGAATTAGGTAATGTTAAGCACTTTGTAGAATTTCGAAAGTCAGTTACATCTCTAAACTTGTTACACATATTAACTGCTGATATACATGATCTATGAATACTAAAGCTATTCATTGAAAGAATAGAACAATGTTCGAATATATTATACTCGAATGGTTACGATTTTGATGAGATGAATAAAAATATCGAGATAAAGTGGTGGAAGGGGCCGATAAAGAGCTTCATATTATTTTAAAACAGTGTCTTGAAACCAGTATAACTTTGACGTTTTGAAATAAAACATACACAATACAGTAATCTAATTTACGAAATCATTCATTTATTAAAAAGGTCAGTTTCTGTGATTGCTACACATTACTATATATGTATATTGTTAAATACTAACTTACATGAAGGACATGTATATAGGTTAGGCTAATCTTACTAAAAGGATACACATTATTGCAGTATTCTTTTCAAACATTGTTACTATGATTTATTAAATAGATCATTTTATGAATTATATCAATCAATTTTTCATAAATCAATAACATCAGTAGTATAGATTTTCTATCTCCACTGAATTAACTGCTCTCTTCTACTTTTGTTGTTCATGTAAATAACCGTTTATTTATTTATTTATTTATTTATTTTGGTTATTTACTTTCAGTAATGGATATATTTACATGATCATTGACAAATAGTTTAAAGTATCATTTATCATTGTTCAACAATTGAATTTATTAACAGAACAACTTATTGGTACATTAAACTTCACACTACTTAAATATAGGGATAATGTATTACCTTTAGCATTTTGATATTAATATTTGATTGATCAAATGCATGATGTTCACTGATGAATTTGTCAATTGGATATTTTTTCACTTTATTTTATAATTATAAGAATGGATATATTACTTGATAAATATTTCGAACATGGTTTTCGCTCAGGCTTCAGAAGCTGTAGGATATTAGGTTGTCATGAGTGTTGAAAAGTTTTATTTGAAACATGTATCAAGTTTTATTTTATGGTGTATGCTAAAAATATTTCTGTAAACTGATGAAACTTAAAACTGTTCTCTAAGATCATTTACACTTATGAATCGCTTTAAAATTATGAGCTACATTATATATAAAGGAAGAGGATGAAAACATTTGGCAACAATGAAAAACAACAAATCTTCCTTAAAACGATAAAACGGAATATGAATAAGGTAACTTTTAAAACCAACCAGATATGACGTTAGAGATCTGAAAGTAAATACTAGTAATACAGTCAATGGTTAAAACATGAAACGGTGTTCAGAGAGTAAATTAAATATTAACAGTATTCATGCATTTGAAGTACTTATAATATTTACTAATATGGGGAGGTAAATCCGTTGTTGTTAGCATTTTTTGCAGTAATATCAAGTATAGAAATTGTGCCGATGTCTCAAACAGACGATAG
The DNA here is from genome assembly GCA_025215515.1 of Schistosoma japonicum. Classification (NCBI taxonomy): domain Eukaryota; kingdom Metazoa; phylum Platyhelminthes; class Trematoda; order Strigeidida; family Schistosomatidae; genus Schistosoma; species Schistosoma japonicum. Next base: position 31,013,368 of record CM046061.1, read on the forward strand.
CAGTAAATTACAATGTAAATAATGCTTACCTTGTGAACAAAATTGTAATAATTTGATGATAGTTTCATTTGTTTATTTAACTTATTCAGTTGCAGTTTAAACTAAAATTTTAAACGTTAGGTATATCTATTTGATCATCTCAGTTTAATCATTATCAAACATCACTGGTCTCAATAGTAGTTTCAAGTTATTAGACACCTTATTGTCATACTAGTCTACTAGATAACATCGTTATCATAAAGAAAATCGTTCCAAGTTAACATTCATTTAACACCTATGGTAATCAAATCATCATTCATTTTGCATTTGTATATAAGTAGGAACGAAAATTCATACTGAACGAAGTGTGATTAAAATTTAGCGATCAAAGAAAGAATAAATGTTATTGAGTCTGCCAAGTTAACAGCCTTATGATGAATAAACATTTCTTAGTGAAATGATCCGAACTAAACTTTTGGAGAATATATTGTTTCTTTCAATAGTTTGAAAGTTTTTAATCAATACGAAGTTTATAAAGCCGATAAAATGAAGATTGAAAAAACATATATTAAGCAAGATACTTATTATGAATGCATAATGCATGAACAACAGGTAAAAATGATTTTTTTTTTCCAAACTGGAATTTAGGTGCATATTACTAAACAGTATATTCTCTTCTACTGTAAAAAGAAAATATGACATTCATATCTTCTAAACTAAAAACTAGGATGTTTTACATTTAATTTGTATTGTGACTGGCAAGTGGAATCCAGGACGCGCGTTTCATCCTATTTGGGACTCATCGGCTGAATGTACCTGCATCCCAATGTTGATGTTCACACTGGGATTCAAACTCAGTCCATTTCGTGTCATACGCTACCATTGCACAAACGTGACTGTCTGGACTCAGTAGTTTAGTGGTGTACGCAGGTAGCGTATGACACGAAACGGACTGAGTTCGAATTCCACTGTGAACATCAACATTGGGATGCAGGTACATTCAGCCGATGAGTCCCAAATAGGATGAAACGCGCGTCCTGGATTCCACTTGCCAGTCACAATACAAATTAAATGATACTTGTAAATATTCGCTATATCGAGGCAATCCGCTCAGGATGCACATAAAGCAACAGTGACTGACCAGCTTCAGTCTATAACAAATCAATGGGAATATACAAATTCATCCTACTAAGATGTTTTACAGTTTTATTTCTGCCATCTGAACAACTTTGGTTTAAGTTTAATCACAAAACAAATAATCATCTTAGTACTATGAAACATGAAGTTTTAGCGAAAACATAAAGTCACAACGTATGTAATGTTAATGATATCAGTAATCTATTATTATCATTGTTATTGAAATTAAATAGTTTTGCAGTGATAGATAGGTATTAAGTTTACTTGTTTTCATTCGTCTCAGATTTGTGTTGGTTTCAAAACACTGGAAAAAGACGGGCACTCGATAGTTGTTTAGTCCTAGTATATGATTCTTGAACATTGCACATCTTCGATTCTGCCAAGGAATCAAACCCACTGCCTTTGGGTCTAACGGCTAACCCTCAACTATCCACACACTGGACAAATAACAATTTGTAAAATTCAGACTTATTATTATTATTATTATTGAGCGTTCCAGGGATTGTTAAACTCGGCATTCATATCATAAATTTACGTAAATTAAGCAACCATTGAAAACGAGACTGGACTGAGCAGATTTTTTATTTCCTCTAGTCCCCGCTCATGATCTTGCTAGGCATCCAACTAAAAAGCTTCAGATTCAGCGATTTAATACTTATCATTAAGACCAACAAGCTGGTATTTTAAGGTTTACATTTCCAGTTTCATTCAGTGTACAATAATGTCCAATACTGCTTATTGCCATTGTGGGCAGAGGTCTAATTATCAATCACTCATTGAAAAATACGAAGGCTCTGGGATCTATTACGATGACGGTGAGGATGCGCACTGCCGAAAAGTCTATACCAGCACCAAACAACTGTCTTAGTAGTTTCTGGTTTTCAATGGTTGACTAACCAAGTTAATTTGTTATATGAACTTTTAAAGTAATCGACTTCTTGGATGATACTTATGCTACTAATGGTGTTTAACTTGTATACTTATTTAGGATGTGTTATATTACTCAAATCTGACTTAATTGATTTTTATTCTTTATACCTCATATATAACTTCAATAATTCAAATCTTTACATTTTCTTTTCTTGAAGTTCTTGTTTTTACTCTTAAATGATGTGAATGTTGAACTGTTGTTGTATATTTTTTGTACTACCTACCTAGTTCACTTAGATTCTACTTCATATCAGAAAATTCATCAAGTAGTTTCCCACAACGTAGAATACTTCTCTTCTCAGTTAATAACTGTTAGATCAAGTTCAAACAAATTATTATTTGTATACGATAACAAAAATAAAACATAAATAATAACTTAATTCGTATGACCTGATTTGACCGAATTAAAAACACGAATAATATAGTGATTTACATAGAATTTGAATGCATAATACTAAAGTTCATTGGCCCCATTGCTAAATTATTATAAATAATGACTTGTTAACTTATAGTTTTCACAAATCGATTACATCTTTAAGTCCTACAGTAGCTTTTAGTAATTGAATTAATCGATAATCTTTTATCAAAATGCATACATTACTAACAAAATGTCATTAACTAGTCATTCTTCCACGTGGTCCTCTTCAATGGTCATTATTTATACAGTTTTACATGTAAATGAATAGTTTCATATATTCGATTTAGTCCAATTATATATAACTTACTAATTAACTAATGTCAGTATACGTTTATAACTGTCTAGCCTATTACTTTTCATATCAGTAGTAATCCAATCTGTTAACTCGACTAGTTGATTATTTCACGAACAATTAATTATTCTGACTAGAAAGAACGATAATATAATGCAATCCCATGATATCAGATATATTGGTGACTGCAATATATTACTTTAAAGCCATTTCACTGAGTCAGTTGAATTGATTATAAGGAATAAAATAGTTAATTATTTTGGACACCAGTAATATCACAAAAATCTGACCACATTTCCTGGGTTAGCATGTAACTAAATCTCGTCACGGATTGAACACTTTCAGTCGGCTTTCTCCAATTAATACTAGCTGTTGAACAGACGAGATGTCTATGTGCCAGTGAATTAGATAGTACAATGATAATGAACCGGAAATTTTATGTTTTATTTTATGACTTAAATATGGCATTTAAAAGTAAGCGATACTAGTAAACTACTCACATTTGGCCTTAAGCGTAATTGAAGCATTGCTCAAGTATTTCAAAACCAACGAATATTTAGTATTTGACTCGAGATATTAGGATAACTTAGTGAATCTGCCTATGAGGACTTCTAGGGTTTATCGAATGGGGTGTTTAGGATATCTTACGTATAAATAACTACCAACTAACTAGCCAAGGAGTGATGGTCGGAGCTGGAGTGACTTCAGAGAAAGATAGGAGCAACCAAACTAAACATAGTCACTGATCATTAAATTAGCGACCATAAGTATGGACCTCATTGGTAGGTGAGATCCACCTGGTCGTAGTCCGCACGATAACCACTATCAATTGTTAAGTGCGGTGGGTGAAATTACTTCCAATCCATCTAAGTGTTACCGAAGCATTTATTTTTATCTTCTCTGTTACCTTGCATTTCATATTTGTTTCATATCTTCTATTCGACATTTAAATAAATTCTTTCTGCTAGATTCCTTGTAATGTCACTTATTCTATTATCACCACTACTACTTCATCAGGTACTTTCATATTCATGTTTATGTCTTAGTATTAGAACATGGCTGCATATAACACGTTATACCGTGATTATTACTGATTAAGAAAATGGTATATTCATAAGTTTATTGTTTAACTAACAGTTTTAATTAAAAAAACTTCAATCAGCTAGATCTTATCTTACAACAATAGACAGTATACCAGAATTAGATTTGGTACTGACGTTCTGAATCTTTTTAATACTGGTTCAAAACCAAAGACGTAGTTATAATACAACTAAATAGCTTCATTTATAGATAAGTAAGAATGAATAATTTTGTATGTGGTGAAATCAAGTATATATATATATATATATATATATATATATATATATTCCCAAACTGTTACACTTCACGGCATCACAGCAGGATTAAATCATGATAAGGTCATTCTCTAAATGATGTGTATAGGCTGATAAAAAAGCAATTATATTGATCTATTTAAAGAATTTTGGAAACAATCATTTCGACTTTTTAATAGAACAAAATTCTGTTTACTATTTCTGTTTACTATTGACTAATTAATGCGCTTACATGTAAATTCTGATTCGGAGTTTTCTGTCTTATCATACTTTATTGATATACATCATATTTGTTGGATGTATATGGCTTACATAGTATTATTATATTTCCCAATCGTTAATTACATAACTTATATCACTTTTCAATCAGTTACATATGCTGTTTATTACTTCTTACATTTCTTTAAGGTTTATATTCTGTTTCAATTAAATCCTTTTAACTAGCCAGATTATATCACTAGAGTTAACCTGATTATGTACACTTCAACATTAGTATTTAGCCGTAGTAATCAAGACTAAGTTTAGCGAACTTACGTCCTATTTAGATGATGAATATCTTATCGATTCAATTCAAAAGTTTGAGAAAAATCAGAAGTTCAGAACTTTGAAGCGTATTCAGTGTTTTCTGAAATATCATCAGCAAAAGACAGAAATATAAATTTATCAGTCAGCATTCAAAGATTTTCATTAAAATAAGATACTACACATTTTTCGTAACTTCAAATAAATTAGTTATCATTATTCCAAATCTGTTATTCCCATGTGACTTAGAATGTCAGTTAGTATGGATAACAGTATTAGTTGACATTTCATGTAGTAAGTAGATCTCAAACATCATTAATCTACCATCAAGGAATTCAGTATGTTTTATATAATTATGATATAAAGATCATTATAACGTAAGTTGTCATTAAGATGGAGGTAACTTTAGCAGGTCATGCTAAGCAATACTATCTAAACTGGAATTAAAAGAAAAGCCAAATAAATTTATACGTGCAAATAATCTTAAGTTGAAAATTTATTAAGTGTCCATATGCATTTTTTATTTTGAATTATGTCAAACATATGTCTAATCAACTGTGATCTACTCGAACTCTTGAGTCACTAATAATACAACTGTTTAAGTATTTCAATAAATTTTCCTGTTACAAAATTATTAAAATTGAATAGTTACGAATGTTATTATTGTAACAGGTTCAAATTAGTACATTTCTAAATACTGTGAATTTCATGCAATAACATTACAGTTATTGGCATTGCTTTCGACTTATCTATCTTTTGATCAAAACAGCAAGCAAATTTATGAAAGTGAAGGGAAGAATATTTATAGCATCCAAACTGGTAGGAAACATTCATAACTGAAAGTGGATGAAGATTACCGATTGTTAAAAACATTTACAATATACATTTTCTCTTAAAAATAATAATATTTTGAATTCATATCAAACAGCTATTCATTGTAGAATTAAACCATTTGTGTAAACAATTCGTTTCTGTAACATAATTAACAGTATTGAATTACATATCAAATTATCATTTGTTAAGTCTCAGACTAGTGATGTAGGTATTTTAGTTAGTTGATAAAAGCAGCCGAAATTAATAAAAATATACATTTTTTTTCATTTTGTATTGACTATTTAGTTGAATGAAAGTTGATTAATAAGAAAAAAAGTAAATCCACTACAAATATAGTGTCAGTTTAAACTACCTCACTGAAAACCAGTAAAATGAAAAGTAATTTATTCGAAACAGTAATAATAAAAATGTCAGCAGTAGACATGAATCAATCACGGAGAAAATAGTTTAGAGTAGTGGAGTAACGAATTACTGGTTTATAAGTTAGTTTGGCAGCCACAAACATCTAATTTCAAACTCTCTAGTCGTATTTCCATCTGGAAAGCCTGGTAGTTTCTTTAGTATTAAAGATTAGATTGTAGCACAAAGCCAAACAAACAAATTATTACTCTATAAATAACTAAAGTAATTTGAAAAAAGTCAGCTTTCATAATCAACATGTTACTTTCTTCTGTGTACTTGACTATTGATCATTTTTTATTAGATTTCTTAGACAATCTGTCATACAAATCATTTTTAGGTTTGACGTGCAGTTGCAAATATATCATTTTTATTATGGACGACTTGCGATTATATGTAATTATGTAGTAACATTGAATTTATGTTTCAATGTATAATGCCTACTTATAACGCAGGATATCTAAAAGTGAAAATCAACTTGAAACTACCTGCATTTACATGAGTATGAGTCAAGAAATCTAGGTATTTGTAACTTATATCAGAATCACATTAGTTGATATAAATATGTGACCATTCAAACTGAATGAATGTTGCAAATATCAGAAGTTGTTTATTCTTTATAGATTATGTTTTTATGTATTTTTTTCAGAATTTGATCCAACGCAATAAAGTCAGTAATGGTTTACAATTGTCCATCATTGATATTCAGAACTTCAGCTGATAAATCTCTATAGCTGTTGATGCCCTTTTATTTAGGCGTTGGTAGTTACATGTAGATCCGGACTCAGTGAGTAGTAGTTCAAACATTAATTTGTAATCCCCTGGATGAATCAATCTATATAGACGTGTTAAACAGGTGAGGAAGTATAAGTAAGGGTTTGTAATTTACCAGCAATGTTAATCAGAATGCCAACTGATCAGTTGCAGTCGTCCTTTGTGTATCCGCAACAAATTGCCTCCCTTCTTTCTATATATATATATATATATATATATATATATATATATATATATATATATATCGACATTTTTGTATATTTGATTTCAGTATGAACATCGACAATTTCCTCCAAATTTATGTAAATGAATCTCAAACCAAGCGAAATGTACCACTTTTAAAATAGTAAATAGCAGTATTCACCATTGGTTCAGTGCATACCACTCTCATTCATTCATTCATTCATCAACAACGTAGAACCAGGTACATACGCCCATAGGTTCAAGTTGCCATACCACATTAGCACTACTAGATTTAATTTACAGAGGTAGCACAACAACAGAATACATTAGGTGAAAGCGAAATAGAGGTGTGCACATACCACTTTAATACAGGATAAATCAGTCGACTATAGTCACGTTGTGCTAAACAAGAAGTTAGAATAGAATTAGGTTATTTCAGATTACTGACAAAATAGCAAGCAGCCTATTCAGTTGGGATATTTAATGTTTACATTTCATTCATTATTCTAAATTTTCTTCATTTTATAGAACACATCAAATACAGTCGACAACTAGTTGAATTCTGCTAATTAACGTATTCTACTTAAATTATTCTTAATTATAATCGCCTGTAGTTGAAATACATGAAGCAAACAGATAAACTTTTTAAAGTTTTTAATTTATAATAAATTCTTAAAATGTGAGTATCATTACTTAGTTCCAGGAATATTTCTCTGATGAATCCTGGATAGAACGAAACAAGTGTTCTGGATTCAGCTTCTGGTTTCGAAGTCAACCTTATAAATACTACTTGCTTTCAGCGTTTCTAATTTGTATTTCAAACAGCAAAGATTTATTTGTATTATAGTATGTAGGAATTTAAGAGATATTCGTAGGCTTATATATTACTTTGTAAACGATATTACATAACCTTTCTCTCAAAGGTATATATGCTTTAGTAAACTAACCGTCTAATGGTCAACAATGCTTTTTTGCGACTCCTATTTCATTATTATTAAATTTATGTTAGTCTAAAGTATAGTGATAGTTTATATTATTAGGCAACTAATGCAATCTATCATTTGTAGTTTTGCATTATGAGCTAAACTTACTTGATAATCATTAATAACCAGAATCTACTAGACAGCTCCTTCACATTAATGTGAGACTCGCTAGTAGTGTACATTCTTGACCTTACCAAGAGTCCAACAATAAAACTAAGCATCTCTCTAAGGCTACCTATCTTTCTATGATTTTCTAAGGTTAGTCATTGATGTAAAACTACGAAACTAAACAGTCTTTGCAATCATCCCCCCCCCCAATACTAAGAGTTTCTATTATACCCTCTTAAGTGAACCAATTTAACGGCTGGATTAATTGTAATGCTATGCAGTATAAGCCCAAACAACAATAATGTTGCTATTAATACTAATAATAATTAATCGAATCCTAAGACAACGTTTGGTTTATGCGATAGGTACTAATTTTTTTAAAGAACAGTTAATGTAATCATAACTACAACATGACTTACATTTAAATATAGTGAAATGACCTTGTATAAAAGATACTATAATAAAATCATTGAACAAAGTATGCAATAATGAGTCTAAAAGTTTATTTCAATATATGTTTAAGTACAGTTACGTTATAATTTGAAGATAAGTTTAACTAGAAATGATTTTATGCAAACTTTACACAGAATAGAACTGTTAGCTAAACCTTAAAGTAAATAACAGATCTCGATCAGTACTAATGATTGCACATAACATTAGCCATAACTTGATGATCAACTTTCATGTATATTTTTCAATCTAGTTGGCAACCCGATCTTATCTTAGCAACTCAGTGATAATTTTTTTCTATTCGTAACTTTGAATGACACAGACTAGAATAACATTGAGTACACGATTTTTCATCAGGATCGTTCTAGATAAACTATGATGATGATAAGCACCAAAACTTTTACGTTTAATAGTTCTTGGCACTTGTGTCAAATCACCGGACATTAGAATATCTATTCACTGTGAAATCAGATCATTACTACTAGTGTTCCTATTGCTACCAGGTCAATATGATTTGTTTAACATTAAAAGGTTAATAAACACAACAGTATTTACTACTTGTTCATGTGGGTAATACATCTTTTTAAGTCTTTTACTCTCAGTCTGATTCATTTATTTTCAGTATACATAATAAACAAAATACAGAACAAATGACTTCTACATTGTTTACTGTTAAAACTGATTTTAGATACTCTTTTGAATTATTATAGTTAACTTAGTTCATCACAATATCAAATTGTGTAGTGCTTACGTAACACTTTTTGTCATACTCAGATAACTCATCAATAAATTTATCATGTACCGGGTTCCCTTTATTATTATGAAAACAGAAAGATCGAATATTTAGGCAGAACAAGATGAACTCATTTTACTTCATTTGGTTTGCTTTATTTGCCTAACATACAAAGGAGTTTGGTTGCACATTGTTACTGAAACTTGGTTACAACATGATGTAATATAGATGTAAATAAACTTTATTATAGTTTCAAATAAATTATTATCATTAATAACGTTGATTAAATCATAATTTACATAAAACTGGTATTGTAATATTCTTCACAGAATGCATATAAGACACCTGTGATTGATAAAATGATGCCTTCAATATCAACAACACGAAAACTAACACCATTAGGTAAGGATCTATGCATCGATTAACGGCTAATTGTCAGTCAAGCAAATTAATTTGTTTAGGTTATATTCGTCGACTACTTATCTAATTTTGAAATACGATTGTTATTATGAATTCAGTGGGTCAATAAAATTTATTAATGCACAAGTAATTAACTATTTATTTGGGAAAAACTGTTCATCGATTCAATTTTTTTATATTTTGACAAATAGGTTCCTTGTACCATTACATATGCATCAGATTCACATCTTATAAACTTATCAGTTATTGTAAGTACTCACTAACTTGGTTAGTAACTCGATGAATTTCAAAAGTGAGTGACACCCATTTTAAGACCCTATATGAGTATAAACACAGAAATTCAGATGTGCCTAGCAGATAAGTCCGAAATGGAACAAAATACGCCCCTCTAATTACACTACAAGCCACAATATTACTTCATTGTTATCATTAGTTTGATTCATCAACAATCAATCATTATAATTATGGTTTAAATGACCTTGCTTTGCTGTCTTCAAATAAAACTTGAAGTATTCATTACTGCTGCAATTTTAAACCTATGCTCTGTTAATTCATTACTTTCATTCGTAACTTTTGTTTTAATCATCTTTAAGTTTGATTGAACCTTCATAGGTTTATACAGCTGTCATATAAACCATAATTCAATGTAATAGTTTTTATTTTCATCACTGATAGTGTCCCTACTATTTTATTATTCCTCTGTTGGGAAACATTTTTAATAATCAACTAATAATGTTCTAATCAAATTTTGTCTTACTTAAATGAAATAATGCTATCAAGTATTCTAAATTAAACGCATATTTAAATATGTTGATCCATTAGTGTGGGTAAAATTCATTCAATTTTATTTAAAAAAACAATGAAATTACTTTTTATAGTGGTAAGAGATTTTTTCTGTCAGATTTATGGACTAGTTCATGGATCAACTTTAGATGGATAATTATTACGATTTAGAAATATAGGATAAATGTTTTATCATAGTATAGGTGTCTTCATTATTGTTTATCCACAATCCGACTGGTGATCGAATCAAGGAATCTTCACACTTCGTGATAATCACTTAATCTTTACACCATTGAGTAGGCCTTTGAGTAAAATCAATCTATGATGAAAATCTACGCAATGCAGCAATATCCAAACCACACATGAATAATCGCTGTTTAATGACATATATTCTAACTACGATTTCACATAATGTTTGTGTTATTTCATTGCTGTACTTACATTCACTCAAATGCTTGATCACTAATATTTATGGCGCCTCAATAGTTTATCAAATGTCTCTTAACAACAGTAATCCATCACAGTTGAATAATACTCTGTGATTATATAGTTTTTAATCACAAGTGCTACGTGATATCTTTTCAGTTTGATATTATTCTGCTCTATTTTTGATTAAAAATGACGTGAATGTTGTCATTTTAGATAACTCACTATGAATTTTTGAAAACTACCCTCTAATTTTGCTGTGATTTCCATGTCTTTTTAACAAACCGAATCAATTTAAACCGTTAATGATAAAAAGCATGTGATTAAATGGTTTTATTTAAGACCATTAGTATTCCACTTATGTGTAGTAGTATTTTAATTTTTGACTAAATATTGCAAATTGTCGCACGTTATTTATCTTGTTATGAACTGGTTTACTCCGTTGATTTGAAATAAAAGAAATCTCAAGTTATCTGTTTACAGTCTATAACATTAAAGCGGTGATAAATAACGACTATCATTGAATGTTTCCCAAATAGTATTGCTCATTTTACAATGAATAAAAACTGAAAACTTCTTTTTAGTTTACTAGCATAGATATTATGACTGGTCAACTGACTGATGTATCTAGTAAAGATCTACTTATTTAGCATTGAACCACAATTTATGTGGTTGATATTTGCTGATGAACCAGATTACTATAACAGAAATCCGTAGAAGAGAACATTGAATTTAAACCTATCATTTGAAAGATTATTTCTATATCACCTGACTCAATAAATAGATATTACGCTAAAGTACAATAAATAAGTTAAATCCTTCATCTAGAAATGGCAGTGGTTTGGCAAGGGAAAACGAAACAAACTGATAAACATGAACTAGTCAGGTTTGTGGGATCAAGATACAACGTAGAGGATTCGGTTTACGTGGGGTCATAATCAGATGACTATTCAAATGTAAATGAGTTTGAAGTGTCAAATGTATTAATTTTATTTTTTCCTAATTAGTTAACTAACATTATTACAATTACCACCTAATAAATAATAAGTTGAAAGGCATATTTTGTAAACTTATAGATGAAATTTACAAAGTGGTTCATAAACCTCAAGTTTAGTTACCAAATGGATTGTTAACAGCCATTTCATAAAACACGAAATATTGGTACAAATTAAAATTATAGTGATTGTGATTACATACGAATAAATATGAGACCAGTTATTATTAACAAATGACAACACAATGATTCACTAAACGACAGGATAGATCGCATCAAAAAGAAAAAACAAAATTAATGCACTTTGAAAAACACTGACGTCTGTTTTCCCCTTCTACTTTTTTTTTAACTATTTAAAATAAAAGATTAGGCTGTACTGTAATGTCTAATTTACATTATCTATACGTTGATCTGTTTACATTAACTGATCATATGGATGTAGATCTTTTTATAAACCGAATCGTTTCTAAATGTATTACATTGACTCCGTCCTTTTTTTTCAGTTCTAATTTGTAATAAAAAGCAAGTATAACTACCTATATCAGAGTAATTTTACACAATAACCAGCAAGTATTTCTCTTTAATTCATCATTATAACTGTCATTTGTCCGAACATAAATATGGTCATATTCATTTAATATTTCTATAGCAATTCAATGAACAGTATATATAATTCATTAGTATACAAATGTGTATACTTAAATTAGAATGTATTTGTGTAAATCAACTTTTAAAATCAGTAACTTATTATCAGTTCGATGAATTTGTTCATAAAAAATCAAATTTTAAATTTTATTTACTGTAGATTTTTGTAAAATACATATTTATGTGATGATATATGATAGCATAAATTACAATTTGTAACTACTTATATGTATATATACTACTAAATAGTGTCATATGACAATGACTTAGGATTGTTCATGATTAGAAAATAAAAAAACATAAAAGAAATTTTAGAGTGATAATTGTATTTATGATTGATATCCTAGTAACCTACATGTGTTTACATTGAGAAAAAAAGTTTAATTTATACTTATATTTAAGTGAAATTAGATATATTTAAAAGAAATATATAGATGAATTAGGATAAATTCCTTGTATTTTATTTTTTACAGTAATTTATTTATCATTATAATGTAGGGTGTTGCTGATCTACTTGAATAGTGTAAGTTGGAAATGTTTGAACTCTACTTATAAGTGAATTTTGAATATGTTTAAATTACTTAACAGCATCCTGGATAACCGATGCTAACATCATAAATCCAATACGCCAAGAAGAGTTTCGTAACAATTTACACAAAATAAATGGTGGATAAATTGTTATCCATTCCTTGCTTTGATTCCATTCTAATAATTTAAAGTTGTAATAGTATTATTTTCATGAAGAATGCTTTAAGTGTATTCATTAATATTATCTTATGTTTGTTAACATTTTATATGATACATTCGATAAATCAAATCAAATAAATTTTTATTGCTTGACTGTATTATCTTCATTTGGTGTCAAGCCTAGAATGTTTTGTTATACTTTTAAATAATTCCTGGGTAGATGTTAAATATTAACGTTTAATTCTAGTGTCTACAGTTATCTGTAACTATCATCTATAAAAAATTCGATATACGGTAGCTCAGTATGCTAGACGAAAGGCACTAATTTGGTAGAATTTTGAATATCAGATGAAATGTTTGATAATAATTACACTTGGTAATTTCTAATAATCAATTCATATCAATCTAGACAATCATTAACTAATATGTACTTTAAGACTTGGTGTCTTCATGAATATTGTACTGTGTTATAATTCAGGTATCCCTTCTTATGTGTGAGTGTTGTTTGCATGTCTTCTCATTTCCTATCTTACATTGATTTCATGCAGCATACTAATTTGACCTTCATATTCCTTACATGTCACTAGTTGTTGAAATCTTACCTTCCCTCCTACGCATACGTATATTTAACACATTGGTGTTTGAAGAGGATTTGATGTATATTCCTGGTCGGACTGCCTGCTGGTTTTTTTCTGTTTCTACTACGAGGTGATGTAATACAATATAATTAATACTACTGCTGAGTTCTTAGTAGATTACTTCATGACTGTAATCCGAGATACTAATTAGTTAGTTTTAAGTATTAATAGTATCATTACGTTACACTAATAGGAAGCTCTCATTAAATGAACAATAAAATTACAAGAATCACTAAGTACTGTTTACCTAGTGAACATTCATTATTATTTTTATCAAAGAGTTCGATTGTTCTCTTTTTTTTTGTGATATCTAACTACCGACCCACATCTATCTGCCAACAAGTGAACACAACTAACCAGAAATCAAGATCTGTTGCTTTTTTCTATACAACACAGTTTTCTAAATGCTGAATTTCCCCAGGATAATTACTTCATAATCGAAAATTCCGGTTCTTGTACTTAAGCTTCATATTTGAATTTTTATGAATTTTCGGTAATGAACACTCGAAATTATAAAATAGTTCATCAATATCTTCGGTATATTTATTCATCAGAGAAGATAGTGTAAAATGTATTCCAACATAGAATACTCAATTTTATTTTCCTATGCTCATTATTCTTTATGTGTACTCTTATAGGTATAATCTTTATATGTGGCTAAAAACATTCAACACTGATATTATTTAAGTAACTGATTTTTCAAAGTACTTATCTCTATAACGAAGTCTACTGAAGTTCATGGACATTATGTAGTTTAGAATGATCTACAATATACCCCTAACCTAACCTTTCTATTCCTTAGAATTTAACGCAAAAACATATTTTTAACCTTAAGAAATATAACTTTTTCTTAATGTGATTCAAATGACTCAAAACTAAAGTCACTAGATTTATCATGATAAACCTTCTGAACTCTCAGGAGATGTTAATTTCTTTTAGTAACATTTTTACTATCAGGTAATGTATATTCTAATCATTCAACCAACTTCCTTCAGTCATCATCTATTGGTGGATAATAATAACAGTTAAATTTATTTGACCTCAGATTAATTTAACCTTGAAATTTCACAAGTATTAAAACACACTGACTTAAGATAAAGTGAAACTAATTATATACAGATAATGTTTGTTAACATTTGATCAACAAAAAATGCTTTATTATTCATTAAAGGGACTGTATTTTGAATCGTAATCTCTTTAAGCACAGATATTTGAAACAAAAGGGAAATATACTGAGACTGACTTTATTCATTTTCACTCAGATTTACTAAATAACCTATTGTTTACCAGTCCAGTAACAAATCTTGTATACCTCACTCTTAAAATATCAAAACTCCTTCTGAAACACCTTGAATTCATTTACTATCGAATTTATTATTTCTGTTGAGTCAGGGTGGTTTTGTGAAGATCTATATTTCATTTATCGTATGTGTTTGTCACAGATTGGTCTCGGTCGGGTAACGTTGAAAACCAGGAAAAACTAGACATATGTTTACTCCTAGTACTGGACTTCCTAAACAATACTCAAACTAAACCCCACCAGGAAATCAAACTCAGAAAGTTTCAGATATTATATCAAACATCTAATCGTCAGCACTACTGTGCTAGCCGGCCTTCTGTGATAGAATTTTAACAGTAATTAGGTTGTGATATAGCACAGCCTCCAACTAACGATATTGCTAATAAGATTTTTCCTACAGATATGTCTGAATTCGATTAGTCACATTTTTGACGTACTATGAATGGATTTAATTTTTCATAGGTTTTTTCACCTGTTAATAAGTGTTATGTTGGAGTAAGGAATCGAAACCAAAGTCTATAGAGTCTATTCTTTACGATAATGTAACCCCTATTGATATATTTCATTTGTTGAGCATTTATACACTACGCAACGTGTATTACTTACATTGTAAGCTGTTCACAGGCTCATTTATTTTGTCCAGAATATAATATATAAAAACTATTGATTTCTCCCAACAAATTACTTGTCCTTAGATCATATTCGTCAGTACTTGTTCTTACTATACATACCTGTGGAGTAGGCTTTGGTCATTCATACGTAGTGTCAACCAAGCACCATTTTCTAAGTCTGTCAAGTCATAGTCGCAACTCGAGTCACTTTGGATAATTTCTCCCCTCTTTTCTACCAATCGCAAAAGTTCACTTCAAAGGAAACTCTTTTCACGTGGAGGTGATGTCGCAAGTGTTTAATTGACTGTTGTGTGAATATGATGGTTGGATAAACAATTAGTATTGTAGAATGTCGTTATTAACAAAAATTCCAACCATGACTTTATTTACAGGTTACAGCATATTGGTTTAGACTCTGTCTCAGTTAAATATTCATGGTCAAAGATTAAGTTATTAGTCATATTATGATTGGATTGAACTTAGACTATCAATAATGATGAAAAATGACGAAGAATAACAAAAATACTAAATTCGCATTAATCACTAATTTTCTTTAAATAATCACTTTTCTATTGAAAATTTTGAGAAAAGATACAACAGAAAGTAATAGGTGACTGTTTTTTGTAGTGTTCATTATCGTTATCCATATAAGTAGGAAGTAAGTAATGCAATCAATTCAAGTAATTCAGCAGCTGCAAATTATATTACTATTGTTAATTAAAAAACGATATATTCAAAATGCTATCATTGACTCAAATATAAGTTATTTAAACCTTATAGAAGTAGGCTCAACATGAGGTAATTGTGAAAATGCAATTTGTTATATCATGTATTGCATAACAAAAATGTATGTCAAGATGATTTTAATCTCTCTTTATGGTCATTTCGAATTTATTTCATAAATAATTTAGTAATTATCTTTAAGTGAATGTATTCCAGTAGGTTTTCACGTAAATGACGATCAATATAATAATACTAAAACCAGATTATTGATAAATTGATTTATTTTGACGTGTAAAAACTTGTTTATAGTGAAAACATGATTTTATACTTTACTGCCAAACTATGAAAATGCCAATGTTCCTAAAAGAGTTGTTCAGTTTATTAAATTTTACTCTGGGGGGATTGTATTCATTTATAAACCATAAGAAGTATTTATTTTCGAAATTTTAATATATACTTTAGCTTTTTAATAGTCAGAATTCAACAGAACTGAACACTCAAAGTGACAGTAAAGGTACTTAAAGATAAAATATTAAAAATCCGCATTATACGAATTAGAAACAACACATATAGGCGAATAATATTATTTTTAGTTAGATCATCGTCAGGTTTTATTGTGATATATACATCAATATTTGTATGCGAATATAAAAATGAAGGCAGTTTGTGAAGTGGTGATAAAATGAAAGAGGTGGAACTACGTAACTAATCATGATAGGTGAAAAGTGTAAATTGCAGTAGAATGGTAGAATGATAGGCAGATTAACAACAACACGATTATATATTCCAACATAAGGTGAATACGAGCAATTATAAGTTAGACGTATGTCAAGACGTGTAAAATTAAGCTTATTAAAACGATAAACAATAACAATCGTTCAAAACTAGGCATAAAAACAATAAGGTTAGTTAAGTAGAGAATAGAGAAGAGGTATGAAATGGGTTGAGTAAGAACAAACAAACAGAAAAAGGTATAAAGAAATGGATGAGTTACTTATTAAGTCTTATGTGGCCCTGGAAAATATAGAGGTGTTACACATTTCTTTTGGACAAATAAACTTGGGTTCTTAAATCGAATCCTTATGGCATCGGCTATGTGTAGGAGACGAGATCGAATTCCATCTGTGGATTGTGATGGTATGCTGTATGCATTCTGAATACTTTAGTCCCATCTATTGCATGCTCATTATCTATCAAATGTGACAAAATAGATCTGCATTTGGATTCCACCGGCCCGTTTTAAGATAGTGGATGCTCGTTAACTCGTTGGTTTAGTCGTCTGATCATATGCTCAATATAGCCTTCTCAACAAGAGCAGTTAAATTCACAAATAAACATGGATGTGCTAAAATCAATTAGCTTATCTTCCGATTGAGTAACTACCACTGGTCGGCTAGTGAATAACAAAGAATATTTTCCTGCATTAAATGCCTTTTTAACAGCTCTAACTAGTCTTTCCTGTAATACATAAATATTACGAGATCGAGAAAGACAAGTGTCCCCATGACAATCAATAGAACGAGTTGAATGAGTATACATTGTAACATTGTGATTTAATTTGTAATTTAGGTAGATCCTGATGATATTTTTCAAAATATTTGTCAATTAAACAATTTTGATGACAGAACTTTGGATCTAAGTAATCCGTTTGACTTATAAAGTCCTTCAAATCGTTTAAAATCCACAAACTGATAACTGATTTCATAATGTAATCACTGAAAATAAACTCATATTATGTGTGCTACAGTGAACAATTCTATGAATTGATCTAGACGACATAACATAACAATTATCAGGTCGTTTCAAAAATGACAAAGCGTCCTATGTACATCAAGGGAACTTGACAAAATGTCGGCATTATGAATTATTTTACTGGTTGCAGTTCATATTGATTATTACAATCTGTATTTAGTTAAAGTTCAGAAAGCACACTTCATTTTGATTGAATGTCAAAATTTTTATTTATTTAGAATTCTGGTGTCACGATAAAATTAAAAAATAAAAAATTCAATAAATTTTAATATTAAACTTAAAAAGTAAAAACTGTCGTAGTAACTACGAAAGATGTAAATTATGATACTTCATGCTAATCAATAAACACATAAAATGTCATCTTACGAGATGATTGAATGTATGATTCAGACAAAAATACAACTAATTGGTAACTATAATAACGGAAAAAAAATATTTAAAAAGCCAGTTGTTTTTAATGACTACATCACCATGGGGTTTTTACTAATTAATCCTTAAATTTTTTATTACAGTTGCTAAAATAGGATGTATATTAACAAGCATGTTGAATGAGTTATGTAATTAAACAATGATGTATATGAAAATGTTGAACTTTTACATTGATTTGTCGACTGTGAATTTGGAAAGTCGTTTAAAACTGAGGTAGAATTTACTTCATCGAGATCTTCTAAAATTAATAATGAATGGTTTGTTTGAAAGTCAGTGAGCTGGATAAACAAATGGTGGAACCAAATATACATATAGCCTTTTTAAATACTATATGCCTAATACATTATAGTTAGTATTTTTTCAGAATGCAGTAGGCATATATTATTGAAAAAGTTATATGTATATTCGGTTCCACCTTTTCTTTAACCATTTTACTGACCTTCAAGCGATCTAGTCATTATTTTATTTTCAGGTCGGATTCCGTAAGGACTGATCCTGTACCGACCACATCACGACACTAAAGACCAATGTTGAACAATCAGCTGAAAAAAACACACCACTTTACACAAGCTTACTTAACCATGAGAAGGCATTTTACAGCATGGACAGGCGAATATTATGGAGCCGTCCTCGACACTATGGTGTACGAGGAAATGATAGTAAATATCATGCAGGATTCTTACAACGGACTACACTGCAGAATCGTTACTGGAGAGGCAGCTCGTAGATTCATTCGAAATAAAGACCGTTATCAGACAAGGATGCTTACTGTCGAACTTTCTCTTTCTCCTGATGGTTAGCTGGATCATGTAAACTGCAACATCTCAAGGCAAGCACAGAATACAGTAGATAACCTGGATGCATCTAAACGACATAGACTTTGCAGATGATCTAGCTCTCATATTTCACACACAATAACAACTGCAGGTGAAGACAGACTAGGTAGTAGTAGCCTCTACAGCCAGAAGCAAGCCTCAATATACACAAAGAGCAAAGCATGATCTTCATATACAAAATGACGATCACCAAATCAATCACTCTTGACGGAGAAAACTATAGATGTGAAAACTTCTACATACCTTGACAACATCTTCGATAAACACGTAGAATCTGATCTGTGGCAGATGCGATGGCACGGATTACCAACACAGTCAAGGGCAGCATTTCTACAATTGAAAAACATATGGAACTCAAACCAACTGTCAGCCAGTATCAAAGTAGAAATTTTCAATACAAATGTGAAGATAGTTATATTGTATGTAGCTGAAACTTATGTGGAGAACTACGAAAAGTATCATTTGAATAATAGAGGCATTTATAATTAGCTGTTTGCGCAAAATACTTCGGATCCGTTGGTCAGATACCATTAATAATAACCTTCTGTGGTAGATTATAAATCAGCCAAAATTTAGCCGAGGAAGAGTTTAGGAAAAATCTCTGTAGATGATTAGAACACAGTGTGGAAATCACCATACTGAGTCACAAGGCAAACGCTAACTTGAAATCCTGAAGTCCAAATGGAAGGAGGGAGACCAGAGGACACATCAGCCAGGGAATCGATGACAAACATGTAAAGAATGAACAGCACTTAGGAAGAACTGGAAAGGAGATTCGAAGACAGAATTGACCGAAGAATTCTGATCGTTGGCCTGTACTCCAAGTGGACGGTAACATGCAGTGAATTGTTGATTGATTGCCTCCTGCATTTTGGTTAGTACTAGGTACACTAGATGTAAAGCTAATCTGAAGAAAGTTAATTTCAATATTCAAAATAAGCATTCAAAACAAAATTTGTGATTAAAATTTATTGAAACTAATTTACATACCAATGATCGAATTGATATTACATTAGTCACTGTCCGTTTGTTGAAATTCGCAGTTCATAATTGTTGTCTTAGAATTGTATAAAAGTGTTATGCAAGCTTGTGATTTGATAATTTCAAATAGTTACTCAGGTGTCATTACATTAACTACACCAAATACTGAGTGAGGTTTCTTGACATCATATTTTAATACAGTTATTGAATAATCAATACTAAATGGGCTAATGTAATACATTAAATAACATTATAGTTATTATCAATAATGCCTTTATTTACTACTACAAACTTTATTATAAGATGAAATTTTATAACACCACTTGTTCATTTAAGTTGAATTGTGACTGGCAACCGAAATCCAGGACGCTCGCTCCGTCATATTAGGGACTCATCGGCTGAATGTACCTGCATACTTAATGTTGATGTTCACACCGGGATTCGAACTCAGTCCACTTCTAGCCAAACGCCATCGCGTTCACCACTAGGCTACTGTGTCCAGACACTCATACTTGTACAACACATACGGCAACAGAGGCTGACCAGTTTCAAGTCCATTACAAATCAACGGGAAGATACAAGCTTATTCTAACCACTTGTTCAATTTTACAATAAATTTCTGTTTAGCAGTCATGAAAATCGTAATTATTTAGAAAAAAACAGAACAGTCAGTATCTTCCATCCATCACCAATCATAAAGGATTCTCATTATTCCTATCAGCTGACACAAGTTTTCTTTATCTATCATGTTTGTGATATATGAATTTCAATATTTTTGTAAGTAGTTCAGTTCAAATGATAGAAAAGAAAAGATACCAACAACTGTAATGTTTTCGTTTGAATCTTCTACTATCTGCTAGCATCATAGTAACTTGCTAACTTTATATAATGATACATACAGGTAGCATTTGTAAGAACTAAGTTTAAATAAATGGAAACACAGAAAACTAATCACAATATATCCATAGCTTGAAGAAAAGGAGTCTAAAATGTTTGAAGAAGTTTGATAACACGTTTGATAAATTTATCTCTTTGTAAAGTTATTAAATCTTCAGTAATGAATTCATTTAAATGAACTATACTAACTCAACACATTTAGGTCATATGATTGAAGATTCTAAGAGATTTCGGTTAATGACATTTTACTCTCCAATTATGGTATTGTTTCTAAAATGATCCATTCTGAGATTTTTTTTACACATATTGATCTATTTTAAAATATCCTGTATACTCTTAGAAATCAAAATAAGGTAATAAAATGAAAATTGTGAATAATAAAAGGTGATTACATCACTGACCAAAAAAACATTTGTTTTATGGTAAAAGATGTAGATAATGGTAATTTTCACTAAATACTTATAAATTTTACAATACTGTCTAATATTCATGAACTATTAATATTCATTAAAGTTCATAAAGTCACTTATTTCTTGTTAGATACTACCTTATATAGTGTAAAGAATAAGAATGATGTTTAGGTGTTTGTTTTCGTTGCAGATTGATTTTGGTTGGTATCAGTGTAAACTAGGAAGTACTGGAAACCTGTTTCATCCTGGATGAAACCAATGATAGTTTTTGATGAATATAAACAACTAAACTGACTAACAATCTCTCTCTATAAAGCCACATCACTTCTAAAACAATAATTAGTTCACTAGTGATTAAATTCAGGATGCTTCTGAAGTTCTAATAAAAGTCTTGACTGGTAGAGTTCAGGCAAGTAAGAGATAAGAGACCCATCACCATAGTCAATCGACGACCATTTTGCTTTATCAAAAAATGATAGAAGTGTGGAATTTACGATAGGAAACAGGTCGGCCTAGTGGTGCAGATATTTAAACATATACCTTTAGACTGGTTTACTCGAGGAGGGCCCACTGTTGAAAAGTTTTATTCTAGGACGAAATAGCTGTTAAGTGCTCCCTGATTCTCAGTGGTATCCAAACAATATCAGTCTGTGACAAATGCATATACTAAGCATAATACTTATCTTTCTCCAAAAAACTACCTAACCTAATTTTAGTTTAAGTTTACCCTCCAAAACACTTATGAACCGGTTTTCTGATATTTTAAATGTATGCATGTTATCTACACTGAACAGTGAAATCGTTATTATGTATTTAATAAACATAAAATATTCAGGAGATACTTTTCAATGCAATAGATTGCTTACTGATTAGTAGTTTACATTTTATTTTGTCATTTTTTCTTGTGTCGACAGTGACTAAACATAATATAACATTTAATTATTAGGAGTATTTATTATGAGTAATTTCCAGATGACTTTATTGAAAATGACACTTAAACTCGAATGTGTCATATGGTTTTTGGGGTTTTCTACGCTATAATAAAATTCATTACACATTGTGTAATCATCATCATCATTACGAAAACCAATAAATGAATAAATTAATTTAAAAAAGAAAAAAGAGAACCCAAATGTTTTATCATTTTATCAATGAAAGCCCATTACAACATACTTTTTACTCATGTGATAGAAATAAGAATCTTTTCTCAATAAGAGAAACTACTTAAAACATATGACGATGTACTGTATGTATATCTAATTAACTAGAAGACTTTACAACAATTAATACGATAATACGAAATAGGTTAATTAAAAAATATTCCCAAACAATTTAATCCTTTGAAAAATAGGGATCCAGATTATATTATGTAAATTGGTGAAGTGGATTTATTCTACTGCCAAGGGACGACCAGAAGACTACAAGAAATTCTTAAACAATAAGATGTAAACGTTTTCTACAAAACAATAAGCACTTTTCGTAAAGTAAGATCACTTTCACATAAAACTGTTTCTTAAAACCAGTCTTTATCGACTGTGATACAATCTATATTAAGATTTCTCGAAAAATTTCATCTCGAACCAAATGGTATCTAAATTATACAAAATGACCACTTATAATCCTGTA
Source organism: Schistosoma japonicum (assembly GCA_025215515.1). Classification (NCBI taxonomy): domain Eukaryota; kingdom Metazoa; phylum Platyhelminthes; class Trematoda; order Strigeidida; family Schistosomatidae; genus Schistosoma; species Schistosoma japonicum. The sequence continues at coordinate 31,036,602 of CM046061.1, forward strand.
GATCTTGAAAAGCTACAAATAAAATCAGTAAAAGCAGTACAAGCTATTTTCAACAACCATTGAAACAAAATTAAAAACATTAAAATAATTTGAAAATGCTTTTTAAACTAAGATGAGCGGTTGAAGCTTTTCATATATTGCTAAACCCAACTGAGGTTTATCGCTAAATACTAGTTTTAACTAGAATTTTCAAATCCATTTGTTAATAATAGTCTATACGATAAAGGCTGTTCTCAGCTTTAAGTCTCTATTATATTCTCCAATTTAAGTTCAGCAGTGCTGCAAGACAAGGCGAAGCATAATTTAAGGTATGGCAAACCTAGGATAACGTTGGACAATGCATAATAAAAATCCTTAATTAGTTTTTAGGGATTTTTAATTTGTTAGGATTTAATGTCATAGTTAGAGTTACAACCCTGTTGATATAGAAAATAGTATTTACGAATAGTTCTACTGTTATTTATTAACAGATTTACGCATCTTTAATATTATTCCTTCCCCATAAAAACCCTGAATAAAACGAGATATATACATATAAATTATGGTTAGGACCACGGTGAATAAATCTGTCTTCTACTAAAGATTTTTATGAGGGAGGCACATAGTAACTAGTTTTCATTTCAAATTCTTTGAAAAATGACCTGACAACTTTACAGTGACACAGATGAGTTTCTTTATTGTCATTTCTGTGGTTTAACAGCAAAAAGGCTACTGAGAAATGATGATTCTTTAATTTACTATAAAAATATTTGTATAGCCTGTAGTTTAACATCTCTTTTTGATAGGCTATTCAGTCATAAATAGTGTATTCTCATCGTTAAAAAATGCAATAGCACTTCCTAGTTGAGACTTATCAAACTCACATACCATTACAGAGATATTTAATTAACTGAACTAAATGAGTTTAATTATTGGTATAAATTGTTGTGTTTGTTACAGAATGACACGACGATTCATTAAAAATGACTAATAGTTTTATTTTTCAAGATGGTTCGATTCCGTACCACCATAAGTTTATTCATATTTGATCTTGTAATAAAACACACATTTTCACTAACTATTTGTAATTCTCTTTCACTGATTATCTGGTTAAATACAATACTGAATAATAATAAATTATTTGGTTGATTGGATACGTCACAGACTGATGTTGTCAGTGTACAACTGAAACCAGAGAACACTGAACATTAGTTTCGTCTTAGTGTTGGGATCCTCAGCAATGCACACCCTAGATTCCTACCATCTGATGCCAGCCCAGTGGTGTAGAGGGCTAGATGCTCGTCAAACTGAAGCCTCTGAAGCGGAATCTATCGTGAAAACTGCCTACCAGTCTCATACTAAGACAAAGCGGCTGTCCAATTCTCCCTAAATTTCAGTGATATCCTGTAAGTATCGTTCTGTGACGTATCTAATCAACTAAAAATACCAATCTTCACAAACTAATTCAACAGAATTGTTTAGTATTCACTTGTAACAGTGACAACCAATAACAATTATTAGATATGACAAGTTGTGATTGTATTTCAAAATGTACTTATGTTATTTTTCGAAACCATGGTTAGAAAGTTTTAAACTTCGGAATGTCTCTGTGTAACCTGTCTCATAGTTGATCACTTAACAAAAGAAAAAATCAAAACAAAACCTAATTTACAATGATCATCTAATTCAAATTTTCAATTTATTTTTGTTTTATTCAGATGAATCAAAAGAACTAGAAGAAAATGCTGACAAAAGAGAGGTAAGTATTAAGTTGTTAAGATTTTATATCATCATATTATGAGATGAATGTTAATTGAAGAAATTAGAAAGAGAAGAGATAGAAAGTAACTACTCTCAGATAGTCAAAGACAAAAACAAATCTATAAACAATGTCATTACGGTGTTAACTATAAAATGAAACAAAACTATATTCGATGTAATCAGAATATGTTTAGACTAACAAATACCTATGATTTTAAACTGGAATTATTCTCACTTGATCTAACCACATGTAATGCATTGTAATAAGTGGAGATGTGTTTTACAGCCGTTATGAAAATATCAATAATTTTTACAATTAATTGATCTTACTGATCTTTATTTGCAAGTGTCTATATCCCTTGTGTTAATATTAAAGGTTGCAGTTCCTAATGTTTTTATGTATCCATCGAGGGTTGAATCAGTATAGCCTTTAGTCACAAGTTTTAGTATATTTTGGTAATATAGGTAGCAATGAAATACAAAACGCTCATTACTTCAAATTCAGAAATCATGTCCATCCAACTTTTGATGACTGTACTGAGATTCGATCCGATTAACTTTCACGCCAGTAAAATACGGATTATGCACTAGTCAACTGGTATTTGAAGCAACAGGTACTCACTTAGTTATGAGCATCAAGTATAAATATCAAGCTTAAATGAAGACATATTCCAGACAAAGTAAAAGAAAACATATCCTCAATCCTAGTGATAGGTAACATCCCTAAAATTTACTAATCTTTGTTAGTTTTAATTAGTGAATGAATTAAGAGAGTTCATAAAAACAAGATATGAATAAAATTTGGCATGTTTAAATGGAGATCTAAATCTGTCAAAGGGATTATTAATACGTAAATTCTTTTCTTATGACATATTTATGCTCATTCAAATTAATTACTAGTTAATATTATGAAACTCACAATTAACAACATTATACAATTCAATCTATCATTAAAATAAATAGAGTGTTAATACTTAAGATGTATTGGACTCTGTGATTGATAATATTTTTCATTCATATACAACATACTTAGGCATCACTGTTAACAAGTAAGAGTTTATGTATACACATGTAATCTAACTACGCATGACACACAACACATGTCTTTTTTTCGATCATTATTCAAAATCTGATCTTTGAAACTAGTTCTTAGATATAGTCAATCAGCGTATAGCTGACCAAATTTTCAACAACCTGATAAGATGAAAGTTGTAATATGAATAGTAAATAAGCTAAACTAATTCTAGTAGTGGTTGTACTTAGAATAACTATATATTGAAAAAATTGTTTAAAGTGAATGAATATAACACGAATTACTAGGAGCTCAAGATCTTTAAGAAGAGGAAGAATCAATGTATCTGCGTCATTGTCATTGATTCTGAATAATCTCGCCCACTATTTCCAACTAATGATCGTCGTTATCACCTATACCTCAACTAAACTAGTTTACACTTACCAAGATGGCTTAATTCCCTGACCAAGAATTTTACAAATTGATGACACGTGTCGATTTAACCCTGGTTGGGAATACTTAACACATGTCTTATTTGCCTTAGTATATGAATATGTATTGTTTTATGAACCAGTTTGTCATTTTCGCCTAACACCTTGCTCAGATATATGAAAAAGCTAATCGCTTTAATTACTAACATTGGTCTGTTGACCATCAGTGCTGAGATGATCTTTTCTGATATTACTAGTTGTCAGCATTTCGAATTTTCCTGTTGATATTCACAGCCTGAATTTGCTTAGTAGCTTTTAATATAAGGGTTTGAAACATACAACACCTCATTTGTGGCTGATTTTTTAAAGGTTGATAACACTACTGTATAATCTCAGTAGCAGTAAAATGCATTATAACAGTTTTATCTTAGTTGAAATTTTAGTCAAAACTACTTATTTCGCTGCAAATAAAACTGATTCAGTGTCCTTATTTTCCCCTTCAGGTTAATCCATCTTTCATTGTTACCATATTTTTAAAAAGATTTATATAATCAATTTTAATTTTTATCTTTTTCACTTAAACTACTTACAAGTAACTAAATTGTTACAGTAAAATTATCAACACCAAATTTCGTTAATGCCCTAATTACATGACAGTGTTTTTGTAAATTACGAGTAACTATGACCTACATAATATTATTGCAGGTAAACATCTAAGGCTAGTTGAGTAGCATGTCTGACATCCTAATTATATACATCTTGTTCCCGTTTGCATGGTTGGGTTTCTCATATTGATACCAGACCTTAGGTATTCATTTCACCAAAAATCCCATGACCAACAGTTTATTTTTCTCCTCGATTCGAATATTTTAAATTATATTTTGACCAGCTTTATGCATCAGAATTAGTCTGATGACTATGCAAAGCTGCACAAGACTTCAGTTATTTTAGTTTATTTATTAACTGGTAAACATGTAAAGGTTTGGGTAATCAAGTTATATGTGAACTTTAACAAAACCTTATAAAATAATTGAGTTAACCAATTAATACAAAAGGTTTTTGCTAGTTCTGTTGAGCAACTATTTAAGTGAATATAAAAATGGTAATATTAGTGACTACAGTCTTGAAAACTGTTCATTAAGTTGATTAGGATGGATCACTATGTGTTCATCATGTAATAATTACTTGTCTAAACTATGGGATCAAATACACAATATAGAGAAAAGGACTATAAAAAAGTCTATTCTACTACACTTCATGTCTTGTGTGAAGATTTGCAGAAATGGAATACTGTTCCAATATCCTAAGTCCAATTTTGTAATGAGCCACATATGTGTAATTACGCGTTGTAAGTTTATGTAGTCTGTTTTTATTTCTAGATCTTATTGTCATATAATTGCAAAATTTAAGGTGCTAATAAATTGCACTTAATTTTCCCTCATAAAATTTAAGAAACTCACTATGTAATTCAAAAAAAATTAAGCGAATGGAGTCTCCTTCTCAACGATGTCACTTACATTAGCTGCTCACATACACCGTGTAATTTCGCATGTAATAGTCTAAAGTAAAATAGAAGTACTACGTTGAATTTTTTTAAATAAACAGTTATCGAAATAAAATAAGAAGCAATCAAAAAGTATTAATTATCGCGTATGAGTTACGTAATAGTCTTATGAGTAATAGACAAAAAATAAGTTGGTTATGTAACAACCTAAGTAACTGTTAAATATTTTGTGCATAATTTCGCACAATAACCGTCCTCAAAATGTGTGTAGCAGAAAGAACAACTAACTGCTGCCAAAAAACACTAATTAATACTTATGACTGGTTGCTCTATATCACAAAATGGTTGAATTGAGAATTCTACGATTGAACCCTTATCCAGGGGCGAAGATGATCAACCATTCTTCATGTAGTATGAGAGCTCTTGATCCGATTTCCCTTCTGAATCGAGTGTGTGTATTGTCGATGACCGGTGTACTCAGATAAAGCAGCTTTCCAATACTCCCTGGTTATCAGTAGTACCCAACCGAAATCAATACAAATAAAAAAACCAATAAAAACGTCCAGAAAATATTAAGTAACAACTGTAAAAAGGTCACGGGCATGGCAGAATAAGAGTTTAAACATACTATTTCTATAGACAAAGTTTTGGCTTGAATCAGTGAATATCAAAAGTTTCTGCATTATATACACTTTTAGTTTAGATACCTTACGACAGTATTGTCAATTTTAAGGATGATTCTAACAAGGCTACTTGTTAAGAAATTTCAGGTTGTTTGAGTTGCAATCTAATGATTAACTTAACTAATTCCTTCTGACAATCATGCATGATAGTGACAGAGATAAGCTTTGAATAAGCCAGCTTTGTGTAACCTGTGACTTGCTTCATCATACTACACTAATGTGGTACAAACTGGCAGCTTACCTTTGACATATCCATGATTCAAAGTCCTGTAAAAATTAAACAATACGCAGCTAATTAGATCCGAACATTTTTCCTGTAGCTTTTAAAGGCCTATTCAATCGGAACCTGCAGTAGCTGTGTGTTCTTGAAATTCAACATTCATGAAGATGTTATCCTTTGATAATTTTGGCATATTTTGAGGAAGGTTTTATCTTTAAGTTTCTTTTAATGAATCCTGAATGATATCTATTATTGATAAGTATTTGCCTTAGTTTGTTCAATGCATTCTCAAATGTGCCGCCAGTGCGGTTTTGCCTGAATCTTGATGATAAAGAGTAAATCAAGTCTTTGTTTGTACTAATGGGATACCCAGTTGTGAAAATTTGTGTACTGACCATTACAGCTTGATTTCCTGAGTATTAATCTTTGGAACAAGCCCTTTGCCTCCTTTCGCTTAACTACCACGATATGGAATTCTGAACCTGACTATGAATCTAAGTCAGAACTCAATCCTAATGTTGAATTCTTTCAAGATACTGTTGAGCTAAATATCTTCAACACAAATTATGAACGTGCCATCTAAATATCTCTTGTAAAGATGGAAGTTAGCAAGTTTTGCTCAACTATAGTATTTACTAGAGGAAACATTTAGCTGAAAGAGGACTAGGTGGTGACTTCATAGGAACTTCATTATGTATAGGACTCGTAACTAAATCAAAATTGCTCTTCAACGGTACACAAAAGAATTAATTCATTCAGGAGTTGTTTTAAAGCACTGACGCTTGAGTTATTGTTTTCAGTTTAGTTATATGAAAAGCAAATTGTCTCAGCAATCGAAGCATTTGTAAATACAAACACAACATCAAATCATATCATTTGCTCTCAGGTCACAATGAACTTGGTTAATGAACAAGTAATTGCATATTTATGAAGGTTTTTCTCATCCGATTGTTGAATGTCAGATAACTATTTAACAGTTATATGGTACAGTAAATTACTTATTATATACCGGAACATCTTTCTTATTCACTTTGGATAGGCTAACTAGTCTGAGAATCACAAATTTAGATAGTCTAATGTGTTCAAAGTAATCATGATTGATGACTAATTTATCTTCTATCATTTATAAGAATTTTCATAAGCTGTTGTACAACTTGAGAACCATTTTGGAAAATTTAATTACATAAGATATGATGGATGATATTTTGTTAATGTTATCGTAACCATTCAAAAGGACAATACCAGAACTCTTATTTGGACGACTTCATATTGAATATTTTCCTTTGTCAAAAGAATAAATAGTTGAATTTTGTATTTGTTCAATAACAAACAACTCGTAGTTGCCTTTGTATTTGTGTATTAAGTATGATAATTTCACTATAGTTGCTTTAAACTATTCAAGATCTTTCTATAGCTAATGTAAATGATATCGTCTAAATGAACATTTTCACTGTTTAATTCTCATTATTTTTCTTTTACAGTCTTTTCTATCTATCGTGTAGCTATTCTGGTTTTTACGTAAATTTGGAACTGATAACTAAATACTATCTCTTTTTTTCAAATTGTTGTTATTCTGAAAGTCTATAAATACTAAGTATTTACTAAAGGTGAATATCCAACAACTTGTGTAAAATAAGTACATAATAATTATTTATTGTTATCTCAAAACGATTTAAAGCTAATTATAGTAGTATAGTTGATTTTTACGACAGATGTGATAACTCAGGTAGAATAAAATCATTTCAGCGTTCTGTAGCACTACATCATGTTTACTGTACTAATATGTTGATATGGAATTTCAGCAATTGATTGAGTTATGATGTTTGTTTCCAGTAGGAAACGTTTATCTATTGACATCTCTGTTCTTATTTACTGGAACAATCAGTTTTTTTTAAATTTCCTTACTAACTTAATAACAGTGAATCATTTTAGGCAACAGAAGAGGTTCATAAAGTTGTTTTTCTTTTCTCCTTTACATTATAAACTGACTTCCAATAGTTGTTTACCTGAATGAAATAAACCTTGAAATTATCCTTTTTATTTATATTTGCACGTACATTTAAAACAGAATTTCTTATGAAATAAACAACTGAAATTGAACAATAAGTGTTAAATAGTTATTGTATGCCATGATGATCATCTATATCAGTATAAAAATATCCTGAGGTGAAATTAATCTTTCCTCTGTGAAAATGATAATAGATCAAATAAAACATAAAAAAAATTTGTAGTTTTAACTACCAATATTCTTATAGATATGCATTTCTCCGCCATCAGACAAATGTTGATACTCTTCATAAGTAGTTCATTAAACTAAAATCTATGTAACATGATAATAAACTTGATTTATGAATATAATTCATAAGGAATAACTTATTTAGTTTACTTTTCGTTGAGATCGATAGCAAGAAACGGTTCCAGTTGAATCAAACTCAGCATAGTTGGATTGTAGGCAGTGGGGGAATTCAGCATGCTAGTTTCGACCCACCAATGTGTTGCACTAGCATTCCATTCATTACGTTCACACTGAAATTTGAATCAAGTACCTACTGGTTTATACTTTAAAGCTTTATTCTATAATCCACCTGATTTCGGTTAGCCACTAAATAAATTCAACCAAATCAGTTCACGAATAAAAAATACCCAAAGAAGTTTCCAATCGATAGTTACTGCATACATGAAACTATTAAATAGCTTTTAATTGCTTATTGTTAAATATTTTGTTTTCATTCCCTTATAAATCCATTTAAGGTTTTGTCAACTCCATATAAACGTGTTACGTTGAAACGACCAAATCGTCTCAATAGTAATATAACGGATCTATTATCTGACAAAATGAACTGTTCAGATTCTGATAATGATGATTCATCAGCATCTGCATTCACTTCGTCATCGTCATCATCATCATCATCTGACGAATTACATGAAGCTCATTATGATATATCTCAACCAGAATCTTGGATTGACACAAATACCAAACAATTAAGTAGTATGATATATCGACCAAATTATCATATGACAACAAATGAACCACAAAAGAAACGCTTATCAAAAATTATTGAAATAAGTCAAAGTTCACTAAACGATGATGATAATGATGATAATAGTAATGATGATGAAAATTGCCAATTAGCTCATTCATCATCATTATCATTACAAAAAGATGAAAGTTTACTTACTTCATCAAATATTTCCAATACAAATATGCCGACATTATTAAATAACAATGTATCGTATTCTGATACGTTAAAATCAAAAGTAATCAATAAGAATACAAGGGCGTTGACTCAAACTAATCATTTATTGGTTAATAATTATGAACCAGTCACACCCGTTGTACAATCTACTGATGATGATAATGATAAAAATATTTTTATTGTTAATCAAAACAATCAACAATTTTTAAACAGTCAGAATAGAAAAGAAAATACAAATTTACATTTGATATTAAATAATAATCATTTACAACAATATGAAATTAATTCTAATCAAGATGAAAAACAAATTTCACTAGATAAACATGTAGACAATAATGATAGAAAAGGTAATTTATATGAAAATATTGAAAAATTTAATAAATCTCAAGAGACTACTAAAATAAGTAACGAGAACGAATTGAATTCAAGTGAATTTATTGAAAATCAATCTGAAATAATGTATCATAATTATACTAATAAGCGACTACCTCAAACATCATCATCATCATCAACTTATGTTAAAAAAGAGCATTTTTATCCAAAAGATTATCGTCAAGCATTAAATGAAACAAAACTTCCACAAAGATATAATGGTAAGTGTTTCCTTTTTTTTTTTTTGTTGAGATAGATATATATGTGTTTAAATGTTTAAAATTGATAACCATTCTCTGTTAGATTAATTAAACGATAATAATAATTGACAATGATAATTTTGTTTTACTATAGTTACAAAATGAAAATAACTTTACTATTCAGGAGGTGTAATTGTATTATTTTAGCATTCTGTTTACATCATAAACATTTTAGGAAAATAAGGTATCGGGAAATTCATCATTTAAAACACATTCTTAATATCTTTTTAATATATTAAGAGATGAGATTATATAATTAATTAAGTTAAAACATCAAGACGTTTCATATGGTTCAGTTGTTAATGTTCGTCATAAATCGATCTTGATTTGACAACACTGTAACATGAAACTACCTAACTATGCACACCGTCAATTTGGCGAGGGAAAATGAATCTGTATGGAATGCAAATAATTAAACTTAATTCTTAACTACCTCTCTAAAGCTATTTCAATTTAACTACAGTAGTCAGCCCATTAGTAACTGTCTTCAGGGTGTTCCTGAAGTTTTATCTAAATGTTGTGACTAGTGGCACTTAGACATGTCAGGCGTAAGGCAGATATTACTAATGGTATTGACTAATCGTGGTAACGCATTACAAACTGATGGAAGTCGGAATCTTATCAGTGAATGCCGCTTGACTCAGTAATGTAGATGCTTTAGCATTCGCCATTAGACATGAAGGCCCTCGGTTCGACTCTTTGGAGAAATGGAAGATATACACTTCCGAGAAGTCTCAGAATATGATTAAACAGCTGTCCAGTGCTTCCTGGTATTTAATGGCATCTAATAAAAATTAATCTGTGAAGAATACTACCTCAAATTAATTGCATTACATTTAGAAATGAAAATACGCTAACATTATTGAATAATGTAATCGAAATCAACATTAGGATCATCAATGTATTCTATCCCGAAGTCATGTTTAGCAATTTCCCCAACTATTTTTGAGTTTAACAATCCTTTTCAGAACTTTATTTAGGAATCCGTAAATAAATACCATATTCTTTTCGCACATTATTATTTTCCCCGACACATCCATTTAATAAACTCGTCAATTCATAATGAGTAAGTAATGTGAACACAAAGAACTTTCTTTTAATACTTGTAAGAAGTGACTGAGAAATCAAAAAATTGAAAGCAGTCTTTTTTCATCATGAATTAATAATTACTGAACTGAATACATTTAAACTACTATTCTGTATTAAATGTGACTGCAAATTTAACATTGACATGTGACTTTAAACTGATCTTTGACACGATTACTTACTTATATATTGTTTCTTCTTTAATGTTGTATTAAAAGAGAGCATAATTGATGAGTATCTCAATTAAAACAACATATAATCATATCAAGTATTTAGTTATTAATTTGATTTCTCTCCAAAAGTAGTTCTAAGTTCTTCAAATAATCATAATTTATAACTGGTGATATTAGAGAATATTTATTTAGAATTACTGATTATGTACAAATGAATTCTTGTTTTCTATATTTTCAGTTAAATGCGTTTCTATTCACACATCTCATCTATTACTTTCCAAATACAGCTAGTCTCTTTAGCCTCACTACACCTACTAACACCATTATTTTATGAATTGCTTTGAATTTTATCTCGTTTATTTGCAACTATAGCGTCAACCTATTAGATCAATCTTCTGTAATTCAGTGACATATCATGCACAGTTAGCATCTACAATGACGTAAAATTTGTAGATAACATCGATGACAGCATGTTGTAGAGTTAGCTCTCGATACAAACAGTTTCCATTCACCCTTATGTCATTTACATTCAAACTCTCCTATTCACAATACGATTTTATCCACTGTAGGTTTTTATATGATAAATTCTCATACAAATTAGTTATTTTATCTTACATGTATCCCTTATAAATGGTACCCTATGCACCATCAGTCACACTATTATCATATTGTGTATCATATATATATATATATATATATATATATATATATATATATATATATATATATATATATGATAGACGATGTCATACAACTTAATCGCATTATCCAGCTTACCTAAGTATCATATGATCTGCATAGCACGTGTAGACACAGATATGTTAACATAAATGTCTAAATAGATTTGATCTAATAGAGGGTAGTTATCGTCTTCATGCCTAATAAGATAATTGGCATTAGTAACAAACTATGTTCAGCATCTTATTTTCCATAGATCTGTAACCTTTCAGTCAATGTCTATATTTTAAATAAATAACTTTCTCTTTATATTTTCCTTTTAACTTTCATTTTCGTAGAATATTCTGGATTTACTATATTACTTTTTAAAACATTGACATTTGATGTGTTGACCTGTAGGAAGCTGAATATTATTATGTCAAACTTAAAGTTTGTTCAGTGAATCAGTTGAATTGTATATGACATTTACAAAATATAATTTAATATTATTTCTTCATGATATATGGATGTATAGACAAGACATATTGTATGCAGAAATAATAACAAATCAAAGCATGCTACATTTAGTGATGTAGTTTGTTGTTAATGCGTAAATGCTTAAAGTTGAAGCTGAATGCCTCCTTGAATTACGTAACAGTTATGCTTCCTTACTGATCGCTTATGTGCAAAATATAACCAGTTGCTTATAATATGACAGAAAAAAAAATAATTATCATACAAAATGTCTATGGCAAAAACTTTATAGCCGTCTTGAAAATGTTTACATTATAGTTAAATATTCGCTTTCCACTCACTTGGGTAACAAACATTAAATTAAATTCATGTCAGAGGTGTTAATGAAAAATAATGAATGGTGTTAGTTGTAAGTACCTAATCAAAATACTCGATAGTGTGATTTATACTTGGCGAAATTATTATGTGAACAGATCTGGTATTCAGTATAAAGTTATAGTTTTATATGATAAGCTGACCTTAGATTAGTGAATTCACTTTTAAATGAATTCTTTAAGGTATAAAGTATTATTATTCATGGTAGTAAAAAAGCTGACTGAAGACTTAGCTAAACTGTTAGAATATCTCTATACATCAATCCAGGTAATCAACATAAATTGTGTTGTATCAAGAAGTGCAAACTTTCTGATTAATTTAATCCAAGTTTTTACTAAGTGGTTTCGAATGGCTCACAATAAGCACCTTCATTGTATTTAAGCATTCGTGCATAGTATTATTGCGTAGATTCGAGGTCAATTTTATTTCTTTTCTTTTGAACAATGCTCCTTACAATAGCAATACTTTGTTTGTAAAATATGAATAAGAAGAAGATTGAAATCTCACCGTTCTATATTTTTATCGTTTCTTCAAAGAATTAAATGTAAATTGTGTTTCAAATATTTAATATACTACTATCAGAAAGTTATTGTCAATTTTAGTGTCTGTACTATTCAGTATGTCATTTTCCCTTTATTATGTACTACGGTGGAGTATCAGCATTTGAACCAATAATGCCTCTTGTATTTTGTATGAATATCTGAAACAACAACACTTTACTATAACAGCCATCATGATTTGATGAATGAAATATTCACTTTTTTAATACAAAAGTGAACCAGTTCCATTTTTAAGTAATTACTGTAGTGTGTGTGTGTGTATGTGTAGTTGCCAGTTTTACAGTTGAGAAACACTTTTATATTCAGTTTTCAAAAATTTACTATACGAAATAAAAATAATTTTCTTGTAAAATAAAGGTAGAAATCTAAATTTTTGTTAACACACTTAAAATCAATTGGGAATATTTTGTATTTCTACGTTTTTAAGAAACAATAAACAAAGAATTAAAAAAAACTACATAACACATACAATCGGTACTAGACAGTGAATGAGTTAAATTTTGATCTTTTCTATTTGTACTAACAGTTTTTGCATTCATTACACTAAATCATTACACTAGAGATTCTACTTAAAAATCAGTTAGTATTCATTCACATTTAAAAGTAATAAATCGTTTTCATCTGGTATCTGTACATACATTTCAATAGAATACACAGATCCAGTGTTATGTATTCAGGTATACATGTATATTCGTTTAGTAACTTTATAGATTAGAATGAAATAATCAGTGTAGTACAGCCTATGCATACAAACAAAATTAAAGTATACACTGGAGAGTAATGAAGTAATCAAATTGTATTCACTTTAACTAATTAATGCATAAACGAGATGTATTGGGTTGTTGTTTTTCTTTTCTTAAGAGAAGTGAATCAATTTGATACTTTGTATTAATTAGTTTAGTATCAAATAATAAATGACGTAGCTGCATAGAGTAATTTGATAGTAAGATTGAAATGTTTAATCTAGAAATCAGGTGGTCTATAGAAATTCATGAATAAATGTCAATATTTTTCGTGATAACCAAATGGGTATTAAACTCTTATTTCTGTATGTAGACATTATATTAAGGTAACCGAAGTCACTTTGTGAAATTCGTTATTGACTGTTTGTTATGTTTGTTAGTTTTACTGATTGCCAGTAGGTATATTATTTAATAGTTAAAAGACATATGTAGTTTTATAGTTACCCAACTATTTGAAAATAGAGAGGGCTGAACATGTGTTACTTCTTAATGTGGGACTTTCTAGAAATCTATATGTATAACTACACCATCGATCTAACCAAAGACCTTCAGACTTCGAGGAAGGCACCTAAACTTTAGACCACTAGTCCATATCTCCGACCAAGGTTTGTATATATTTAAAAACCATGAAATTTAGCAATTTGACTGAAGTCAAAAATGGCGACCATTGGGTGCCAATGCCGCAGTTTTAAGTTGAAGATTCTAAGTTTAATCTTGATGCAGTCTCATTAGAATAAAATAACTGTTTAATTCATCTTGGTTTTTGATAACTGTCTAACTCATATCCATCGGTGATGTAACCCCACAGAGTTTAACTATCTTTAAAACTGCATACACCATTATGAAGCAATTTGACAATTAACAACATCACTTCTCCACTAAATGGCTATAAGCACATGACTTGTAATATCTAAAAAATATGTATCCCAGTTTAACGCTTTGGATCGTGTTACAGCCTCTCAGCCAGGTGGTTTCATGTGCGTAACTTACTTGAGTTTACTTTATAATTGAGTTGGCGCCAATAATGATTAAATTGTACCACTAAAAAAATATAATCCTGACGAAAGCTCGACTAAAAATTTGTCAATAATAGCTTTGTAGTCAAGTCACTCGAATCGCAACCATTCGGCTGTAAATTCGAGGTATATATTAACAGCTGCGACTTAGGCAACCAAGTAATACTACTGAACCTCAATAATGAATCCATGATGATGTGTTTCACCTACTTATTTACAACAATCATTGTTTTTTATCGATCAGTGACTTACATCCTGGCTTTCAACTGTACCGTTTCATGAGGAATAATGATACAAACTAACTCCTCAAAACAAAATAAGTGTTGTGAAGTATGAGCCTGAAACTTGTTTGTTGAAAATGGTGTAAATTTACCATCGAGCTACTGCCTTATACATCACATTATCTACGCAATCACAGTGCTGATAAAACATGGACAAGTGATTCAGTTTAAAAATTTAGTCGTTTCTGTAAATCAATATAATATCACTATCTCGTTTAATTGGCAAATACTATTTGTGCGAGTGACAAAATGTATCAAAAATCTGTTGGGAATTAGTATTGTTTCATTAATGACTACTACTATCACCACCGATATTACTATTTAACCCTGAAATATCTATTATGTAAATAATGATTTACTTTAGTGGTTACGTGCACAAACAACATAACATTCATGATAATAATCATAACAACAGTTACATGATATCACAAATTTGTTTTCATTATCTAATCGAAATCGGTCAAACAAATTAAATGTTCTACTCAATAGGTTAGATCATATGATAGTATAGCACATAACGACAGTATGACTATTAATTGATAAAAATAAATCTGTATTAATTCGAGTAAATGATTCAATCAGAACTAAATGTAACTGTAACTCACTTAATAACCAAATCATGGATCAGTGCAATTATTGTTTATAGTGCAATCATTCAAATTACAAATAGGTATTAGCAAACTTAATTAAACACATTCCTATTATATTTTATAATCAACTTTTGATTAGTACACAAAATAAAATCCATTCTGTTTATCTGTGAATTCAGTCTGGAGCATGGCTATATATGTAGTGTAAAGAAATATACTGCTGCGGTAATGATCAACTGAATAAATATTCACTTGCCACAGATTGATCATTGGTAGGAATCATTAGGAGAAAATCAAAAGGTATGACATTGTTATTGATGATGAAAAACATGTGAAGGTTATAATTATGTTTAAAGTGCTTTGCGCACATTAAGTGAAACAACAAATTGTACAGTGTTAACGAGAGGCTTAGAGAAGTACGTAAACAGGAAGAAACAATTCACAAACTTATAAAGCGACAAATCAAATTTATAATAAATATGCCGGATAGGGAATAATTTTATTACCTAATTTACCGTTAACTCACTTAGTCGTCATCAACATCGAATCTAGACTGAATCATTATCCATCTAGGTTCTCACAATTCATATTAACGCAGAGTAAGAGAGGAAGATTACAAGGGAAAAAGAAACCAAGAAGAACTAATCTCAACTTCAAAATAATTCTAATTATGTGAAATACGGTTTAAACAAACAAATACAACTGAATACCTAATGCTGTGGAATAACATTCAAAGTAATATTTAGAAAAAAATAGCGAACGAATGTAATTTCATCATCTCGACCGGGTTCGTAACACATCACCCAACATCTTCAAGCATCAAGAGCGTTTAGTAGTGTAGTTATAACCTTTAGTTACAACTGATTGTTTAACTGCTTAGCATGTAAAAGGATATAAAATAAGGTAGACTTTCATTTTTGTTTTACCTCAGTGATTCTTATTATTTCAAGCTTATTTTAAAATGTTTTCTATAGTTTTCACTTTCACTATATTCTTTTCGTCAATAACGCTCAAGGTTATTATTTTTTGACTAAAAATGTTCTACAAATACTGTATTGTGTTTTATAATATCTCGTCTTAATCAATAGGCTACATATATATCCTCCAGTGTACTTGGCAACAATTGCAATATGCAAATAGAAGAAAGTAAAACTGGTCATTTCTGTTTGTTTGTTCGTTCAATAACTTTTGGTAGCTAGACATTCTTTAAGGTTTGTCACTAATAAACAAGGTTTCTGTTTTAAAAAAAGATAGAAATAAAATTTATTAACAATAACAAAAACAATTTTAAATTCTGTTAAACTTTCAATAATTTAATGATTAATTTGCATATTTTATCAAACTACAGTATAAACCATAGAATATGAAGACAACAAGAAGCGAATTAACCAAATATACACTGAATTTAAAATATGCTATAAGCTATTATTCAATGATTTTATCAAAATATAACTTTTAAAACATTAAAGTTGAACATGTAACAATTATATTCTAAAGCTCTAATTACATACTTTATGAAATACAGGTTACCTTTTAGTGATTTCAGTGCATATCCGTAGACGATCAACTTGTTATATTGCCAATAACGAACCTTAGCTTCGATGAGCTTTTTGTTTATAACAGATTTTTGTAAGTTTTATTGCCAACCTGTTTACAAATGCTGATAACATATTTGCAAATAGATGCTAATGAAGACAGTACATATGAGAAGATGTATAAAGTTGATTAACGCTGAACATACTATTGATAATTGTGAGATGTGCATATTTATTCTTTGACTTCTAGTTCTTAGTAATTAGGGTTTTCGTGATATAGATAAGACTATATGTAGTTATCGATAAATAATTTGTTAGTAATACCTTCACTTCATGATAGTAACAATATATCGTTTGTTATATAAGGTATACAACTGATTACAGAGGTATGTGAACTTAGACCCTTGAGAAATCTTAATGTAACAATAATCAGGCACACGTAAATTGTTTGACAGTTCTCCAGTCAAGAATACAAGCATTTTAGTTGTTAAAAAAAAACATGAAAATGTGCAGTATTACAAAATTACTGAAGAAAAAATTACTTATTTTGTTATTCATATTATCTTATCATCAAACTGTTTTGAAATAATTCTACATTGGCAGGTTAAAAAAGAAATAAAAGTAAAAGAATCAAAATTATACACAAAAGAATATGAAACGGCGAACTTATGTATAGCAATCTATAGAGGTCATAATAAAGAGAAGGTCTCTGAAATATAAAAATAAATTTAATCTTCGGTACTTTAAAGCATATCGGTTATGCTTTCTAGACACCTATTCATAATATCTCTAACTTCCTGCTCCTGAATATTTCAGAGGAACTTTAGCTTATTCATGAACTTTACAATAATTTTACTCTATCTTGTGTTATAACTGCCAATATGTATGATAACAACTAGAACAGTATATCACTTAATTGCTACTACCTATATAAGATTTTTAGTTAACTGACTATTATTAGTAAAATTATCCTGGAAATGATTTACAAAACAATATCAAAGTATCTGTTTTGATCTAAATAAACCATCTGGAAAATCTGAAATATAACAGACATTTAAAAGTAATAAACCAGAGGATAATTGAAATTCAATTACTGTAAATAAACTGGTTTAATATGCATTGATTACTTAACAGTTTACTCTACAATTATCTCTCTAAAATAGTTTTAATGATGCAAACTTTAATGCTTGAATTAAGTACAGTTTTAAAACTAAACCACATTTTATTATGTCCAGTTTTTCTAGGTACCTTTATGGATTCTGACCATACTGTGATATGCGGCAAAATCGTAATACATTTCGGTGATCCGAAAATTCATCGTCGCTGAAATGACTTTGCTGAAACTATAGTTGTAACTGAGTATCAAATCAAAATAGATTCATATGTACCTGTTAACTCACCGTAGAGTGTAAACAAACACTGGCTGCATACGTAGGATGTCATGAAAATGGTTAGTAAAGTCACTTAATAATTATGGTGATACTTGTAAATTGCACAAAAATAAAAAAAATTTGTAAAGATAATAAAGCCTGATGATCAATGTGCTCAGGAAATATTGAAACAACAGCTGTACCCAGTATCTGCTGTGAGCTATCCCAACTTGCTCGAGCCATTCGAGACAGATAGCCAGCTTGTAATGCAGATTTTAGTGATTTTCATAGTATTTCAATGTCATGAACACTCAATGGGGCAGTTCAAGAACCATCCAACTGTAACTACTAATCAGCTCAATCAAAATTGTAAAAGAGTTTCAACTACTGAAGCATCACAATACACTAGACCTACAATGGACTTAAGTAATGAACAAAATAATAAGACAACTTTTCTGCTTTGCTTAAGTTGGATTGTGACTGGTAAGCGGAATTCGGGACTCGCCTTTAGTCTTGTTTGGGACTCATTGGCAGGGTGTGCCTACATTCCAATGTTGGTGTTCACACCATGATTCGAATTCAGCCCTAATTTTTCTGATTATTATTACTAAGTTGCTAAGAATCTTGTAGTTACAAGTACTGAGTTAAAGTTGAAAAAGGTATCGGAGTGATTCAGTTCCAGAAACTGTTTTGTAAATAAATTCACTAATCTCAGATGAATATTTCAAGTTGGATACTGTATAAATAAATGAATTTATTCTATTTTAAGACTACAAATGATAATATAGTCCTTAATAATTATAACTTTTCCACTGTTTCACATGATTAGCTTTGAATTATGTAAATGTAAAATAATTTCAGATATTTAGTTCAATATTGTACATCATGTCTTCGTTATGATCCCACTGAATTCCATTAACTAAAGTATATCAAACCTATGCCTCTTATCGTACTAATCATTATAACTTTCATTATTTCGCATTCAATGAAAAGTTTTGAAACAGACTATGAATTTATTTCATTCCATATAACCTACTTTTCATAAAATTACTATGGGAATCAAATCTATGATCTATTTCTTAGTTTAAACGAATATAGCAAATTACAGGTATTTTTATAATACAACCGTTTATTATTACCCAAATTCCTTTTAATTCATATCAATATAACTATGCATTATAAATGATCAGTATTTCATAGAATTAATTAGTAAACTTACGTAGTAAGATAAATTTAGGTTTATAGTCATTGTTTAGATTAGAAGTAAAATAATACAAAAACTATATAAATCATCAATGGAAGAGGAAAGTTAATGAATGTAATGAAGTTTGACCTTTTTTCGTCAAACAAATTGAGGTACTAAAAGTATGTCGGTGGGGAGCGGAGAAATAAATCATTATATTAGCGAGACATTAAAGCATCAAATACTACTATTACTATTATTTATATTGTCGTTGCTAAGGTAACTGGAAACATTTCTGGAGGGTTTATGATATTTGGTAAGAATTAGGTAAATATCGATTGTATTATAAGTAGTTAATATAAGTTACTTCTTTTTAACAAAAATTTGGACATCTTATAATATCTGTATATATGCTTGTAAGTAATAAAAAGAAATACTTTAAGGTTTTTATCTTTATCACTGGGTAAGAGATATTTTTTAAACTTGATTATGTTTACTGTATTAAAATACTAACAATGGACAATTCTTAGTTATTACTCATTTAGACAAACCAGTGCAGCAATTTCATTTCTTAGCAATAAAATCATTTGTGTGTAGAATTGTCTACTTATAATCTATCAACTGTGAGAAATGATTATTAATTTCCTCTTTGATTAGCCGTTTTATTATATGTAAGTAAAGAATTCTTGTTATACTGCCAAACATTAGATTGTATGTCCAAAGGAGTTGTCTCAGTCCTTTCTCAGATATCTAAAGCCGATCACATGCCTAAATACCTAGATACCGATTTCCTAACAGTCTCTTAGTACCAACAAATCTTCACTTCTGATCTCCGATTAGTAAACGGAAGGTGGCAAAATATTCAGGGGTTTTTACCTTTGAGGTAGTTTTTCCTATAGAAAACGAGAATACGTAGAGGATTAAATATATATGTTCTAAAAGCTCCTTGGAAAAGCATACTAAAATTAGTAATTAATTTGATGATTACTTAATCTGCAGGTTTATGTATTTGCAACGCTTTTCCAACTTCTAAATATCTTTTGAAGGTATTACCAAGAACATACCAACCAACTATTGATTTCTGACTGCTGACAATCATTAAGAGAAATCTTGTTGGACATTAGGTGACTAGAAGTTGATCAACACTGGAATAACTTTGTTTATAGTTTGTTAATTATGTAGATTTCCACAACATATTAGATAACTGATAGATATTTACAGACAAGTTGTATTCTAGTTACATTTAGCTTTCAAACTATTTTCATAATATAGTCATGTTTACAATTATCGTCGTGTTCGTTATCATCATTGAAATCTTCTATTCTTCCCTCTTTGCATTTTTTTAACTGAGATCTTCACTGTGCACAAATTCGTAGTTGAAGAAAATTTTATCAAAGGTTAGACTACCATAATTGTGTAAACACTGGTTGTTACATAAGAATTCTGTCAACCCTTAACGATATTGTCTGCGAGATGTAAACTTCACTAAATAATGAATATGATTTAAGCAGAAATTTATTTTGCTTGTTCTTCAGTGAAAACTGAAGTTAGGTTAATGACACTGAACGAATATATGATCTCAGTCTACTCATTATTAGTAAATAAAATAACACAACATTAACTGGTGAATAAGTAAGTCGGGGATACAAATTTCTTTTTCTGATCTAGTTGCAAAATGGTAACATTCTTAGTTACATATTCCATTGAATGCTGTAATTCCTTTGTGCACAAAAGCAACTTTTCCTTATATATCTGCTGGGTCAGACGTTTACTGCATATTTATACACTTATATTTTCGTTTAAGTGTACATATTCTAAATATTACAAATTCCTTGTTTTCTATATTTCTATAAAAGGATTAGTTAAGAAGTACATAAGTACTAGCTCTTGTTATTAGACTGAGAGTAATATGTTAAACGCACTGCAACTGTAACTGAGTTACCAGATACGGTTTCGTGCATTTAGTTTTTGTCCAACTCGAAGCAGGGGATTTGTGATATTATTTAGATTCCTAAATGAATTAAATAGAGTAGGGGGGTTCTAACATGGAAATCAGTGGCTAAATTTGAACATTTTATTCACCACTTATTCACCACTTAGACGGTTACTGGTGTTATAATAAACCTATCTATTTGTCCCTGATAAGTAGAAACATAAACATTTGAAATGTAGTCTGAATTCTCCAGTTCCTTAAATATAGAGTCTAATTCTATTTTATTCATTCATATTACGCAATATATGTATGGGTTATTTATTTTATACTATAATATAAATACAATGATAGGAAGTGGTAAATACTCTAAAATTCAATCAAACTACTAATTACGTCTATTGAATGAACATATGGTGTCTGAAATATGTAAACCTACGTTTGAAAAGTAAACATTTATCGCAAATAGCTTTTAATTATTTTCATTCTGTTGAACTGATTTAAAAGTGATATATCTTCGTTGTATTAAGACAACAAGTTAAACAAACATTATAATTCATTTCGAAGCAGTCTGTAATTTTATCTATTATTCAGAAAAACAACAGCTTTCTTCTTGCATCATAACAAATATAAACTTATGATTACGTGTTGTAGATATTGTTGAATGTTGATTTGATATCACTAATTGGTATGAGTTAGACAACTATCGACTATCAGGGAGCATTGGATAGCTGTTTTGTTCATGTTTGGAACTTTTCAGCAGTGGATATCCATGATCCAACTAGGGATCGAACTCAAGACCTGACTCCGCAACGAAAGCTATACCAAACTTATGACATTATGTTACAATATACATTGCTTGACGTACACTAAAACTACCAACATCATTAACACTATTATTACTATTATTATTACTAATAGCATACCTGGTACCTTGGGTTTCATACTGATATATAAAAAACGTAATAATGAAATTTGTTGATGTCTACAAAAGATGATTGATTTAAACAAATTTAAAATTATTAAATTACACTTAGTGTTTAATAAATAACTGGTCTAGACAAAATGTAACTTAATTCGAAAGTCATCAGGTAATGTAATACAATTATATAATGAAAATGTTAACAAACGGTTAAACTTTTGTTATTTTAAAAAATTGTATATCGCCCCGTTGTTGATGTCAAGTATCAGCTTCTATCGGCAGATGTACATCCTAAATAGTTTGTATTGATATGCCGGTTACAGAGTTACGATTCCGAAAGTTATTCATGAACTTTTCGTTGTAATCAAAAGTAAAAATGTCTGTTTTATGGGAAAATATTTTTTGGCAGATCAATAGTAACTAGGACATCAGAGTGGATAGTATAGTTTTATCATCATAATTTCGTACCAATCAGGAACGCTCACCAATAAAATTTAACATAAGCATCAAATACTATATTTCTGCTTTAAAGAAGGGAGAAAACAACAACAGATCACTTAGTCGTTATTGTCTGTCTTGTATTTCTAAATTCAGTCAATGTCATCATCTGATGTCATTTCATATTAAAACAAAGTGGGCTACCTGCTACTGAAAGGTATTCAATGGTTTTCTAAATAACTACATTGTAATCAAAGCATACTCAATTGATATCTTGGTAAACAATAAACGAAACAAATCAATTTTTGTTTATGATATTTTAATCGTTTTCGCCAGTAGGTGCTTTACATATTGGTAGTACAATTTGAAAATCTACTTAAAATAAACATCAGCATAAAGTTATAATATATTAAGTATGCAGGCTATACATTTCATGTTTTGTTTTATTCAGGACTCTTTAGTTGGATGCATTCGAATCCTAATATAGACGGTCACATTGAGAATCGTACCTTATGCCTCTCGTATCAAACTCCTGAGCTATTCATTTGGAAAAATCACTTATGGCGACCATTTGCCATACTTCACATAAACAATTAGAAATTACAAACCATTATTATGATTGTAAGATATCTTGCGATTCAGATTTCATCGATTAAACATTTTCTTATATTACCTTAAATACTATCATATACATATCATTAAGTTACTTAGTTCTTAAAATTTATGAGAAATAATCAAGTTGTGTTCCAGTTTCTTTCTATAATATAGACCTATTGATACAGTGAAGTTCTGGTACAATCGTTGTTTCTATCACCTCTTCACCTGACTTGCAAATAAAATGGTATTTTGAATAGAATGTCTTATACTTTCTTAATAGATAATTATTTTAACTTATTAAATTGCTATTAAAACAATCATATGGAGGTATGTTTTAATACTTAATAGGGTGTTAATTTTAGTCAAGAATAATCACATGACATTTCTACGAAAACCTTTTTGATTTGATAGTTAATCAATCATATTACATAGAAACATTTACAAGGTCGCTGAAATATATGACACTTCAGTAGTATTATAAGGTTGTTCAGTTCACTTACAACTTTAAGTTAAGAGTTACTTCAAATCTTCTATAAATTTAGCATTTCAATCGATTTTCTGTTCTTTGACCTGAATGTTGGAATCGTACGGCTTTCATAGTCTTTCTAGACAATATAATCCCTATAATATTTTTATAAAATCTACTAACTTTTTCTATATATTTGTTAGTATCTATGTGTCTATAATGCCTTTACCAATGAGTTATTACTAACGTCTCAATTCAACATTACTTTACAATCAGCAACTTTGTTGAAGTACTCGTAAATAGTGACTTTTACTCAAGTTTACTCCTTAAATT
Organism: Schistosoma japonicum; assembly: GCA_025215515.1. Taxonomy (NCBI): domain Eukaryota; kingdom Metazoa; phylum Platyhelminthes; class Trematoda; order Strigeidida; family Schistosomatidae; genus Schistosoma; species Schistosoma japonicum. The sequence goes on from CM046061.1 coordinate 31,060,750, forward strand.
AGGATGAATTTGTATCTTCCCGTTGATTTGTTATGAACTAAAGCTGGTCGGTCTCTATCGCTATATAAGCATCCTGAGCAGATTGCTTCGATATAGCTATTAATGATAATTATTGTTTAAGTTGGATTGTGAATGGCAAGCGGTATCCAGGACACGCGTTTCATTCTATTTGGAAAGCGTCGGCTGGATTTACCTACATCCGCTTGCCACTCACAATCCAACTTAAATAATACCTGTGATTAACAGGTAAATCGAGAAAATCCGCTCAGGATGCACATATAGCAATAGAGACTGACCAGCTTCAGTTTATAACAAATCGACGGAAAGAAACAAATTCATCCTAATACCAATGCCCTCGTTGCACAAGTGTGACTGTCTGAACTCAGTAGTCTAGTGGTGAACGGGATGGCGTTTGGCACAAAATGGACTAGGTTCATATTGCGGTGTGAACATCAACATTGGGATCCAGGTACATCCAACCGAGGAGTTTCAAATAAGACGAAACGCTTATCCTAGATTCCACTTTCCAGTCACGATCTAACTTAGGTGTTACTTTATAAAGTTACTTAAATCAGTTGAACTATATGAAGACAAAGTGACTCGATATCGTAAACAGTATGTTTAAACTGAAGGTGGTTTGGGGTTAGTTGTCAAGAGACTTTGCACTAACTATATTTTGTTTTTGTCGGTACTCATCAGCAAGGCTCAGCTGTAATTCCTAGCTAATAGATGTTTTTCTGATTTATTCAATCCATAGCCACAAGAAACCGTTGCCACTGTATGACTCAAGCTGCGACTGACCTAATGTAGGGTTGACTGAGAATTTTACACTGACTAATCACTGATTGATGGCAAAATGATATCTGTTTAACCCTATATATGTCTACTACAATATACATATATTTATACTAATTGCATTGTAAACATCTTTCGTTTTTCAAAAGATGGGCAAAGATGAAAACATATCAAATACTTTAGCATGTTTACGCCTGAAGTTTGTAGTACTAAAGGTTGTAAAAATGTTTTAGTCTATTCATGACGCTGCATAACAACAGATTATCATGAATAACAATCAGTTTGAAATAGAATAAGTTACTACAGTACCAATAATATTACATCTGTATAGCGTACACTATCATCTAATCTACCAAATAGTTGAGAAATGAAATGAAACATGTATAAAATTCTCAGATTATCAACTTATTAATTTACTACAATGTGATTAATATAGAACGACAAACTCTTTACAACATAGAACAATTTGTATTCAATAGCACAATAGATAGATATAATGAAAATAGTTTATACGCAAATATGAACGTATAAAATTTTCTTTTCATATAGTTGACGTTACATAAAAACAAACAGTTGTTTGCCTTCTGTTCCTTTTTTTGTCTTCTAACAGACTTATGCTACATGTTACATTGTGTAAGATGCTTTCACTTTCTTTCACTCAAACTGAACATTACACAATAAAAGTTATTTTCAGTTAACTTGTTAAGAATGAATAAAGGTATTATAAATAAGGAACACAATATATATTCATAGAACATATGGATTGTTGATTTAGTATTAGGCCTTCACAATAGTAACAATAATGCTCACATTATGCAGTATGATATATTCGATTAGAGCAAAGATATCACAGTACATATATATATATATATATATATATATATATATATATATATATATATATATATATATATACAAGGAAATTCCTGTTGTATATGAATTTCACTTGTGAAATTAAGACTGTTATTCATATACATCCATAAATGGTTGTAATCTTCTTTATACAGCTGATTGTAATATTTGATTATGTATGAGTTTTATAGTGATCACCTAACAGTTTTCTAAAATATAACAGAGAAAGAGGAAAGAAAACTAACCGATTTGATCGATTTTAATTTAGTTTCTCAGTAAATAGATTCATGATAGGCTGTAAACACTTAGTAATATTGCATTAGCATGCGTAGTCGATTGATATCAGCAGTCAACTAAGATGTATAAAAACGTATAAATTTATGGCAATACATGAATGTTTTGGTAAATGGTGGCCAAGAATTTTGAGCAGGTTGAAATGTATTTGTTTCCATTTATTGTATTTTTCATATATTTAATATTACCTACTGATTATTAGTAATGCACAGTTGACATCTAAATTATTGTGTTGATGTGGCCTCGTGGTTATCGAAACTAGCCGAAGGGGGTTAGACTATAAAAATACTATTTGGTGCACATTAATACTAATTGGTTGGGATGGCGGTAAGGTGATCAGTCTTTTCCAGAAGTAAAGGCAACCAAAGAATACAAAGTTGGGCCAGGGTCGAAAAAGAGCCAGTCCCTGACCATTTATTGAATAGAAATAACTGTTTGTATACATCCAATAGTGGACTGAAACATAAAGCAAATTAGAAAACACAATACAGGCTAAACTAGGGTAGTTGCTTATAGAAAACAGGAAAATAAGTTCTTAGTAAAATCACAATAAACTGAAAACGGAAATAGGTGTGACATTAGTTAATGGGTCTATGAAACCTTACAGTTTAAGCAATAAAGATATTACATTTACAAAATGTGCGATAATTACAGGCTTCAATATCATGAAGTATGGATTCTTTCGATTGTCCTATCCTATTCTTTGTCGCGTCACAACATGCATAATGGTATGAAAGTGAGTCAATTTGCTTCTTTGAAGCTTGTTGCACTTTGAATAACATTAATTTATTTAAACTAGATAGCGCTATTTAAAGTAAATTCTAACCATTTAATTGTTTCTACTACTTTAAACATTCTTTAAACAGTGTTAAATTGCGCAGGCCCCTTGTTGACTACTCATTAATTCTTGTTTCAATTTCCTGAATAGTGTTTGTGGAAGTATGGTGATATTACTCAGTATGTCACAGAAAAGATGCACTCACTCTTTTTCTTTATCGAAGTAGTAAACTTTAGTGTTCTTCCCTGAACACTCTCTTTTAATTCGTTTATCTCTAATTGTATGAGGATTTGAGTTTATATTTCTACCATGATTAATTCGATTCGTCTGCCATCTGTCTTGATGTGATATGGTAAATTGAGCTAACTTACATTCGTCTTAAGTTCTATGTTGACTATAACAGACTGAAATAGAATCAATTGTTTTCGAAATTCTAAATATAGCATTATTGAATAAATAATTATGTAGAATACTTCTGGATAGTTGTCGTTATTCACTTAATAAATACGTCTCTTTTAAAGAAACGAAATAAGTCTGTAAATTGAATGCGAACTAAACACTTTTAGACTAGAAGTAGAATACATTAAGATAGAAATATTTCACTATATTATATATTTTGAATGTAAGAGAAAAGGTAATTTAATTCCTCAATGAACAATTCATTCAGTTGAACACTTTATTACATCACATTATACATTCACAGTAAATGAATGTATAAATAATCATAAGTGTAACACATGATGAAGTTAATGTGAATCGTATTGTATCTATGCCTTCATTTATCTTCATTTTGCCTGCACATGTTGAGCTTTTTTTTGTTTTCATCTTGTATTATATGGTTCTTACTTAAAATGTATGATTCCTAAGTATTACTTTAAGATATTTACACAAACATATGATTATGTTTGTTTTGTACATTTCCATGGTATCTTACGAAACACCTGTATCCAACATTAACGTAATTACTAGTAACCTCATTACATGTTTGTAGCTTATCTTTACTGTTTGAAATGTATTTATGCTTAACTTTGATAAATATTATAATGTATTACGAGTTTATATAGCTGTCTACTAATAGAATAACAATATCATGCTTAGACATTTTCGTATGTTTAAAACCTCATCAATACAGCTAAAGATAACACAGGCATGAAATAGGTCATTACTTCTAGGTAATCGTGATCAGTATCTTGGAGTAGATATGCTATAAATTGAATGACTCAGTAGTAACTTCCTAGAAATTATCACTGTAAAATCAATATTCTAATAATATATGAAGCATTATCTATTGTAGATATACTTTTTTTTCAGAGATCCAGGACTTTCCCCTGGTTCCCTACAAACAGTGAACAAAACAGTTCATACCATTTTACTAATAGGAGGGATTCGTGAAGATTGCAGTATTTTACAATTTACATCACGGATTTATTGTAACTAGACAATCAACGCAAACCAAAAATCATTGGATGACTTTTTTGTCTTAATAGGCAATTTCTAAACAGTCCACATTTACAATGCTACTGGGAATCGGTCCTACAATACTGAAGCTCCACAGCCCTCATAATTTTCAGACCAGTTGTTTGTTATTGTAAAGCATTTTAGTCAACCTTAATAGACGTGGAACTCAGCACAAGTATGTGCCGCCTTAAGTTGCTGCATCTATTCAAGATGTGATGAATTCAACAGTGCTGAACAACGAAAATGTCAACATAATCGTAATATTAATGACAGTGTGAAAGACCAAATATTGAGAAAATGATTCAAGAAAACGGGATGAAGACAAATGTACAAAAAAAATCACCAAAATTCAAGGTCTAAAGAAGAAAATCTGGCTGAATCACCTCACTTAACGAACCTAATTACTGACTGGGGCTACCATGCCAACCCCGAACAGTCTTTGACTGATAACACGACTAAGATCAATAAATGATTATTTGTTTAACTGATGCTATTTCCTGACTTTACTACCCAGTTATTCTCATAATCTGCTTTTACTCCATCCAACACTGAATGTCGATATAGCCAGTAGTTTGGCATAGGTGATACGTTTACTATCAGTAGTAATTGATAAATAAAGTTGTTGACCATACTATTAGCTGAACATCTTGTAATGCTTTACTTCTAGTTACTATCTTTTTATTAACAACTTTCAAGTATCAACATGACAGAAATTTAAATTTGAACTTAGTAATTATGCCAATAGCAAAAACTAAAAATGTAAGATTTTAAAACAATAATTTGTTGCTTTTGACTAGTGTGTACACTTAAAAAACTATCATGCACTAACAGGTTTATAAACAATTCAATCTAAGAAACATCAATAAGGCATATATATATATATATATATATATATATATATATATATATATATATTTAGTATTAGAGATCGGCTAAGCTAAGCAGAAATTGATGACTCACGATGTATGTTATAATGGGTTTGGCATTTTAGTCAGTGTATACTAAATTCCACGTTTAGATACTAATTGAAATTGTATCAGTGTATACAAATCAAGCATTGTCGAGATATCTGTTAAAAGAAGTTGCCTTGTCAACAGAGATTTATGAATTGGGTTACGAATGGCGGCGGTAGTTGTTGAATTTCTTTGATGAATGAACAATAAACAGAATTACGCAAAATAATAACTAGAATAATAGTTAACATCACTAACTGGCTTCAGTTTAATAGCCATTATATAAATCAAGAAACAATTGAACACTTCTCTACTGTTTTGTGACTACTTAACAACACACACTATGCCTCGCTGCATTATTTTTAAACCATTGCGAATATGAACTATTTGACACATTAACTTAGTGATCTTAATGCATTGACATCACCACAATAGTCTTGGTTTCTGGTACAAAAATAAGTTGCGGATACGCTATGCTACGTACTACAGTATGTGTCGTGCAAATAAAAGTTAATGTAAACGTATCTTTTGACCGATTGTAAAGTATATTCTACTAAAATAATAGTTTTCTAAGTCAAAAAAAATCACATACTTATTCAAAACAATGATAAATTGTCATCTCATGTATGAATCGTCAGGTATAACTGGAAAAATACATACAATTTTCTTTAGATATTTTTGAATTAAAGAAACAATTTTTAGTATTTGTGGTAATGAAGAAGGTCAGAACTTATTGACATTTTATTCATGTCTAATAAATAATATCTACTGATGGAATGTTGTTTTTTTATGTTTATGCTTTCTTAGTGTTTTCATGAAATAGATGTTTGCTTAATGTTATCTGATTAGGGTTAATTATTCGATGCACACATAAGAAAGTATGTAAAGGACTTCCTCAATAAAGATACGTTAGTTGATGTAAATTAAACATTACTAAACGTAGCAGCTAATCACTAGTTCTTAATTGTATATCGTTAAATTTGTTGAAAAAACAAAATGTTATATTAGAATAATGAAATGATATTGATTATTGTTTGTTGTAGCCACATGGAAATAGTTAATTACAAAAAAGACGGTTTGGTTTGGAGTGGGTAGTCTACAGGATACCCGTAGCCTAAGTTTCGCTGTAGTCCACAATTATAATCAAGGCGTCGTTGAAAACTTAATAGAATTGGTACTCTTTGGCAGATTCGATCTCTAATCAATCAGTTTCACAATGTTTGACAATAACTACTGATCTATTCCGAACATGACTATGCATAGTGTCCGCAATGTCGGATCACGTCGACTGATGGGGACTTTGTAATTTGCTTGATAAATTTCAATCAACACTATAAAGGAGTAGATAAATATCATGTGGGTCTTTTCTCATTGTTCAATCGTTGTATACAATTCAGTCCTAAAGTAGGTTGGTTGCTATACCAGCATCTCACTGGTAATGGTAGAAAAGTATGATATTGAATAACCCTAGATCGAATCTATGAAAAAATAAGGTTACATGTACGCATGGTTGATAAATAGTTAATATTATGAAATTTATGTAATGAAGAGTTTTCTACTGACCAACCACCTTCTATCTAAACATAATTCCAGCAATGTCAGGCTACCTTCATTAGTTCCTACACTGCGATTTGATCGATATGATAGTGGCCAATCGAAGGCTATTTACTTTTCAGCATCCCAAATTCGTTAAGAACTTAGCGTATTCTGTGAAAAATATTCGCTTATCTATCATTTGTCCAAAATATCTATTTTTAACTTATTTTAACTACTTATCTGTAAATAAATTGTTAAATGGATCTCCGTACCTTACAATTTTTATCGTTAAAGTCGATTTCGACAATGTTAAAATAATTTCCTCTGCATAATATCATTTGCTAGACGCAGAAACACTGGCTTTCTTGATGTTAGGTCGGAATTTGAAAGTCTGAAATATATGTTTTAAGTGGTTGTTGGCATTAATTCGCACTATGGCATGTTTTTATTTTTTTTTAATGAACTGGTTATACCCTAGTATCATATACACAGGAGCATAACAACATGCTATTTTGAGCACTGATGAGCTACAATAAGATTGAAACATTACACTAACCAGTCACTGGGTAGAAATCAATATCATAATGTTTAATTGATATTTCTGATCGACTTCTGGCGACCAAGTTGAGATTTATTAGCTAGTCTATGATTAGACACTATGATACACTTTATAATACTAAGTTGTTTAGACATTTAAGTAAGATGACGAGTCATTTTATTTTACCATTTGTCTGTGAGGTGGCAGTAAACTGAATAATATGCATTTTTATGGTTACAAGAAACTGGGCTATCACAGCGTATCTTTCTCAGTTTGTAAAATTTGTGTTAAAAGTATATATATGAGATACCTAGTAACTTTTCCTCCGCGCCCCACTCTATAGACATTTATGATTAATCCAATTGAGGTGGTTTTTTAGAGTTAGGTATTACATTAGTTGTTTGTATATAATACAAATTGATATTGGTTTGGTAATATCAAAACCCAGTGAGTACTTAACACCTGCTTTGTCCTAATGCTGAACTCCTTAGCTGTGAGAAGTCGCTACTGGTGAAGTTCAAACTTGCTGATAGTGAAACAGTAAAGATAATAGATGATTCGTCACGCTGTATCACAAACTGATGGAAGTGGGACTTCTACCATATCACACAAGTTCAATCGTCCAGATAGTTGGGTGTTTACCAACCTAAAGGTCCTGAGGTCGATTCTTTGTCGGGGTCGTGGGTGCACACTGTTTGAGAGTCCGATGCTAAATAGTTGTCCATTGTTCCGTAATTTTGACTGGTTCCCAGTTAACATTAATCTGTGACAAATACAGACAACTAGACTATTGTGACTAATTCTTTTTGAAATTAAACTATGCATATTAATAGTCTACTACATGCTGGATAAGGTCATATCCCTGACCTTAGAGTTAACAAATGTAAAACATCTTGTCAGCTGTTTTTCACATTTCATAAAACAAAGTTGTGTGATTGTCTTGTAACCAATCTTTTAACTAAATCGTGTTGCTTCCAAATTTATATGACTCACCGTGCCAAACTAATAAGTATTTCATTACCATATCATGACCCAGCAGGGGTTTAAAATGAGATTTTGTTTTGCAGGAACGACTTGATACCAACTAGCATTAACTAATTTGAAGGCTTTATCTTCGCTTGGGATTCTTCAGAAATGTGTATCCCCCTCTACAAAACATTATTCTTCTTGAAAAAAAAAGATTTAGATAAAAACCTATTACTTCAGATTTTGAACTTGGCCATCTTCTGATACACTGATCCTTACTTAAACTTATTGGTGAACAAACGCTTTATTTCAAAGTGATTCACTTCACAGCTCATAGGAACTGATAATAATTTCGTTTTAACCTGATAATTGGGTGTTATGGAGTCGTTTGTATGTTTAGCAGATATGACTTGCTCAATAAAAAACTTTGCAATTGTGAATTGTGAATCGCGTGGTGTAGAATGATCGTATCAACAATAAATCCCGAATTATGACTAAATTATTATTCACTACTTCTTAGGTTTCTAATAGTCATACAAACGATACTGATATAACGTGAACTAGAGGCAGATTACGATATAGAAACATTAACCGTTGATAAGAGGCAATACCAAAAAGCCCAGACACCAGGCCGTTGTTATGTGCCTTCATGTCTACCCCGTGATTCATAGTCCCCAAGCTGGATCGATACAAACACAAAATAATTGAGTCAGCAACCAAACAGCCAAACTATAATTCACTCATTCGTTTATATCCACACAAAGCCTGACCACACAACAGGCCAGTAAAAAGAATGACATGCACAACAAAGACAATCATGATTAAGAATTGATAGAATAGGTACATAGTTAATTAGTTATTTTTTTTTTATGGAAAAGACTATGGCAACAGTGCATGGGTCTAGTAAGAGGTCAGGGCGAGTGGAGCAGAGCAGTAAACAAAATAAAATAAATAAATTGCATGTGCTCAAAATAAATAAAACAGTTTCCTAAAACACAGTTCTGAAAGTTAGTTATTCTTCTTGTATCCCCCAAAGTAACAAATGTCCAGCATGTCTTCAAGAAACCACTCCATTTATTATATAAATAATTTTGAATAATACTTTGGTATTCTTTTCTTCTTTTGTTTCAGAACATATTCAATTTATTGAAAGTTCCAATTCATCACAATTTTATGCATCAAATTTATATGAAAATAATTTAATAGAATCATCTTATACAGACGATATAGTACAAAAATCATACCCAACTGAACATCGTGACTGTGTTATTACTTCTAAACAACTTCGTGATAATCAACCTCCCAGTTCAACGAATCGTATAGTAGAGGTTAGCGATGAGACGAAAATACGTAAACCGTATGAAATTCACTCAGAAAATTTCTATGATAATGAATTTGATCAATATAACAGAATAACTAAAACATCAAATAACTTTAGTGGTCATTCAGCAATAGCAGTAACTTCACCGTCACTACTTCATAAATCCCCATTCGTTATAGGAGATCGTCCAAGGTTTACAGATCATTGTAACAATGTACCGTTGTTGCAAGAAAATGAAACATCAACTAATGCAGTTTCATTTGATGTCATTAAACAACCTGCATCACAGTATCATCAAATTAATACTAAACAAGATGATATTCAACTTGCATCGCAAAGAAAAAGTCGTATTTTGCAAGGTGATGGAGGTAATTTAGATAATCGAGTTATTAATTCTACTACTTATATACCAGGACCAATATCGACGGAAACAGTGTTCGTAGATAATCAGACGACTGATAAATTATGTGTAACGAAAAACTGTCGACAAAATATGCCCGGATTAAGTGAATTAACAGGAAGCAGTAATTATGAACCAGTTCATAATTACCAATCATATAAATCTGTGACAATAAAAGATGAAACTCACAATCCATCAGTTAAATCAAATGAATTGCCCAGTGACTTTAATAACAATGACCGTCCTCTTCCGTCACCCTTCAAATTATAATACATGTCTAGATTTCAAAACTAAAGAGCAACCGAAAATGAGCGGATATAAAGAACCAGTTCAGTTATCTCGGACTATGATTTCCGAAGCAGACGTGACACATAAACATAGACATGTGAGCCCAAGTCCGCCAAGATACCGTAACATCCTACCTCCCAGTTTGGTTACATCCAAACCACCAACTCATTACCTTTCACGTACAAAATGGCACTTAAAGCCAATACCTACTGATGAAGAGATACGTGAAAGATTAAGAAGTTCCAGCCGAAAACGATATGAAGAGCGTCAGTCACGTTCGATACAAAATTCCCAACCTTCAACTTATCGTCCACGTAGTTCACGATCTGATTCACGTTATCGATTTACAGATTTAGATTCAGCTATAGCTGAGTCAAGAGCTGATACAAATGAAACTACGTATCAGTTAAATACAGAAAGTGAACCACATTCAGAAGCACGACAATCTGCTTCATTGTTTGATTTAGATGCTCAAATTCAAAAGTCTAAAACACCGACCACATCGACTTATCAACATTCTACTGACCAGCATGGCATTCAAAATATGACAGGTAAACTGTTAACAAAGAAACTTTTCAATGATACAAAATCGTATAGTTCTTTATTAGAGACAGATATTGATACTGGTGAAAATTTTAAACGACCAGTTATCTTAGAAACTGATTTAGATAAATTGGATACTCAAATTAATGATGGAACATTTGATGCTGCGATAGTTGACACGTATCAAGATCGAACACGCAGTTTATACAATCTTACACTTACACATACACCTGGAGTATTCCGCCGACAGAAATCTAATGAATTTGGTGGAAACACAACACAAACTAACGAAATTGAATTAATTCAATCACCAAATGATCAGTGGTATAAAGCTAAAAGTTATCAAGGTCTTGCAAATAATAAAGAGTCTGATTTACAGAAAATACCACCACAGTATGAAGTTGGAAGATATAAAAAGAAAACGACAAGCGGTGGTGCACAAGGTTTAATTGATCGATTAAAAGAGAAAGCACGTTCAACACATGAGTTACGAATAGCTCAATCACTAACAAAATTACATATTCCTGAATGGTTAGATAAGGCAAATTGTTTGCAAACACCATCTGATTTAATGTCAACGAATACAATTAAAGCGGATCAGAAACATGACAGTACAATACAAGCTGGACAATCAGTTCAAAGGGATTTCTCGAATACCATTTATACACCACGTACAAATAAAGCATTAATTTCATCACTTCGATCATTATCTCGTATTTGTAAACCTAGTGATAATCCACTTACGAATTCATTGAATTTATCACAAAAAACAATCGAGACAATTGCAGAACCTATATGGCCAAAATCAGAAAATTGTAATTCACCAAATTTTGTAAGACCTAGTCAACTAATAAAACAAAAATCTGGCCAATTTAACAATTATTTACGTCCTATACAATCGAAACTAAATAATTCAATGCGGTCATTCAGTGCACAACGATGTAAATCGACTGAATTACAAGATATACAACCACAAGTTGCACCAAGATATAACTATACTAAAGGACAGGGTAAATTAATTGAATTAAATCCACAAGATTTTATACCAAAATATGAACAAAGATGGGGTAAAGAAAAACTAAATAGATTTGATCGCGCTATAACAGAACCACCAGATAGGTGTAGTGTTAACATCTTGCCAACAGCATACTTAGATAATAATTCTAAATTGAGCTTAAATCAGTCCGATTCAACAGCGAAAGTCAATTTAATCTCATCACCAAATGTTATGACACAAAATTATGATGCTTATTCAAAGCATCTATTACATCATTATCTGATATAAAAGACGTTGATCATGATTCAGGGACCGAAAATTCAAATGAACACCAAAATGTTTCATCTGAAGATGACAGAAAACAGTTTAATGTGCAATATGGAAATGTAAATACTACTACTAATGTCTTAATTACATCGAAAAAGTATCCAAATCAAAATCATGAGTCAATACATTTCATTCAGAAAAATGCAAACAGTAGTGAAAATTGTTTAAGTTTAGATGACTCAAAGAGTAAAGAATCTTCAGAGGTGGTAAATGTATCCGATAAAATTTCATATAATGACGTTTGCTCAGCAGATGCCGACGGGGAAACTGAGTCTGAAGTTACTGATGGGTTTGATCAGTTATCTGACTTAACATGTTTAACATCATTACTAGATACATGTTCATCTAGGCATCGCAGTCTTCTTGCTAATAGACCGTCAGCTCTTGAACATTTGTTAGTAAGTGTTGGTTGGTGGCCTGTCTATCCAGAAGCTGAACATCGTTATCTACCTCCTACTGCTGCCGAAGCCATCTCTATCGCAGCACATGAATTTGATGTGAAAGAAGATTCTCATCGTTATGAATATTTGCAATTTATCTCTGGACCAAACAGTTATAAACCGTTGAATCTAGGAGAATTCGGATTAAATCAGTTATCTGGAGCAATTACACGTCATCCGATTGATGGTTTACTTTATATAAGTTGTGGTAGGCCAACATGTTCAACAAAACCTGTACCAGTGTCTCAGGCCAATAACTGGTGTGCATGTGCTAATTGCTTTACACTGTATTGCTCAAATAAATGCCGAGAAGAATGTGAAAAGAATCCAAGTGATCATCCTTCAGTTTGTCCATTTTCTAGAGCTAAACGTGTTTGTTGTCGTTTGTTGCGAAATCTTGCTCCAGGTCAAATCACGGGTCTTACAGCCCTTGCTAAAACTGGAATGGCTCGCCTTGGAAGAGGCGGAATACTGTTACCATTTTCATTAATTAAGCATGCTGAAACCTTTTTAAAACGATCATTAGAGCATTCATTTGTAAATGAAGAATTAAATGATTCTTCCGTAGAAAAAGCGCTGCATCAATGGGAAAAGTTACATCAACCAAGTCCAGGTGGTTTGATGGCCCCGCCTACATATTTGACGCTCAATGAATTAGAAGAATTAGATTCAAGTATTGCTAATCCCTGCCGATCATATAACCCATCTTCAAGTATGGTATTAATTGTTGTTGTATGTGCATACGATCTGATTGCTAGAACAGACGGCCGACCAGTACACTTATTTAAACAAAGTTTAATACTACCCTTTCCTTCCCATTCGAATCTAAGGAGTAAGCATGAGGTAACTACCTCACAGAATACTCGACCTATTGAAAAAGGTACAGTACCATCACATATAAATGGTACTACAATGAAAACAGATAAGCAGGCCAGAGAAACCTATATGCTTCATTTACAACGTATGCTTCGTGAACGTGGTGTTAGCTTAAGACATCATTATCCGGAAATTTACACAAGAATCGCAAATTTTGTTGAAACTGGTATACCATTCAGTCAAATACGTATTTCATTTGATGATTTCCTCTTACAGAAACAAGTTAATTGTATCATTCAACCAATGAAAGATTTGTACATAGAACCAATTAGTAATAGCAATCAAAATTTCAACGAGTCTGAAAAAAATAATTCTTCAACGAATATACAATCCAAATATGCAAAAACTACTAAACCACATGATATTAATTTAGTTAATCGAAAAAAATTAACTGAAACTAATTTCTAATAATTTTTTCATGATTTCTTTTTTTTCATCTTTTTTTGTTTATTTCGAAAATTGTTTTCGTTGCTATAGTTAAAGAATGTTTATTTATTCGTTTCTTTCTTTTATTTCGAATGAACAAAATTTAATGTTCATTTCTACGTTTCTATTTTCAATGATTTATACAATCCTAATTGTTTCTAATTTTAATCTATATATATATGCATTATTTTTTAAAACAAAAGCTTTATGTCAATGTCAATTCAAAGTAATTCTTCCTCACTTCCATATACATATATATATATATATATAATTTGTTCAATTGTCAATATAAATATTATATATTCAATAGAATTCAATTAATCATAAATGTACTTCAATAAAACACTACATTTTATAAATTTCAACGGAATTATTTTACGCATAAATATTTTTAATTGATCTGTTATTATTATTGATAGCGTTGTTGAACATTTATCTCTTTTTGTTTAAATGTACGAACAAACTACTTCCATTATTGTTTATCTCAATGTTATGATACTGATCTCCTGTAATTGTATGCAACTTTTTCTCTTGTTTATATTCCAAAATGAAATGCTGATTGTTTATATGTGGGTTTTTAGAAAAACTAAAAAAACACTAAATTTTGTGCTTCCATTTCCGTATATAGTAAATAAATATGGAATTTTCTACTATTATTAATTTATTATTCCAATAGGTTATAATTCTCTTACTGTATTATCTTCTTGTTAATATACTTCTTATTCGATTTTGTTTCTATCTAACTACAAAACATTTATCAACGAACTGCTAAACAACACTACTCACAAGTGTATGTAAATATAATTTTTTATTGAATAAAGTTTAATACTTTTGTTTCTAAATAAGAAAATAAGTAGTATTTGATGTATTGGGAATTAGGTAATTTAAGTTTGAATGTAGATTTTTTTAAAAGTATTTCAATAAAACGCTTTCTTTATTAACTGTCATATTAAACAAGTAGCTTATTCAAATGAAAAAGAACTATCAAATCTTTGCGTTGTAGCTAGAGTGAAACCACTTCTTATGCCTTAATGTTTATAGTGATTTACTTAAATTACCTTTCTTTTACTGAATTTCTAAGATAATTTCTCATGTGATTGCTAACTTAGATATTTGAATTCTATAGTTGAGGTTATCTGTAACATTTTCAATGTTCAATAAGTGTATATTATCTAGTGTTTTTAATCATTTTCCAGTACAAATGATTGATGAGTATTGCATAATACAATGTCATTTATATTGAAAATTTCATATATCTGAAATAATAATCAGCAACTGTATTCTATAAACACGTTAATGTTGAGTAATAAACTTAAAGATTGAAAACACAAATAAAATAAAAGTTATCTCTTGGAGTAAAATCTTCAATGTAAATTGCACTCAAACATTTATCACTCATTCATTAATTGAACTGAACAAAAATGATGAATAAAAGAAATTTATTGAACAATGAAAATGTTGAGACTAGGCTCAATCCACTTAACACATGCTATATTTATCAATAAGTGGTAGGTGTATGTAAAATCTGCTACAGAGTTTCTTCATCATTTACAAGTTTACACTTGATGTATATGCACATGTATGCATTTATCTATATACATATATAGATATGAATTTGTTTGTCTATAACTTACAATCTTTTGTAAAATGTTCAGAAGATTTACTTTGTTAAACGTCTTAACAATACCGTATGAATTAATTACAAATTTAAGAAAACACTTATGTAAACCAAACTAGAGTGAAAGAGAAGTGCCTCCAATGTATAAGGTAAATAAAAATGCAATTTTCTTCTTCTACTACTATATTTCTTATCTTCACTTACTATGGTCGTACAGATTTAGTCACCTTTTTTTATATTTTCATGTAATATGAAATGTGAATCAAGTGTTTTTCATATTGCTTCAAACAAATACACTTCAAAAACGAGCGTACACTGCATGAGATTTCAGGTTTACTTTTATGAAAATTGATTGAAACTATTGAAAGCAGTTTAAATGATTTCGAATGCAAAATAAAACAACATATTAATTCAATGACTTCACTTAATCTAGATGACAATGTAAGATTAATTGTGTAATAACTGTTTTCAATCAGATTATAATGAAAGTTGAAGAATACAACTTTTATCCTATGCTTGATATTTCTACCTCAGTCAATTTGCAAAATATTTACACGTCCTCGTCCATTATTGTCAATGAGTAACTGCCTCCAATCCCCCCCCTCTGGCACACACACATGATTGGACCCCATTGGTCACGTCTTTCTACTAGAACTCCAAGAACTGTCTGCATAAGTTAGTCACTAGTGGGCTAATATTCATTGTAAATATGTCTCTTTTTAAAAAGAGTGCATAAGTGTGTCAAAAATAATAGATTACAGTCAAATGATTATGAACTGCGCCTAACCTACTGCTAGATTACGAATGCACAGTGTGATTAACCTAGACTTAATTGATACAATTATCAGTTGGTCGACATAAGAGATAGAAGATTAAAATATAGTACAACATTTAGCTTTTAGGATTAAATGTTAATCCAGTAATGAATTCAAGCCAAAAAGTATGAAACCTTTTCCAACTTATATTTCAGATTCACATTAGACACCAACCAGAATTAAAGAAAAAACGTAGGTTCATGGAGTATAAAGAAGGTGTTCGATCAAACATAGAATATGCAGACGAAAATTGTAAGGACTATATAATTTTACCAAAACTTTACTAATCTGTTCAGGAGTGAACCCAGTTCACTAAACAATAACAAGACGGCATAAAAGTAAAAACTAACTGACAAGAAGTCAGATAACTTAAGCAATTCTAACAAAAAATATCTCACATTGGACATTTTAGAAGTGTAATTTCGTGTTACTAAAATCCACAATGAGCATTTTATCCCACTGAGAACACGTCAGCTGAATATATCTGAAGTTAATTGGTGATCTTCACATTGACATTATATACTAAATTAATTTACATTGTTCAACTCTTAACAAAAATCCTTTTACTTAAAAGGGCATATCAACATTATAATTTGTATGCACTCTCTGGTTTCCACAATGACTTATCCTAAACCTTGTGAGAGGTCGTACGATGAACTACTGATTTCACAGTGTGAGTTTTGGTTAGTTTATACCAAGCTGAGTCATTTATTACCTGTCCTATAAATAACATTTCAAATCAGACTCTTGATCATCTGTTAGATTTGAGAAGTCACGCTAATCGGGATGCTTCATTTGCGTCTGGTCATAACGAAATACTGTTTCAAAATTACTAGTTTAGCTAAGGTCTCAATAAATTACGAAGGCATATAGTTGGCATCTTGTTTAAATAAAAACAAGTATTTGTTTCCCTAATAAAAAGGCAAGCCCTTAATAAAAAGGGATTGTTAATATTTTGACCTGACGAATAGTGACCTTTAAGCCAACGTACTGTCACGGATGTACCATTATGGCACATTTCTAGCATTAAAAATTTTGGGCAACGATCGATAAGTCAATTCTTGATTAATCACATGTTGATTCATAGACTAGGCTTATGCTATTTTAATATGACTTGCGTAAGTTTCATGTAAGAAATAATACACGTTATGAATTTTATCTCTGATCCCCTTCACGTAAAACAGATACAACTATAGGCTATGTCGAATTAGGTATCTGTACGAAGATACTACCCGATTTCCACTTGCAATTGTGGAAATCAGCCATGGGATGGAACTCAGTTAACGTATTATGATTGTGATGCATTGACAATAAATCATACAATAAATTATTATTTACGTGACATAGAGGGGGAAAGTTGAGATGTAGCAAAATACAATCCTGATTAAAGCATCTTCAAAACATGTACAATGATCAGTCCGTTTACAACCAATTAACGCTAACAAGCAATCGAGAAAGTGCTAAGAAGTAATCACATGGACTCTGTATTAACTTCAAGGTACTTATTTTCATTGCATTCTATCATTCTTATTTTGAAATATATTTTCCTACTTCCTGAAATCTTGTTCTGATTTAAGATTAAGTCGGTAAACCTGTCGTAGAACACTCAACAATGATACAAACTTAATACAACGATTTTTTTCTCTCTTCTTATTGACTTCGAAAATCAAATGAATATGCCTTCATTATGTAATAAATAAATAAAATGATTTTATTCAGAAATTAACTCATTGACAATTAATTTTACACAGTAACTTGATGATGATTAGTAATTTAAATGACTTTTTATAATTTCGATGATGTAAAAATTCAATTTGAATTACGTCTTTTGGTACTTACGAACTTCTTGTTCTAGCTTAATGACAATAAAATATCAATTGGTTAAGTAAACATTTTAAACTGGCGCCATTTCAGTACATTCATTTAATGTGAAATTACTTTGATTTTATCTTTAGAATGTAATAAAATATAATTTTAGCAAAATAAAATATCTGTTTATTATTTTCATTCATTTACTAGATATGTATACGATTTGGATTAACCTCAATGTTTTCATTGTTAAATAGGTCTGTTGTGTTCATTTGGTTGTTTTTATGTTCATTTAGTGTATGAGTTATATAGTTAAAAGATCAACTTCTTAGACATCAAACAAAGTATGGATTAGCTATGAAAAAAAAAGAATTACAGTGCAAAAAGAATGTGATTGTTAAAAATGCTTCTTAAAGTATCCAATCCCAAAGACGCTTATAAGAGGATCTTAACTAGATTAATTATCATTAAACAATTTTTAATGGATGTGTAGTTCTGTGCGTTTTTTAGTGACAAACTCTGTCTTAAAACCTATAGAATAGTAAAGTCTAATTGAACATTCGAGTTAGGAGATACAACCATGGTCGAGAGTTAGTGAGCATTACATTGTCCTAAGACTTACTAAACAGTAGCGACCTGTTCTAAGTATCCAACACTAGTTTCGAGACTAATTTAGTTTTACCGAGTTTCTAACTACAAAAATGCTAGTTTACAATCAGAAGATTACGGAAGTCAGTATGTAAGATAATATATTAGTCAAACAAATTAAATTTTGGTTATTATAATGCAATCTAATCTCTTAGGAAGCTTATCTTAATTCGCGTTAGATCCTTCATCTACTGCATTAAACATTTATTCATAAACAAGTAGTAAGAAAAATACACAGGGATTCATTTGTTTATAATCATGTTTTGGTATATAATTAGCGATATTTGTAGAGCACAGTTAACTTACACTACGTTATCACACAGAATACAGTCATAATTAGGAATTGGATGCAACAGGTTAAAAGAAATTAGAATGTGATTTTTTTCGTCAAGTAATTCGGCGAAAATTATACATAACAGGAGGCTAGTCGCTGAAAGAATTACATGAACATGAATAAAACAAATTCTTTGAACATGGGACATAAAGGAATAGTAATATAATGGGAAAAAAGTGTGACGAATATGATGACACTAAGCTGTTAAAAATATGAAGGCGATATACTTAGAAAACCTTATTAAAACTATAAGATAAATAGACTTTAATTAAGTGATATGACGTGAGCTCCGAGCACTATGGAAAACAATTGACTAAATTATTGATGCAATATTGTCAGAACCCGTACTGTGACAACGAACAAATAAAACTGATTGACTGATGCTCGTAAGTCTACCTTGTTCCTGATAGTCCAAAGCCGGATAAAATAACACAAGATAACTGAGCTAAACAACCAAAGTGAATTTACACTTCATGCTTTCTCTTATATACATACATAGCCTGACCATACACTTTACAATTTAGGGAAATAACATTATCGCCCTTGTTTTGTACTAATGTTGGGAAACTGGGAAACGAATGGATACTCAGTTAATTATTTGCAGCTCATAAGTGGTTAATGATATTGTAATAGCTAATGGGTGTAAAGTGAGGTCAATGAGATGAGAACATAGTAATCAAAGAAATAAAACGTTCAGTGTAAACACAAAATAAATGAAATTGTCTTCTGAGAAACAGTTTTGAAAGGTAATCGTTCTCCTTAAATCGTCCGATTTACCATAAACACAAGAACAGTGAAATATAAAACCAATCAAAACTCATAATAAATTCTGCCTAACGAATTCTAGTTCTATCCACTTTTTGTGTATTTTGCCATATTACTTACTGATATTTAGTAGCATATCTTGTCAATAATATAAAACATGTATTTTATTTATTGATACAATAGGGAATCTTGTAATATAATTCTTGTTAATACCATATTCACGAAAATTGTTTAATATAATTTATTTACGTTCCATACGACGCTAGTTAATTTCGTTTTTGCCTTCATTATCCTCAAAGATAAAATTCTACTACTACTACTACTACTAATAACCTCTATAGTAGGTGTGCATACAGTCAGATTTCAGATACAAAAGAATAGCAATAAACAACTCCATCAAAACGCATTACTTAGAATTTGTATGCAATAAAGCGTAGAGTATGAATTTCAGTGAATGACTGAAAACTGCGATATCCAGCCATGAATCAATTTCTAAATTTTTTAATTTGTTGGTGCACTTATTGCCTAGTTCCTAAACAAAATCTTGATCAGCAGTTACTAAGTTTATACGATAACATTATTAACAAATGAAATTATGTGCTTACTTAGAAACATGATAATCTTATTTCAGATCAAGATCACTCTCCTCGGAATTTACTTACAAGTAGATGTCTATAATACTATAGTGACTATTATACTTCTAACTTTCTAAATCTACTATATGGTATATAAAATCTTAATTTCAAAGTTCTAAGAGGAACACAAACAGTTATCTTCTGATTCTAGATATGTTTTCTAACAAGGGATACTTTTATTGTCGATATTATCAAATAGTGAGCTTTTAAGGTTATTAATGCTAGAGTCGAAGAATTTATTAACTCAGTGGTATATCATTACATGAATGTTATGAACACGTAAAACTTGTTCAAGACAGAAATATTCTTCTCTCTCATGCACAAAAGCTCTAAACTGTTTCTTAAAAATTGCTACTGAGTCGAATAAACCATGCTTTAAATTAGCGATGATGAAAAAAATAAAGAGTTCATTAGATATACACCGAAGATATTATGATTTCTCTGTAGGTTTATATTGCAATGTAATATAGCTACGTACTTTTACATTGCAAGTGTTTCCAGCTTCTGGTAAAAAAAATGCAAATGATGTGATGACGGCTTAACCGTACTCTTGTTTGTGTCGAATTTTTAGGTTAGGAACACTTGATATAGTGATTGAACCCTATTTTAACACATACATATGTACACACTTATGAAGAGTTACCAACTTTGAAGGAGCTATTTAGTGTTCAAATACAATACAATCTAGTTAACTTACACTATCACATTAGGTAATCAAAAAGATACTTCTTCAACCCCCTCCCCTTAGGGCTACTGCCAGTTTCAACCCCGGATAAAGAAGGAGGGTTAGAAATCGGGTTAGCAATCCCGTTTTGTAAAAAAAAACCTTGCTAAAAAAAACTCTAACCAGAAAAAGCCATTTTAACTCTGCCATAAGAGTTGGAAGGTCTTCATTTTGAAGAGTTATGACGTGAAAACTGAGTTTCTTCGAAAGCCACGAGGCAGACGCCCCACCAGACAACACTTATTATAAGTACATGGAATGTCTCAACGATGTAGAAGACAACGATGAGCAATAGAATAGCTAAGGAAATTAAAAACTACTACCTAGAAATACTTGAATTATGTAAAACACATCTGTTACAATCTGTACAGCAAAGATTAACCTCAGGATAGGTACTCTTATACTCCAGTCAAGAACGAAATGCCTCGCAATTACGACAAGTAGCACTAATACTGTCCCAAGAAGCGCTTGTAGGATGGAAATCTTACGGACCTATGATAATCAAAACATCCTTCAACACAAATGAGGCGATTACAATGAATGTCATCCAGTGCTATGTACTCATCAACGACAGCCACGAAACGATACAGACCAGTTCCATGAGAGACCACGGTCAATCATCCAGAAATGCCCAGTAAAGGACCTTACCATTCTGATGGGAGACCTAAACGTCAAGGTTGGGATGGACAACATCTCGAGGAAAGCAAGGAGTACGGTGGACAACCTGGATGCGTCTAAACGACTTAGACTTTGCAGATGATCTAGCTCTCATATTTCACACACAATAACAATTGCAGGTGAAGACGGACAGTGTAGTATTAGCCTCTGCAGCCAGTAGCAAGCCTCAATATACACAGAGAGCAAAGCATGATCCTTATATACAAAATGACGATCACCAACGCAATCACTCTTGACGGAGAAAACTATAGATGTGAAAACTTCTACATACCTTGACAGCATCTTCGATAAACACGTACAATCTGATCTGTGGCAGATATAATTGCACGGATTACCAGCATAATCAAGGGCAGCATTTCTACAACTGAAAAACACCTGGAACTCAAACCTGCTATCAGCCAACATTAAAATCACAATTTTCAATACAAATGCGAAGACAGTTCTATCGTATGTAGCTGAAACTTGTGCGGATAACTACAAAATCATCATTCGAAAGATTAAGTATTTATAAACAGACGTTTGCACAAGATACTTCGAATTCGTTAACCAGACACCATCAACAACAACCTACTGTGACAGAGAACAAATCAACTTTCAACCGAGAAAGAAATGAGAAAAAGAAGCTGGAGGTGGATAGGACATACTGAGGAAATCACTAAACTGTGTCACAAGACAAGCACTAACATGGAACCCTGAAGGCCAGAGGGAAGGAGAAAGGCCAAAGAATACACTGAGTCGAGAATTGGAGGTAGATATGAAAAGAATGAACAGCGTCTGGGGAGAACTGGAAAGATTTGAGGATAGAGTTGGTTGGAAAATGGTGGTCGACGGCCTGTATTTTATGTGAGGTAACTGGCATCGATTTATTGATTGAACATTGTACTTCTACATTTTCATAAATTATACTTTTTGTGTTACGAAAATAATACTTACAATTATCAGCCAAAACGTCTACAATATTCATGTCTCATATGGTTCCAACGTCACTTATAAAGTGTCTAGGTTTATGTACAATTTCACCCGACCATAGAGGCTACTTTGATGTGGTGGACGTGCATGACTATCGTGATTACCCAACCGAGCAATATTGGCTGGAACGTATATTCATTTACGTCCTACCATGTCAACCAGGTCTGTTCGAGAGCGATAAGACTAAAAGCAGCAACCTAAGATCTGAGGGCGAAGTCTTACCGCTGACTGCAGTGGGGTGTGACAGCAGTAAGGTGTTTTCCTTAAATAACCAGCATCTGCAGTGAACTTCCCATAACAAAGTCATGCGTGGTTGGCCTCAAACAGCTGTCCCTTGGTCTCTGTGATGGCACTTCTAAGACCAACATTAACCCACTTTCCTTCTGAGGTACCTCAAGAAGTAATACCCTACTATGTTATGAGCATCCCTGAGATGAGAACCGCCCGCATACCTGTAATAACTTCCGAGATCATCTTGTTCGTGGTCAAATCCCACCCTCAACTCTTAATAACTCTCTTATCCCTACGATTAACCCTTCAATGATAACTTTATCACCTTACTCCTCTAATGCCAATGGTTCGAGTTCACGAAACGATATCCCTGGTCTCCTGAAACCTCGCACTAAACTGTGTATCGGAGCTTTTAGCGTTCAAACCCGCCTAATTGTGTAACAAGTCTCCTTAACTATGACTTTACGATCCCACTCTATTGATGTCTACTGCATCTCTGAAACGCGTATATTGGATCCAAGCACAGTCATTCACCTTGTCAAAATAAACAAAACCGGCTCGGTTCGCTCTTCGCGTTACCAGATACCCCACCGCTACCACTCGAGGCCTTGCTGGCGTAGGTATAGCACTAAATTTAAAAGTTGAACAGGCTCTCCTCGACTGGATTCTAATAGACAGTCGCATGTGCGCTGTCCGTCTAAATGGAACGATAAGGACTCGTAAAGATAGGGACACACACCGTTGTCTATTTGTTGTCTCTGCCTTTGTTCCCACTGACTGCAGCTCAGATGAAGTGAAAAATGAATTTTACAGAAAGCTTTCCGACCTTCTTTGTAAAGCTAAGCGCACTGATGTTGTAATAGTGGCTGGTGATTTTAATGCCCAATTAGGTAGACTAGATGAAACCGAAAGGCACCTAGGTGGATCCTACGGTGTTGAGGCTCAACCAACAGACAATGGCGACCGTTTACTACAACTATGTTCAGATAAGCGTTTATTTCCGCAAACACCAACTTTAAGCATAAGGAAAGACATCAGTTGACATGGCGACCCCTACACAATCAACTCAACACCGGACTCAAATAGATCATATTGCCATTAACCAACGTTGGAGAGGCTCTATAGAAAACTGTCGCTCATTTTGGAGTACATGTTTAGATTTAGATCATGGTTTAGTTCGAGCGCGTATTAGTCTGCGTCTCTCTGTACGTAAAAGATCCACGGCAAGGATTCCCCTCAGAGTTCAACTTAGTGATGAAAAAGTTAAGAATATATTTTAGGAACAACTAAAAAAATAATCAATCAACTGTGTTAACGATATCCATTTCGAGTCAGTTCGGAATTTTATCCAGAAAGCTGTTGAAACAGCAGTAGTATCTACTAGTAAACTGTATCAAAAAGTTAAAAACTCAGTGGATTTTAGATATATTTACTGAACTGATAGAGGCTCTACAACACATCCCGTTTGGTTGTGAGTACGATGAGGAGCGAAGGCAACTTAAACACAAGCTAGTTAAGAGCTTACGCAATGGTCGTGAGCAGTGGTGGGCGGCGAAAGCTAAAGAGATGGGAAAGGCAGCGACAATAGGTAACAGTAGGCAACTGTCCAGACTTACCAAGGAAATGGGTATCAGAAATCCGACTGTAAGTAAAATTATCTCAGAAAAAGATGGGAACACTATTCACTGCCAATCCAGATTAGACCGATGGGCAGAACACTTTCAAGAAGACTTCAACCAACCTTCGGCCTTATCTCAGTTGTCCACCATCCCCAAGCAATCTAAATGACAATTTGAGATTGGTCCTCCCCAAGTTTTAGTGAGGTTGAGGCTATAGGGAATCTTAAACAAGACAGAGCAGCAGGACCTATTGGACTAACCCCTTAGATATTTAAGGACAGTAATCCAGTTTTATTAGCGAGATTAACCAGGATCTTGGCTAGAATCTAGGAATGAGACATAATCCAATCTGACTGGTCTCGAACACTGATCGTCCCAGTCTATAAAAAGGAGAAATCCTCTTGTGACAATTACCGAGGAATCAGCTTAACGAATAGTGTCAAAAATATTGGTTTCAATAATACTTCGACGTCTAACTAAAGCTCGTGAAAAACAAACTCGAAAAAACCAAGGTAGTTTCAGACCTAGACGTGGTTGTATAGACCAAATATTCACACTTAGGCAGGTTCTGAAACATAGGCACACTTTCAGACATCCATCAATAGCTGTATTCGATGACTTTACCGATCGTGAGGTTATGTGGCAATGTCTGTCGTTAAAAGGCATATCAAAGAAGCACATTAACCTTATACAAGCTCTCTACTGGAACACATGTCGAGTCAGAATTTATGGTGGATTGTCACCGGAATCGATTACTTCAAGTAGTGTTTAAAAAGGTTGTCCGCTTTCATTTAATTTTATCATCGACGTGCTTTTAGAGTTGACATATACATCGTATGACTTGTCAGCTGTTGACCTCATTCCAGATAAACTTGTTGACCTGGAATATATAGATGATATAGTTCTATTGAGTGAAGATGCTGATAGGATGCAGAATCTCTTGACTAACTTAAGCATCAATGTAAGCATGTTTGGGATGCGACCGTCCCCACGGAAATGTAAAATGTTGCTTACTGTTCAGTTTTAAACTTCCTATCATTGACTGAGTAAAGTATGCATAACAATCATAGCATTACTAGCCATAATTTTAGGCTATTTTTAATTGATGAGGAGCTACGAAATATGAAGAATTCGTCATGATCTGTAAATCTTGTTGTGATTGCGTTACTCAAATTAGTAAAGGCATCACGTATGAAATTCTTTTTGAAACTTTGATAGATGATAGGAAACCTATAACAAAAGGGCCAAAAAATAAATGCTGTTAACGGATTTATCTCTTATTTCCATATAAATGATCAGAATTAAATTATTCATGATACATTACTAACCGTTTTTTATATTATTAGTAAACTAGCAGTAGTACCGCACAGCTTGTTGGATTAGCGGCACATCATTTAGACGGATTACTGAAAACTGCTTGGTTTGAATATAGTCTTTATTACGGACTAACTTTGGCAGATCATTGAAAATTAAGAAACACTAGATATTTACTTCAACTCCATACATGACTCCTTGAAATGGATCGCCTATGACTTCGTATGAAATCTAGTTTTTCAAATATTGTGGAAAGTATCATTCATTTATACCACTTAATGATAATCATATAGACTAAATTCTCGATTCCTTCGGATTCAAATGGAATGGAACAAATAGTGTATTATATCCATCAATACATCACCATTCACTGTATATTCACTTTTCAAAAGCAATCATTAACAAATCACACAAGAAAATAAATACTTATTTCGAAAATACAGGTTACTTCTGTCTCATGAACTAATTACGTCCTAAAGATGCTTTTAGGAAACATTCGAAGAAATTAATTGTAAACAGAAATGTGACAAACAAATACCCACGGTCTACTTTCTGTTTGACTTATATTTCGCAAGACAGTGTAACGTGATAACTCTGTTGGGTTGTGATTGTTTTATGTACACAATTGTACTAAAATGAACACATAAAACACGAAAGGTACTGAATTTTTTATTGTACAATAACATAAAATAGTAAAAGGAATTTATGGAAATGTATATGCGAAAACAAATATTAGTGGGCCTATCACATTTATCTATTAAAAGGTTCTAGTAATAAAAAAACTATACAAAGTTTAATGAGGGAGGTTACGTTTTTAGGTTGAGTTGCAATTATCTGTAATCGCTTCATGTACACTAGGTAATGAGTGTGGTTTTAAATCGATTGGATTAACGCTATTTAGGAACACATCTTGAGTAATTGAAGAACTTGAAGAACACATAGGGACTGAACTGACATCCTGAGATGGAACGCAAACTATGATATTCTCTTGCAGTACAGAACTAGAAGTACTATACGCCAAATCGTCCGTATCATCCAAAGGAACTTCAACCCCTTCTTCAATTATCTGTTCAGTAATTATACCATCTGGATCTAAGGAATCTGTAAAATTAATCGTAGAAACAATATGCTCATTAACAGAATCATCTTCACTTTTTATAATAGTTTGATTTTCATTGTAATTACTGCATCCGTTCAGATTTTGACTTGTGGAAAAACGATTGAGAACAATACATTCTGATTGCTCTGAGTTATCATAACTGTTATGGTGGTATGTGGAGGAATATATCGGATTATTTAAATGCGTATTATTATTACACTCACCAAAACTTGGTGTTAATAAATGAGCCTAGAAAAACAGAACGAATTTAAATATTGTTAATTATGAGAAAAATGAATTTTATCAATGTGATATATAGAATGTGGAGATATATCAAAGGGTGACAGAACAAAGTAATGTACAAATGTTCCACAGGTATGACACTAGAATAAAACAAATCAACTTGCTAATTATACAGAACTCTTCAATGTTGCATTCGCTGTCAAACTTTGTTCAAAAATTACTGAATCAACAACAGATTATGGCTCTATATGCGTACACATTTATCTTACACAAGTCTACAGAAAGACTTTAGACTCAGGACTAAACCAAAGAATTGACCAGGTGATAAATTCTCACGAGAAAGCAACACAAAATTGCGATTCCATCCATTGATCAATACTGCATCCCTTCACTAAATAATCGCAAAATTTCGTTGAAATCATCAATTTATATTAGTG
The DNA here is from genome assembly GCA_025215515.1 of Schistosoma japonicum. NCBI lineage: Eukaryota > Metazoa > Platyhelminthes > Trematoda > Strigeidida > Schistosomatidae > Schistosoma > Schistosoma japonicum. The sequence goes on from CM046061.1 coordinate 31,088,476, forward strand.
CCTATAAGCCATTGATTAAACTAGCTCACGAGAACTACGAACGTTCCCGTCACAACAAAAAAGCACTCTATTAATATGGATCAAGTGATCTAGTAAATGCTTATCTGGAGAAGAGAGGTGAAACGATTACAAATGCCTTAAACTTTACCGTATTAATTTAGCTGAAACTACTTGGTGAAACAAAAAGGTGACTTTGAGAGGTATAAAAACATGTTAATTCCATCACCCTTTTATAAATATTACCAAAGGACTCAACAAAACTTGGTGGAGGGAGACGATATGATGTGAAAAACACCCAGGTTTCTACCAATTAGTAAATGAACTAAAATAACCTTATCGTTCGATTACTTGCGATATTTGATTGTTATACAAAATCGCGATATTTCATCAGAAAAACCCACCTTATGATTCTTGGTCTTGTTTTGATTTAAATTCATTCAGAGGTCTTGCAATGATAGGATCATGCAGTCCTATCGTATCATCACATTTTCATCTGTCGATCGCGATTGCACACTTTCACTTAACAATCTAGAAACTCACTTGGCTTACTAAAATTAGTAACTCACATCACAAAACGACGGTCATAGAACAGCCAAAAACTCTCCACGTTAACAAGAATCTATTACTAAAAAGATTCGACTTGCACCATAACTCGTGTTACCGACCTGACTGATACGTCAAATGTTTAAAATATCTTAAAAGCTGTCGTTTATTTCTGTAACAACAATTAAGTTTTAGAATATTTTAACTGGTACGGATTAAAAGTTGAAGAAAATGGTTGGGTCTTAGATACATCAAGTGGGTGCAAGTATTCAAACGGAATACATATTTTACTGCTACTTGACAGATTGCAAGATCCTTTTTGAGTTAAGTAACTTTAATAATGAAATACAATATATTAATAACTTAAAGACCTTAAGGAATACACAACTGTTTTATGGAGTGATACGTTTCATCGCCTGATATGGAAATAATCCATACTGTTAATTCATAGATCACTCGTCAAGTAGTGTTTGTTAGAGTTCATATAGCATATCAGTGGAAAATTTGTGACTTAACTCTCAGCTGTTTGAAAAATGATTTGGAATTCGATTATATCTTCACTATGATATACGTTAACACTTTTTTTTTGCATATATTGCCTATGTACTATTGGATTAAATGCTTCCAAGAAATACCATAGTATTGAATATTAACTGGTAAAATGATCATCTGCAAAAACTACCGTATTACGCTCAAGTTGCATTAACTAAGTTATTTCTCCAAACAATCACTTTGCTACGAAAACGTAATGTTTAAATTGATAAAACAGAGAGTTACGTGTTAGTATTAACAGGAATTCAAACCATTGAACGTTTTTTTTTCCTTATCGTGATCAGAAGGTATTGCGTGCTTGTCTTTTGTAAGGTGATTGTTTAGCGTATGTAACTATGCATGTGTAACACAGAGCTTGGCACATATGTGTATCGGTTTAAGTTAGTGCATAAAATAGGTCTGAACCCCGCTCCATCCACCTTTACCGAGTAGTATCACCAGTACTCATTATTGATATATCTCAAAGTAGAGTGCACAGGCCTGTACACAGTAGGTAACACTTTATTTCTAATGTTAGTCTACTGGCTGCATAATGTGTTGTACGCTCTCGTGATGTGTCAGATAACAAATCGGATGTTTTATTCGTGAAACTTCCATCATTATAAGTATCACGAGTAAAAACTCGAATAACCAAGCCTCTAGAATTTTATACAAGTGGCTATAAGCTTATTCTGCTGAATCGAAGAGATTAGCTGTTATCAGTAATTGTGTTTTCACTACTTACAAGTATATTTTGTTTAACCACTTTCGTACTTATACCGGATGCTGCAAAGGCTGTATTATATTGGGTTTAATTATTTCTAACTGATCTGAGTGTCAAGCTTTCAAAATTTTTCTTCCTTTCCAAACACTAATTTTATCTGTATATTCTCATTGATGTTAAAGATTGCTACTGATCAGTCTAGCTAATCTAGCAATAGGATGAAGCAAGGTTACGGTGACCAAACTAAAATATGGCATCGGTTCATAAAGTATTTAACTTTAGATCCAAGCCATGGTGATAGATGTAAACTGTCTGGCTGGGGTTCACGTGATAAACATGATCAATTGGTGGAGACACTGGGTGATATAGCTCAGAATAAGTCAATGGTGCATGTATATTTACTACTTATCTTCTAGATTTTAATTTCCATTACCCTATGGCATATGAGTTTGTTCCCCCCCCCCCGATAGTCGTAATCTACTGTCGTGTCATTTTTGTAAAACTGGTGTGGTAACTTAAACCTATGCGCCAGGTTTCACGATATCCATGACGGGTTCAGTCTGACTGTGCTAGGATTCGGACTTAATCCAACTGTGTCAAACGTCATCGCGTAATCCGTTGAGCTACTGATTCCAGCTTTAATTATGCCTGTGAATTAGCGTTATACCAAGGAAATCTACTCAGTCTTCCTGAACTTAGCTTGACAGATGCAGTCTATCTTTTGCTTTATCCCCACTGGTTTTAAAAAATTTTATCAACCCGGCTTGTCATATATTACTTTTAACGGTGCTTTAATCACTGACCTCCAAACACTGCGAAGTGCATACTGTTTGACTACAAAATTACGATATTTCAGAAATAAAGTTTTCTAGTGTCTGATTTTTAAATTTATAATTAATGGTAGTTAGACTAAGAACAAGCGAAAATGTGTCCGTCTTTTAAGCGTACAGGTCCAAATATATCTAAATTGTAGCAAACACAGGACGCAAATCAAAATCAAATTAACGGAAAAATGTAACCTCAAATAAGTTACATAAGTGACGATATGTACGGAGAAACGGAGAATCCGTAAAGTGATTATTTCGATCATATACATTTAAATTCGAACTCAAGAGTTGGCGATTCCGTATAATCTGTAATGATTTTGAGAGGCTTCTTATGTCTTGAACTAACTCAATCTTAAATCTGACAATATAATACACAGGGTAACCTGACTGTGGAAAGTATTAAACAACAGGGATATCGTTATTTCTTAAAAGTTAACAATGCCATGTAGTAGTCTCTTATCCAACGTAGAGATGAGAAAATATGCGAAGTAAACAGATAGTGAAATGTTCACAAACTTGTCGACTTTCCTAGGAATAACTACGAAAGATGAGATACTACTAGATTAAAATAAGTATCCTTACATGTGAGCCTATTATACTGATGAGAAGTGAACTTGATGAAAATAAAATGCTTAAAACTAACAGAGCTATATGAAGACTGATTTTTTTTCCAAGAAATGGAAGCATAAATACTTTGTTATTAATCCGAAATTTCATGATTAATATCAAGTAGTAACGTGGGCAAAATATTAGGAATAAATGAAAATTACCTTGTGTAACTGGAACCATGCACGGCAGCTAGCAACGCGAGACCACACTAGAAGACTATCGGTAGATATACCTGGTTTCAATTGTTGACCAAATGCCAGAACAACTTCGAAATGAGGACGTGATTGTTGATTTTGACGATATGAATTCAGATGAAATAAAAACTGATCATAGTCAAATATTTTTTCTCGCAACCGACGTCCAAGTTTTTTAGCCAAAATGTACTCCCCATCCACAGTTGGTACATACACAAACACAGCACATTTACATATTCTCTCAGCATAAATACTACCACGAATAACTGTCAGTATGATTCCCCGGACCATATTGTCTAACAAAAGGTCAACGTAAGCCTTATTAGCTACTGAGATTTGGTGTGGGATTTGCGCTTCAATTGGATCAGGAGCAGCAAGAGAGCTGATCTGTAAAACACATTAATTAAATGAATGAATAATACCTCATCAAATCTCCCATAGTAAATACAACAGCCATTTGGATTGGTAACAATTGTGTCTCTAACACGGATACTTAGATGTTGAATACGCACACCTAACTGATGATAATCTGGCTCCATAATGTCAGGTAACAACTGAACAGGTTGATTTATCGAACCAATCCTCGAAATAAAGCGGGTCGGAAGGGATAGGCCATTAGTTACAACGGCAGGATTGTTCGTAATTTGGCATTCAGTGTAACCTGATGCAGAAAGATTAAAACAATTATCTAAATCCATATCTTTATCACACTCGACACCTTGATTAACATTCATACCAGCAGGGTTGTAATAAATTTTGTGAGGGTTAAGATGCTGACTTTGTAGTATATAAGCAGGGCGATATTGACTGGATTGTATGTGATGAACACCATCACTTCTTCGGATCTAAAATAATGTAACAGTGAATAAGTTATTTAAGTAGATTGAAAACTGAAAAATCGCTGTCTAGGATAAAACACGTTTCAGTCTTTAGATAACATATGTATGGATAGGCAATTTTTAATGGTACGCATGTACAACATGGAGTTTAGCACATGGGTGCATCGGTTCAATTAGCGAAACCAAGCAGTACAGCAAGGTAAACACCAAATCGGTAAAGTAGTAGTTATTAAATGGTAGTAAGAAAAAATGCGGACAGCGAATATGATACAAAAAGGCATACTTAAAGCTTACAACTTAAGGGAAGACGAAGATTGAATGCGCCGGCGCCACTGTAGAGGATTCTGAGCTACAAAGGGTTTGTGCAAGTATATTCCCCTAGTTTGGGGAATCACTCCAATTCTACAAACGAAAGTATGACGTAGTTGTAACAAACTTTTATGTCGAAAACTAGCGTATTTAGCAGCAGCCAACTATTTTCGAGAAGCTGACGCCACCTGGAGATGTCAATTTTAGTAGTTTCGTCAGGTTCCACGCATCCAAGCGGCCTTAGTGTTGGGTGTTGACACATTGACTGAAAAGCAAAAGTGGTTGTTTTCCAAAATCACGCTTTAGTTACGTCTGATTAGTACAACTTAGTGAACAACTTAGGATGATGAGCAAATTAAAGACAAAAGACAAAGGAGATGACATTTAAGTATCGCCGCTAATTCTCATTACCTTGATATGAATATGAGATAATTAATAAGGGTATCTGTGACAATTTCACCAGTAAAGGGAATATGAGATGCGGAGCTCGTGAAAATATTATTGGTCACTACCCAGTAGACAAAGGCATGACTACTCGAACTAATTGACTTTAATCTATAACATGTGTGAATACTAGTGGTAACACCTGGTTGCACAAATTAAAGTACTTGAGCGAAACTCAAACCAATGACTTAATAGCCAAAAAATAAACACTTTAACCAATAAGTAAACGGACAGTTTTTCTAATTTCCATATTTGTGACATGGCTCAAGTACATGAGAGATTAGTTACAAATGGAGATACAGAACTCTCATTACATACTTTAATAATCCCAATAATGACTTAAAATTTTGGTAAAAAGCAAGTAAATGTTGTTAGGCACACATAAACATTATACTTACCAGAGCAAACCGATGAGAATTCGACTTGAGCCCTGACAACTTTTGTACAATCAAAGGAGGGCGTTTAGACAGAGGAATCGGAGAATTAATTTGTGGGCCAGTAGTACATGATCCATTCCACGAATTAAACCTACATGCTATTGGCATGCCATCAAATATCATACTAGCATTTCTGAATCGCGTTTGCTCGCCACAGAGACTCTGTTTTGCTAACAAAACGATACACTTTGAAAGGTTCTTCACAGTGCAAGTTATGACGTTCCTTGACCTCTTGAATATCAGGTAGCTTTGTTCAGTGCACAGCGCAGTCGTGTTTTCCACATTGGCCAGTCAGGTGTGTCAATACCTTCCCGATAACGCCCAGTAACAACAGCCCAGTCCTAAAACAATGGGGGTATTTGTGCAGCTATATACCTTAAAAATAGCAGCATCCTCTTCAGTCCATGTGTGTTTACTATGGTGCTTCCACGGGATCCTAAATATTCCTTTCTCCTTATCAATCCACTTTAGTCCTTCAATCCACCCATCATTAAGTCGACTTTCCAACCACGGCCGAAGCCTGACACGAATATCCATACACTGAAATAAATCTAAACACGAAGAATAATTAATTAATCAGGTGGTGAAAACAGAGTAAAATAAAATGTTATAACTACCATATCTATTTTTTCATTAAAAGTGAGGCTTATCAACAATCTACAACACAGTAAAAAACACGACAGCGGAAAACGAAAAAGAAAATGAAGATGAAACCGAAGCTACTACTGTCAAACCTTTTTGCGCGCTGATCTAATATCCAATATCTCTGTAGGGAGCTGGTTTAAACCATTTTGATTTCTTGGAGTTCGTATCTCTATGCTAAGGTAAGGTTCTGGGTCTTTGATATTGTCTGGTGTTGGAACTCTGGCTACTTTATTGTTTAATGCTATCCAGCTGTGTCAGCTGATTTGTATCAGGTATGGTTTGAGAGTGAATGCGTGTGTTCCAGATTTATAAGTTTACGAGAACCAGCAGCCGTCACATAACTATTGAGTTGGTTAACCGAATGTAAGGCACGGGTTGTAGAGTTATAATTCAGAGGTAAGGATATTTATAAATGTCCATTCGAGTGAGGCTAAACAATAAGAGATAATAAAAGTTAATGGATAGAAATAATAAGATGAATTGGGGAATAAGATGAACTAAGACGAGAATATTAACCAGTTGTGGTATCCATGGCAGTGATAAGCGTAGGGTGTAGGATGTATTAATGAGAAGCGGTCAACCTCTCTTTTAAGCAATCACTCAGGTAATGCCTGTTACCCCATATGGAGCATAGGCCTCCAACAATTATTCTCCGACCAACTCTGTCCTGAGCTTTCCTTTCCAGCCCTTCTCAAGAGCTCTTCATTCACTTCATGTTTGTCTCCAATTCCCGACGCAGTGTCTTCTTGGGTCTTTTCCTTTTCCTTTGACCTTCAGGATTTCATGTTAATGTTTGTTCTGTGACACAATTTGGTGGTTTCCTCAGTGTGTGTCCTATCCACCTCCAGCGTCATTTTTTGATTTCTTCCACGGCTGAAAGTTTATTTGTTCTCTGCCATAGGAGGTTACTGTTGATGCTGACTACTCAACAATGAACCTTAGGGTAGCAGTTTGGTCAATACACGATCAGTCCCTACGAAATCCGGCCTGTTGATCTCGAAGCTGAGAGTCGACTGGGTCTTTAATTCGGTTCAGTAACCCTCTGATGATTATTTTTCCTGATATCGAAAGAAAAGTGATGCCTCTGTAGTTTTCACAGTTGCTGAGATCTCCTTTATTCGATATCTTGATGAGACATCCTTCTTTCCAGTTTGCTGTCACTTGTTTTTTCTTTGAAATCTTTCTGAAGAGAATGTGGAGTATCTGTGCAGTTGCTTCCATATCTGCCTCCACTGCCTCAGCTGGTACGTTGTCTGGCCCTGACGACTTGCCACTCTCTATTTGTCGGATGGCCATTTTGATTTTTTCGACTGTTGATGGGTCGGTGTTCATGGAAAGATCAGTGGCTGCTGCTTTGATCACTGATGGTTTCAGTGGAACTGGTCTCCTTCAAGCAGTGGATGGAACTTCCAGGGTGCTTAAGTAACCGTCCTGCCGCCGCTCAAATGTACCTTGTGTCAATTGAAGTTACGACACTGAGTGAAGCATTCGAAATCGGGAACATCCATAATGACGAAGACTGAGGCTTATTTCAAGTGTTTACTAGTTAATAGGTGGTCCGTTGGTGTTTGTGTAGTTGTAAACTACTGCAGGCCTCAGGTAGTATTGTCTAAGACGTAATGGCTGAGTTATACAAGATTTTATTATCCACCATGAAGTTCACTTTCGCCTATCTGTAGCATGACGACAATCAATCGACAAAACGTAACCACTATTCATACATCTTTTGACTGAGTCCTGTGAGCCACCTCGTATCCGTCTCTTCACTTCTTAATGTCGTTTAGGGAGTGGGGGGATCAACGACGTAGTGTGTCTTAAGACAAAACCAAATGCAGGTCTTGTAGGTATGGAAGATGAGTTTAGAGGTAGGCGTGCTTAGCTGCTTTCGGATGAAGTTAGGCGTAACAGATGTTTCAATTACAACCCCTTTCTGATACTCGTCACTCGTAACACATGTGTCGGTTATCATGAGACCTTACTTTTGTTCAGTTGAATTATAGGAGGAGCGGTGATCACATGAATAGTAATTTTGTTTTTTTTCCTTTATAGGACAAAAAGCACAGAATGTTGCACTTCTGGATGTTGAATAGCAGCCGTGAAAATTGTGTTCAGTATTCCAGCTTTGTCAAGTCTTCATTGCGTGCACAATGTGTAGTTATACACAGCAACGCTTTGTCAGCGTAGATTAGTACTGACTGAATGGTTTCGTCAGGAGATCGATGATGAAAAGAAAGGAACTTAGAGGAACCAGGGTAATTCCTTCTGAAACTTCTGATATGGTTTATCTCAGGGTTGATTCTATTCTACTCACTTTTTGCCGGATTTCCGATCATGCAAATAACCCTGCAGCCATTAGAGTAACCAGTTAAAGAAAACAATATGTAGTTCTGTATTGAATGTTTTAGCGACGTCGATGAATGTTGTATTAACTGGAGATTTTCGGTTCCAATAGTCAGTCTAGATAGCCTGCGTGAGGGCGACACTCGAGGTGCAGGATTCAACTTTCACAAAGCCATGTTGCGCGTAATAAAGGATTTCATGTTAATTGATGAACTTCCGTATTTAATCATCCACTAAGCTTTCCAGTACTTTTAACAGTATTGAAACCAAAGCAGCTGATTTGTAGCTGGTCAATTTCCGCGTCCCCGTCCTTAAAATATTCAGAATGTATTGTTTTTTCTGCTCACCAAACATTTGTTTGCGACCTATGGAGTGCAGGAATAGATTTCCGCTCATTGCTTCATTACTATTAGACGAATGACATCGTATCCTGAACAAAACGACTTTGAAAAACTAGCCTCAGTATAAAGTGAATATGGCCTACGGTTGTGTCTGTGGTTGAGGTAAGGGTAATTTCGGTTCAGCTGTTTTGTGAATTGCGTCATAAAATGTCTACCATCGCTTCGTTGATAAAATTCCATCTGGTTTTCTAATGTTAAAAGTTTATTAGTTTGTCAGATTTCGCTGCTTCGTGAGTCGATATAAATGCTCCAGCATTTTCGGATTTTTTTCGGTGAGGTCGGAGTGGTACATTTTGTCTTATCACCTTTCACTTCTGAATTGTATCCATTTTGCAGTGCTAAGTTAAATTTCAAGCCGGATTTCTTGAATGGCGCTTTTATTTGTAGAAAGCTATTATTTTCAATTAAAGCAGCTGAACTGTGCATCTCCTTAGCTTAAAGGCTTTTCTGCTTAGCCTCCTCGTTGAGAGAAGGATGGCACTGGATGTATCTTCCAGAATAATCCTTTTGGTGGTTTTCAGATGCTCATTCAAAGACAGGGGCCACCATTTCTGTGACCACGTAGTATGATGTAGTTGAATTTTCATAGCTGCGTAGTTTACCTTGGTAAAGAATAGGTAATGAAGAGCTTTATCTCACCGTAACCACTCAGTGATGATAACGCTAAAAATGACTACGTGACTACTGTCACTTAAGCGAACTTATGTCTGAATGTTTCCATCATGGAGATGATCATTTTAATAGTAGGTAGTCCAAGCCTCATGATTCTACTGTGGTGATAAATAATCCCTGAATAAATAGTTGCATAGTTTTTCGACATTGATCCTGACCATGTTAGTTTGAGCAGACATGACTCATTGAAGGTGCTTGGTCAGGCATTACCACATATCACTACACGACTCATTGTGGGAAGCATCCCTCTCTAGTTTGTCAGCCTAGACGTTGCTATTCCATTGACGCTGTATTAACGATCAAATATAACTTCTCTTCCATCCTTCACTCATTCTTGGGAGTGGGTTTAATCGATCGAAGTTGCTCTGGTTATACAATAACGTAACTATGTTATGCACCGGTTGCACTTCACCCCCTATTAGCTCTGTCTTGTGTAGCTATCTGCTTACCCGAACAAACACACTTGTCGTTTGTGATGGCCACAAACTACTTGTTGATCTTTCTGTCTGGTGACATGCTTAGTGACGGTGCATCAAAATCGCCAACGATAGTTATCTAGTTGTACTAAAGGACAAGGTATTTGAAGTGTCTGGAATAATCACCTTTTGTCCATAAAGTCACTTGTAGAAAGATCGTATACGCTACCAATCAGTAGACTGCTTCATTCCCTGTAGTATGCTCCTTGTCAAATCTAAATAATGGAAAGTCCTCCATGCAGATTCTGTCGTCTGTGGCGCTTAGTCATAACCATATCTTCGCTGAGATTAGTATCCGAGGTTCTAGATGAGCACAAATGTGATTAAGTTCAGAGATCGTACTCCCCAGTCCCCTCACGCTACTAGGAATAACAGTTTGCTTTGCTCCATGTTTTCAGAGTAAGCAGTTCTAGGTAGTTCCTTAAAAGTTGAGAGGTGTCGTGATCATTTTCATGAAAACGAGCCCTGTCACGTAATTTTTTGAATATGGTGGTCCCTGGTTCTTGATGGTATGGGACCGCTAAGCGCTCAGTAGGGATTTATTAATGCGGAAGAACGGATAGGGGCATCGCTATCACGTTACGTGTCAGTTTCTAGAGTGACTATCTAGGCATGCTTCACAGCACTGAATGTAGCTGCGTATATTATGCTGCATACTCTATCTTTTTAGAAAGTATATGGTCAGATCTACCCTGCTCTGCAAAGGCAACCGCCACCATTCAAAAGAATCTGACATTTGTAGAGTGTGAAGGACGCAGTAACCTGGTTAAGTCTGTAGTGGTTAAGTTGACGAGTTAGCCATAGTCATTGATGTATGTCATGGACGTTTTATTCATCTAAAGTGCCATGTCCCAATTTCAGAATATCATTGAAGTGATCGAAACCATGTTCTCTGGATTCTTTCGTTTTCCTTTCCTTACTGGCCATGTTTCTCCGGTTTTTATCCGATAGGTTATTTAATGGTTCTTTTATTTAAATTAATGTGGTATATAAAAGAAACGCTATCCGGGTTACCAAAATTCTTACACCCAGGTATTTCTCAGTCTATGGTCAATCTGCTCTGATTTTTAGCCCCCAACCAGTGAAACGAAGAACGCTTGTATGATGAGCCAAAAATAGCAAACAATCTTTACCTTAACACATTCATTTATATGTCGGTTTCAGTACAACGGTTATGAATTATCAACTTAATGTAACAGGTACGTAAAAGTGGTACATTTTATCTGATACAATTAAAAGTCATTGAATGTAATACAGTGTGTTACTGAGACTGAATAAAATTGGTGCGATGAAAAGTTCACAAGCCAATTTTACAAAAATCACCACTTGCCTTATGTTCGATTTCTAAAAAGTTATATAATTGGGGAATTGAATTCCTTAGCAATGTCAATACAATCTTAATATTTATTGCCGTTCATCATACGCCGTACCCGATAGCCAGATACTTCGCTTCTGCTAACACTAGTTACCAAGCGGTTATGAGATAATCCTATATTAGTCAAGTTAATTTATGATGGCTTAGAAGGTAGTGGAGTCTTCGAATGTTATGTAAACACCGAATTTTGAACCATTATTAGACCATAACAATATTAATCTCATTCAAAAAGCTGGAATAAAAGACTCTACGTCATGATACAGTTTATAGTGAAGTGTGCCCGGATATATGACTAAGTTACGCTTGTCGTACAACCAGAGCCACCTCTATCGATCGGACCCACTCTTACGAATGAGAAGAAATCAGAAGGCACTGAAGGATGGAAGAGAAATTATATTTGATCGCAAACAGAGTTTCAATGGGATAGCAACGTCTAGGCTCGTCAAACTAGAGAGAGATGCTACCCACGGTGGTTCGAGTCATGATCTAGTGGTGATGTGTGACCGCGCGCCTCCAACTAGTCATGTCCGCTAAAACAAACATGGTCAGCATCAAGTGTCGAGAGCCTATGAAGCTATTTATTTTGGGGATTATTTACCTCTACAGCTCTCTCTTCCCCACCCTATTGGGTTCGTGAGGACCCTAAGACGTACCAGCCAAAGGATAAAACCAAATGCGTCAGACATAAGTAAACGTTTCTTCGATAGCTTACGATGTTGTGCAGGTTCTGAACGTCAGTCCCTACGCTATGGTGTCGTTGCATAAAATATTTGTACATAATAAATCCTTTTTCCTTCCACGTTCTTCTGTTTGTTTCCAAACAGCCTGGAAGTCGAAAAGAAAAAGGAAAATTTAAATCTGTGCATTTTGTATACAAAAAAATAATTGTTAGCTAAATGCGTCTATAAATAAACGTGTTGAACACCGACAACAAATAATGAAAGGCTTTTTTTAACACGAAATATTTATAAAATGCATACCGCAACTTTTAAAAAATAATAATAATGGTTTTATCGAATTTTTAGTTATTTTTGTTATTACTTTTTAAGACAACGAAAAATTGTCATACGTACATAGGTAGTGGGAATCGGGAGGAAATTAGTAGACATAGTATTCGTTTAGGTGTTCTGGAAATCGCACTTTTCTACCATAACGCGTAGCTTTTCGCGTTATGGAGCTCTTTGATACTTCCACTTGCGTGTTAGTCATTGCTTACGGCGTAATGACTTCGTTCATGTTCCGTTTCGCAGGTGTTGCAGCGAATTCGACACTAAAAGCTTTACCTTCTAGGTAGGCTGCTTTGAGGCGGTCAATGCTGACGTTATCCTCGTGGATATTCTTGTCAATCGTACAGTACTTTGTTTCCCGTTTAAGAACCTTGTATGGCCCTTCGTAAGTTGCGTCGAGAGATCGGCGTACAGCATCACGACGTACGGAAACGTGTGTACTATATTTTAAGGCCGGTTGGATAAAGGTGTCTGTCGATTGTTGTCGAGTTAGGACTGGCTCAACTGAACGCATAACATTTGTAAGCCGGTTTACGTAAGAATTCATATCCAGGTTTGCCAAAGTGGAAGCGGTTTCCACAAACTCACCTGGTAGTCGAAGAGTAGTTCCGTAGACTAATTTGGCGACACTACATCCAATATCTTCCTTCACTGTGCTGCGAATCCCTAGTAAAACTAGTGGTAAGGCGTCGATCCAGTGAGGGATGTTTGTAGCTGAAAGTGATGCTTTCAGTTGTCGATGGAATCTTTCTACCAAACCGTCACATTGTAGGTGGTAGGCAGTCGTCCTGAAACGCGTAGTTCCAAGAAGTTTGGTCAGAGCGTGGAACAATCCAGATTCAAACTGACGTTCACGGTCTGTCGTTATTATAGATGGATAACCAAAGTTGGCTACACATCGTTCGACGAAAGCGCAAGTAATCATTTCACTAGTGATGTCTTTGAGTGGAATCGCTTCTGGCCAGCGTGTGAATCGGTCCACGCATGTCAGAAGATATGAAAATCCATTTGATTCTGATAAAGGTCCTACCAAATTAAGGTGGATGTGGTCAAATCGAGCGTCAGAGGTTGAGAAAGTGCCTAGGGGGCATTTATTATGTTGAATTACTTTGTTCTTCTGACAGGCTATGCAAGTGCGCGCCCATTCATTGACATACTTATTCATCTTCGGCCAGCAGAATCTCTCAGTAATCAGTTTACTCGTAGCACGATCTCCAGGATGAGAAAGGTTGTGCAATGTGTGGAAGATGATTCGTCGATAACTCCGGGGACGACTGGATGGGCTGTACCTGTAGAAGAATCTCAAATCAAAGTGTTCTTACCTTTCCCAATTTTTTTAGTTTGGAGTTAGAGCATTGTTGCGGCTAGCTCGTGATGGAAATCGATGTCTCCACTTTGAAGTCGAGCTAGTTCAACAAGGTCGATGTCTTGGATACGATTCAAGAAATGTATTCTCGATAAGGCGTCGGCAACTACATTGTTAGCTCTCAATATATGTCGTATGTCAGTAGAGAATTGGGAGATATAGTCTAGACGATGCAACTCTCGTGGAGAGTACTTATCTGAAGATGACTTCATCGAAAAAGTTAGTGGTTTATGGTCGGTGAATATTGTAAATTCCCGGCCTTTGGTGGAATGTTGAAAATGTCGTACAGCACAGTACATGGCTAGTAGTTCACGTCCAAAAGTGCTGTATCTCGATTCACTATCGTTTAAACGCCTTGAGAAGAATGTTAAAGGCTGCCAAGCTTGGCCATTCCATCGTTGCAGAACTGCGCCAATGGCTAAGTCAGAAGCGTCGACTGCAATGCTAACGGGAGCTTCAGTATTGTAGTGTGCCAGCATAGTTACATTGGCTATTGCCTCTTTAGTTGCAACAAAGGCTTTCTTTGATTCTAAATCGATTGTGACCACCTTTTTATTCCCACGCAGCTGATCCGTTAGTGGTTTCACAATAGATGCACAGTTGGGGATAAATCGTCTGTAGAAACTTACCAACCCGTTGAAAGCTCGTAACTGCTTAGTGGTGGTTGGTTCTGGATACTCCAGAATTGCCGCCACCTTATGATTTTGAGGCTGTATACCATTCGCATCAATAGTATGCCCCAGAAAGTCAAACAAGGTTGTTCCGATTTGGCATTTCTGTATATTAATGGTAACTCTGCATTGCTTTAGTCTTCTAAAAGCTGTGTCTAGATGTTTCACATGTGTTTACTCGTCTAGGCTTGCTATCAAGCAGTCGTCGACATATGCATGGACATAATCAAGCCCGCGCAACACTTCGTCCATAAAACGCTTAAATGTTTGTGCTGCATTCCTCAAACCGAAGGGCATTCGGAGGAATTCGTAAAGACCGAATGGGGTTACAATGGCCGTTTTCGGTATGTCATTTTCGACCACCGGTATTTGATTGTACGCCTTTACTAGGTCGATTTTTGAAAATACTGTCATTTCCTTCAACGTGGCTGTTAGGTCATGGATGTATGGTAACGGGTAACTATCAGGCGTAGTTTGAGCGTTAAGAAGTCGGTAATCACCGGTAGGACGCCAATCATTGCTATCTTTCTTCGGGACCATATGTAATGGAGACGACCATGGGCTACTGGATGGGCGGATTATTCCCAGATCAATCATATGATCGAATTCGTTCTTCGCGATCCTTAATTATTCGGGTGCTAGTCGGCGTGCTGTGGAGAATACAAGTTGACCTGTAGTCATGATGTGATGTGTAACGTTGCTGGTTACACATGATAACTTCGACGTCGCTTATTCAGGTCCATATACTTGTCAAGTATTGGCTGAAATAAGGGCTAATTAAATGTCTAAAACAAAGAGGACATAAGCTACAACATGTAGCAGTGGTTCCACGCACGTATAGCTTTGTGTTGCCATCAACTAGCCTCTTCGGCTAGAGTCCACAAGTAAGTTGTAGTGGCTTAGTAAATCTATGCCTATGATAGGTATTTTCACATCGACGATGGTGAAAATCCAGTGTATGGGTTTGCGTGAGCCCACGTTCAAGTTGACATATTTTCTCCCATATGTGGCTATTTGTTTTCCGTCAGCTGCCAGTAGATCAAATACAGCTTCATGTTGGCGGTCAGATGAAGTTACAGGAAGGACGCTGATTTCTGCGCCAGTTTCGACTAGTTAGCGAACCTTCGTTATCATATCAGTGACGAATAACAGGCGGCTGTTTCCACTGGCTACGGTTGCCGCTATGCGTGCCGGAGGAATAGTTTCTCGACGCATCAACAGTAGGGTTTGTGTCTAGGGAAACAACAGGGATCTCTACACTTCTTTGAGTCCTTGCCATAAGTGTTGTGGTACCAACACCAATGTGGATTTTCCCTTCGTCGAGGTCGAGATGAGGATCTGTTGCGTGATGAACTTCGTCGTCGATGGATTGTTCGGTTGGCGTTGTTCGTGTAGATCGAGGAAACGAGAAAAGTGTATTGCACGATTTGGTTATTACGTTTTCGGTCTCAAGAGGTTTTTCTGTAACGGAATAAACCTCATTGTGGCGAATTCTGGTGATCTCCAGAATTCGATCAGCAGATGAAGCTAGTTCATCTACAGGGTTGTTGTTAAATGTTACCAATACTGCTTGCACTTGTTGTGGCAGTTTTGCTAGGAAGGGTTGACGGAAGTAATTTTCATCAAAAGTGCGTTGACCAATTACCTCTTTCATACGCGATAACATTTCGGTCGCTGAGCCGCTGCCAAGCTCAATACTGTGAAACAACTCATCAAGACGTTGTCTGTCGACAAATCTTCTCGTTTCAGAATTCGATCTTTTGAGCTGTTCGTATGGTTCTAGGCAGTCAGGACTAAAAAAAGAGGGGGATGATGTGCCTGTTCAATTCACGCGGAAGTGACCTTACAACCGCCAGAAATTGAACGCGTGGATCTGTCACACCGTGGTCTTGAAATTCCGCTTCTGCGTGGCAGAACCAAGCATCCTTTATTATCTACCCAAAGAGAAATGAGCTGAAAGCTTGGAGGCGTAGGGATTTTAATCCTAATAAGCTTAGGAGTCTGATCGCACATCATAAAAATAGTAATGTATGAAAATACAAAGATACTGTGAAAAATATGCGGAAAAAATATAAAGCACCAATAATACTCTGTTAAAAACTATAAAAACGAAACGAATTCACAGTAATGATCGTGTTCAGATCACTACTTGCTCACCAATGAAGTGTACCCGGATATATGACCAAGTTACGCTTGTCGTACAACCAGAGCCACCTCTATCGATCGGACCCACTCTTACGAATGAGAAGAAATCAGAAGGCACTGAAGGATGGAAGAGAAATTATATTTGATCGCAAACAGAGTTTCAATGGGATAGCAACGTCTAGGCTCGCAAACTAGAGAGAGATGCTACCCACGGTGGTTCGAGTCATGATCTAGTGGTGATGTGTGACCGCGCGCCTCCAACTAGTCATGTCCGCTAAAACAAACATGGTCAGCATCAGTGTCGAGAGCCTATGAAGCTATTTATTTTGGGAATTATTTACGGCTACAATAGTTTTACTACTGTTAACATGGTCATACAAAGTCTACAGCAGTGCAATAAATCGTACACACATTAGATAAACTTATACTTCTAGATAATATTGACTCCCAGCAGCAACACAAACTCTTCGCTTAGTCAATTTCAGAGCAGTTAGGAGGAGGAGTAATGAAATTTAGTGTGACAGTAGTACCAAGAACCCATCTTTCTTATCGGACAACCTTGTCAATATTTTAAAGATTACCTGATTTTCACCCAGGCATTCAACACAAACCCGCATATTTTAACTGTTTATCTGGCACGTGTTTCGGAGAGCCATAAACATGAGTGGTAGTATCGATTCTGTTTAGATTAAGATAATAAAACATCGTCGCAAAACAACTTCTTATTTCACAAATATCAAAAAGAATTAAGAAAGGTCGGAAATTATATGATATTGATTGCCATAGCAATATAAAAATCTGATCGGTCTTTTCTATAATCGATGTCTTCTAATAGTTGAAGTCGATTGGACTAAATAGGGTTTAATGGGATCAATCCGCAACTCCCTAAACACTCGCTCCACAGAAAGGGAATATAGAAATTTTTATTTCAAACTATGTCTGGGTTTTTGCTGACGGGGTCTGCAACAGAGTAAACGGAAAACATGCCTACATACTGTACAATCATAACGCTCACACATATTAGCTTCTCACTGCACTCCCACCTTATATTGTATGTTTGGGAGTTATCAGCTGTATCCAACTACTGTCACTTAGTACGTCATCTATGAAGCAAGGTGTAATGTAATTTTTGCCCACTAGACACGCTATGTAAATCTCAGTCACTTATAACACGATTCTATTTTCATGTGTGATTTCTTCACCATACTCAGGCTTCATATATATAAAATAAATCAGTAATGACCTTAAAAAATGACAGTAATGTTCGAAAAATGCAAAATCTGATTCCGAAAGCAGTATTTCAAACACCTGCTGAGCTAGAAAATCGATTCAGTCCGTAAGTTAGTTGATGTCATATTGGTAATCTGTAACAGATAAAATATAAAGGTCTATTGGCCAGTGATGGATTATGTGTATATAGAGTAAATATGTAGGTCTACAGCAATAACTCCAAATAAACAATCGAAGTATGTTGTTCCCCAGTCATTTGGTTTAAAGGACTTACGGTTGTACGCCTAGAGGCGAATTATCATTTACTCCAGCCACACACCAGATGGAGTAGCAGTTTATCCCACACACCCACCCTTATTCTAAATCAATGCATACAATAACGTCTGTTAAGTGGGAAATCTTTCACTTAATGATCTCTTTCAGTGCCTTTAATCACAACCTTCTAATAAGAATAACTTTCATACACCTCTTTTTAACTGTCCACTTATAGTTTCCTCTCTACATTTCTGACAAGCTCATCCTCATTAGCAGAGACGTCAAATACTATACTAAGTAGCAAGTGATTTGATATTGATTTATCTGATACAAGTACAAGATCACGGATCTGAAAGATTCTTCTCATCTATCACCATTTATCGCTCTCCAATAGGGTTATGATATATTATTTCAGCCATCGTTTTTAAAACGCATTTGAAATGTGCCTCACTTGCCACCATTTTTGAACGTCAGGGTTGTTTCAAGAACTATTTTTAGGGATCCCCTGTCCCACTTAAACAGATGTTACCTAAAATTTCTAGTGCCATCTGCAACTGGTTAAAACGGTCTGTCACTTGAAGTTTTCCCCACCACAATTCCAGGACTTTCAGAGTTTCGTCAATCTAGCTATTTGCCTTAACTATTGCTCTTTAAATTCGCTTTTAAGTCGTACGGACCTTTCCCAAACGACCTCCACGATGGCTAACATAGAAAGATTAAAGTCCCGCTCAATATCACATCCCATCAACTCCCCATGATTTGCTGTCAAAATCCTTCAAACACTTTTGCATCCCTACTTGGCTGACCACTGGGTTGTTGCTTCAACCAATGATTTGGTAATCCCCTGCAGTTTCCACGCCTCAAAATGTATGTTTTTGTAGTTTTTGTCAACAGTTTAACAAGTTAGACTTCCACAGATCATGCATTGCCTGTGGGTGTTAAACATTACTGAGTCGACTACCTTTTGTAGAATGAGCCTCACAACCGGACTTACCATATTCTGATCTAGTATGCATGCTATCTTGATCATCTCTTCTTGGAACGGTCATTAAACTCTAGCTAATTTTTGTTTCTACCTTTGAGGATATAATTATCTTGCCTCTTATCTTACTTAGTTTGATTAGGGTACTAACCACAGCAGTATCATGCACTTTTGGAGTATACGTCTGTTCTACCAATGATGGATCGCAGAGTCTGATGTATAAAGTTGCGTCGTTCAAATCTATATCCCCTGCTGAGTGGCATCGTAAATGTGAACTGTAATTTGTATGTATTATGACGTGACGCCTATGTGTTCGTTACTAGCACAGTCGGAGGATCTTGTGGTGGTTATGATCAGTGTAACTAGGCGCCTTACGTTCTATTTTACACTGCTTACGTCTAATGTTCTAAGTTTTTCGTGTCTCTTAATAGCAGTATTATCCTCGAATAAACTAGCATTCTTACAGTTTGTAGATGCAGTCACTATCTTTTTAGATCATTTTAATTAACCTGGATACTAGTTTGCTGGTAAGATCAAAATGAAATAAGTACAAGTTTAAGTAGCATTTTGTAAAGAATCATTTGGAAGAATATATCTCAATATGTAAAGATATAAATTTGTCAAAACAGCAACAATGGTATAAGGAGGACCAGATGCACGATGTATATCATAGTGAACTTATGCCGAACAATTGTTCGTTTTTTGTCTCTTGAAGTGTAAAGTGTGAAGCCTGTTTTGATAGAGGATAAAGCTGAAAATATTTAATTCCCACACAGTAGCTAAAGTGGAACAAAACTACAGTGCTGTTCTTAAGTGATTTTATAAATGACCTAGATCCAACTTTATCTAAAGAATATGAATATGAAGCTCCACTGGCCTGTCACTGTGAATCAGTTCCACCTAAGTGCCAAACGACATATTCTGTCTTGACTATGGAGTCCACTAAAAATGATTTAAAGAAAAAAGGCTGTTGATATTTCATGTAAGCATGCTGTTAGCCTATATAAAAAGTGGATTGCTAAGAGGTGTTGTAAGCCTTTATATATGTGAATAGTGCATCAGTGAACCCACTCAGTACGCGTAGTTACATAAACTATCTTTGTTGGATTGTTGGTACCTTAGGATCAACCAAATGTGAATCGTGTGTGCATATCATTATATATTATATTAATGAATTCCACACACAAATCGGATGCACGTAAATTAAGATGTCGATAAAAAGAATTATATAAGAATGTATCATTTAATTTGTATTGTGACTGGCAAGTGGAATCCAGGACGCGCGTTTCGTCCTATTTGGGACTCATCGGCTGGATGTACCTGCATCCCAATGTTGATGTTCACAGTGGGATTCGAACTCAGTCCGGTTCGTGTCATACGCCACCGCGTACACCACTAGACTACTGAGTCCAGACAGTCACGTTTGTGCAATGGGCGAATCGGTAGTAGAATGAACTTGTATATTCCCATTGATTTGTTATAGACTGAAGCTGGTCAGTCACTGTCTAGACTCAGTAGTCTAGTGGTGTACGCGGTGGCGTATGACGTCTGGCACTTGTTGATGAAAATTAGTAATATTCAGTCTCTAATACTGAATCTGGAAATGAGATTCCAGATGAGAAAAGAAAGTTAAGAATGAGATGGCGTTCACTAATTTACTAAAGAATATTGAACTCTGTTGTAAAAGACTGTGCTACGATGGTTTCGATATGAGCGATCCGCATCCAGTAGCATGATACAGATATTAATTACATCCCCAAATTCGGTGTGTAAAGTTTCTTTGGAAATGGTCAATTTGCATCTTTCCGTGGTATTCATGCTGGAAAAGATATATGAAAGATAAACGAGTGTAGCACACTTGTCTTAAGTAGTAACAAGTTTATCGTCCTTTGAACAAAACATTAAAAATATCTCGTTAGTCGTTTTGTTTTGGTGATCATAGAACAAGCGCGTTCCACGAATTTTAGGTTAAATATCTTATGCCTAAATTGGTTATGAAGTGGAGCGTCTCAACTTTGAAGTCCGTCTAATAAAGAATAGTTTAAGAGTTTGCGGTTATAAATGTACAGAGTTATACAATTGAGATGATTATCTGGTAGTTGGAAATTCTGACTATAGGTGAATAGGTCACTGAAGTTTTCTTAAGTCAGAAACATCCCAGCATTAAAGCCATCAGACTTAAAAGTACTTGCTAGTTGTAAGTTCATCTTCTTCTGGTGTTTTGTTGGATTTTGTCCAAAGTACTTTTAAAATCTGAAAACAGTAGACACTAGGAACTGTTAGCTTGGATGCTAATTTATGCAAGTCAGGTAGTTTGACAAGCACATAACCAGCCTACCGTCAGTTGACGAAGCACTACAACCCACGCGGGGATGCACCCCAGTAAACGAAGCACTACTTCAGCCCACATCCGATATTAACTCCCATACTCAAACAGCATGTACGACAGAATCGTCCCTCTCCAACGTGCCTAGTATTACCTCTCCAGTGAAGCAAGATGAAGCACTGGAAACTTCTGCCCAGGTCAGTCCAAATGTGAACGTCCTAGGTGGTGAGACAATGGTAATCTCACCCTTATCCACAGGATTGCATAAAGCTCGTTCTAATACATATGCGCGCATCAGAACCACAAATCGGAGAGAGAAGGTCAGTTCGAGAAGCGTGCAAAACCGTCCATTTGTCCCACTGAAGCCTCAGCATCCGACAAGAAGAAACATTAAGCCGAAGAAATGTTATACAGTCATTGACTTCTCAGTTCGTCCAAGAAGTCGCAACGTTACCGGCCTAATGACAACACATGCAAAAGAAGGATGCAGTGTTAATTTGGAAATGTAGAATAGATTATTTTTAAGTAGATACTGAAGTACTGTATCATTAATTATTTGCACCTCTACTCTAGAGTCTTTGTATTGAAGGCAGTTTTCTATGTTTCTAATCGGTGACGATTTAACCCCTAGTAACAGCGTGTGCAGCTTTTCAGAAAGTAAGGTAATAATCAGTATAGTGATGTTGCAAATAATTCAAGTAGATGATGATAGTCTGTATCACTATTTTGGCTGTGTTGGCTGCTATGACATCTGGACTTTCTGTTTACAATTTTATAGTATAATAATGGTCTAGTTATATTGTCGACAGTGAAGGCCGTATTCATGATTTCTCATGACTGCAGGGCTAAATTTCGTGTCCACGATGGCAAAGTGCCCATTAGTTTTTCACAGATACTGAGATGGTCATCACATTCTTGGTCACCATGAATAATTAGGTTTCCATCTTATGTTTTCAGCTGTTGATTTTGTCCTTAAAAATCTCCAGATTTATATGGAGTTATTACCTCTGGTAATTCTAATTACATACGTATTATCCTAGGTCAGGTACATACTGATATCATTGGGACATGAGAAGAAAAACCTACAAAAGCTTACGAAATTCAACGGCATATTTCTGCGTGTCTTCTAACAGTGGTGGGTATTAAAGTGATTTTGGAATCCCAGGATTTTGTTACTTCAAAGGCGAGTCTTTACTAAAACTTATTACTATCGGAGTTGCCCTGGTATGTGTCTTAGATCTTCCTCTTTTCCCCATGTATATTAATAACATGTGTAATGTCATATATTTTTGTAGGCCTTATTTAAATACTGATGGCCTAGAAGTAAGTTATAGGTTTAAGCCTGGTATACCAAATGACAGACAGACAGATACAACGCAGAACTTTGTACGTACGTACATCAGTTAAGGTTGCCACACCACATTAGCACAGAGACGCGACTGTCAGTTCAAATCCAAGAGTGATAACGATAATAGAAGTATTAGCAGTAATGCAGAAGATTAGGGAGCAAAGATATAATTCGAAAAGTATAATTCAGCGAGATAAATTTGAAAGGAGAAAGATAGAGAATTCAGAAGGTTAGATTTTGTGAGAACACAAAGAGTGGATGCATCTGCGCCATTGCAAACGATTCTGAGCCATGTCGTTCAAGGTCTCTAACCATTGGTGACTTTCGTCTTGCAGACCCCAACCACGCAGCCTACATCTACCAACATGACTTAGTCCACTTGTCAATGACTTCATCGATGAAGTATATCTAACATGAGGTATATCTAACATCCAAAAAGTCTCTGATAGTATATTGAGCTGGTGCAAGAAATGGTAGCTGCCATTTAATCGATAAGCGTGGTATTGTGCAATTTCAGGATGGTGGTATTAAACGAGTAATCTACCTGAACGAATACAAAATATAAACATTCAGTTCCATATAGGATATGAGTATATGTCATAGAAAGAACTTAAGGTTCACTAAATTTGCATCATCAATTGTATCCAAACCCAGATGACGAATAGGTTTTATTCTTTAAATTGTTTACATCAGGAAAGCTAAGCTTGCAATATACATGGTATTTGTGCATCTTACCTTGGAATATAACTCATCTATTTTCGCTAGTATGAATTACAATAACACCATCCGAATTAAAAACATTTTAAGAACTTTTATTTTACGATTATAAGGGTATGAATGTAATAAAAATTGCGCAGCCAGATATAGTTCGCTTTCTCTAGAACGATTATGGTGACGTTACCCAAAGAACAGCCTAAAGCTATTCCATATGGTAACTTGCATTCCAACTTTTTCAACCTTACACAATACGGTCTAAAAAACCTTGCTCAAATACTGCGTGCAAACAAATGTAAACACCAGTCGTGACATGACGTTTCATAGCACCCTACTATGGAGTAAGGTGTCACTGTTTGCTCTCTCCTGTGGCAATTTATAGAAATTTAAGCGCATGATTAATACATTTCTCGATACCAACGGAATTTAACAAAGTTTACCGGAGCTACCTGAAAATCCTGACACAATAAGCGATGGACTGCCTCGCATCTAGCGTATGTTTCTCACAACTTACGTCATACGCCTGTGCATGATAAACAACCTGGATTGCTTTCCTTCCCTCACTAATTCTAATGACCCATATAACATCCTCTTGATATTGAACAACCTGGTGAGTCTATGTCCTTTTATCCAAATATCACAGATTCCTCCTATTTACTAAATGTCTTTTACTACAGGTCTGTGCACGCCCGCTACATAAATACTGCTTACTCATACTCAGCAGCCTCCGAGTGAGTGATGGGCTACAAATTGAAGAAATACAGAGATACTTCACAAAAAAGACATTAGATATGAACTAAATTATACTACATGGTGTGATACTTTAGGCTTAGAGCCACTTTGGAAAAGGCGAGCTAAGCTCAACCTGATATTCAATTTCACTTTTGTGCACCGTTATCACATTCCTTCGACTTTATACTAAGACTCATCAAAGCGTCTAATTACGGTCTCAAAAATCACGCAAGAACGGTCCAAGCAAAACATTGTAAGGCTAGAATGTGATCTGATTTTTCGTACACAAATTCACTGCCTTTTGAAATAATGTAGCGGCAGAAATCTGTACTTTCGATACAACTGTTCACTTTATGCGAGCGACAAACCAACTATTTATGGGCCCCAAGTTACTGAATAAACTATCAGTTTATTCAAACTCTGGCATAACATTTGATGTTCTCGGCCGCTTAATGTGCAACATGTATATGTAAACTAGATACTACCAAGCAGTACTTGAAATAATATGAATCACTTCATATCCAGGACCTAAAGGTTTGTACCAAATCGTCCACGACTTAACACTTAACCTCGACTTAATCAGTACTGACTCATTACGGTTCTCAAGCTTAAAACACTTCAATTATGGGCATTCAGCTTGGAAAGATAGCAGATAAAAAAAGATTCTGGTCTAATACTAACTGTTTTACAACTGCTAGTTAACTTTCGTTTTCATTTAACATATTCTTCTATATCATCTCCCCAAACTTATGAGCTGCTTTCATAAGGAATCGGTCTTCTTTAAACCACCTACACCTAACACTGATTAGTAACGTACTTAATGCATCAACAACTCATCGCTGAAAACCACCTCACATAGATTCCACCACAGAAGAATATTCCCGTGTATGTGTTTGGTTGTTGTTCTTATCCAAGTTTCAAATACTCCTGACCTTATCGCATATTTGGATGTGTTCTACGACCCATTCAGTTGAATACTAGCCATTTCCTGGAATCATAACTCTATAGAGGGATGTGGATGGTTGTTTGTTGGAAGTGTACTGTTACACAATACATTCCTCGGGCACCAGAGTACTGCAAACTTTGCTGTCGTTGGCTTTGTTTATTAATTAATATCTTCATATAGTACGGATTTCTCAACAGTGACTGTTTGTCAAAACCCTTGTATCTACATAGACACATCATTCTGATTATGTCTGTAAAATGGTATGTTCCTATGTACAAAATGCCACTTGAGAATAAAGATATTGTTATTATTACTGCATATTTTCTTGCCTTTACATATACAGTTTTACTACTAACTTCATTTTTAACAAAAACAATGCATCAATTTACGGTTCAAATGAATAATACTATGAGATAAAACTGCTGGCTACAACGGGAGTTGTGTTTATCAGCTAATGTTTTCCTGCTTTTAGACAGTCCAATTTTAATTAGTCGTTATATCCCTTTCAGACTTACTACAGTCTGCATATACAATTTTATCGCTTGCTACAGTTCAGGATTTCATATTCTGCGACGCTCGTTTTCTGTACTTATATGTATACAAACATTTTCGCTCATATTATTCACATACCTGAACGTCCTACTACAATATTCCCTTATACCCCGGTCGTTTATTTACTGCATTTTAATTTGCTTAAGCATCATCTTGATCCTGATATAGTTAGATATACTTTTGTTGATCTTGTCCGTTAAAAATAGCTTGCTCCCGATTTCAAAAATAAACAACCAAATTATAAGTATTGTAGTTAAATACATTAACCGCTTTATCAGTATTATCTACTCTGAAATCATTTTCACAATTATGTCACCAGAAGTAAGTGTGAAGGGTTGTCCAGCTTATCTCGTACAGGCCTCCAATAAGTTTTTAAGTCAAAACTTTACATGGTGATGTGATCAATGGGTTAGAATATTTTCTCTATACGGCACTGAATGTGTGTGTGAGATCCTTGGTAAAAACTGAATAAAATTTATTTTTGAGCTTGGTCAGGCTATACACCTACTAAACCCAGTACCAAGCTCTGAATATTCTACAAATAAATCATGGCGCTTCGGTGCATTAGGGGAGAACCGAAATATTTCAAGCATGGACGAATTCTGAAGAGGATAAAGAAGCATCCGGCATAAAAATGTCTGAAATCAAACCGAAGTTTTTAAATTGTTGCAATTGGTGGTATACGCAACTAAAATAAGTAAGACATGAAAACTGCAAATCTCGGAACAATGTACATAGAGTTCTGTTATTTGTTTAATCGCTGTGTATCAAGTAAGAATTAATTCGACATACATACGGCGACGTCCATTACGTCCATGTAGCCTCCCACTACGGTACTGTTTGCAATTATCAAGGGATATATTTGAATCATGCATACTTAGGGTAGTCCATGGTGCAGTCGTCATAATAATTGAAAGTTAATAAATATAAAAAAGAGCTAAACCTGTAATCTCGCGATATATTGTCTAAGCGGTAAGTGGACACAGGTCAAGTGATTACCTCAAGTTGAAGTAGTTTTTAGAGTATCATAGAAAGAGAGACCAGGACTATAAATATGAGTAGAATCTTGATTAGATATTAGTCGGTTGCTTTTACTTGGCTTTGATATCAGTCGGTGTATGATGGACGTATGTCCACTGAAATCCACTTTTTAATCGCCGTCATTATGGGTGTGGTTAACGCCCAAAGGCAAAGGTTACGGTGTTATTAATGTACTTCTTATTGGTGTCAGAACTTCGTATTGCCAAGTTCTACCGAAGAGAGCATAATCTTTAATTGAACATATAAAGTTGAAGCCAATCTTCTTATATTAAGCAAGACGTTATGTTTCTTGGTTGTAAGCCTTCTTACTACTAAGCCTAGTCGTTCATTTGTATTCTTGACTGGGAATATACAAGTGAGAATTAAGACCTGCTATGTCATCTAGGAAACTAATTGGCAACAATCGGCAATTTTATCACTCATGAGGGCACTTCAGGAAGTGTGTGTTACTCTTGATCCATATTTTTGTTTCTTTAACGAAGCAACTATAATGCATGATTTCTCAAGAAATCTTTTTGTGTTAATAAGGTTTTACATACTGATGGTATTTTCAGCAGCTTAGTGGTGCGTTGTCTAATTGACATGCTTTAGGGAATTCACACAACCTACTGTAGAACTTAATTTCCGTTTGCTACTCAGTCTTCCTTGCCAGACTTCAAACTAAACGTTCTGGAGTCAGTTATGTTAGAGAATTTGAGTTTGGCAGTGGTTTTAAAGTTTCAAAGGTGTATTGTAAGGTGATGATAATACTGATGACTAATAATCCAAAGTTACATGAAATCAATATTTCCTAAAGGCAATATAGTGAGGTCATATCCTTTTTAACATGAGATTGAGTAAAGTCCGGTTAATGTTCGTCATTTGTTTAGTACACCTCCGTCTTCACGTTCTATTTAATTTGCAAATCTCTTTAAATTATCGAATAAAAACTAGAATGTTTATATAATAACAATCCACGATAACATTAATATCCAAATTCTGTAGATAAAATTGGCTCGCAAAATTTTTCTAAGACTCAAAGAGCATTTTTACTAACCAAAAGCCGAGTAATTTGCTTTCGAAAACCATTTATTTTAATATACAAGCCGAAGGGACCCATAATAAGTTTTAAACAATAGATTATTAACATTACAGTAGGACTATTCTGATTGCATATAACCATGGTTAAGCATAGGTGTGCAACACGGTTGGCCAGTTTTATAAAATTTTCAGTTTTACTGACATTTTGTATTAGCCTATCATTGTAAACTTTTAACGGCTGGTATTTAAGTCATTTCATTTTTCTGTTTATGTTAATTTAATACTACGATACAAACTGTGATATCACCACATCATGTAACCAGTACGATGGTATGATGAATATTTAAACAATTCAGGATGTAATCGGATGTGCATGGATTAACGTTACATGCTAAAACCAAACGAATTTAACAATCATGAACTGTTGATACGGTAAACATAACATAGTATTAGCGTTTAAAAACAGTATATTTATTTTAATGAACTTTCTACCTGACCCATACAAGTCATTATGTTATTTAAAAGCCGGAAAATCTAAATAATGAAGGAAAATGATTAATACTCTTTTTTAATATCTTAAAGAGCTGTAAAACAGACTACACTAACTGTGACCTACAATATTACCATAGCTAAAGTATTTTTGCAAATTTATGAAAAAAAACCGTGCACTTACTGCCCACACGGCAAGAGACTATATTCGGTTCAAATTTGGATAAAAATGATTGCATAAAACGAAAAAACGATGGATTTGGTGTTGTTGATATACTTGAAGTGTGCCCGGGTAGATGACCAAGTTACGCTTGTCGTACAACCAGAGCCACCTCTATCGATCGGACCCACTCTTACGAATGAGAAGAAATCAGAAGGCACTGAAGGATGGAAGAGAAATTATATTTGATCGCAAACAGAGTTTCAATGGGATAGCAACGTCTAGGCTCGTCAAACTAGAGAGAGATGCTACCCACGGTGGTTCGAGTCATGATCTAGTGGTGATGTGTGACCGCGCGCCTCCAACTAGTCATGTCCGCTAAAACAAACATGGTCAGCATCAGTGTCGAGAGCCTATGAAGCTATTTATTTTGGGAATTATTTACCGCTACATACGTTTGTAGCAGTAACCTTTGCATGTTTTGTTTATGGTAACAATTATCAGATTAAAATGTTTTTAAAATATTAGATATTATTTACTCAATACACTTATATAAACGTTAAACATATCGATATTGCACCTAAATTTGTAACCTTGGAACTTTCGAATACGCGTCGGTAGTTATTACGCTAAGAACTGTATTCGCTTTTCGTCCTAACTTGGAATATACATTAATTGTTGACCGTATTTTGTTGGTGTTAGCCAAATTGATAATAAAACACATGGTGCTATAATAGAACCACATGGTTTACTTAGAACACTAAATTTATTATGTCCCCGTCCACTCGCATTGTTCCTAGACCTTTAATATCATCAGTTTCTAAAGAATATTGTGTATTATTGACTTTTGACTGCCGATACTCATGTGCTCGCCACCAACGTTTGACTACAAGTAATGGGATTCGAATACAGTAATTCGCATCTGTCAATCGGAATAATATTTCAACATACATGATGTTGATAAGATAAATCGAGCATCAGTAAGATCAAAATAAGCAGCTTTTCCAGTATGTTATCGACCGACTCATCGTCACATTACCAGACATACACACTTAATGGCACTTAATCAGTATACTGTCAAGATGAAGGATGAATTTTAACGTGTCCGTTCATAAATTTTAAAGTGACACACTTCTATAGCAAGGTGTCGTTATTTTCTATGCAAATCACTTGACATCAACTCCAGTAGTAGCATTCTTGGGTACAGTGTGCCTAATTAAGATTTTTATGTAATGCATATTTTCCTACAGTCACCAACTAAGAAGTTTATATATCATATGGCATTATAAAAAAGCATTCGGTTAATAAATATTTACGAATTGGAATGTATCAATGGTTATAGAAGAGAGTAGATAATGCATCTAACACCTTAGTTTTGATGCTTTTAATGGAAACGTAGATATTAAGTTTAAGCTACCTACCAAGTAACTGCTATTTATTAATATCCAAAAAGGGGAAATACATCTTGGAAGGATTTTCAACTAAGTGGATATGAATACAGCTTGTTCAAGCTAACAACATGATGAATAACGACCGAATTTACTTCCATTTTTAAAAATTGACCAAAATATTTTAACTGAAGTAATGTGATGTTTGGCGAAATACTATGATGACTAATTTGTGATTTTGAAACGTACACACTGCAAACTTAGACTTCCATTTTGTTAAGGAACAATTTGGTTAATTCAAACTCAACATTGAGTTTTAAGCCCTATCAGTGTCAATTCTTCAATATATAATGTGTCGTTAGATAACAATCATTACTTTAAGAAGACAACCGTCGATGTTGATCGCGAAGTTGTTATATCGGTTTCTAGTATTGTTCGTAAGCAGCCAGTAATATCCGTAACTAACCGTTTCGTGTACCAAATAGAGGATAAATTACATTAAAAGCTTTATTTGGTTTTGAGGGTACTGTTGATATATGTAATTTTTGTACAAATAAATATGCATTACGAAGGCTAAATTATTTTCATTAGCACTTAAGGTTGATAGATAATCTAGCTGTAACTGTTCTAGACTAATAAACCTTGCGTAATCACTTGACAGATAGTGATAGTACAGTTTTATGACTCATGGGATTTGACCAACTAACATTAGTCGAGTCAAACTCGACGTCGGTATAAGTCTGTATGTAAGTTTAGCCAGTTGAGCTAAGTTAAAACAAAACGTGTTTTTCGAGGAGTTATTTTCCCATGTCCGATATCAAAGGTCTAAGACAAAACCACCGTATCGCTAAATACGTTAAATATTGGGAGTAAGCTATACGATACGCGACGGTTACAAATATCTACCAGCAGAAGGAAATAACCCAATAGTTAGAATAAATGAACTGATTATAATAATTCAACAACCATTAATTACAGAAACGGATGAAAGTTATCAAATTTTGCTGGAACCCATTTTGATCGTAACGATCTTTTGGAACATGACGTAAGATTTCGTCAATTTCCTTTTAAGATCAATATTTCCTTCCCCAGCCAATGTTTAGTTTTTTGCATACTCAAGGCACGAAAACAGAAAAACCCGTATATCTCACAAAAATTGACGTGGACTTTTGCAATTAACTGTGCACGCGGAGTAAACTGTCAATAATATCTTTCTCTCTTCTAACGTCCACTGTTATACAGGATATCCACAACCCATAAGTATAACAAATCAGGATACTTTGGTGCATTCATAATGCTAAAAATGCATTTACGTTTTGTAGTCTTAGGTGGGTATACTTACAGTAGACGTAACAAGTATACATAACTCGGTTGGAATTAGCAAAGGCTTGTACTTAGCTCCTATGTACTTTATAGGAAGTTAGATATAAATGATCCAAACATGAATTCGACAACTCTCACTGCTTAGTACGACCTGAAGAGTTACAAGACATCAAGTGCAGCGCAGTCAACTTCGTTGTTTGGGGAACATGAACGCAATTAGTAAACCTGTCTACCACTTGCACTATACCTGTGGTATTTAGAAATCAGTCAGTTACATTCATTTCGCTCTACTGTGAATTAACGTCGATCCACCCTCCGTATTTATGGGTGGTATAAATTTTTCAGATTAAGGTTTTTAAAGCAGTCTACCCACATAGTCAATGTGTATAGGTCTATATTTTTTGCCTCACCTTAATGAGCCTTCACATTTGACTTGATTTTCTTCGCTTTGTTGATCACGTCATCTTCATGTGATGATACTTATAAAATAAGGCTATTTTCGACCACTAATAGTAAATATTTTAATCATGCCTGATAGTAAATGACTTATTTTTCAAATAAAATAATACGGAGACCCTAATAGCCAAATTAAAGATTTTTTGGGTCATAAGATATTTTGGTGACTATTACTTTCTAATAATTGGTCTGAAACCGCCTCGCTGTTAAACACTGTTGAGTAAAATAGTGTACTAATACGCCATAAAGACATTCGGGCTTAAGCTAGTTAGTCGAATTATAAACTAATGCCATTTACTTATTTCGGAAGTGAATGCTACGTGTATCAGCACTGTACTCTTTAATAGCCGATGTAAATACCATTCCGTGTGAGTGACTAACCATGAATTTCGTCATGGTCTACCTAAAATGGGGCAATGCTTAGGAATTTTCGTACCCTTTCTCATATCTCAAGAATGTTTATGCATGACAAAAACATTAAAGAAACAGTTCTTAGTAGATCGTTGGTAGGTAGGTTGTGAAATTAAACCACTAAATTTTATTTAAAACAGCATATACTCATCATAATGCAAGACCTTCGACATACTAAACAATCGATTTCATGACCGTTATAATTGGATATATCCTGTAGCTAACAAGAAAAATGTCTTCAGATTGAGGTTTCTGAGCGGCTTCATATTTTGAAGGACGCTTCACTTTACAGCCAATAATAATCTGTTAGGTTGGGCTAAAGCACACTATGAATGGTTAAGGGAGGGTTCTTGGAAAGCTAATGGTACTAAATTCAGGCCTCCAGACTATCTAGTGATGGGCATATTAAAAAAGGCACTTTGTTACTTGGGCAGTAAGGAACATACAACACGATGGACGATTGACCGAAATTACAAGATAACATAATCATGTGATTTCATCTACATACGAAAACTAGGTCAAATGAACTGTTTTCTTCTACTTGCAGATCTTATGAAATAAACAAAAATTATGTATATTGTTTGAATCGTTACTAAAACAGATTTGGCATTACAATTGATTGCATGGATCCCTTTGTTTGGGATGGCGATATGGATGGCTTCGGATGACAAGGAATGTTAGGTGAGCCATTTTCTTATTTGCCATTTTGTCTCTCCAGGATTACCAGTTGCATTAATAAGCCTACTAGATTTCAGTAAGGTCTGGTTATGACGGAAGAGAGAATGTAGTCATCTCTTGTTTTCTTGGACGTTGCAATTATACTCAAGAGACTATGCTAATAAATGCCAAAGTCATGCAAACTCTCGTAATGTTAGGTTTTTATTACGGACTTAGCACAATCCATTACGAGCTGTTAGAATGCTTTTATTTTCTAACTATTGGGAATGGTGCAACTGTACATAATACATTTCCTCGGGCTAGACATTAATCGTTTTTAGATTTTCCAAAAAATGTTTACGGCTAGGTTATGTGCCACTGCCTCATCACATTGACTGAATTTCTTTTTCAGGTTTGGTATCACATGTAAACCTGATGGATGCTCTTATCCATCCCCATCGACAGGTCAACAACTTTAACTACTTTACTCTGAGTCGACGAAGTTGCTCGCGTAATAGTGCCTCAGAATCTGATGCAATAATTGAGGATACTCCAGACTCTCCTGTGGAAATCACTGATTACTCAAGTCAACCACCTGATATTGGTCGAACGGTGATAATTAATCATGACGGCTGTGAGATTTCCCTCTGTGATGCACAAAAAGTGAACAGACGAGTGGTTTGTTTTCTACATCAAAAGTGAGTTCTAATTGCTTCTTATTGAGTTTCAGTCCTGAGTGTGATCCTGATGAATATCCTTTTCATGCCGTAACTTATGGCGAGTCAGAAGGTTGTTGGGGACTTCCTTACAACGTGAGTTTCCCTATTCCGCTGACTTTACTTAAGGATCACAATTACGCATCATATGAATCAAATCCGTGTCATACAGGACCGCCTGAATCTGATGATCGGTTGTCTCTTCTTGCAAAATTAGCATTAGCCAAGGATGACAGCACAGAAAAGCTAGGAGAAAAGGTATCCAGTACACTTCAGTCTACTCTTCAAAGTAACTGGATTAATAAGGAAAATTCCACGGTTGCATCAGCTACGAAATCCTTGGGTCTAATTGAATTAAACCCATTAAACACATCAAACAAACGTGTTTCATCCAACTCCGAACATTTTTCTACTCCCACTTATGGGCAGTCTCTAGTCACAATGGCAAGCCACGTTCCTCCCATGTCTAGTCGAACGATTTTGCTCTCGACTACCAGCGGGAATGTAAATCCTCCTCTGCAGATTCATCGAGTTAGCTCATCTCTCACTCCGCATGTTGTCTTACGGACTGGATTACCGGGTCTTCAGATTTCTACGACTGCTGCGCGCCAAGTTACGACTGAAAGTGGTGAACCTGTTCGATGCATTTGTGGGGACACAAATGTGGATGGCTATCTCGTCCAGTGTAATCAGTGCAGGTAAGGACTTTTTGTCATAGTTTTCTAAACTTAACTAATTTTTAGGATTTGGCACCATAGTGAATGTATTTCGTCTGCCAGCAAAAGTCACTTATCAACTCCGTATGTTTGCGAATTATGCCAAACACATCCAAAGGCCATTACTATTCAGCGCCCTCATTTAACCACTTTTAGCAGTGTTGGATCGACTACAAATTCTAGTATTCGAATTTCCCGTACTTCTATTGCAACAAATACACCTCCAGGACGTATTTTCTTGAATGCTTTTGGAGGTGCAACTCCTCGACATGTGCATGTTTGTATTCCACCAAATCAAGGAGTATCTGGTGTACAATGTGGTGAATTCAGTTTAGTCTCTGGTATGTCTTCGACAGAGAATAGTTCTGTTGCAGCTCACCCTTCAAATCGTTCCCCATGTGGTCGGTCTGTAAGGAGCTCTAAGAGAAAACAAAATCTGTTGACACGTAAGGACGTTTTTTCTATCGCTTATTGCTTTAAACAACGCAAATAAAGTAACCGTTTATTTTTCCACTGTTTAAGTGCTATAAGCTATATTTACGTACTCAGATTTGTGCACCTAAACTTATCGCTATTGGAATTTCAATGGCATGAGTAGAATCGTTAGTTTTTGATAGCCTTTTATCTCGTAAAACATATGCTTTAATATTGGGTTTGCACATTATTTAGTGTCTAGTGACTGTTAGTTGAGTCCATGCCATTAGTTACGCCTATTTTGTGTCGTAGTTGTGGTGTAAGCACGGCAAACATTTAAATGAAACAAAGCATATTTTGTTCAACCTGGTGCGTATGTCACAACTTTTAAGCACTAAATTTTTAACAGCCAAATTGGACCAAATGTAAACAAATAATATACTTTCCACTTAATTTTTAGGTGATAGTGGAATTCAGACTGGTAGGAAAATTAATCTAGCATTGGTGTAATATATTAGGATGTGTAACATAAAGATAATATGGACTGAAACCCTTGTAAATCAAGCCGAAGTACTACTAGGAACAGTTTTATTAATCTTATTATTTCGTTTTCCATTGTCCTGAGCCTTAATATTCACACAGTTTGTAGTTCATTCTCTTCTGAACCATATTCTCCAATATATGCTGTTCCTCGCGGTGATTGATGTTACTGTTGATTCGGTACTAGGTATCTGTCTTGCCGTGTTGTTGTGGCATGGCAACTTAAGTTGGTGCACATCTGTCAGCCTCTGTGTTGATTGTGATTAGCATCGTTTTCTTTATTTCCTAAAGACTCGATGCTTATCGCAGCAACGTCTACGCGTGCTTTAGCACTATTCACTACAGACTTCCTATTTTCGAACTTTTTGCAGTGGTGGTATTTTGTACCAGTCATTGATTTTATGATAATAACTACTGTGTCTTCATACAAGCTTGTACAAAATACAGTGGCGTCAACATACACTCCTTAGTCTTATACTTTTCAAAACTCAATAAAGTGATTGATGTGTTATGACTTTGTATGAAGCTACTGTTTAGAGCATATTATTACGACTCACTTGCTATTTTTTTTCAATTAATTACATTCTATGACTACTGCATTTTCCTACAGTTACTGGTGGATCGTGCTCAGCAAATTCAGGCATCGAAGGATTTTCAAGCTCATCTCCGGTTTTGGACGATTTTGAAGATCTGTCTAACATTCGACCATCTTATACTAGTGATTCAAAGAGTTGCTTCGTAGAAAGTTCGTTAGACTCTGCATACCAAACTCAAGGAAGTTATTCAACTCTTGCGTCTGATAATAAAACACAAATTCGTCATAACAGCATTGTACACCGTCTAATTGCAGATTGCACAAGCAGTAAAGTACAAAGTTCGTATACCCAGGTAAATGAAGTATACCACACCTCCCCTCCGTGTTCAACATCTGACTCTATACTATCTCCTTCATCAGACGTTTATGAAGAAGCCCAAACTCTACACCTTTCAAGTCGTCTTTGTAAAAAGCTTGATCTAATGTTTCCTTTACTTACTGGCATGACGGCAGATTTTGGTGATACAGATGGTATCTCTAATGAAGAGATTCCTTCTAATCTTGAGAGCTTGCTTCGATATCAGGTTTTCAGTTTCGACTTTAATCGCAGGGTAAGAAATTTTTATTACGTATGGTATTCTTAAGCATTTTGTTTATTAACATTGTCTGCTTCGCTATTGTTATTACTTGATATAAAATTAAAATTCACTTTTCAGGGTTTAATAGCAAATGAAGATATTTGTCCTCGTACGCCAATTATTGAATACCGTGGTAACTGTTTGTTGCTTAGTGAATACAGTGACATGTACGATTATCGTAAGCAGTAAGTAATTGTGTTTCTTCTTTAGTTATTTTCTTCCAGTTACAATCCATTTGTTCTGTTTTACAAATCTTTGCCAAAGTTGCCTATCTGCGTTGACGCTCGCAAGTATGGCAATGAAGCACGCTATATACGTCGGTCGTGTACGCCTAATTCTGAGGTAACTTGTTTTGATAAAATTGTGCTTTACTCTTTAGTTCTTATTAGAGTAGTAATTGTTCTAATAATTCAATCTTAGGCTGCCTGAGATAATGTTGATTTGTGGTTTTATTAGGATAAATGGTACTACACTATTCTCGCTTGATTACTGTTTTATTTTAAAAGCGAACTTTTGTAAATTTTGGTCAGATACAGTATCAAAATCTGTATTTTATTCCGACATGAAAAACAAACGAGAAATAGTTCATTTCATAGCATCACATGACATAAACACGAGTATGCATGCTCTGATTATGTGACTCACTTAAAGACTCAGTAATTTCCATAAATTGGTTAGTAAATATATTAATATTTTTAGTTGTGAAAAGTGTTCACAATCAAAGCTGTACAGCAAGATTTTGCGGAAGTAATATCGTTCTTTAGACTGACTTACAGCGTTTCTCCATATTGGCATTAGATTTTAGCCTGTAATGTGTTTATTGGTTATTTTGATATAGTCCCTCATCTATTCTCGACAACTTTTTCACTGTAGTGATGACAGTTGACAACTTCAACCGTTAGGCATTCGTACTAGATCCTGCGCTTTCCATGATTGACTGGGTGACACTTACATACCATTTCCATTTCTCCAAAATAAGTATCCTGTAAAATAACAACTGTCCGTTTTTCATCTGCTGTCAGTTATTTTTCCGCTTGGTGCCTTCTAAATTGTCTGAGAGCAAGTTTTTGTTTTTTACTAGGTCCGCCACTGCATTTCCTTTTCAAACGATTCACATAATGGACCTGTACCTCACCTTCGTCTTGTCGTTGTTGCATCACGGCTTATTCCGAAGTCTTCTGAAATAACTCTTCCTTTTGACTTTGATTATACCGCTTGCCGATATCTTGTTAAGTGTGCATGCATTCTTAAAGGTTGCCCTGTTACCCGTTGGTTCCAAAGAATGAATCAATTAAGCAATCCTTTACGTAGTTCAACTCGTCATTCCTTAGTATGCACTCGCAAATTACCACATTCACCTCGTTCATATGGAATTAATGGTTATTCTCGAGGCCTTAGTTTATCTCATAATTCTCAGTTAAATTACGACGAAAAGGACGCAGACGAACAGTCGACAGTATGTTCCAAATCCCCAATAAATAACAACGTGAAAAACTTCAATGTTAGTCGAACAAGTCGTCACCTTATTTCAAATGAGTAAGTGTCTTATTTTTGAACTTATATGTCAGCAGTTTTCTTGATAAACAGTCTAACTTATTCCCAGTGAGATTTATTTTCGTTCCTTTTTCACTAAGTCTGTATATATTTGGCTACTTTAGAGTTAAAGCGATTGACTTTAAGTTGTTTCCGACTCATTCCGTGTAAAAGTGGGTACAGCGTTCATAATATTAGATGTTTAAACCAGTTGACATAGCAAAAGTGGGTTCAAAATGAGTAATGGTCCAGACAGACAGATACAACGTAGGACCAGGCACATAAGTGCATCGGTCCAAGTTGCCACACCTCAACAGCATAGCAAGATGATCACCAAATTCATAGAATCAGTTACTTTAATGGTAGTAATAATATATAAAAGGAAGATTACATATAAGGATATAATATGTAGAGAGAGAGAAAAACAATTAGTTTGTAGAAAGAAAGGTAGAGTAATCTTAGTCTCAAGGTGTACGTGAAGACAGAGAATGTATACACCTACGCCATTGTGATCGATTCTGATCCATGTCACCAAGAGTCTCCAACCACTGGGTACGGCAGTCACGCGGACCCCAACCAGGTAGTCGACATCTACCAATGTGGCTCAGACCAGAAGTTAGTGACTTCAACGACTGATGCCACGTTTTGGTTTGGCCGCCCCTAACCCTTTTCCAACCCACCCCAATACTAGTCATCATTGAGCGACGTGGTAACCGGTGTTCGGACATACGTAACACATGCCCCAACCATCTCAGTCGATGAAGTTTCATAACCTCATCAACAGATTTACCATTATTCCCTAACACCCTTCGTCTAACCTCATTATTAGTTACCCGGAGATCCCATCAGGTACGAGATATATTTCTAAGACATCTGTGATCAAATGCTAGTAACCTACGAGTGTCTTCTACCCTTAATGGCCATGTTTCACAGCCGTAAAGTAGAACAGGACTAACTGCTGTGCAATATACTCGTCCTTTAGTTAATAGACGGATATCACGCCTACGCCATAGATGACGTAAGTGAATAATGGTCCAAAAACCTGAGGACTGAGCTTCTACCTAGTACTAAGGATAATTCTTTAAAGTAATATCTAGCAAACATCTTTTGTTTCAGTCAGTGTAATTGTAGACAATGAAAGTCCGAAATGACGTTTATGAATAGTTTTAATTCGTGTTTGAAAAAGCCAAGTGCGAGACTCAATTTATGACTAGATGACCTAGGCATTTAATTTAGTCATTTCGTTACTGTGTTAATTCCGATTCCACATTTTTCATGCACAGTAACTTATCAAATTTATTAGTCCTTGCGAAACAATGTAATTCAGTTCCTCTTTCATGATAGGTGCGTCGACGCTTAAACTCAACCTTGCTTTGTTTTAGAAAGCTGCATGTCCACATTTTATCGAAAGGGCAGTCTTATATTTCAGAAGGTGGTAAATATTCCTACATTTTTATTGATACTTTCTTGACTCTAACTAAATTTGTGGCTAAGAAATATGATGTATTATTGTCAGTTCGTTATATTCTCACATTTGAAGCTCTTGATTTATTGACAGAAGTTAGGCTATGCTGTACGAACGGCTTTCTGCTATTTTTAAAATAGTCAAAAGATTTCAATCAATTTCAGCGAGTTAGAAAATAAGTTAGATTAATGAATGATTTATACTAGAAAATAAAAGAAATTAAAAACAACATGATTTTCGCATGGATGGTAAGTTTCTCTTGTTTTAGTATATGGTCTTAAACGGAATGACTTGAACATTTTATTTTGTGACCCCTTACATGAACGTAATGTTGTAATCTCAACTACACAGAGCCAATCATCGAAACGTACTACTGTAGTGGGATCAACAAAGTGATGGTGGTGTATATCTGTTTCATGATTGTATCTGAGTCTACAAAGACATTTGTAAGTACTCTAGTCGTCTGAGTAAATCTTTGTTTTCGGTTGAATGTACAATATGAGACCATTATTTTGATATTAACAGTTAAAAATGGTATTTCTGTAAATCAGAAAGTTTATGAATCGTAAATCTACTTAGTTTTCATTTCACTCATCTTGTTTTCTGGACTAAAATATGATAGTTTTCTGAAGGTCATTTTAAAAATCGGTATAATGTAGTCTCACTGACAGTATTACTCTCACAAAAACTTCACAAGGATGATTGGAATACAAAGTTATGCTATTGAAATTGGTACATCAACTAATGTTCAGTTAACCGTCAAAATACCTTTTAACAGTACATGAATACTTTATTCGATTACAAATAGATTAGTTGCCATTCTTATAGTCACTTCTACGTCTTTTTCAACTATATATCGAACTAGTCAAAATCAAGTAAACTGAAGTCACTAAACTACTAACTTTTGAGTTTTCAAATATCAATTCTGTATTAAATCTAGTTTGGAATCTAGTCCTTTTACTAAAATCAGGAATAAGTTATTCGTCGTTGCAACATTTCTTAACTTTTATTTACGTGCTTGTAACGTTGAGCGTTCCTAAGATAGCCATTTAAAAAGCTGCTTGGTTCCAATTTCACAACTATAATTGTTGAGTGGTTTTTTATTGTCCAGTATCAAGCTGATGTTTAGTTTTTTGTAACTGTTACTTGTATAGGCGAACTTCGGTGTTAAACCAAACAACATCTAGCCTTAGTGTTCGTGGTTTTCTGAAAAACACGGGCATTTCGTATGGGGTCCGTAAAACTAGTCATCGGAGAGGTCGTGGTCGAGGACGGTTGAGAAGTTCTTCTCTCGGTGTTCATACGAAACGTGGAACAAAACGAGTTTCTTCTAAAATGATGTGTCGTAGTAAACTCAATTCTAAGCGCCCTCTAAAAACGACCAGAAAACGTCGTTCACAACGTACGGCATCCTATTTCCATAGTAACCAACACCCAACGAAATCACCTGATAATAACATGAATGTCGAAAGAAAGACAGATGTGCGCGATTTTTCCAGTAAAAATGGCTGCTCTTATGATGCTGAGCGTATAAATGGGATGCGATCGGTTCCTGTTAAAACGAGTGATGACTTCTCACTAAAATCACCAAACATATACAATCAAGAAGTTACTGATAATAAAGATGTTGACTCAAAATTACGTAACGAGCTATTAGAAGATGACTTAGATGCTGACACCGAACCTGAATATGATGTTCAACCAGAAAAGTTTACTGATAAATCAGTTTGCCAAAAATATACACGGCCTAATTTACGTCAGGACTGTGGTATTTCTAAGGTGACAGTAGATGCAAATAGTCATTCAAAATCACCTGACATAGGAAATGTGAAAGTTGAAGCTCATGAAGATAATTCTTCAAAGCGTAAATCTGTAAGTGTTTTTTCCAAACAACTTTAGTTTTTAATTGATTAGTGATGTTCGCATGAATTTACTTATTGTATGCCACAAAATATAACATTTCAGAAATTTATTAAATCTTCTATCTAAGAGACGTAAACTTTGGATACTTTCTATGTATTATCAACGTAGTAAATAGACAATTTTTAGACAAATAAGAGTAGTCATATTTCATCTTTTGTACCATGAGTATGTGGATGTGGAATGAATGAATTTCTAGATGGCCTAAATTATTTTAGTGTGCTGGCCATCATATTTCACCAGTTATCATATTCTGCGATTCAGAAATTAGTTAACTTTTACTAAAAGATCACATAAATCGCATTTACAGAATGCAAAAATACTTTTCGCTAGGGTATATATGTTAACTCACGTTACTGACTTAGCTATGCAGTCATCATGGTTAATAGTGTCACTTTATCAATGAGATGGGTGTAAACGTGATTAGTTTTTTACTGGAACATAATCAAGTCATTTTGCCTATCGTAATGCGTATCCTGATTTCAAATTTATTTGTTAGATGAGATCTGAATTTCGACTTGCTGAGGTCTATACATATAAGTTGATCCCAAAGACGCCAATATATTTTGCACGATATTTTCTGATTATGATGTTTGTCAACGGCGAATAGGAATTCATCAAGTTTCCATATTTAAAGCATTCATTCAAACTGTTGTCAGCGTATGCATCTATTTAACCAACACATCATAAATAGCTGCCTCAATTTCAAAAGAATATAAAACACAACAAGTAGAGCTGTTGCGCGCATGCATCTAATTCTTAAGATTTGTTGAATCCAGCGAGGCTAAGATAATTTTGTCCGATAAGATATTACGGTTGAAGCAATTGATTAAACCGATATAGATGTGTAGTCAAATGAAGTATATCATTCACAATTATGTAAGTATTGCACTTAGGAATTATGTTCGGTCACTTAGTTTCAAAAGTACTTTCTTCTAGTTTCTTTAACCGTTAAGGTGTCTCATATTTCAGACGTGTGTTATATTCAGCTCAAAACTTCAGCTTGTTTAGAACTTTCTTCTGTGCTTTACGTAATAGTCATACTCTTGTCATTCTATTATTCATATTGTCCATGTAATCAACCATAGGCAACATATATTGTAGCCACCCCATTATTTGCAATATACAAGCTAATTAATCTGATTCGAGATTTGTAAGGCATCATCACTATCTTGTAATAATAGAATTATTTTTTCAAACGTTCCTCTAATGCATTCATTGAATTCAAATTAAAATATTGATTTGATTGATCTATTTCTTAGTCTTTCAAATATCATTGTTAATGTTTCATGGTAGTCGTACCATGTAGCCTCTACAGTCTTTCGCTTTCATTATCGATTGTATTTCTGTTTAAGGGTAAACCGTTTTTCATAGTTTAGATTATTGGTCAAACATATCACGTGGTTATGATATCGACGTAACCTGATGTTTATTTGTTTGTTATAGCATGTCAATTGGTTAAAATTTTGTCTTACTTCAGGTTGATTTGCCACTTATTGACCGTGGAAAGCGGCGTTCACAAATCAACTCAGGTAATCATGTCTCTATATCACATAAGAGAAGTAATTCACAAGAAGGAAAAGATGACAAGGTTAGTAATTGTAATGCATTTCCGATTGGATATTTTGCCACGTAAAATTAACATACCACCCTCATTGTAGGTAATTCAACAGTTTCTCTTATTCAACGACATATCTTGATCTAAGCAGATCTGTCTTTACATTTGGTCATCGAAGTTATTGGTTCCACATGGTTTATTTTAACCTTCTATTAAAAACAATTCTGGATATAGTAAAAGCTTGTCTCACCGCATATTTACTTACTTTCACTTAACCTATCACACCGCGTAGATATTTATTAGTCTGTACATGACTAGACAAACTTGATTATACCAGTCCAATGGTTCATATTTCGATAGTAAACATTTTACGATAATTAGTTATTATAATAAGGAATATTGTTCTCTTGGCTTAAAAGTCGTAAAATACCTAGCAGTTGCATTCTCATGATTATTTT
Organism: Schistosoma japonicum; assembly: GCA_025215515.1. NCBI lineage: Eukaryota > Metazoa > Platyhelminthes > Trematoda > Strigeidida > Schistosomatidae > Schistosoma > Schistosoma japonicum. The sequence continues at coordinate 31,131,554 of CM046061.1, forward strand.
AATTATTATAAAATTGCATCAAGACGGTAACTGATGTATTTATCATTATTTCGTATTCATGGTTAGTACTGTACAACTGCTTTCACTATTTCATATCCATGTTGTCTCTTCATAGATTCTAGAGTAAATCCCAACCGTTTGTCGGGATGTTGAAAAAGATTTACTTTTAGTGTGATTTTGTTTATTTCCATAAATGTGATTACAATATATAAAAAATAGAAATTATTTTCAGAATAACATAAAATATATGAATGACTCTCACAAGTTTTCGTTAAAAGGATAATTCGTCAGTAAAATCAAAGTTTGCTTTGGATGTGTACTCTCTGACGAGGACAGTTTAATCACAAAGCTTTGATTGCCCTTATCGACAACATCAACCTGGATCACTTCGTAATTAACTAACACCTTGTTCTATCGCCATCTAGTTTGATTGGTTATTGTCTATATGTTTGTTGACAAAGGGACAATAAAGACTACTTTTAAACTGCCAAACCACCGCTATTTACTTTGACGTGTAATTGAGGTTGCCTATAGTGATAATGCAAACGAGTTATACTTGGTTAGCCCTAAAAAGGGACATCTCATCTTACCTACGGATTTCCGTCTCCAGTTGTAAGGCCTTTCCAAGCAAGGTGCTAGTGCACCAAAAACCACTCGTAAATTAGTCATGTATGATCGGCCAATGGGCATCTATCCCTTGTGTACTACGGTCACATTTAAATCGTCAAGACCACCTCCTATCCATCTTATTTTTCCGGAACTTCAAGACGAAGAATTCTTTCAAAATGTGACCGATCGGCTAGTGATAATAACCCTCACATCTTACAACGGTTGAGATCATCCTGTTTATAATCAAATCCCTTCTCATATTTCTTTTATTTTCACTTCCAACCCTCATTTTTGTCCCACTTCTCCAACATGTGCCATTAGTGATTCGAGTTCACAAAGTGCTATTCCAGGTTCCTTGAAACATCGCTCTACAATTTATATTGGAACTTTTTATATACGAACCTATCTCAAACTAGCTTGCTGATCTCATTAGCTAAAACCGTCATTTGTCATTGATGTGTTCTGTTCCTCTCAAATGCCTATTCAGGATCCTTACATATTCATTCACTTGAGTCCATCGAACTAGTACATACAACTAATGCGATTTACTCTTCATTTATCTAAGGATCTGGGAGCGAATCTTCATTGCCTTGACAGTGTAGACGTAGCACTACGTTTTCGAGCTGAATGAATTTCTATCGATAGTTGTTTATGTGCTGTCCGTTTAAATGGTACAGTAAGAATTCAGGATGATAAGAACACACGTTTCTACCTGTGCTTTCACTGATTGCAGCTCTGGTAGAGTAAAAGACAAATTCTACGAGCTCTCTGACTTTCTTCAGAAAGTTAGAGGCTTAGACATAGCTAAGGATTTTGACTCCTAAGCCAGCAGGCTCGATAAAACTGAGTAATAAACATTTAGGTGGTTTTTTAACACCCCGGCCCAATGAACTAATAATGAAGACCCGTTTCCTACAATTCTTTCAGATTACTGTTCATTCCTTACAAGCGCAAACTTTAAGCATGTGTGTTATATGGTGACCTCCCATATCAATACAACAATGGACACAAAAACATCATATCGGCATCAGCTATCGTTTTGACAGGCTCCATGAAAGACTGTCGTTATTGTGTAGAACGCTTTTGTACAAAATAAGAGCACTCGTTTTACTGAGCCCAGAAATATCGTAACAAAAAAGAAATGATAAGTCAAGAGTGCATTCAGAGGTGGATCGGCTAAGCGCTTAGTGGATCCTAAGTAGTAGGTTCATCTCGAAGAAGCTTAGGTCAATTTTGAAACAGCTGTAAATGCAGCAACGATATTTGCATCCAACTTAAATTAAAAGATTAGAAAAAACCAGTGGATTTTTACTGTACTGACAAAGGCTCCACAACTCATTTTGAAAAGTTTGGTGAATGATAGAAACGGATGACAACCCAAACGTAGACTAACAAAAGTCTGCACAAAAGCCGTGAGAAGCGGTGAGTGACAAAAGAGAAAACGATGGAAACGGCTGTGAAGATAGGTATTGTTAGACAACTGATCCAACTCACCGAAGAAAATCGTAATGGAAAGTTGTCTAGACTATATCGGAAAAGGATAAGTCTATGGTCCGCTCAATTCAAAAGATTAAATTGTTGAGCGGAACACATCCAAAAACAGTTTGATTGGCCGCCAGCTACTTTTCATTTGCTGACTATCCCGATATTACCTGATTAAAACTAATGTCTAACTCTTAGTGAAGTTGAAAAGGCTATGATTAAACTAAAGTGATAGAAAGCAGCAAGACCTGATAGATTGACTCTAAATATTTTAAAGAATCGCGGTTTAGTTTTAGCTGGTAGGTTAACTGTTGTGTAAGTTAGTCTGGGAATTGGATTGTTCTCGATCGCCGATCGTTCCCGTTTATGAGAAATGATAGAACTTCTCTTGTGATAACCACAAAGAAAGCTTGAATAACGTAGTATCTAGAATATTTGCGTCTTTAATCATCCGACGCTTCTCTGAAGCTAAGTAAAAGAAAGCTCGAGAAAACCAGGCTGATTTTAAACATGTACAAGGATGCATTGATCTGGCGTCCAGCCTCTGTCATATTTTAGAACATCAACCTATTTACCAATATCGCACAGTAGTAATGATCCTTGACGCAACAATAGCATCTGGCTCTGTAGATCGATAGGTTCTGTGGCGGTATTTGTCATTAACACGCGTACCCATACAGTACATAGACCCTATTAAAGCTCATTTTTCGATTACTCGATAAAATTGCAGCTTACAACGAACTGTTATCAGAATTGTCAACCTCAAGTAGTGTTCGTCAGGGTTTCACTTTATCCCCCTATTTATTTAATTTCGTCAGATGTCCTGCGTGAAGTTACACTGCTCATTTAATTGTGCAGGAATTAACCGTCCTACCACAATGCCCATTTATCGATCTAGAGTATGTAGACGCTATAGTCCTATGTGGTGAAGACGCCTACATTATACATAGTTTCCTGAACACCTTTAGTAGCAGTGTAAACATATTTGAAGTGTTTCAGCCTGTGGATGCGAAACGTGGACTACTAGAATAGATCACGTATGTAGGTCTTTGATCATAGAAGTCTTCAAACTATCGCTTATTATGAAATGACAGTGAACATCTATAAGGTTAGACACAGTGCTAGGCAAAAATGACGAATCTGTTTATCAGGTCGTGAATCTCCACCAACTGAGGTTGTTGAGACATGTATTACGTATGCCTAACATCCGCCTACTTCGACACACGATATTGGTTAGTGTAGGAGTAGGATGGAAGGAAGCCAGTAGCGGCCAAACCAAAGCTTGGTATCAGTTCATGAAGTCTTTTACTGTTGGTATGAGCCATGTAGGTGAATGCGGACTATGCGGCTGTGTTGTGTGTGATAATCGTTATTAGTGGTTGTACACTATGAGTGTCATGGCTCATAATCGGTTACAGTGGTGTGGTTTTATGTTATTGATCCTATTATACATACATTTGCTTTATTTCCTGTTGAGTTATATTGTGTTCATCTTGTAAGTTTGATCTTGTCGTGGTTACATGGTGTGGCAACTTGGACGTATGCACATATATCTCAGGTTCTACGTTGTTCACGACTAACTCCCAGTTCTAAAGATATATCACCTCCTGCTTCCACAAATTGACGCGGTCTTGAAAGCGCATCGCCGTTGAAATTTCTCTTAGAATGACCTTGCGAGTTCAGTACAATCTTTATGTTTGCATGTATGTGCAACATAGAACGTGGCGCAAAGGTGCATCGGTCCAAGTTGCCACACCTCGACAGCGCAGCAAAATGAACACCGAGTCAGTAAAAGTGGTTATTTCAATGTAAGAAAAAAGGTGTTTTGTGGAATATAGTACTGGGAGGATGAGTCAGCTCGTTGAAAGGTATGAAACTATTTTAAATTGACAATATAAAGGAAGACAGTGTGTGAATGCACCTACTCCACTGTGACCGATTTTTAGCTATATCACTCATAGTTTATAATCACTAGTAATAATAATAACGATTATCACGCACAACCTAAACAAGTAGTCCTCATTTATCTACATGACTGAAACCAGCGATCAAGGACTTCATGAAATGATGCCATGCTTCAGTTTGACCGCAACTAGCTTCCTTTTATCATACCTCAATATCAGTCATCATCACATGTCGAGGTAGGCGATTGTTAGGCACACGTAATACATGTCGCGACCACCTCAGTTAGTGTTGATTTACAATCTGATTAACTAATTTACAATAAGAAAAGTGCTTAAAACATATACGAATTTACTCAGTCGATAACTAGTGATTTTTGTAGCATATAGACATGTTAACGTCTTTTTATCAGAACTAGCTGTACTGTTTTCAAGGTCATGGTAAACGAAATTCCAGGTGCACTATGATTGTAGATTTTGTTCTGGTAGTTATTGTAATCATTACTTGTTTAAGTTTCGAGATATATTTTTTAATTTATCAGTAAGTTTATAGTTTAAAATTCTTTTCTTATACTGTTTAGAAATCAAAGGAGGATGTGTGGATGGCAGAAGTATTACGTCGCATAGAGCGTATGGAAAAAAAGAGATTAAAACAACGCTTATCATCGGTCACCCTGAAAAACAACCAAAACATCGAATGTGCTGAAAGTGACTCGAATCAATTTTCTAGAAAGTATTTTAAATCTGAAGCGATTTCAGATAACACTTACATCAAGTCAGGAGATGTCAGCATTCAGATGCATCTCAGTACAATGGACATTGAGGGGAGTTCTGAAATTACTTCAAAAACAATAGGATCTACCAAGGATATTGAAAGCGTAATAACTGATGAAGGCCAATTAAATAATCAGGGGTCAGCAAACATTTTTGAAAAGCTGGATATGCTTGATCGCGAATCAAATCACCCTTTTCCCACAGTGTCACAAGATATCAAGTTGAATGAAAATGTGTCTCCATCTAAAGCCTGTGATAAAGCTATTGTTTCAGAAGAAGGTGATGCGCGTTTTCGAAGAAGAAGGTCTAAACAATTTACTAGATCAAAGTTTAAATATCAAGGACGTTGTTCTGTTAGCCATAAGCAGAGACGTAGGCGTTCTCAAGCAGCTCTCTTATGTGATAGTCTGTCTACTGTTGGTCAAGGTGGTTCACGCGAAGATCGTTGGCTTCAAATGCAACTCCGACGTATCGCTGAATTGAATGATAATGAGGTGTCACAACTTACCTCATTAGACATGGAGAAGACTTTGTCTGATAAGAATCATGTACCTTTATGTACTCCCAGTAAAGAAGGGTCAAATATGAGAGTTACACTTTTTGAAGCTTTGGGTGTTAAAAATGAATTGTCAAAAAGCGATTGTAGCTCAAATAGTTGCCTTCAACACTTATCTCCTAGTTTGTCTAGATTCAGTATCACTTCTGGTTGTGATAAAGCAGTTGTTGCAGATGTTAATCAATCGTGTAATCAGATCAGTGGTAATCAACATATACTTGATTCTGAAGCTGATTGTGGCTTTATAGTTTATAGAACTCGAGAAAAAGATCCAATGGCAAAGTTTAGCAGGACTCGTTCACTGGATATGAATTCCTTGTTTGCTACAATTCATGATGAGATCTCAGAAAAAAACGTGAGTGATATACGACAAGATGTCTATACATCCGCTGATGATATTTCAACATCCTGTTTATCACAACCATTTGTTCATCAGACTCCTAGACCTACGAAAAAACGCTGGCTATCTCGGGTGAGTTCATCTAGTGCTTCGCCTAATCCCAACAGTAGTTTTTTAAGCAAACATTATATTAGTATTATCGAAATTTTCGAATGTTAAAGTCAACCATTTAATTGGGCTTATTATCCTCAGTTATCTGTTTTTAATTTTAGATAAAAAACAAATATAACCCGCGATTTTTACACATAAATTTTAATGTTCTGTAGTACCATGTTAAAAAAGCTTATTCTTGGTTTCATTTTTACGATGGATTTCACCGTTTTTAGACGATAATTAGTTGTCCAGGTTACTATAATTTCAGTCACCATTACACAAACTGTACCAAATGGAAACATGATTTCTAACGTTATTGACAGCATGCCCAGCTATATTAATTCCCTTTGAATGGGATAAGGCTCTATTGAATACGTGGTCTTTATATAGCATCCTTTTTATTAATTACTTCTGTAAATAATAGGGTTTACTAGAATTTGCGTATGGCCATAATCAGACAGTGGTCTTTTAGGCTTTGTGGATTGTTCACTTAAATGTTTCAAGTCACCTACTTTATCCTCTACTTAACATTAGTATTCAGTATTCAGTAATTATCGAGTCATCACTAGCTTCCTCTTCTATCTTTATTGTAAATCTAGTTATTAATTGGAATCTGTTAAAGGCGTATTTTAAGTTGAATTTCCTTAATCTAAGCTACATTGTGTTCTTTTGTAATTAATCATTCTTTTACAGTGCTCCCTCGTTATAATTATTGGTACCCAACCGAGATCAACCTGTAGAAAATAGAAACAAAATAGTTATTTGTTGACACTTTATAGCAAAATATTCTCTTCTTGCGCAAAATTGAATGAGGTGTTAGTGATTGACAGAAACCTCGGCACGGACGCAAACGTCAATTCGACTTTAAGCTCCGTTTATAGTATGGTAGTTAATAACTGAGTATCAGAACTACTGGGTGATAACTTCGTGGATGAAAAGGGCATAAACTGATTAGAAAAATTCGGTTTTCCAAAAAATTTTCTTCATCAGTATTTCCAATATAATACAAGCTTGTTTTTTACTCCTGTGATATTGTTCTAGGCTTTAATGGAGGAAGATGTGGAGTCGTCTAACAATAATTTTTCAAACTGTTCCCAGTCAATAAATCATTCACTATCTACCAAATCAGATTCTTCTTTTATTTTACAAAACTCTTGCGCCACACCCGTTAACCCTAAAAAGAGGATTATTTCCCGGCTTTCAGAGATCTCTGAGGACTTACCTGTCCGTATACATTTTGAAACTGGTGACTAATCCGAAGAAAGAAGACTCCAAAATCCTACCAGATCGTTTGGCGAACAATTTGAACGATGAACAAGTGATTTGTAATCACGACTCTACACTTAATTTACAGTCACATGAAGACAATGGGTTCTGCGATCCTTTATCAACACATCTGGCTCCTGTAAGTGTCTATTTTCAACTAATTTTTGTGTAAACTAAAAATCATATAAAACCACTAAAAAAGAATAATAAAGTGGGTGCCTGGTAAAACGTATTTACTTACACTAAATAAACAGTAGCATAAACCTATTCCATTATTAGATGTTTTAGTGATAACTTTTTTTTACACAACTCAGCGCCACTAGTCAAATAGTGTATTTTTAATTGACGTCATGTATAGCAATTGCCATTTGTTTATCTTGCGTTCACTTCAAAAGTTTTGTAGATAAGCAACTTGCATAAGTATATGTCCGTTTCCAAATTCGAAGAATGTTAAACCTAACTTCCAAAAAGTTCTTTCTTACTGTTCAAGATCCAACATTACGAATTTACCTAGTACAGCAAACAATTTGACTAAAATTGACTTCCCTATCCTAATATTTAAAAACTAGCTATATCCCTTAACAAAAATGTTAAATTTATTGTAGTGTTTGGGTAGACTGTCGCAAAAAGGGTAACCTCAGTTAACATAGTTTCTAAAAATCTGCAAAAGAACATTTAAGTCGAAAACATCGTGTGTTGATCTGCAACTGTATTGAAAAGTTAAAAGTATATTTTCCCTGTGGCAATCACAATAATACTTAGTTACAGTATGACAACAATACTTTAACTAAAGAAGGCGTTAGTAAATCCCAAAGACTAAAATTAAACTCACTATACCATTCATAATCAACTCATCTAATTTTTGGCACGTTTATTTTATTTTTACAGCTTCCTCCGAAGAAGGCTACAGTGAAGCAACAAGCTGAAGAGCTAAGGTTGCAAGAAATACGTAAAGTTCGGGTCTCTCTCTCTGAATATCGTCGACGTCGTGGCTTACCCGCCTACACATCCTGCTCCGGAACGAAATCATAAGGAGACCAAAGAGCCAGCAGATCATACAAATGATAACATTGATAATTTGGAAATTATCATCCCACCGACTCTCCTTAGTCCTGATCGACTACTTATAACACTGCCAACTCACAACGAATCAAAACCGTCATCCTGTGTAAAAAATCCCGATTCATTACTACAAAAAATAACATCATTTAACATAAAACCTGAAGTTTTTCATGATTGTAATGAATCTCTAGCTCCATACAGACAAACACCTAAAATATGCGAATTTGATAGTAAACATGATTTTATTGATACGAAGGTAAATGAGCGTGGACCTCGAACACCAAGTGAACCACCAGATGATGACGATGATGACATTGGTGTCGATTCTATAAATCCTGTTAGTAGGGGGGCTCTTAGTAGTTCACCTGAACCATATATAAAATTTTCCGGCAAAGTACTTTCCACTCATAGTTCACCAGCATCTGTGTTTTCTGACTCTCGTATGGCTTCAGAAAAGTTACACTTCAGAAACAGCTCGCCTCCGGATGTAAATTCTAGTAAATATCATAACTCATGTTTCCCTTCTAACATATTTGGTTCTCCAGTACAAATCATTAACGAAAATCATTTGCATGACACTAACCGTACAGAAGAATTTGATCAAGTAAGTTGGTTATCTCGGCATATGCTTTTATTCTTTTATATTTTCATGTGGGTTTGTGCTTAATGGGATGCTTAGTTTAACAGTTAATTTGCAAATGATGTGACAGTGGAATGTAGCAGCAGCTTTTCTTGTATATTACGAGTCGATAACACTAATTTTGATCTCGTTATGATGATTGTCTGTTCTTTGACGTCACTTTGTTCAAACTTTGTATTTTTTTTTTTACATTGGTGCATCGTAATTACCTGTAATTAAGGTTTTTTTTTTTTAATTTTTTGGTGTCGGTTTACTTTTACTTGTAGGACCTTATTAATTCCGAAATTATAGATCATGGTCATGCTTCAATTCCTGAACTGATTTCCACTAAACAGACGCATTTCGATGAGATACTGCACCACTATAGAAAAACATTTGACTTTGATGATTCCGAACATCTCCATGCTTCAGTTACTTCCACTGGTATTCTACCTCCTCCTCCACCTCCTCCTATATCTTCTTTCTCTGGTCATCCAACATCTTCAGACAGTCCTGTTGTTCCACCTTACGACATCGAAAAGAATTTAGAAGATAATTCATCTCACTTACCTGGGTCGCTAGAATATTTCATACAACGAGATAACGAGATACGTGTGTGGCAAGAAACACGATCTTATGAACGAGAAAAGCATAACACTTCTTCATGGCATCACCGGCTCTCTGGGCAACCCTGCTTAAATACAAGGAAGGCTTCTTACACAGTTTCTAAACATCCTTCAAAATGTTCTAAAAATAATGAAAGCTATTCCTACTACCCTGATGTTGTTACCGGTCATTTCGATAATGTCGAACAAACTCTTCTACGCATCAGAGATAGTCTACTAGCTCAGTTGGATCTAACTAAGGTAGGCTGTTCGAATTCAGACAACGATGGGTCATCAACAAAGAAAAATGGGGCTGTATGTTAATCTTAATTGTACGAAAAAATTCGAACATTTGATTTAGTGATGTAAACATTATTTATGTAATTCTGGAGGCTAATTATATTGTTTGAAACTTCCTTACGTTAAGTTCAGTCATTATCAGTTTACGGTGGCTTCGTTTTCTTTGGCCTGTGTCCTTATATTGTTTTATTATCGTTCAATAATCTCAGAGTTCTTTATCACCAAACCCCAGTCCATCTAAGCATTTTTGTACAGATTCTTATTTTGATACATTCAGTTTATATATATGAATATTTCTTATCTTGCACCCCAAGCAACATTTTAATTTGTGTAAATAATCTGTGAATGTGTTTTGTCATCAGCTGACTATCTAGCCTTCCATGGAGACTTCATCCTAATCATTTTGCATATGTATGTGTCCTGCGCGTATATCACGTATTCTTTTATCAACATACCTCATTATCTTGGTGCTCCAGCAGATTGCCGGTTCCTCGAATGTACAGTCATATCCGGTAATCGTAGTTTTACTGAGTAACAGTTCAGTTAATACTTTTATAACTGTACAAAGAATTATTTTCTGAAGATTACACATCACTTCATATAAATTCATATGATTGTTGAAATTATATTAGTCAGAACTGCTGTCTAACATTTTTATAACTCAGTAATCTCATGTTCATTATAATGTTTAATTTCCTTTATTCTTCATGCATTTCATATTAATAGTCCCAGACTTGTTGATCCCGGTCTTTTTGTGATTGTTTTCAAGTTACCTGTACATTTATTGCAGATTATAGTATCAGTATGCATGAGCAACCTTATTTCAGTTTGAAATGTAAATCTTTAACTTGTTGATATATTTTTAATCATTTTATTCTGGTATACTTTCGTTTAAATGAACATTTATCTTGTGTTTGCTATATAAATGAGGTGTTATTTGTTTGCTGCAACTCTGAGTGTTGTATATGTGCGTGATCGTATATGCTGTCTACATCCATAATTTGGTTTATCACTGTTTCGTTTGATTTTACTTGTCAAGGCAGCAAGTGCTTGTTATTATTTCTTGTCATTTGTCTATGCTGATATATTTCTACATCTATATAGGAATTGCTTGACATAATAAAATATCAATAATATACATTCGAGTTACTGAATTTATTAAAGAAAATTATGTGGAATTAAGCTTAGTGTTGGCAGTATATTCTATTACGTAGCGAGTTCTTGTAGGGAATTTTCGATATTAAAATTACAACTCGTGTATCGGTAATAATGCATAGATTTTGTATGAAATGGAATTATTTTACTCCGCACGAAATGTAGTCTCATAAAGTCCTTAAAGAGACAACTAGTGCTGGCAAGAATATTACATTAAAACTTTCGCTTGAAGATCTACTCTGATTTTGAATTCTTAATAAAAAAGGCTGCAATCTATTTTTTTCAATTGACAAAACATTTTCAGCCACAATTCATTAGCTCAGCAAGATGGATACCAAAGTAGGAGCAACTTTGATAGTAGTAAAAAATGAGTGAACATCGAGAATATGATACGAAATGAGAGAATTAATTCGTGGATAGGTGTAAAATAATTTCGGGGTTTGTGGGATAACAGATAGTGAATATGATTAACTAGAATTTACCAAATATGTCTAATCTATGTCGTAAACTTGGGCGTAGTTACTCCTGTTTCGGTGATCGAACATGAAGAATTATTCTGTAAAGTGCGTTAATGAGGAATTAGTTCATGACAAACATAACCGCATTTCTTCTAGACTGCCGAGTTTGTGGATTCTGATCTCTGGTTTTAAGAAAATAATACCTACTTTTGTCTTAACAGGTATTTTATATGTTTATTCTACAAAATGAACTTAGTAGCTCGTTACTTATTCTTGTGTAAGGTAATATTTGTTTTTGTAAATTTGATGAAAACCATAATCTTTTTATTAGTACCCAGTCATATTAGGATCTATTATTCGTCTAGCTGATGTAAAGTCGATCAAGTTTAAAATTTTAAAATAATGAACAAGAGTTTAATGACGATTTATTATGACATTTTTAATGGTTACCAATTATAATGAAAGTAACGGAAAAATAATATCACTGGTTTTGTTTATTATGAAGTTGGCATACGTTGTGTGGGTATGTGGATTATACACCATGAAGTAAACATTTTTGGATTATATGTGAATATAATTTCGCCTGATGTTCTCTTTGAAATTCTTTGCCGTCTATAAATTCTTCACCTGCTGAGATAAGTTGTCTTTTGATTTCAGGATTTCCTTCTAAATGAGTCAGACATTCTCCCATTTCCTAAATGCATAAAACACTATTTAGTACAAATAAGTTCAAATTCCCGTATATTTAACATTATCGAAATCTATTAGATACATGTAAGCATTTTAGTCAGGACGTAATTTCATCCTTTAAGCGTTTTGTCATATGGGAAGTCAATAAATTGTCAAACCAACTTTGACCATTTCGCGTAGTAAATAATCGGGCCTAGTATTTCCGCACCATTTAACTAGCTTCACTCATGTTATAAGTTGTGACAACACGTTTAGACTACATAACGAACTCTATAGCTAGATAAATACTGTGTAGTTAGTAAGCAGTTGATAGTCCAACAGTATCTCAAATTGACTGACGGAAACTTTATGTGACAAATCAATGGTCTGAATGTTAAGGGCCTTGTCAACGAAAAATGAGACATTAACCAGCCATCTTGTGGTGTAAATTATGAATGCCGTTTATTTGTTGGAGATGAGGTAAGAAAAAACTTAATTATCGTTAAGATTTATCTTCTCGAAATTTATTGAATTCTGTCTACATAAAATGTTGGAGGAAATGGAAAACATTCAATTATCCCTCACTCAAGAAACGGGTCATACATGTTATTCGAGCCACTTATGTTGTTTTAAGCGAAGTTAGAATTATGTGGTTTCGTTGTTGGTGATACTCTAGGACATTGTTTTAGATTTATCGATCTGTGATTAGAAGATTAGCTGTATGGTGCAACTTAGAACAGATAGTCTTTTATAAGTATTGAGTGCCAAGTTTTGTATTATCTACAGTGTTCAAAAATGATTATGTTACCAAGACTCAGCTCATATTGGCGGGCTTAATTGGGAGCAACTTACAATAAGGTATCAAGTTATCTATAGACATTAATTGATTACTAGTTAGTAACTTAAGTCATGTCTGCCTAGTCCTTATTGGTTATCAGATTCTGTCGACAAAGTTTCAGTGTGGTCATTAGTCTAAGTGGCTCAACATCGCATGCACCGTTTTAAGGCTAGGTAATTAGAGGTAACTGATAGGAATCCTTGGATGTAAGTTTCCTGCTAGTTTGTATTCACTTGATTTATAAATCCAGCCTACTATTGACCTGGAGCTTCAGATGAAGGTTGGTACGAGAGTCAGTAACATGAACGTGAATCACTTATTTCAAAACTTCCTAGATGTGTGCTGTGTTTCATGAAAATGTAAACGGCAATATTAGCAGCTGATGTGGAATTCGGAGTCTGCTGTTTTCGTTTGTGGTGATTAAGGAATTCCTTTCTTAAGCATAAGTGATGGGAATTTCGGTCTTATGGCACTAGCAATTATAATCACATCAGTTTACCATTCTGACTAAACAAAATGAGATCATTCCCACTTATGAATAAAAAGCAAAGGGGAATGTCAACTTTTAGTTATGGAAAGTCCTATGTATAAATAGTTAAGTTAGTCCCATCTAAATATTCCAAACTATGAATATGCCACGTGTTAGGGCAGGAGTAGGCGCGACAATCATCAGTTTCTGCGGGTGACCACCTATTAATTTGAGTTGGAATAAGTCACAATGAGACAGATAGGTTCACTACTTATCCTTTCTTAAGTCTCGAATTTTAATATGTTTATACTTTGTACTCGAATCCACCTCTTATTTTTCAACAGTATTACTCTGTGCTTGATGTTTCTCATCATTTATATTATTATTTTACGACTGTTTTTTATACTCGTTTTGGTAACTTACTGTCGTCGTGCTAATGTAATATGGGAACTTGTGCTTATCCACATTTGTAGCTCTGTATCGGTTCATAGTATGGTTAAGCTTGTTTCGCTTGTTCAAGGTATGTAAAAGAAATCCTCAAAATACAATTGTGGCTTCTAAAACTACTCCTAAAATACAAGTATTTTTGCCTACGCTTAAGTGATTACTTTATTGATGCTTCATATTGAAACAGGTAAAAGTGGGAATTATTTCTGTGAACTGGGTTATTTTCCTAATCAGGTTAGGTATACACTTCGCAACCGAATTCACGTACGTGAGATGCTACGTAATGAAGTTACCGATTCCAACAAAATGTTCTAGGGCCAATTAGGAAAGTGAGGATTGTGAAGGATTCGATTTTCTTTTTTATATTGAGCTTCATAAGAATAGAGACATCAACGCTCAAGTATTTTGATGACTGAAAAAGGTCAATTAACCAGAAAATCAAGTAGATTAACGCAATACACTTTACATCATCCCAACGGTTTGTAACTAAGTCAGTTTAATAATTTTTACTTAAAACAGACGCTTTAAAATAATTGTAATAATTAAATCAGTGTAATTGCTAAATGTATTTAATACTTACCTGAGGTGTTTTGAATACCAAACCATTTTCTCGATCTTTGATAAGATCGCAATTACCTGGGTTTTCCCTGACGACAACAGGAATTCCAAGAAACATAGCCTATGTATGTGATGAAATGAGTTTTAGAAGTTTAAAAATGCATAGTTACTTATCAAATTAGTTCGTTAACGATTTAGAAAGCAATTAACTTGTTTAAAAACCGTATAAATGAACCCCTTTTATTTATGAACCGTACAAAATCATCGAAAGCTCTTAGCTACTTATAATTGTGGATACGTTATCTAGATTCTTTCTGTTCTTTACTTGCTGCTTGTATTTCATATTTGGCTTGTCATATTTAAAAGTCAATCTAATTTATTGATTGATCCTATTTTAATATCGCATATATTCCGATTTTCTTATAGCACACGGAACATCCATGTTAATATATATATTCACTGACCTTTTGTTAACAGTGTTAAGCTCACAGAATATCGATTATATTTATCAAACATAATTTTCACAGCATTTAGCTGTATTTTTCATGTGTTCTAATCTGTACTGTTTAATTTGCTTTGGAAGCTGTCGATACTTAAATACAGAAAGTTGGTTGCTGATGAAACAAGCCTTTATTAACTGAAATTATTATTGAACCACTATGTCTCTGAATGCAATCCTAGGTATTAAGCATGTAGGTCAAACAAAGAATATGCATGGCTAAACCAGTAGCTGACAATAGTTCATGAAGTTTTTCAACCGTGTTG
Organism: Schistosoma japonicum; assembly: GCA_025215515.1. Classification (NCBI taxonomy): domain Eukaryota; kingdom Metazoa; phylum Platyhelminthes; class Trematoda; order Strigeidida; family Schistosomatidae; genus Schistosoma; species Schistosoma japonicum. Next base: position 31,146,580 of record CM046061.1, read on the forward strand.
GTATTTGTAGATTTCCGGATTAGCATCTATTAGCGGATAGTAATTTAGGTTTGCAGAATTTAACTGGGATGGTTCAAAATATTTCCTGGAGGTATAAATTCATTAATTCCTCTATTTCATTATTAAACATATTATTTCACGCTTCTTTTTACAATAATTTCCCATTAGAGATTAGTTAGAGTTTGTTTATGTACGCAATAATTAAAGGCTGCACGTTCAAGAAATCTTATTATTTGGTTATTTCACACAATTTGAACATGTTCATCTCGTCGTCATTAGTGAATATGTTTAAAAAACCTGCGTCGTTTATTTACGCAGCACTTCCATACCACTGCATTGTTTTCAATCGAAATTATCAATGGAGAGATAGTATAATTAGGTAATTATATAAATATATATACATGCTTACCTCCATTACAGCCAAAGACTGACCTTCACTAACTGAACAATTGATCAGTGCTTCGGAGCTAAGCATTAATGAGTGTAGTTCTTTTTGTGTTAATGTATCGCAACGATGTACAGCCTTCCTAAAATTTAAAAAAAATCTTAAGAAAACGATTGTCAATTAAACATTATTCTGTTAAGTTGTGAAAAAGACTGCTTTATATCCGATTTCTCCAGGTAATAGCTGGAGGACTAAAAATTCTATACAAATTGTCATCCTCATGTACTTCAAATATGTATAATATTGCTAATCTCATAAGTAAACGATTATGAATCATACATATCTATGATTAATCCACCATAATACGCTTCTGTCATAATATCCAATGATGGTCCATGAAATCTATTCACAATTATTAATTCAATAATTGATTTGAAATCTTCGTGTTCAGTGCACTGATCAGATCATAAGGGAAACGTATTATCTGATTTTGAAATGATGAAGAATATTTGTTGCTCGAGAGGAAGATTTATAATTATGTAATGAAGTGATATGTATTTACAAATCATTGCTTCAGCATATATACATATTTTCTAAGAGGTTTGTAAAGAAATACAGCAACCTATTGAGATACTATAAATTGAGAATTCCATTCTTTATTAAACGTATATTGACTAAAGTACATATTATTATTGCTATTGGTAATTGGTTTTTGTGGAGAATGTTTAACTTAAAATTGATATAACTAACTGGCCTAAGCTAAAAAAGCTATCGGGAACCAAGAACGCTTAACCGTAAACGACTTATACCCAGCATGACAGATACCAGCAACAAATTCAATAGCCTTTACAACACCCAATCATAATCCATCGGCCCATTGGTGACCAACTTCAAGAGGTAATTCCTGAAATTCCAGTGAGAAGACGTGATCAGTGGGCTTTATCCATATTAGGTACTGGGCAGTACTGACCAATGGTAATGGATAAAGTCACGCCAATATATCACGGATTGACTCGACTTCTTGGTGAGTTCATAGGTAAACACCGCTGAAAAATCTCAGCGGTCTCAGTCCAGCACCGTGTCTAATAAGATAACATACGCTCAAACTTTAATTATCAACGATCTTCTAACAACTGCTGATTATTTAATCTATCTAAATGTAATTGAAATAAAACATGTGTATTATAATTTTTCAGAGAAGTTCAATTTGTTTTTGTAATAAACAAAATAAACGCTTTCGAAACCAGTGATTTTCTATGCGTCATACTTGGAAAATACAATAATTATTATTTGACTATACACAATGATTGGATAACATTTGTTTTTTGTTATTACATTACATTGCATATACCTTTGTTATGTCTCAAGCTTGGGGAAATTTCCTTAGAAATCCATTTATTTCTGTCCTCCGTTTATTAGCACTATTACTTAGATATACAGTTATTGAAAAAAAATCAAAAAGCTCTCAGTTAGTATATGATGTATTATTCTAGCTTAATTTGACTTCTATACTAATATAAGTAGTGTTATCATATGCGTAAAGTTGGATTGTGGCCGGAAAGTGGCACGCCCTTAGCCCAATTTCAGACTAATTAGTTGGATGCAATTAAATCTCAGTGTCGACGTTCACAACGGGAATTTAACTTAGGATGATCTTGTCAAACGTTACTGTGCTAGCCACTGAGTGTAGGCAGCTGCATTTATGAGTCAGGGAGGCATATGTGATTAAAATGTGTTTGTACCTTTATGTTGATGTTAATAAGAGTTGGTAATTTCCTGTCGATTAACGCTGCAACGAGGTAATCTGATCAGGATGCCTATGATGCTACAGAAGATGATCAATTTCAGTCCATAGTATTATAAATGTGAGTACACCGACACATTCTATTTATGTTATTATCATAATGTTTCATATGACGAAATCCTAGCCATCAACAATACTTTTAATTGTATACGTAAGATATTTATTAAAATAGATCTTTTCATTTATATGTGCACGAATTCCATGCACACACACTAATTACTCTACTTTAAAAAACACTTTTCAGTTTTCATAATGTATATATATCGTTGTTTAATGACAACTGTCAGTAGAATATTAGGCATTTTAACTAAATTATGTGTGCCTTTAACGTTTTCATTCATCTAATTTTCCATTCTAATTAATCGATAAGCAAAGCAGCTTTGTTCACATTCTCAAATACTTCGGAAGTAAAATACACGAAGACTGATTAATGTGGACCAATCAGTGAATATAGTTTTTTCATTGTTGATTGGCTGTTATGTATATGTATGCACATGATTGTCGTCTTATTTTTATGGAACATACGATGTTTACTGAATAAAAGTGTTTTTAATGTTCACAAGTGTGGATTAACTGTAAGGGAATTTAATGCTTATCGAGGGAGAAAAAATAATCATCATTCTTCTCATCAGTGATATTAATGCGTAAAGGTTTCACATTTGAATTAAATAAATGAAAATCAAATACGAATGCTGATCTCATTGTCAGTAAGTTTATTACAATTTTGACTGTTACACTAAAATTGATTAACATGCTATGAAAAGTAGATAATATCTACCTTAAAACTGCTAATTTCATCATAATACTGTTATCAGGATACAATCTTGACTAATGTATGCTCAAATCATACCAACATCGAAGTCTGCCTGGTTAGTCTATTACAACCAAACAACATTAGTGACTAATCGAGATAAGAGAGTTTTCGCATGTAAATTTTATATCAAATCTAGTGTTTTCCATTACTATACTTTACTGATATTATTGTTGGAATCTACAGTGTTCTCCGTCTGCTCAATTAACTTTCTGATTTAGAATTAAGGTCAGTAAAATCGTTGTGTCAAAGAATATCACGTAAGCAAATTTAAAAAATAATCATTATTTTTAGAAAAATTAACTAAGTGTAAATGGATAAATATAGCAGAATTATGCCATGCATGTGTTATATTCTACTAATCTTGGATTATCAATAATTTACAATAAGATGTCAAAGTTTCAACTAATAACTTGACACATATTGGCAACAGGATAAAGTTACGAAAATTAAAGGATAAATAAAACATAGCTTTGAATAAGAGGACTGTACGATAATATTTTAATAAGTGTATGAGGACTTTCTTTGTACATAGGTCACGATGATGCACAACGAAACACTGTACGCAAAACCTATTAGTAATTTTATATCCTTCTCATATTTAGGCACTAACTCATTATACAGTTATTTAATTCTTTCAATGATTTAAATAAGCAACAAAACAGTATTTAAGCAGTTTTTAGTCAATGTTTTTACAAATGGTTTAGTTTTAATGAATAATTTACGTTTTCATGCAATCACTGAATTGTTTTTCGAGATTTTTCTGTTGCATTACATATTATACCAATCCAACTTACAATGTCATAATTTATGTCCAGTATTTAGAGTAAAGTACTTTTTTCTCACTTACTACGGTACAAACATAGAATTTCTTTATGTTTGCTGCAAAGATTTGTAATTCAGTGTGTGTTAAAAAATAAACTGAGCAAAAAATTTCTTTTCGCTAAATCAGTGCATAGTAACATTTACATTTAGATCACTTTAATAAATTTTGGCCAATATTTATTGATTATTAAGTAGTATTTTCTGCTGATTGTATGTCATTGAAATAAAAATCATTAATCACTAAAGTATATGTGTAAACATGATGATAATTGTAAGTTAAGAATGTTCATTAGGTTTTATAAGACTGATGAATTCATTTTATCTAAGTGAACAAAATAATCAAATGATAGAGAAGTCAACATTTTAATTTTTTTATAAACTATCGAGTGGGTTATAATCAGAATATGCACTTTTTTCATATTTACAATAAAAACCTTTTTTTGCATAATCTGTTACAATTTGTCTATCCTAAGACATAGCTTCGTGATACATAACTAGTTCAAAAGTGATACATTATCGTTTCAACTCCCTTTCTGTTTCCAAGTCAGTCATTCTGAATCATTATAGAGCTTGACACAGATATAAATTAGCCTAAACTACACAGTTCTTGTGAAAAATAGTGTTGATTGAGATATTGTGATCACTGTTGTAAAGGTAAATAAATTGGAGAAATGGAACCTTTTATTATGCCCTTTATTTTCATATTTTCCTAACTCTAAGGTTTTTTAAATCTTTAGTGAGCCATAATTAGTTAAATGTGTACTCACTGTTTATTTTTTAAATTACCTGATTGTGAAGATATTTTAATTTTTATTTTGTTTTTTGAAGTATGATAAGTTGTGTATATCTGTACATGCAAACTGAGTCAGAAAAAATAGAATAATAATAATAATAATAATAACGAAAACCAAGAGTGTTGCTTGTTCTCGATCCCTTAGATGATTCTAAAGCGGTAAGAAAGTATATAAGTGGACCAATGAGCATTCATAGAATTCCACTCATTTAATTTGAAGGTGTCTTCCTGTCGGTATTGTTGAAGACTGAATTCGACCAGTCTGTTGATATATTGCACCTTTATTTAATTATCTCGGTACAACGTTAATTCTCAAGTATAAGCAAAGTCGTATTCAAGCTGGGAGGCGGACTACAAGCCATGCCTTCCATCTTATTTCAGACTTATCATCTGAATACAGCTGCATCTGTATTGATGTCCACATTGGGACTCTAACTCAGTCCATTCGTGTAAAACATAGTCGCAGCTTTCACAGAGCTGCTGAGTCCAACTCTATTTGTTCATGTGACTTAACGTTATATCCAGATAATTCGCTCAGGAATTATATATGAAAACTAACTAATCGTTTCAAATATTTAACAACATCAAATGGAAGATGCAAGCAGATTCTATGTATATATATACTTTCCCGTTATTACATGGATGTTGGTAAGTTACACCAGTTACTTGAGAGTTATCCTGTTATTAGCTAGCAGTGATCATCATCATTAATTAACCAAGTGGAAGATATTTATGGACAATTGAGTCAGTTACAAGATCCAAGTATTGGATTACTATCATAATTTCATATAAACCGAAAGAATTATATGCATAAAAACACTTATTTCAAGCAAACACTGTTCAGTTATTATCAATATTCATTTACCATTTAGTAGGGTTTCATCAATTTCAACGTATAAAAGTAATTTTTTATCAGTAATATATACTACTTAAGCAACAACTTACCCATCTACCTCGTCAATAAATTGTTGTATATTTTCTGTATCTTCTTCCTAATAAAATGTAAAAATCACAGATGACTACCTCTTTTCACGATTCATTTAAAACTTGCTTTCAAATGTTAAATTAATTATTTAATCTTCAGTGAATATGTTCTCAGATGTTGAATAAATAAAAAGTTTCAATTATAAAGTGTAAAAAATATAAATTCTGTTATGTATATCGCGTCTTGTCTCAAAATCCGCACTAAAGTAAACGAGATTTTACATGCTTTAGTTGCTTAAAGTTAAGGCACATAATAACTTGGTAAGATCTAATGAGTCACCTTTCTATAGTATTCCAGCTACTGTAACATCAATTCTGGTATCGCTCTGTGGAGTATTTTTTGCTACACCCAATGACCGATGGTCAAAACACTAAGTAATAGCAGAGTTACGCAATTTCACTATTATTCCAGTTGCTCTGTTTATTGATATTTATAATAGACTGGTAATATCATGCAGATTATTACATGTTTATTTACTATACTCAAACCTACATTACATTAAATATTAGCACAACAATAACTAAGAGTCATAATATAGTTATTAATCATTACCATTAGCTAACAATTATAAATTCAATTGCAGTTATAGTTTCGCCAAACTGATTATTAATTGATTTTTCGAGATAAAAGAGATTCATTACATAAATTACAAAAAAACACATGGAAATGGAATTGATCTGCTTCAATATGTATCCTTATTGTTAATACATTTCCATTCAAATATAAAGGAAAATCGGTTGATATTTGTTATTTTTACTATTAAATGTATTGTTTATCGAACAATGCTGAAATTTCTTTCATCTAGCAAGTTTAACAAACTACCAGAGAAACAAATAGTAATTCTCTTTTTCTGGTCTGCACTCATATAAAGTATACAAAAATGAATAACATGAAGTATATATATATATATATATGTGCACGTTAGACAGTAAGGTGAAGTAGACTGACTTAACTACAATCTGTCACATTGTTAGAACATGAGTGTATGAATAAAATGGTTAACACGACTAAACGTGTTTAAGTAAAATTAAAAAAGCAAGATAAATAATGATAAAGTGAAAAATAGTTATATATATATGTATATATAGGGAGAGAGAGAACAATGGAGTTAAAGAATTACGTGAACGTGATTTTTACATCAAGGCACCTATATGAAACAAGGCCATATTGTACAAATCTACTGCTCGTCACTCATCGGTCGATAGCATATGTTATTTAAGTAGTGTGTCGGATGGATTAAATGTACACTGATATTTAGTAATTCGAATATTCCCAGAATAATAAATTAAGATAACAATAAAAAATACATATTTAATTATTTTGCTTTATGCCGGATCTATTAGTTTATTCTTCTTTTGCATTTTATTTACATGATCTAAATTGACGTGTATCGCTGTTGACATAGCAATTCATTTCAAAAGGAAATTTCAAGCTCTTAATATCCGGGATGTTGTCAAACTATCGGATTATAATTAAATCCTATTCAGACTAGAATTCGGACAGTGACTACTTAAAAAATTGTAAAATAACTTATCGATACGCCGGATATCTCAAACTGAACTTCTGCTGACTTAAACATGTTGAACCTTAGATGGATAGCCATCAAATAAAAACAGTGGTAAACTAATAAACAACATTTCTGAAATCAGTTTTCATTTTTAGCACTTCTGGATACTTTAAATCAGCAAAAAGACTATATTGTTATTGTTAACATGACACTGTGATACTCTGAGATAATCAAACAATGCTTGGTAATGTATTTAATGAATAAAGAACTTATAATGACTTAGTCGTTGATAAGGACACACAAATGAACAATAACGAATTTGATCCTCAATGTCAGCAACAAGCTAACATAAGAATTATTATGCAAGTTTACTTGTTGCATAATGAAACTGGCATACATTATTAGTGAAGCTGTATGACAGCTATTCAAGTATTGTAGTCTCATACAATATGCCATAGACTTGAATCTTTTTAAGAATTCCTTAGCATCAATATGAGTAGAATCTACTTATCTCAAATGCCTAACATGTAAGTTATGCAGCTCGTTTATACAGTGAAATGCTCCTAGCCTTGATTATGTATAATACTTCAACACATAAAACTAGCCTTTCGAAAATACATTTCAAGCTGAGAATAATTTGTGAATTAATGAAAACTGAAATCGGCGAATTATATTTACGATGACTTTCAGAATAAGGCTGTTACGGTTGGAATATTGACAGAGTAACAAATCATCAGCAAAAATGTATCTTTGGTCATAATAACAAAAGATGGAGGACACATGCTATGAGTAAATTTTAAGGGTAGAAATTGAAAATTCAAATTTACACACAGAAAACGACAAAATACCAAGTAGTCGCAATGATTGTGGGTATATCAACAATTGAAACAATTCTGTAATCGAATAATGAGTTATAATAATTAACTTTATGTATTCAGTGCACAGTTATCTACTTCTAAACTGGGAAACACTGTAATGGATGTACAGCAATTTTATTTAGCTGGCTTTGAATATACTTCATGTTGCTGAGTTACTCGAGTTTCACTAGTTCAAGCGAATTACAATCGCGTTTCAGTTATTTAGAAACATTACAGGTATCCAGAGCTTATTTGCGAATCTGGCTGTAAAAACATATACAGAAAGAAATGATAATACTAAGGCGATTATTTAAGTTGGCTTCCTGTATGAATATATAATCCAACAAGTAGGGATTTATTTGCATATTGTATTATAGGTGATAATTTAAGAATTATAACTCCGACATTTCATAGGTTTCAAATAACAGTAAAGTATATTCATTTCGCAAGTTTTATGACGAGCAATATTTAACCACTTAAACGATATAAACCAGTAAAAAATGCTTAGTAATATTTGCTACTACCAGTTCGTATTTCTCTTTCTATGCTGATTTTTTAAATGTATCCTGGAACTATTGTACCTGCATGTTTGACTGAAGATCATGTAGCGAGGAGTGGGAATGGGTGATGGGATTTCGTAGGATGAAAAGGTATATTTGAAAAAAAATGCATAGGAAACTTGTATTCACTGATAAAACTTTCTTAGCAGAGGATTTTCTGTAGCTTTGATTACTCAATATGACATTTACAAAGCGCTAATCATGAAGTACTAAAGATAATTTAAAAAATTGATAGTCAATTAACTGCTAGCATGTAAATTGCATGTAGTACAGAATTTCAAAAACGGTAAAAGATAAGACTACTCTTTTCATTTTTGTTAGTCGATTTAAGTGCTGTGAAGTGCATTGGAATATATTTTAGATATGTACGATGAAAGGGCTCATTTTTCACAGAAATATTAATACGTTACGATTTTACTTATATGATTTCGCTTGCATCAAAACTAAATTATCACAGTAATAGTTAATTGTCGATTTATTAGATTTAACATTTCATAGTTGCTCTATGAACATGTCACACGACGGACAAGTTTGTTTGAATGATATGAAAATACTTTGAAATATTTATTCAAAACAAATTTAAAGGTCAGAATCAATGTAAAATATTTTCACAAGCTTAGTCTATTGAAAAATCATACTAGGACCAGATACATCTAATATTTTATAGACCACTTTAATAGTTGTGCTGTTAAACAGTATTAATAAGATACTTAGACACTAATTATGGTGTAAGTGTATTGAATTACAGCGTTCCAAAAGGGCAACAATTATGTATCCTATCTTCCATAAATAATATTAATTATTATTATTGTTCACACTACAATACATTTTAGTTGTTTTTTAATGTGTTCAGTAAATGTAGTGAATTCTTACGGTAAGTACTAAAACGTTAATAAATATTCTTACATAAAACGTTAAGTAACCGAATTCAGCATTTTCTTCTAGTGAATAGATTTCCTATGATTTAAGGTGACAACATGGAAATTTTCGAACTGAAAGTAAAATGCATACTGGTTTATTCTGATAACTGAATAGTTGAAATCGAAACTTTAGAAATTTGATAAAAAGAATAATACATAAACATATTATCGTTTGTGTGCTTTGTTAGGCGTATTCAGTTTACGAAAATATCATTCAAAATAAAGATTTATTATCTATTTAGGTGCTTTTTTCCATCAATGTTAAAGACCTAACCACTCGTTAATGTAACAGGCTTTCACATGCGAAATGTGTGCATTGAATATTAACGCAAGAATTTTTATTTACTAAGTGTCGTGCACTAAATTTTAAATTATAAGTTACATAAATGTTTATTGAAAATAGTGATATAAAACTAACGACGTAAATTAGTTTAGATAACTCTTCGCGGTTTTGTAGCACTAACTTGATCTTAATTAATCATAAAATCCAAACAACATCACATATATAGAGGTGTGTTTAGCATTCATCCTTAAAACAGTGCGTATCTTTATACATGAATATATATGCCATATGAAGGGAAATCTATCATTTTTATGTAATGTTATTGTTCTTTTAATAATAATCTGAGTGTTTACAATTTAATTGCTCTTATTATTATGCGTTCAAAATAACGGCGAAAATTTCATTTGAAATGAGAGAAACAACATTATTGTCTGCTTTCAGCATACAATGAACTTGAAGTTAATAACGCTGACGTTCTGTCTAACTTAAAACTTGATATCACTGCCAAATAAAAATGATCATGACGAGTAAAGCATATGTTAATCGATATTTCCTACACTTTCGTTATCATGAATTAAAACTAAATGTCGGGTTAATTTTCCAAATTAATAGGAAATACATGTAAATGACAGTCTAAACTCTTTCAATAAGTTTACTAGACTTAACTATTGGAAATCAGGGAGCATTTGCCATCTGTTTTGTACTCGTATTGAGTTCCGTAGTGGTGTGCGATGACGAATTCACGAGCTCTGGGGATGGCAGCAACCGGTCAATATGTAGATTATTTAAAAATTTTTAACTTCACTTAGTTCATGTTACTCTGTGACTTTCGATCAATGCGAATTCGTGAATAATTGCTTAAATGATCGTTGTCAGGTATTGCGGAGATTCCTAAATTTAATGTTTTGCACGGTAGATCGATCATATTTGTGTAACTTGTGGCATTCAACAGCCTGTTTTCTTAGAAATATATAATATAATCAGTTATATTAATACAAATTAGAAAAACCACAATGATTATTTTAGAACTTACAACTGATCCAACATATAAAAGATTATAAGATTTATAATTAATAGGTGAAGCAGTTTTCGAATACGTATTTCCATCTTGATTTCGCCAATCTGTGAAAACAATAAAAGAAAAGACTTTCATAAGATACGGAAGAAACTTCCGAAAAAAAATTATATAAAGAGCAATATTATTTTAAGCTATGCAAGTAAATTAGTTTACTTAAACCCAACTCAGTAAATTATCTGATTTAAATGACGTTTAGCAATCGCAAAAAAGGCCACCTTAAGAACAGTGATGTCAGTGCAGGACTAAGTTAGATAAAGGTTATATTGTGATGACTATGATAAAAGTAATAATATTATCATGTGAATCAAAAAGAATGAATACACAATCACGAATATTTACTAGGACTGGAACAGGTAAAGTTTATACGTGAATTACAACCGGAGGAGGGGGAGTGAATACAGTAGTTTATAATGTGTACTTGACAAGATCAAAAACATTAGAGATTAACTGATTAACCATTGAATACTTGCTAATTGGTACAAACTTTATACGTTTACATCTTAGTCCAAGATTCCTGAGCTCGATTCTTCAGTAGAGTTGTGAGTGAGTATTTCTGAAAAGCCACGTGCTATGACGAAACGATTGTTTAATGCTTCCTGATTTTTAATGGTTGTTTAGCCAAGGTTAATTCGTGATAATAAACTTAGTAGTAAACAAAAATATTACCCACCCTTCATATCTGTTACTATAGCAGTTAAGGTTCATTCTGAACTTTTCTGGATATATGTGTCAAGCTTAGTCTTATAATTGCTACGACTTCAGCTAAATATCTATACAGTAGAGATGTACCACCCACTAATTATTTCAAAAGTGTTTATCATATCCACCACTTGTCCCGTACTCAGCAAATATCGTGTGATCAAACTTAAGAAACTATTTGGCCCTTTGAAGCATAAATTTACTGGGACGTATTCAACAAAACATGAAAATACATATCTTTGCATTCATCCAATGTACCTGCTTTGGAAAGTTAGAGGCTTTCTTCTGTTACTGTACAGTTTTTTTTAAGTCCATCGAGTGAGTAATCTTAGAGCTCTGTAGTAGAGCTATTTCACTAAACATGATTTTTAATTTATAGAATAGACACTATGAGGTTGGAGACATTGTCTACTCTAAGTTTCTTTTGGTTTATGGATCTTTGACAAGTTTAATCATTTCTTCAAAAGTTTCTCTTGTTTAGGAATCAGAATGTGTTATCTTTCTTATATGCCACTGTAAATTTGATGTTTAATTGAACTTTACTAAGTTTCAAGCGGTTGGTTTGCTTGTTTCGTATCATCGTATACGATGAGTGCACAGTTAACGTACGGTTTATATAACACAGTTTCACTAATATCAGGTGACACTTCTGTTCCATCAAAATTTGATACAAATGTATTTTCAAGAACTGGTTTCAAAGGATTTTGCATGCCCAAAACATTAGTTTAACGGTGGAGTTTACTGTTGGATTGGTGCCCTACGTTTCTTCTGCATAGTAATAACGACTATTTCAGTTGTACCTTCGGTATGGATATGTGTTCCGAATACTGACTAATGATGTAAACTATTCTTTTAATGGAGATGTTGGTGAATAGTGAAGCTATGTTATAGAAAACTATAAGTGCGTTTGAAATGTCAGGTTGACTTTTATTTCAGTGAATACAAAAGTATCCTTTGAAATGTATACGGCCTGTTCCTTTTTAGTTCATTTGCTAGCCATCTGGCTAGTTTATCCCAAGGAGAACTGTTAAGAAAACAATAGTTCCGATTAGCATATCAGATCTATAGTGTTGTCCATGTCTACATATGAATGGCAGGATATGATCCATATAGTTTTAGCTATTTGTATGTTGTCTTGCCAATGGTATCACGTTGTAATTGTTCTTCAAGTTTACTAGTTACTCAGATTTTTGTTTTCTTTTATTGATATTTTTAACATTAAATTTACATAAATCTTAAGTAACTTTAATTTCTTGTCTATTTCTTCATAAAAAATGTGCACCTCAAGTCACAACCACATCAACAAGATTTGCCAACCAAATTAATTGCCTGTACGTATCTGAAGAGATTAAATAGGAATTTAATGAATTTACCATATTCTATAGAATATCACATGAGTAAGGTTATCCGATTATTTTAACAAATTTTGTACTAGTGTTATACAAATATTTCTGAGCTGCAATTCGCAAGACAAAACAATTGAAGTCATTTTTGATTAGGATGTTATATAAAAGGCTAATGTATGCTACTTCGGTAATATGTAGTCAAATAAGATTAATGAGAAGGATGAAAAATGTTTTTCAGTAACCATGTTAGTCATAAACTTTTATAAAGCCAGTTTACCTACTCATGAGTAGTCACAAACTACATTGAAACTTCAGAATAGGCTTGTATCTTCCCGTTGATTTGTAATGGACTGAAACTGGTCAGCCTCTGTTGCCATATGTGCATCCTGAGCGGATTGCCTCTATATAGCGGTATTACACAAGTTATATTTAAGTTGGATTGTGACTGGCAAGTGGAATCCAGGACGCGCGTTTCGTCCTATTTGGGACTCGTCGGCTGGATGTATCTGCATCCCAATGTTGATGTTCACACTGGGATTCGAACTCAGTCCGCTTCGTGTCAAACGCCACCGCGTTCACCACTAGGCTACTGTGTCCAGACAGTCACGCTTGTGTAATACCGCTATATAGAGGCAATCCGCTCAGGATGCACATATGGCAACAGAGGCTGACCAGTTTCAGTCCATTACAAATCAACGGGAAGATACAAGCCTATTCTGAATTAGATATGTACCCGTTGCACAAGCGTGACTGTCTGGACACAGTAGCCTAGTGGTGAACGCGGTGGCGTTTGACACGAAGCGGACTGAGTTCGAATCCCAGTGTGAACATCAACATTGGGATGCAGGTACATCCAGCCGACGAGTCCCAAATAGGACGAAACGCGCGTCCTGGATTCCACTTGCCAGTCACAATCCAACTTAAATATACATTGAAACTTGTTAACAAATGAAATAAAACGAATCTTGAGTTTGTTTGTTTACCTAAAAATGCCTTCAGAGCAAACATTGGATCCTTCACATCTCTCAGAAGTCCGACAACAATAAAAAATGGTTTAAGTTTCACTCCTAGTTTAGATTCAACAGCTTCTAGGACATCCTTTTTGTAGTGATTTGCATGTTCAACGTCAACATTTATTGCTGGAATTTAAATAATGAACAGAATAAGTAAAAAAATTACTTAAATAGTAATCTTCATACGAAGGCAGATAATTATATATGTACATGTGGGATTATTTAAGACAAAAATGGATACTTTGATTAATAAATTCACGTCATACTTTTTATTCAGAAAATGTTTGTGAATATCAAGGTAATGAGATTATATCTAAAAGAAGACAAGTATATGTCCTATGTTTGTGGGATAGGTTGACAGTTCTAAGGTTACTACTTCTCACTAATCAGGTGTCCTTTTAAAAATGTTGCAGTTAAAATAGGAAAGTTCATATTTGAACTAAGCCTTTATCAATTATTCAGCTGAAGTAGCTTAGTATAATTCTTTCTGATTTAAGATCATTACGTTTATATGACTACAACAAATGAAGTATATTTGAATTTTTTGAGTATTATCAGCACATTTAATAGCGAAGATAAACTGTGACAACAAGTACCATAAAATAAGGACTTCCTACACATTAAATTCAATAGACTATAAACATTTAATATTTCTCTTGTGGTTCGAGCAGCAATAACGATCATTATGACTTAGTAACGTGTAATGATGAAGTTTAGTTTAAATCAACACTATCATTTCTTTTTAACTTTGATCACTTGGTGTTGAAGTACTAAAAACTGAAATATCTTAAGGGTGTTCATTCGTTTTTAATGTATTTCAATAATCAAGTAGAAGTGAACAACATGGTCCTGGCATTATTTACAAAGTGTTGAAAATTATAAATAGTAAACTATTAAGGAAAATAAATGATCAAATATGCACAAAGGAGCATACAATAATCTAAAATTTATGTAGACCTATTAATAATAATTTGAGATTTGTGAGAGTTATGCTTGTGCTATGTTATGCGTTTAATCACAAAAGACCTCAGAATAATTTCACCTGGCCGATAAAATGACATTATTGCTAAACGTATGAACGGCTACGTATAAGTATTTGAAATAACTGTGTTATCTAGTGAAAAAATCAAGTATTTTCAAAGGTTACCATCATATACTCCGAAGATAAATACAAATTATTTTGTCATTCATCGTAATCAAACTTTAAAATATATTTTCAGCAATCAAGCAGCGATGAGATAGATCATATTAACATTGCAAATGATTACGAATGACTAATCAAATAAAGGATGAACATTACGGGTAGCAGTAACCATAATAATAATAGGTGCCCTACTCAATAATGTGTGTCTAGAACAATATGAAATTTTCAGCATGATACACTTTCACCATATCCTACTCAGTTTGCTGCATGGTTTGTGTATACATCTTTCGTATACAGGGGAAGTGATCAGTATCTATCTTAAGAAACTAAGCCCATACATTCATAAAAAATTTGCACAACTGCTTTATGTAGATACGCTTTCAACTTGGCCGATACTGAGTAAGTAACAATTGATTACGGATTCCCTTTGGTGAAATTTTTGCACTTATGACCTCATAATTATGGAACTTTCACTAATATTAGACTTGTTAAAATTGTACCGATTTTCGTATTAGATGCTACACAATCTATCGAATCCATAACTAATTGTTACATTTCACTCGTTTTTCAGTTAATAAAACAATAAACTAAAGAATATGATGAACAAATTTGTTTATGTCAGTGTAACAGGTTGAAATCATACAGTGCATTTTTGTGATAATGGATAAGATAGATGATACTAAGTCAATGAGGTATCAGACTGAATGGGTGACTAAAATATGGACAATGATAAATTTTCAGAAAAACTTAAATTATTGTGCACATTCAAAGAGGAGATAACCTTGATGATGGAAGTCAATTGGTTTAGATTCGCGTATATACTATGTAACTCGATTCTTTTGCAATTAACACTAAAAGTACAAAATTAACTATTAAGCAACTATATCAGATGTTACATATATGCTAATGCATACATAAATATGTTCAATAGATAATCATACACTAGCTAATGTCTTTTACTTAATTATGAAAGAAAAAAGTAAATTCCAGTGTCACAGGACAAGATAGAATTATAAAATATTACATGCCATTAAGGATGTATTGATAAGAATCAAAGAAATATTACCACTAACTTTTAGTACTTCACCTGGATATGATAATATGCTTGAAAATTAATACAGGTATCAAGTTTTAAATAAGATTCAAGTATTAACATTCTAGAATGAAAAATTTCCAATCGACATATTTAAAATAGTATGCAGGCGATTAAAAATTATCACAGTGCATACACACAAAACGGATTACAGACCAGATCTGTAGTATCTAATTTAAATAATACTGGTGTAATACCTAGTTATTTGCGAAAATAACGCGTATTGTGTAGTAACTATGAGAAACTAATGTCAATAAAGTGACTCATTTTAATTCAGTTTATCATCTAGTACTGTCACCGTAAATGTAAACTAATTTATGCTGGATTTATCTAGTTGATAGTTATATTATTGGGTAAAATTAGGCGTCAAATATCTTCGTTATGACAAGTTTAGTTAGTAAAAGTTGGCATGCAGATTTAGAATGAATGTTATCAAGTCTTTCTTATTTGATTAGTATCAGTGTGTAAAAGTACTTAAACTGACATTATAAATTATTTGTACGTGTCATTTTCAGGACTATGTATAACAGAACAAAGTATAAAATTTTTAAATCAATCAACTTTCAGGTTAACAACGATTAATAAAAACATCAGAAAAGTTAGATTTATTTACACGTAAAACCAGTCAGTTCTGCTGAGATCATATATAAGGTTATAAATATTCTATTTTATGTTCCATAAAACAGATAAAAAATGAACATGATATTACTTTGTATCTAAAGTACCGCAGTATTATTACAGGTATTCTAAAATATCTAGATTTCTAAGTGATATTATTAAGTCAAATTTCCGAAAAAATACGTCTCAAGAGTAATGAATATGTTGTGTATATTACGAAGTTGTTGGTAGTTATTTTTCAACGACTCTTAAAGTAAAAGCAGTTACTAGCAAAAGTAGATAATATTGTTTTGTTGTCATCGGCTTCATTTTAGGTTGTTGTTTTCATTGAGGCGTTATCTTTGATAGTTTACTGATTTTGACGTGCATATACATGGATGTATCCATCAATTTATTTGAATTGCATGCTTTTGTCAAGTCACAGGAACAAAATAATACATTTTCATGTATGTGTTCATATGTAAACACAATGGACGATGCTAAAAATATAATTATTGACGATTAACTTGAATAAAATACTTCTCTACAAGATTGTTTTAAACCTAATACAATGAGCATTTGAACTTTAATTCAAGTTATAATGATAATAATCATAAGGAGTAGTCATATAGTGTATGCCGAAGGCGGATTTACATAAATGTGACTTAATTCTCTTGTTAGAACAATACATTTTAAATTTTCTTCAAATATAATAAACAACTTAGAGACATATTCATAATCTTCCTTGGTCGTTTTATTATTACTTCAATTAAAATATACGTAAATTAAATAAACCTATTTAACTAGTGTTCAGTCAGGTGATACATTATGATAGAAATTTCTTTTCAGGCAAAATTAATGGATCATTTGGAAGGATATAAGAATAAAAAATGGACTGCTTTAAGTAATTCTAAGCTACACTTATACTTTAAAAAAATTAAATGTTAACGAAACCAAGTAAGTAAAACTATAACAAGTACCGGTTAACATAAAAAAATATGAATTCTGGCTAAGAAGTAGAGACTCTTTCTAGATTGTGAGCCGTCAAACATTTTCGTCAGTACAAAATTTTTATTTCTTCCTAATTACGGAATATGGTTTTCAGAATTCATGTGTTAATTAAATCAAATTTTGACAACCGACAACAATTTATTTAGCACCACATAAACGGCGATAAATAAGTTGATAGATTCCTCTAAGTAGAGTCTGAGATCTTTAGATTAAAGTAGACTTACAAATTTATGAATAAATAATATGAACAGACAGGCTTCATATCATAGTACCAGCTGCTAATTTTAGACCAATATAAACATTTCCATGTCCTTGAGACTAGCCTAACGCATAATGAACAGTTCATCAATCTTTATCTTAATTCACAACACTTGGTGACCAAGTGTTTTATAGAAAATTATATTCCATAAAGTGCATACCGTTTATTTTCTTTAATAATTCAAATGATCTAAATGGTATGTCTACAAAACCGGCACCCGAATCCCATATTTTCCACAAAGAGAATAGTGCATGTTTATTTCAAGGTATGTAATCATGTTAAGGTTAAAATATTTAAAATCTGTAAAAGAAAGTGAATTTAAGTGAGGAAGCCTATCACAATCCTCTCAATGTTTACTTAATATGTTGGACCCAAAACTTTGGGTTGATTTTTTCTTGTTTAGTGGGTAAGCACAAGATAATAGAGTGTAATTGTCATCGAAGATTTCATTTAAAGAGTGTAAAGGTACCTAAAAATATATATTATAATTATGTCACCGTAGCGCAGCCAGATATGTCCGCCGAAACACACAAATATAGTAAACTTTAGAGCCTGCAACTAAATTTTTAATAAAGTTATACTATCATACGCAATTCACTAAATGCACGAAATGGTCAAACGTATTAGTTGTAACGAGCCTACTGAATACTGTAATTGTTGAAGATAACTTCAAACAAAGTGTATTTTGTCACTTATTACACTTTACCTGCAAAACCTTTTCGCAAAGAACGAAACTTCTAACAGAGTAACACATCTCAAATCATATTGTTAGGATATTCCAGAAGATGGATGATTAAAACAGTTTTTCGCTTTCGTATTTCACAAATCTTCATCAGCTTTCAAAATATCATGAAAAAGTTATATTAGGAAATATGCACTATATATATATATATATATATATATATATATATATATATTTACTATGCTAAATTTTAAGCCTAACAGTTACTAGACGTTAGTTGCTCTTTCTGCTACTAAATCGTTTGATTTTACAGGATAAACAATGTCGTACATTTATGATGTCCATTGTAACATGTAGTATGCGTGTGGCGGTAGTAAAAATTAGTATTTAATTATTTACACGTAACCTAAACAGTTTATAAAATTATTATTTACAAGTACATTTTCAGAAAGCTGTCCAAAATATAAATCGGGGACAGATCCCTAGATGAATCGATATATCTTTGAATATACGTTTGTCATAAAGTTTGTATTAATGTCTATATACAAATGAAAGGCATAAACCATATCTTTGGACATAAATACTTTATTGTTTATTAGATTTTTTAATGCACTAACTTCCGCTCATTTATATGTGAAAATAAGTTTCAACTTTGATAACATCAGTTTATGTTTTTAGATTAATTATTATCACAATATATTCCAATATAGTACAAATTTATATCTTGTTTGTTTTTTATCCTAGGTAAAATTCCGTATTTGACACTGAAAACTTGCATAAGAAGTTTAGTAACAATGAAATATGAAACATCATTACAAAGTTACTGCCTAATAACAGCTCATCGCACATGTCATTTTAGTAGTCACTTTATAATTTGACGAGATCTGTAAGATCTTTTGACTTAACGCGTATTTGTGAGGTTCATAGACTGATTCAAACAATAAATAATTCAATAAAACTTGGTTGTAAAACTAATACGGTATAAGTAAGTTACCTATCACATGTGTTTATACAATATTGATTGAACAATGACATTACGAAGCTTTATTGTTCAGTTTTAATATAATTGTATTACATAATTCACAGTTATTTAAAAATTCATTGTTCTTAGAATGATCATTTGTTCATTACTATGACCACTATTGAAGAAAATCAGGAATTAAGAGGAAATACAGTGTCCGAATATATGCCAGTTTAATAAATTAATTTTAGAGACTAGTTTTCTTAACACATGAACTACACATACGATAGTCATAAGTAAGTCAAATAGTGAGGGTTGTTAAATATATACATACACACAATAATATCTGTTCGTACTCACCTTGATGAATGACTTGCAATTGGCCAGAGTAATCGGGCTAAATATTTTGTGAAATATAAAAGATCAAAATGAGAAATTATTTAAAGAAAACTACGGAAGTGATATTTCTTTTAACTTGTAGTAACTTCCACAAATAATTTGTGATAAGTGTCACGAAATGTCGCAGATTCATATATCTATTACATGAAAAATTAATCAGTATGTCATTTTTATTAAATACTGGTTACTGCATACTTTGTTTCATTTAGAATCACATAGTTCAGCCCTTGAATATACAGCTATATATTTAAATAGTGTTGGAGTAAATATTAAATATAGTAAGAGTCATATGAATTTTATGTTACCTTTAGAAAAATGAAAACAGTTACTGGAAACGTTCACTTATTGGTCAATAGATGGTTTATCTATTACCGTTGATATGTTAAGTTACTTCTACACGTAATATGTGATAACATTTCAAATTTAGGCATAATGTGAAGTGTATTATTAATAAATTAGTATTAAATCTCATCAATCAGTTTGTCTAATTTCTAAGTGTCATAGGTTAAACAGCAAAGCAACATCATTCACATTAAAAGTAAAACTATTTTTAATATCATCTCTAATAATATAAAAATACCCATAATAAAGAAGATTTCTCTTAAGAATTTCGTTCCTTTATATATATATATATATATATATATATATATATATATATATATATAGTTCATGCCTGCATATTAATATTCTTTCATGTACGAAATGCTACTTGTGATAAAGCTGTTATTATTATTATTATTATCATTGTTATAAGTAAAGTGTAATACTGGTCCACGTAGTTGGAGGTGAAAATAAAAACGTAAAGACTGAAGCCGCTCATTAATGAAGAATAAAATTATAATTAAGATTAATTTAGTTTTCAGATAATTTGTATTTAATAGATTAATCCTTGTCAAACAAGGTCATTGAGTTTGAAGTTGGCTATATTCTTCAAGATGCCTAATGAACATCAGGACCTCAGAAGTGTTTATTTTATTAATCATGTGTAACAAAATAAAAATGAATGAAAACAACTAATTTTGGAGTCAGAGTAGTTAAAAGGAAGAAACGGGTGATCGAATCTCGATTTATATGACCAAATCTAAATTAAAAACTTGAAATACTTAAACAATAAAAACCCTGTCAAATCAAAAAGCTAATAATATAGTATACATCAGACTAAGATAAGTGTTAACAAGACTCAGGTTATTTAGACTCAGAAGAATAAAATTTAGTAAATACAACAGTGATTGGCTTTTCTCTTTTAGATAGTTTTACTATTCTGACTCATTTGCCATTAATTTGGTTGTCCATATCTAGTTGTACTAAAGTTATGTAACATCGTGAAAATTAAGCTTAATAAAAATATAAGGTAGGCATCTGGAGGCAAACTTAGTATTCCAAAATATGATGTTCATAAATGTCAAAAACAAGACGTTGAATAATCATCTCTAACTTGCTTTAAATGCTAATTATCCTATAAATATGAATGCACCTTAGGCACTGGGATAAAAGAGTATTGTTTGATAGATTCTACATTCGATTTATCATAAGCACATTCTATTGTTTACTCTTAGGGTACAAACTGCCATCTGCCACATAACTGTATGAAATGATGCTTGCAATCTGAATAAATTCAATTTGTGGCATCCGAATACTATTAAATATTTAGCGAAACAGAATCGTCATATAACAATGACGAATAGAACATATTTAGTAGATACCTGAGGAATTATTGTTATAAAGTATATATATATATATACATATATATGTATAACTTATTTAACTTCAGACTGAAACAAAGTCTAAGGAAAAAACATACAAGACCTTTAGCCTGAGTGAAGGTTAAGTTAGTAGCATTTTAATCAAACCAACATTCAAATGTAAATGAGACTAAGTGTCTTAAGATGTTTAGTAAAGGCTAAAGCCCAGTGCATTATCATCACATATTAACACAAATACAAAGAACACAACAACTAATATAGAAATTTCCAGCTGTTAAGGAATCTAGATGTGTAAAAAATAAGTTATTTAAGAACGTTTTCTTCAAAAACGAAAGAACCTCATAGACCATCATTTCTAATTATTAGTCGTCCAAGTGATTTTATGAAGTCTAACATTTTTAATTTCAATAAAGAAAATCTAATAAACTCTTTGAATTTCAAACTAAATTTTCAAAAATGCGACATAAATTATCCAAATTGAAATACATCATATTAAATACTAGGCATTAATAATTGCAGAATCTTGTGACGTTAACGTATCAATAATTACAAAAAATTCAACATTTTCTATGTATCTAGAGACACATTGAGAAAAATAATTACACTAAAGAAAATTAAAACTGCCAACTACACCGGACGAAATACAGAATACTGTTAACATAATTTAAGTAAATGTGAAATGCTATGCATTTTAATGTATTTCCGGAACACTTTTATCTACTTCATCCGGATAGTTCTGATAGTTTATTTTGCATTAACCAGTCTTCTAACCAAGACTAATCTAGTAATTGTCATTTATTTACTTACCCATAATTCATTAAACTGCTTCAATATTGGTTGGTTTAGCAAAACCACTGCACTAAGAAATAAAAATAATTAGTCAGATAGTTCAACCAGAAAAATAAACTTACGAACTTCGTCTGACTAAATGCGTCATCAGTTTCAAATATACTTCAATTTTTTTATCCATATTTACGTCCGTTCCAGTCGCAATTGCAAGCACAGGTATACTTTTATCCAAAACTTAAAATCAATAATAAAAGCAAACAAGACATAAGTTATGTACAGGTAAAGCGTTGCAAGCATTACATGACCTCAGTATATGAAACTTATTTCATGATGTCTAACAAGCGATAAATAAGAAGAGTATATTCTTCCATAATCAAAACTGTGTAACAAAACCATAGACTTCATACATATTACTCGAGATTCAACTTTAAGTATAAATTTACAGATGTTAAAATATCTCTCAGGTTTTTATTGATGTGCTAATTTGAATTCGTTAGACATCACAACAAGCAAATGGCAGGCATTTTCAAAGTTTTTTTAAATACAGTATCACATAGAAAAAAGTGGTTTTCATGCATATGTTTTACGATCGTTGCAATTAGCGCAAATTTAACGATTGTTTGTTATATCGCTGAATTCCGAACAAATTATAATATAAAACAAAAAACTATTATACCTGACAAAAACGGGTTGTTCAATGCATATCAATGAATAATTCATACTACTAAATTGAGTAATAAGTAAAAACTACCCGTAGATCACAAAACAATGTTACTTTATGAAATAATTTCGTAGATCAAAAAATCGATCGTTGATTTACAAATTATTTAGATTCTTGGTCTTTTTAATTACATTGAAATTTTTAGTCCTCAAATACCATGACAACAAATAGCACAAATTTATGAGGTATTTATATCATGTTACATATTTTACTAGTTTACAGATTTATTACAGTGACGATTTTGCTGTAAATAATGACATTTGATCCTATTGAATATTATGCACGATTTCAGACATAAACATGAATGATTATCTGATCGACACTTGTCTTACGAATATCCAAAATAACTTGCATGATTAATCAAACAATGTTTGATTTTGTGCTATAGTTCAGTAGAAATAAACTAAATAGTAGATAAAACCAGGAAACGCCTATATGAAAAGTAAAATGGATAGAAGGAGAGACCAATAAACGTTAATTTTAAGACTAATTTAGCTACATAAATCCCATGATGGCTTACTTTTACATTAAGACTTATATTAGTAAAACACTGAAAGGCAGTTTATCAAGACTACTTCACATTTACTGAATTTGTCTACTGTTTTGTATACAAATCAAACTTAGATTAAAATTTTTAATTAAGCAATCGCTTATATATTGTTTAAAAATAATTAGCAACATACTTAGTAGGAATTGTAAATTTAATGCTCATTTTTTTACCTACCCGGTAACGTTTCAAGTATTTTATTCCGATGATTCAGCACTTATAAACCTTTATTTGATCTTGTCAACATATGTCGTCCATTTGAAGGACATTAGTATACACTAAAGTGAATATATTTAAACAGTAACCGTCGCAGACTCAGTAGTAAGTAAAAAAATTGGTGACGTCAGTTTACCAAATGAAAATAATCACATATTAGAAACCACTATTCACTAAAGTATCTTAAGCGGCTGCGTTGCAGTTTTATGAAAATTAATCTTGAATTTCGTTTTAAGACACGGTATGACAGCCGGTTTCAACCAATAAAAATCACTTTTTACTTCTATCTGACACTTATTTTTGACAATATCGTTCTGAGAGCATAAGTGGTTTACAGTACTCAAGTGCCGTAGTTAATTGCCAAAATAGTACTAAATGCCATCCAAAACTAGTAAAAGTTACTATAAAGGCGTTCTTCGATAAACTACAGTTTTGTCTTTCTTGTAGATGATTGCAATTGTAAAACTTGAACTATAAGTAGAACTGTCCGTAAACTCTAATCTATAAATTATATATGATAATAAGTCGGTTGCGATTTTATGCGGAAACAACACACTTGAGATTCTTCCAATTTAAACATGGTGGTTTATCAGCTAATAACCTTCGGATAATCATTTTTAATTCAGAAATAACAGTGACAATTTGATAAGTAACCCCACTGAATAAACTGCAGGATTTAAATTTTTTCCTGAAAAACCCACAAACGATTACGGAACAAGATATGCATAAAGTTGTAGTACCGTATGATGATTAAAACATTTTTAGTGAACTTATAAAAAATACATACAGCCTTCTGGATATAAGCCCGTTTATAAAATTATTCATGACTTTTGAATAACAATAATGTTCATAACTAAAAAAGCGAGACGGGATAAAACAATGAAAAAACCCCGGGTGAATAAAGTTTGCGAAAATTCTTGATGCTTTATAAATATGTTAACAAATTAAAATTATTCTCTATCAATTATCACATGGGAAAATGGTAAAGCATCTGAGAGATAGATTTAACTTTGTGACATCTTTATACTTCCAGTTTTCCTCTCCAAAAATAAAAACTATCTAATATAAGCTAATAAAACTCACAAGCTTTAAATCACTCTTTCCAAATCTAACAATCAGTTGTTCAAGGGGTTCAGAAACTATGAATTTCCTGAATGCAAAGTAACAACCTATTCTAAAGATGTGCAATGCAGACAACTGGATAATTTAAGAGGTATTTACTAATAATATTAATAAAAACAAAGCTTTTCTATCCGACAATTGCCACTGTTTATTACAAAGAAATATTTTGATAAGAAATAACTTGCAAATATATATATTAGGAACAACATCTAATAGCAAACATTGTTATGCAGTATGAGTAACGTGTACTAATATAAATGACGGCAAAAAGTTGAGACAGACAAGAAATTATTATGATTCAACATTATTTGGATAATGCTGCATTATAATAATTACATAATAGATTTTAAAGAATATACAACATACGGAAAACTTACGACTGACTAAATGTGAGCATTGTCGTAGATGAAGAGCCACTACCAGCTTAGGATTTGAAGTAGATCGATTGAAGTTCTCCACAGTTTTCAGCGAAGTTTCACTATTGACATTAGCAATTTTGATAAATTCTGCTTCCAAATACAATTCTAGAATTTCTCTATACCGTACATAAAAAGACCTAGTGTCCTAAAGAAATTACCTTATGTATAAGGCAGTACTCAAGTTTCCTGATCCAAAAGTTTCCTTGCATAAGACCAAGCAATACATTATTGAAATGCGCAGGAACAAAACACGATTTCGATATGCTTTGTATCCTGCGGTTAATTAGGACGCCCGATTTTCAATATTTATTAAATGTTAGTTAAAACAACTAACTTATAAGCCAATATGTACATAATTCTAAAATATTAATTAAGTACTTTTGTTAATTAACTTTGAAATTATGGTGGTCAATGAATTCATTTGTAATGGTAAATAAATATTTACGTGGGCTCTCATCATTGATGCTGACCATTTTTATTTTAGTTGACATGACTGGTTGAAGGCGCTCCATCCCGCATCACCAACAGATCATGACACGACGTGGGTAGCAACTTTTTCTTTGGTTTTTTTAATCAGCCTAGACTCTGCTATACTAGTGACTTTCTACTAACAATTACAGATAACTTTACCTCTATTCATCACCGCCTTTTGATTTATTCTCATCAGTACATGTGGGTTTTTAATTGTTAAAAGTTGCTCTAGTTATACGGCACACGTTACTTGGTCATATATCGGGTGTACTACACATTCAAGCATCTTGATACCTATCATGCTGGAGTTTACATTTGAAGAGCAGATTGCTAGGTGTAGGTGTTAATCTTTTTATAGTTAGTTTTCTTAAGTTTATAAACTTAAACTGAACAAATCTGTTTAGGATGTAAACAGCACTATGTCAGGAAGTAGGTTTTTGAAGTTGATTTGTGTGAACACGCTACAGGAGCTTAATATGTTCTTGACTTACAAATCCATCTGTCATATCCATCTTAATTTTTGTAATATTAGGTATTTTGTCTCGTTCGATGATATCCACTTACTACCACAAATGTTATTTCATGATATCGGAAAAGAAATGACTATCATTATTAGTATCAATTTATTCTATATTTGATACCCCAAGTGATTTTTTTAAAACACCTATTTATTCATGTAAATTAGAGAGCGGATGGATTAAGATCATAGCCACTTATTTGTTTTCTGCACAACTTAAGTGAATTACATTTTAGTCTTCGATAAAACAGAGTAAAGTGCACCCTGTATATTACCAAGTTACGTTTGATGTATAAACAGAGTAGCCTCTAGCGATTGAACCCACACGTACAAATAAAAACAATCCAGACGACAGTAATGGATAAGGGAATGTAAATTTAATCTGAAGTAGAGCGTTAACAAGACGGCAAGTCTAGGTTGGATAACCAAGAGATGAATTGCTTCCTTTGCAGCGTCGTGTAGCAATCTGATGGTGTTATTTGACTGAACGCCTTAAGCTAGTCAGATCCGCTAAAATAAACATAGCACCGATGATGAGAACATATTAAACAATTTATTTAGGAAATTATTCATCGCTACGACTCAATCTCCTCCGTAATAGGTTTATGAGGATCCTAAGACATACCAGCCAAGAAATAATGCTCAATGCGATAGAAATCGGTAAACGTTCCTTCAACAGCTTATGATATTATGCGGCTTCTGGACGTCAGTAGACCCATAAATGCTGTTTCAATTCATTCGATGGGAATAGTCTTATGGATATTGATGGGGAAAACTTGTCTGTTAGATCTAAGACACCGATGAGACCACCATAAGTTGGCGATGACGATTTACCCGTATATATATATATTACATGAATAGAGCTAAAAATGTCGAAATACCCTGAAGAAATAGTTGGGGAACTAATATACATGAAAAAATAGGTGTTTTAAAAAAATCACTTGGGGTATCAAATATAGAATAAATTGATACTAATAATGATAGTCATTACTTTTCCGATATCATGAAATAACATTTGTGGTAGTAAGTGGATATCATCGAAAGAGACAAAATACCTAATATTACAAAAATTAAAACAGCAACACAACTCTACTTACTTTGGTTGGTGTAATCCTTGGTTATTACTAAACTACGTTTACCGAAAATCCAGTAGGTGATATTACATTTAAGTAACCACAACAATGTTTCTGTCATAGTCCCATTGTTTGTGTCTGGCACTCTCAGGTGATGTGTTACCGTTTTACTTGTATTTACTATGATCATTCTGAATGATTAAATTCGAAAAATATACCCCACAAATAAAGTTTCTGAATTTAATTTCTTATATAAAACTTAAAGTGCAGCAATCGGGTTCGATATATGAATCTGAGGCTCAGATTCATTACTTGTAAAGTAAAGCAACACTAATTTATTAAATACTTCGCATACTTTTTAAACAAAAATTGTAGTAAGCCTTAGTCGATTATTGGTAGAACTTACCTATAGTGAAAGCCTTAAACGGTTACCAAAGTACGCTAGAAGCAAGTTTAATTAGTGAGAAAACCACATGTGTACTATAATCTTGTATCATTAATAATTGGTAAAAATAGGGAAAAAATTAATTGGGTATGTTACATTTCAATAACCAATGAACCTTTTCATTTAAATCACACATCATACGCTTTAGAACTAAAATCATTGTTCGACTAATGCCTAGCGATCTAAGAATTTACTTCCCAAATCTTACTGGTTTCTGATTGTGGTTTTATTGCATCCAACTATTCAGTGTTACTGTGTTGTTAACAGAATTACCCTATCCATTGTCATCCGTGGTAATTTGCAATCTATAAACCCTGGTTATAATGTGTTTTGTTATTTCATTGCCTGGACATCAAATACTACAAGTCATATGTATATTATCGGATTCTACCAATAGTATCAATGTATACTCGACTTATAGTAGTTTAATAACTTTTACAAATTGGTTCTTTCTTCGGAGTCGCATCGTTTGGTAGGAACGAAGGAACAAGAACAACAATCGATTTTAATAATATTATTTCTAGGAAACTAGTTGGAACTGGAAAGATTATCAATAACTTTGTCACTGTCAGCAGAATTGTGCAATATCTTAAATAGGTAAATAAAATATACACACAAGAGATAGAGTTATACTTATAAACCATAATGACTCTCAGTAGTAGTATAGACGCTTTGACCAGTCTTTTCTAGAAACAATGAATTCATAATAGAATTCGTTCCTAACAAACGAGACTCACTGTTACCAATATAATATTTTCCTTGACAGAATTTGTTAATCAAATGAACTATTTCCAATAAGTTGCCAAATAAATTGTACGCTTTAACAGTATCACAAAGTAAATGATAGACAGCGAAAAGCCTTTCAAGTCTAATAAGCGCCAGAAATTTGAAGAGATGCATACGAACATAATTCGAGAAAATTGATGTCGACAAATAAAGTTCAATGAAATTAAGAAATTACAAACTTTCTCTTGCAAATTAAAATGTAGTGGAATTATGATGATAAAACATGTTAAACGTCGAGAATAATTCAAGTTAAGATAAGAAAACTTTTAATTATATCAAGAGATGATGGAAAATTGAGTTACTGAAAGGAAACAATTATATATACTTATCCTATTGCATATGGATGTGTATTAGTCAATGTAAAATACATTGATCTATGAATATATTGTAATTATGCTATTAATGAACTAAACTTGATTATAATTCGATACGCACAAGTAATAGTGGTGTATATTTCGAACGTTTAATCGAAAACAGCCTGGAAGATCCATAAATATTTATCTATCACAAAACGTTATTAATATCCTAATACTGTCAGCTATCCTAAAGGATAGATAACTATATGTTATTTCTACCATTATGCAATACACACAAACGACAAACTTAAAGAATGGCCTTAATAACTATTAACTGACAAAACAGGCTTCAATTAACACTCACTTGATTTTAATCAATAAATCAGTGTATGAAAATTTCACAGCACAACTTTATCCGAAACATCAACATAATAACACTGTGGTGCACAATAAAGTCTGATAGTTTGGTAATTTAAGTTAATTGTGTAATTGCTTCGTAATATGAAAAGAACTCTCATAGTGAAAACTTAAGTGTATACTTGTTAGAAGGAATGTCAAAAAACTCATGAACTTGTACGTAGTATCTATTTATGTAAATGCAGTGGATATAAAACCACCTGTTTTCAATAAATCTAGAGACCAAATAGTTGGCTTAGTTGTAAGGAAGACCAATGAATAACTCAAAAGGATAGTGTCTGGAGTAGACCACTTACGACTGATGTTTTTATAAGGATATACATAACTGACTCAGCTTTGAGGGATACCAGAAGTTGTTTAGTCGCTTCATACTTTTTCTGCTTGAAGCTTTCTGTCTTAGACCAACATTTTCTCTGCAAACAAACCATACTGCCTTATCGATACAGGTGGGCATTTACTAACAACCACCCTAACACCAAAGTATTTACTATAGCACAGTCTGTTGTGCATGCAAAAATTTGCATTAAAGTGACCTCTGATCTTTCTTAGTAGTGTAGTGACATTTTGTAAACTTCTGGAAATAGGAAAATTCCAGCAACAATTAATCTTGAAATCTGTGTAACTTGATAACGAGATGAAATCTTCTCAAAACGAACATGTGAAATTTAAAGGTGGACTAGTTTTAACCTACGAATTTGTTAATACGTATTTAGCTAACAGTGTTCAAGCATACTAATAATATTGTACAATATTCCCACCACTGTTATTATTACCAATAATGTCTATAGTCCGTCAGGTGACATTATTCAAAACCAACTATTAAACTGCTGAATTATGAATTTCCAGATACTACAATTTCGACTCGAGACACCATTGTAGTAGTAAATAATCGCCAAAACAAATAGTTGCATAAGCTCTCAACATTGATGCTGACCATGTTTGTTTTAGCGGACACGACTAGTTGGAGGCACGCGGTCACGCATCACCACCAGATCACGACTCGAACCACCGTGGGTAGCATCTCTCTCTAGTTTGACAGCCTAGACGTTGCTATCCCATTGAAGCTCTGTTTGCGATCAAATATAATTTCTCTTCCATCCTTCAGTGCCTTCTGATTTCTTCTCATTCGTAAGAGTGGGTCCAATCGATATAAGTGGCTTTGGTTGTACGACAAGCGTAACTTGGTCATATACCCAGGTACACTTCACCATGTTCTCAGAATCTATAATACGATTTGGCTTTTGGAACACAACCTTCTGATTTAGCTTTTCTGCTTTTCTAATATGTTTTATTGATATGATCTCTCCGTGACTAGCTTCTTCATACTAACTGTTAATACATATTATTATTCTCAATTTTCGAACGTTCACTTTTGCATATTAGCTTAGTGTATTACATTGCTAACGATTATTAGTACTGCTAAAACAGAGATGGACACAGGTATAATAATACGCAAAGATACAATAATACACAGTTATGCTACATCATATTACACCATACATGTTTGCAGTACCGCCGAAAAACATACAAACCGCTTAATTTCTTCTTTTGGCTTCTACTTGATTTTATTGCACTTTTGGAACAATCCCACCAATAACTAGCACTTGTGTCATATTTTACTTGTGATTATACAACTTGTAACTGATCGGTAATAAATTTGATTAATCCCTAACTTAACATTCAATAATTCTTCTATTTGATGGTACTGAGGAAAAGCAAAACAAAATAATACCTCATAATTGTAAATGTATGCTACGTATACTAGATGTTTCAATAGATATCAATTATTCAGCCGAATATTAAACAGAACTGATGACATCTATAACAGTTTTCTTCTAAGTTAGTAACAGAAATGTACTGCCCCATAGTTTTAAGTACTTGCTGTTATATATTCAAGGGATGGTTGAATTATTTGTTTCTGCACTATTTGCGATATGATAGCTCACAAAGAGCTCCAAAAAGGCCTTAAACTTTTATTCAGACACAGATCCGACTGATAAATATCAAGGACCAGATAAATAAAGCATAAGACATATACTATAAGCGATACAGAGTGAAAAACAATACATATAAAGTAAAAAGGCGAACTTATTAATTACAATTATCTGTTCAGTTAATTATGATTTGCCACCTATTTTCCTACGCTCTGATTAACCAATCATAGACCAAATATATCACTTACATAGAAAGGAAGGAGGAAGCTCCCGAAATCTTTTCATCGTTTAGTACTAATCGATAACAATCAGGTGATAAACAGATGTAGTGCTAAACAAAAAGACAATATGATTATAAGGTGTGATTTTGAAATAGCAGACATTACATTACCTCAATTACTGTGACTGCAGGCAAAATAACCGTGCATGCACACATCATGAGCATAAATGACAAACCCGAACATGTGATTACATAAATACAATTATTTAGTATTATCGGTCCAGTGCATTACTAAAGTGTAATACGACTGCGTAAGATCCTGTCGTTTTCCTAATACAAAATACTATACTGATTTATAACATTTTAGCTTAGAATTCAAACAATTATCGAATTTCACACGAAACCCTGAAATAAACTAATGGAAGAAGAAATCTCAGTGGCCACTTATATTTGTAGATAAAAATAACACAAAGGAGTATATCAGTAATACAAAATATTAATACGAAAACCACTTTCCAACGCATTTTTTCTTCGACAGCATCGATAGGAAGGATATAGTAAGATCGCACACAAAAGTTATTACGATGATTTATGATAAAGTCAACCACTTTATCCAAACAGTTGAATTAGTCAAATAAAACATATATTAGTACGAAAACTTATGGACACCATCTACTTAAAGACAGAGACGTCAAAGATGAAAAGCTTATTATAAATTAACTATACATTGTTTTTACAAGAACTAAAGTGAAACACATGCAAATTTTAGAATTATAAGTTAATTAAACATGTGTAAAACGTAAACGTATTTAAGAAACATGCAAAAGGGCTTCATAAAATAAATCTATAAAGTTTTTCTGAGCATTTACAAGTAAATGGTTCTTCCATTCACATTTTTCAAGGTATGAAATAAGGCGTTTACACTCATTTAAGTGAAAATGTAATCGATTGAGATCATTTACATTGGTAAAAGGAGGAAGATGGTTAGTAGATTTCGAGAAACTAATGATCCTTATATTAAGAATACACGAAGAAATCCTATTCTGATTGATATGTCCAAAGGCGTGGCGAATACAAAAATGCCCAAAATCTACCCAAATAGATGATTTGTACACATTTGGAATGGGTGACTGATGTTTTCGTTCTCGACTAGGTCGATTAGCAGCAGGTTCCAATGGTAGAACAGTTGTAAAATTACGTTCACATAAGCAGCATTGCACAGAGACAATGGAACGAAAATCTAAACAATGTTTATGTGAAGTTGGCATAAATGGTGAATTACAATGAGTAGAACTGGTCCAATGATTGATAAGTTTGCCAAATGTATGAAAATGTGATCGGCATTCAGTACAGCATAGTGGTTGTTGAATTTTTAACTCTCTTACAGTTAATACTTCCCCGTAAGTAAAAAGAAACTGGTTTTTTGAATGTTGCAAACTATGATGATATGCACACATAATCTGGAAAAGAACGAAGGTAATTATTTTTAAAGAGTGACTGAATAGGTGATAATAAAGATTACAACAGAATGACGAATAACTTATTTTGTGGAAAAATCTCTATAAAAAAACCTAGAGAATCTATGGCCTTATAGCTGCTTTCGAGGTTTGGTTATTCAATGTGTTACTAAGCTACTTAAATATATTGAATCTGGAGTGTATAAGTCCTAGTTCAAATAAACTTCTATTGTGCGTAAATTACTTGACAACATGCCAAATAACCAATGGTGACTTTCGCAATAAGAGCACAAACATTTTACTGAAGATTCATACAATTCGACAGGTACGTGTGAAGTGTATCGATATATGTCTAAATACTATTAGCTCCAATATAAGTGAATTTATGAAGTGAGAATGAATAAAACCAATGACGAGTACAAAAAAAGTGAACATTGAGTCCATATAGTAACCCCAGAGCAATGTAGTAAGGGAAATAGACAAACAGTAACACAAGCAAGCACATGTGTAAAGTAATACATAACAGGACCTTGGTCATATTTTGCTTATTGTCTAGCAGTTTAACACAACGGGAATTCACATGAACCAGAATTTACACTCTCAACTCAACGTACTTGAGTGGCTTAGCAACATACCATATAACTGAAGACTATTTGTGTATAGACAGTATATATAGACCGAATGAATCAAAAATTCATTTTACAAAGAATTCACGTCAATAACGAAATGTTTTGCTACGAATCAGTATTAAAGATTAGTTCGTAAAAAAGGATGGTAAATATTTTGTAACTGATTACAATTCTTGCGCACATTCTGTTTGATAAAAATGCACCCGTAATCACTTTACGATACTATTGTTTACTTAAACATATGAAATCACAATACAATCAACAATTTTAATGCTTTATACAGAGAGAAATTACAAGGTACAGAACAACTGGGAGGAGAAAATGCATTGCTATACTGTTATTACACCTTAAAAAAACAAAAGCCAAATGAGAAAACTGGCAAACGAATCATCTTATCATCAGTTCTTATGCAATCAAGTCATCCTCCGATCAGAATATTATTCGTATTCTTGAGGAGAGCTGGTGATATATCGTTTGATCCTGGTGGCTTATAGAGTTTTAATACGAAAAATTCTACTAATGATTCCACTTTGAAGGGTAAACCTTAGGAAGAACATATAGCAAAAGAATCAAAACTCGCTGCTAGATTAGGAATTAATAAAAACTAACATATTAGTATTCAGATACTGAAACTAGCCCACCGAAATTTATCACAATAAGCAGGGCGTTTTTCATATCTTAAAGAGACACTTTACTAGGCATGTTCTTCGGAGGAGTTATATATTTGAAACAATAAAAACATAAGCAGATAATCTCGAAGTACCACATCACGTGAAAATAAATATTTACATGTGAAAAATATGAACAGACTTATTCATACTAAATACCTTATCCAAGAATGGTAAATTACAAGTAGGACAGCATATCACTTTATCACCAACACACCAACCATAAATTCTGTTTGAATTATTAGCAATAACACGTGGTTTTTGAAGCTCACTAGATTCGTAATTGCAAATATCTGCATTATAGTATGGTGTATATTTACTACATGTCAAATGATTTGTCTGCATTAAATGTATCCGGGCATCATTTTCCGCTGTACAAACGAAACCACAATAATCGCAAAAATAGCAACATGTTAATGTGGACTGGTATGGGTTGGCTAGTCCTGTAGATTCAAATAAATAAGCCTTGTCAGTAAGCAACATACAAACACGACTAAAATCTTCATCAGATATATTTTCCGCTTTAATTCCACTTTCTTCATGTTGGAGTAATTGTTCTGTAGTATTAGACTTTGCCGACTTAGTAGTATTTATATTCTTTACTGTTCGAAGAAACGAAAGTCTTTCCGATATATCATAACGAAAAGGATATTCTAGGCAATTTTTCACAGTTACGTCTGGTGGATATTTGTAATGATCATAATTGATTGATTTTGCTACAGCATGCTTTGCCATTGATACATTCCATCGCTGGATAAATTCATTACGTGCTTTCATTAAATCATCAGCAGGATAAGCAGATGTACCCCATGATTCAAAAACTGAGATCTTTCTGTATTTAGCACCTTCATCTGAATAATTCAAAGAAATTAAGTAATATATACCAATATAGTATACTAAATATGGGTGACACTTTAAAACGTCATTGCTTTATTAATGACGGTTATTTGGCTACCATGTCTTAATAGGTTGTGATGGATTTGAAACTAAAATCCAGAGGTTAAAAATTAACTATTTTAGCAACTAGACCACCAATATTTAACCAATAAATATCAAACTATAGATTACTCGTAAGAATGAAAGCTATGTTTATTTTCTGTAAAACTAAGTGAATTACCTACTCGCAGTGTTAATACATCAGCAAAAGTCGAAACCATTACTTACTGTCTCAAGTATCAACGTATTAGTCACTAACCTACTGGATCCAAACAATCACTAACTTGTTCTTTCTTGGTCTTTAGGGTTAGTCGAGTTTAGAATGCACTCACTACAGTGTACTTTACACCAACTAGAATACTTCATCACGATTATTTCTTTAAAAAATGTAATATGCATCACTTTAATCAATGTTTTTGTTCATCAATGCATTGTGACTTGTATAAACTACAAGTTATATGGTAATTTTTGCAACAATTATAAAAACACAATATGCACGACCGAACGAGACCACTGACTTTTAAACAAAAATGAACAAAGCTAATATTTAACACATAAAAATGGGGATAAAAGCCAGAATTTCGAACCATTAAGAGACAGCACAAAATAGGTTTGTATTAGTACATAGACGTTTTAAAGTTTGAACAAACTTAGAACTTTGTGTATATGCGCGTGGATTCAAGTTGCCATATATTATTAGCACGACGAGATCAAGGTAGTAAGATTAATATTACAATATGGTTCAACAGGAAAAAAAATGAGCCAAGCGTGTGTACGGAAGAATGGTGGGACTTAGGATCTAGAAGATGAAGAATGAATGCACTTGCGCCACTGACTGATTCTGAACCACGTTACCTGGCGACTCCAAGCATTGGTTACGAGTCTTGCGGACTCCAACCAAATAGCCTGAATCTACTAGTATGGCTCAGATTAACAAATGACTTCGTGGACTAGTGATATGTAGTGGTTTGTCCTCTCTTAACTTTCTTTAATTCTATTCATACGGTGTATAGCATCGTGAAGAGACAGGCGGTTGAGTATACGCAATACATTTCCTAACCACCTCAGTTGATGAAGGTTTACAACCGCATCAATTGATTTACCATCCTTACCTAGTCCTTTGTATTTGACATCACTATTACTTGCTCGATCATTCTATGGTATATGAGCGATGCTTTGAAGTATATACATACCTAATATTTTAGTAGGGAGAATTGTAACTCAGAATACTCTTCCTTTTGTTACGACGAATATATTGCCTACGTTACGCGGCTCAAACTGGCAGAAGACAATCGGGCTTTCTAAACCCTTGACGGGATTTCGTCAGATACAGACCTACAAAGATTGGTGTGACTACCTTACTCCTTAGGACCAGTGTAGGTGAAGTAGTGCTTCGTACTTAGAGGGTATGAAATGCAGCCCAAGCATGCTTATATTGATAACCAAGTAATTCAAGAGACTGTGCATATAGTTTCACTCCTATATTAAGAGTAGATATTAATTCGAAACAACGACAAAACTAGATGTGTAATTTATATATATATATATATATATATATATATATATATATACAGGCAAGGGTTGTGTTTAAAAGAATAGAAACTCACTAGGGAAATTATGATTTGAGAATATTTTGCGCTTCATTAGCACAGTAGTAACGCTACGAAGTTAACTAGATGTTACGAATGAATTGAATAAACTAACACATAATTATCAACAAGACTTTCGTAAAAAGAGCTACAAATACAAAGTGAAAAGCCTTAAACTATAACTGACTGGATAACCGAAAGTTTATTTCGTGTATGTTCAGCAGATCTTTTACAGAATGAAATTTGGTCACAATAACTAGGAATTCCTCCCTACAAAAATCAGAGCTGTTCCAAAAGGCTATAAGCAAACTATGTAGACCTAGACAAAAGCATAGACTATATATGATACTATGACAAGAATACTTTAGAATTTATAACAGACAATCAAAGGAGTAACTTTACCCTATATCCCAGTAAAACTGGACATAATTTACCATTAGCACACTCCGGTTATATCAAGTCCGGATTGTTGAGATGCCGAGTATTCAAGTTTGCCACAACATCGGTCAAATTCATTGCTAACTAAAACCAATGGACAAATTACTTAGTAAAAAACACTTAAGGTCGCATGTCATTACCATTAATGTAGACAACCACAAAGAAAATTGCAGCCGTCATG
This sequence comes from Schistosoma japonicum, assembly GCA_025215515.1. Lineage (NCBI taxonomy): Eukaryota > Metazoa > Platyhelminthes > Trematoda > Strigeidida > Schistosomatidae > Schistosoma > Schistosoma japonicum. The sequence continues at coordinate 31,184,166 of CM046061.1, forward strand.
TGAGACGCTAAGGACAAGACCGAAAATTAGTCTAAGAATGAAATTATTTAAAGATGATTTAAAATCCTACAGATAATACCAATCAACAAAAGTCTGACTTTCACTTCATTGAGTTATGCATATCTTTAATAGCAGTAACAAACGTTCAGTCATTTACATGACCAGTTAGTTGGCTTGAAATATTACACAAAAATATCTTTACTTATGAACTAGTGAGTTGTCAAACAATTTAAGAGTTAATTAAGAAAGTTCTTCAAACTTAAAATCACAACGGTTTAAATATTAGATTTTTGTAGAATGTCTCGAAGTAGCTGTGCGATAAAAGCACATCAAAAGCCATCATGAAATAAATTCAAATGAAATAAAGCTGTATCCAAACTGCTTAATTTTTACGAATAACCTTATGAAGCTTCTTTATGAGTTTACAAAAGTGACCTACGATCCATCATACAGGATGAAGTAAAATATCTAGTGTATCATGCGTTGTTATAAGGATACATTTATTAATTCCAAGTTTGAAAGGTACGTTAAAAATCAGTAAGCATGATCGACCACCAAATGGATTATGTTAATGATCTACAATTTGCGCTTTATTTCTATACACAAATATCATAAAATTTGTACGGTTTCAAGAAGGCAAATTTGTGAGGATGAATCCAGTAGGTAATCATTCGCTCGAAATTTGAGGGCAGGACTAAAGAATAGGGACGAACCAGCTGAGACGGTGATTCATCTCGAGGTCATTGCTCACAGTTTAGTTGACAATTTATCGCATGCTTGCTAATTTCAAGGAGGAAGTTATCGTTATCTATTTGCAGCAGAAAAGTCTCCTTCGTAGAACGTGTTTGTGGCGAGTCTATGCATCTCGACGAATGCTTGGAGAAGAGTAATAAACTGATATTTTGGTTCCAAAAATGTGGGCTCATGAAGTCTCCTAGATTTGATTCCATTTTTCACGCGTTCCTAAATTTATCTGGTTCTAGTAATGCAGTGGTTATTGGAGACATCTGTAACTGTTGCTGCGGCCATGGCGGATGTTACTGAAGTTACAAATGTACATTGGTATCAGTACTGCAAAGATGTGCTCGGAGACACTAATGAAAACACTAATGTCGATGAGGAGCGTCAGTAAAATTGTCGAGTTCGATGAAATTATTCTTATGAAGCTCAAATATAATCGGACGCAGCATAAATACAGTGGGTAGGTGGATTTTATACTAAAACCTACATCAGATATTTGGGGATCGATATCTAGGCAAAGAACAACTCGCAATGGTTTTTGGCCTATTTCTGACCTCCACTAAGTTAGAGAGCGTGCGATAAATCGTCAACATCATCAACTAAACTGTGAGCAATGACGTTGGGATGAGGAATCCCCATCTTACTGGTTCGTTCCTATTCTATAGTCCTGCCATTACACTAAAGTACTGTCAGAAATCAAATGTAAAAGGGCATATTCACAGTTAGTATTAGTACATTAAACATGTTTAGATACATAAATGCAGTTTACTTTAGTAGAAAACTTGTATAAGAAAGCGACGTTCCAAATAGCACACCGTATTGTGTCATCTGTTAACCTAATAACAAAAACCAGAGTTAATAAAATGAGAAAAATCGGAGCACTAGCTAGACAGTTTAGCAGGTCGGTTGAGCCGTTGATTAAGATCATGATTTAAATCATTTATCAAATCTTAAGATCAGTGCACAAAACACGATTAAGAACAAATTGCACTATAGAAGATTCCAATTGGAGAACGTCTGCAATGATGAGTACAGTCTGCAGAGCGGCGAATGAGTACAAGGACACGAAAAGTGTCGTCGAACGTATTAAAACAACACTGGCAACATATAAATATTAAAATTTATTACTAAAAGTCTGATGCGAGAATAGTGTTAATATGCTTCTGACCGAAATTAACTTTTTGTATAATTTTATGCATTTGTAGTAGCTATGTTTCGTTGAACTACACGGAACATACCAGATTAAGGCTTTACGGATATGACTTGGGCTCAAGACGAGCTGTGGCTATTTAAAACCAATTCTTCAGCAAATTCGAGTCATTTTTCGATGCACATATAGGGTTAGTGTGAATACACTAGCCCCTTACAAAGTCGTATACTACGGACTGGTCACTGGATAGTGAATGAAATATTTTAGCTCTATAAGGCCAGCATTATCCATGTGGACATGGCATTTGATGCAGCGTTCTTATAACTTACTTTCTACAATTCTCCTTCTGCATTTTCTTAAACATACTTCAACTCATAAGATTTTTTACCACACAGAAACCCTCAGAGGAATAGAGAAACTTGACCACCAAGGTTGGGGTGGGATGAGCCATAGGTTTATTGAATAGTGCGACTTCAGTCCAAGCCCTGCTTAAATTAGACGGCTACACCATCCCAATAATATCAAGTAGAGTTAGACTAATAATCGACATCAGTCGATCATCTATACACCTATGATCGTCGACTTATCATGCGAGTCTGTCTCATCCTTCATTAACTCACCAGTTCCTGATGTCAAAATCGAAGTTAATAATTGTTTTCCATAGTTGTCATCACTGTGGAAATCAGTCTTGTACATTAATGCTGCATCAAAATCTACTATTCTATTTGCATCTTACGTAGTCTGACTATTATGCAGACTACTGAAATGTAATGAAGTTTCTATAATTCTGTCTTCTGACTTCAATATACAAGAGTATTAGCATCAGCATTTAATACATGTATTTTTATACCTAATTTTGACACCAGAAACTCAAGAGATAACGAAGAATGCGACAATTGATTACATTTAACCGACAATCGCAGATGAAAAGCGAACATTAAACCGAGAAGGTAAAAAGTCAAGATACAGTTGCATTATCGTTTAGTTTCAACAACATGATGCTAAAATCTATATTCATTATTTCACTAGAAAAGATTTGATTTATACACGATGTCAACAGTATTTCACAAAAATTAACTTATAAAGACTGTTCTACAACATAGTAAACCTGCCACTTAGTCGAATTCAGAAAATTACATTACTGTAACCTATGAAATTTTAAAAGAATAGTTCGGTTACAACACCATAAGACTCGTATGAACGAAACTTTCGTCGTACTTATGTTCTTAGCCATTTGAAATGGACTGCCGGTAGAGATTAGGAAATCGGGTACTCGTCTTAATAAACCATATCAGGAGAGTTGAATAAACTATAGGCTTTTTTGAAAATTGGGGTGTATTAGGGTATACTTGGTCCACCAAATGTATAACTCCCACAAATAAACAGTACTATATTGAAGTAAAACTCGAAGTTTATATTTTTTTGATTTACTACTACTCTGTGCACACTAAAAGTTTGGACTATTTACGAAGTATGCATTTACATAGTTTGCTTTTAAAGGAAAACAACTAATGAGCAGGAGCATATGACATCCATTTTCCAGAAGTAATACCTGCCTCAATTTTTTTCATTTACATTAACAGACATATCAGTAAAGTTCGTTTGACATTTGCACGAATTTTGTAATTCCCGACTAGTAGTTGTGGATGGTCGTCATAACTTCATGACAAATATCCTTTGCTTCGACTGTTTTCATATTCATTCGTAATATTGGTGTAGATCGATATTTTAAAAGTGATTAACTTCGTAGCTGTATACTAGAAAATACCAGTAACCTCAACCTATCATGAGCTTTTTTCTCATATCCTTCTTGTCGCTATCTACTAACCAGTTTCTGTACGTATTAATATATTATATATAGAAGCATATATACATAATTATTCTGGGATTTCTTACACAACTTACAACCATTTATAAGCTTAGGCCGTAACGATATAACGTAGGCACTAACACTATTACATATATTGTTGGGAAAATAAATGCGTTAATAGAAGTAAAGCCTACGACTCATTTTATTCAGTTGTGTGTACCAGCCTCCTAATAACTGTTTAAAGATCACTGATTTACTGTCAGATATTTTCACACTAGCAATCCTTTTTATCTCTCACAAGCAACATTATTTATGAAGACTTTAACATGACTGAAATGTCAAGATTATTGACTAAAGCACTAAGGCTTAACTATTCATTTTGTGAATATTTAGAACTTGACCCATGGAGTCACTGCGTTCTTAGTCCTTCCCTAGACTTAAAAATATTTTTAGCGTAGTTTTTACAAATAGCCTTTTTTATATTCTGGGCTCAAAAAAATCTACTTTATCCTTATTACTATATAATTTTCCCTAAGCTGCTTTTCTAATAACATTGTGCAACGTTATGTCGATATTTGGCCGATAGAGTACAGTAATAATAGTCTGGGCTGTCTGGCATATTACACTTGAATAAACTTGATATTAGCACAGCGTATGACTTAGAGCATTGAAAACAGAACAATAATTTTTTTGAACTTAAAAGTATGCAAGCTTAATATAATAAAAGAAGCAGAATTTCGAGACCACGGTGTGACAGATCCACGCGTTCAATTTCTGGCGGTTGTAAGGTCACTTCCGCGTGAATTGAACAGGTACATCACCCCCTCTCTTTTTTAGTCCTGACTGCCTAGAACCGTACGAACAGCTCAAAAGATCGATTCTGAAACAAGAAGATTTGTCCGACAGACAACGTCTTGATGAGTTGTTTCACAATATTGAGCTTGGTAGCAGTTCAGTGACGGAAATGTTATCGCGTATGAAAGAGGTAATTGGTCAACGCACTTTTGATGAAAATTACTTCCGTCAACCTTTCCTAGCAAAACTGCCACAACAAGTGCAAGCAGTATTGGTAACATTTAACAACAACCCTAGTAGATGAACTAGCTTCATCTGCTGATCGAATTCTGGAGATCACCAGAACTCGCCACAATGAGGTTTATTCCGTTACAGAAAAACCTCTTGAGACCGAAAACGAAATAACCAAATCGTGCAATACACTTTTCTCGTTTCCTCGATCTACACGAACAACGCCAACCAAACAATCCTCGACGACGGTTCATCACGCATACAGATCCTCATCTCGACCTCGACGAAGAGAAAATCCACATTGGTGTTGGTACCACAACACTTATGGCAAGGACTCAAAGAAGTGTAGAGATCCCTGTTGTTTCCCTAGACACAAACCCACTGTTGATGCGTCGAGAAACTATTCCTCCGGCACGCATAGTGGCAACCGTAGCCAGTGGAAACAGCCGCCTGTTATTCATCACTGATATGATAATGAACGTTCGCTACCTCGTCGATACTGGCGCAGAAGTCAGGGTCCTTTCTGTAACTTCATCTGATCGCCAACATGAAGCTGTATTTGATCTACTGGCAGCTGACGGAAAACAAATAGCCACATATGGGAGAAAATATGTCAACTTGAACGTGGGCTCACGCAAACCCATACACTGGATTTTCACCATCGTCGATGTGAAAATACCTATCATAGGCATAGATTTACTAAGCCACCACAACTTACTTGTGGACTCTAGCCGAAGAGGCTAGTTGATGGCAACACAAAGCTATACGTGCGTGGAACCACTGCTACATGTTGTAGCTTATGTCCTCTTCGCTTTAGACATTTAATTAGCCCTTATTTTCAGCCAATACTTGACAAGTATCTGGACCTGAATAAAGCGACATCGAAGTTATCATGTGTAACCAGCAATGTTAAACATCACATCATGACTACAGGTCAACTTGTATTCTCCACAGCACGCCGACTAGCACCCGAATAATTAAGGATCGCGAAGAACGAATTCGATCATATGATTGATCTGGGAATAATCCGCCCATCCAGTAGCCCATGGATCGTCTTCATTATATATGGTCCCGAAGAAAGATAGCAATGATTGGCGTCCTGCCGGTGATTACCGACTTCTTAACGCTCAAACTACGCTGATAGTTACCCTTTACCATACATCCACGACCTAACAGCCACGTTGAAGGAAATGACAGTATTTTCAAAAATTGACCTAGTAAAGGCGTACAATCAAATACCAATGGCCGAAAATGACATACCGAAAACGGCTATTGTAACCCCATTCGGTCTTTACGAATTCCTCCGAATGCCCTTCGGTTTGAGGAATGCAGCACAAACATTTCAGCGTTTTATGGACGAAGTGTTGCGCGGGCTTGATTATGTCCATGCATATGTCGACGACTGCTTGATAGCAAGCCTAGACGAGTAAACACATGTGAAACATCTAGACACAGCTTTAAGAAGACTAAAGCAATGCAGAGTTACCATTAATATACAGAAATGCCAAATCGGAACAACCTCGTTCGACTTTCTGGGGCATACTATTGATGCTAATGGTATACAGCCTCAAAATCATAAGGTGGCGGCAATTCTGGAGTATCCAGAACCAACCACCACTAAGCAGTTACGAGCTTTCAACGGGTTGGTAAGTTTCTACAGACGATTTATCCCCAACTGTGCATCTATTGTGAAACCACTAACGGATCAGCTGCGTGGGAATAAAAAGGTGGTCACAATCGATTTAGAATCAAAGAAAGCCTTCGTTGCAACTAAAGAGGCAATAGCCAATGTAACTATGCTGGCACACTACAATACTGAAGCTCCCGTTAGCATTGCAGTCGACGCTTCTGACTCAGCCATTGGCGCAGTTCTGCAACGATGGAATGGCCAAGCTTGGCAGCCTTTAACATTCTTCTCAAGGCGTTTAAACGATAGTGAATCGAGATACAGCACTTTTGGACGTGAACTACTAGCCATGTACTGTGCTGTACGACATTTTCAACATTCCACCAAAGGCCGGGAATTTACAATATTCACCGACCATAAACCACTAACCTTTTCGATGAAGTCATCTTCAGATAAGTACTCTCCACGAGAGTTGCATCATCTAGACTATATCTCCCAATTCTCTACTGACATACGACATATATTGAGAGCTAACAATGTAGTTGCCGATGCCTTATCGAGAATACATTTCTTGAATCGTATCCAAGACATCGACCTTGTTGAACTAGCTCGACTTCAAAGTGAAGAAATCGATTTCCATCACGAGCTAGCCGCAACAATGCTCTAACTCCAAACTAAAAAAATTGGGAAAGGTAAGAACACTTTGATTTGAGATTCTTCTACAGGTACAGCCCATCCAGTCGTCCCCGGAGTTATCGACGAATCATCTTCCACACATTGCACAACCTTTCTCATCCTGGAGATCGTGCTACGAGTAAACTGATTACTGAGAGATTCTGCTGGCCGAAGATGAATAAGTATGTCAATGAATGGGCGCGCACTTGCATAGCCTGTCAGAAGAACAAAGTAATTCAACATAATAAATGCTCCCTAGGCACTTTCTCAACCTCTGACGCTCGATTTGACCCCATCCACCTTGATTCGGTAGGACTTCTACCAGAATCAAATGGATTTTCATATCTTCTGACTATGCGTGGACTGATTCACACGCTGACCAGAAGCGGTTCCACTGGAAGACATCACTAATGAAACGATTATTTGCGCTTTCGTCGAACGATGTGTAGCCAACTTTGGTTGTCCATCTATAATAACGACAGACCGTGGACGTCAGTTTGAATCTGAATTGTTCCACGCTCTGACCAAACTTCTTGGAACTACGCGTTTCAGGACGACCGCCTACCACCTACAATGTGACGGTTTCGGTAGAAAGATTCCATCGACAACTGAAAGCATCACTTTCAGCTGCAAACATCCCTCAGTGGATCGACGCCTTACCACTAGTTTTACTAGGGATTCGCAGCACAGTGAAGGAAGAAATTGGATGTAGTGTCGCCGAATTAGTCTACGGAACTACTCTTCGACTACCAGGTGAGTTTGTGGAAACCGCTTCCACTTTGGCAAACCTGGATATGAATTCTTACGTGAACCGGCTTACAAATGCTATGCGTTCAGTTGAGCCAGTCCTAACTCGACAACAATCGACAGACACCTTTATCCAACCGGCCTTAAAATATAGTACACACGTTTCCGTACGTCGTGATGCTGTACGCCGATCTCTCGACGCAACTTACGAAGGGCCATACAAGGTTCTTAAACGGGAAACAAAGTACTGTACGATTGACAAGAATATCCACGAGGATAACGTCAGCATTGACCGCCTCAAAGCAGCCTACCTAGAAGTAAACCTTTTAGTGCAGCAGTATATCGACATATTTGTTTTACAATAGCATAAAGACTTTTGGAAAGTTTTGTTTTTGAGTAAAGAGGTCAGGCAAAGAGTAAACTTTAAAAAATAGCTATTTTTCAAGAGTTGTGGTATTTAATTGATTTTCAGCTTCCTTTTGTATCAAGTAATTAGCAAAGATTTTTATATCTCACGTATATTATATATGCTTTGTTTTTCGATTGGTCTAAATCATATTACTTACTTCACAGTCACCACTTCTCTTAATACCGTAGATAATTGCTTCCAGTATTGACACATACTTGACTCTTGCCTAGAGAAGTGATGACTTAAAATTCTAAAAAGCATATAATCTTATCTAAAGCCCATACAAATTGTGAAAATTCTGAATCGGTTACACATGATGGATCCTTGTACAAATATGAATCCACAATTCCAACTACTCCATAATTTGAACATTTAAACTTGGATTCTGTATGAAATGCTAACCTTAAAATATATCTCCAGCCAACTTTTCTTTTATAGATATTAATAATTCTAATTTAATAGAGCAAGACTACACCTGTACCTCACTTGTTTACAATCCGTCAGACTCTTCTCGTAGCTGCACTCTAGAAGCTAAAACCAACTTGTTAGGATTCTCAGGACATAAGTACACAAAAATACATCTTATCTAGTAACATATTTACAAATATCCCATTACTCATAGCCCTCATAGCCCTTAAGTTAACGATTTCATTACACAAAATAATCCGTTGAACCTTAAATATCTTGCTGAATAAAGCCGAATTCTACATGACGTACTTTTTATTGAGTATTCTGACACAACTCCCAGCAACCCAGAACTTACAAATAATAAATGATGACAGTCAGGCTAATAAGATCAAACGACTGGCTGGGGCTATATTCCATTGCTATTTAAGTCCCACCCAACTAAACTGAGAGCCAATCAAATGACAAGAACGGACTAGAGGATCGATTGTAACCAATTAAGGCTTTTCCTGTTGTCTTAGGATAAGCCAACAGTAGATGATTTACTGATAAGGTACCAAAATAGAATGTCGACTGTAGTACAGTTAAAGAAAAAACTTAATCTTCATTAAAAGCTTAAAAAACAAGGAATCATCAAACATCTGGTTCAAATATGCGGTACTTATGCATCAAAGAGTCTGAAATTGTGAAAGTAATGTGAGGCCACACCTAGTTTGTATGAAAACGTTGGATACAGTTCGACCCTAAACAACATGTGAAAGGAGAGCATGATGTTCTAATAAGCGAAAGCGAAGTTAGTTCTGCGTACGTACCCTTCGTTAAAAGACTACATCCCTTAAAAGCCACTATCTTTCTTGTAACCTTTGAAGATAACACTATTCATAATGTAATATATATGTGTAAGCCTTTGAATTACCTCTTTTTATAAATCCTTTGTTCACAACTCAACACGTGAAGCTCCCGAGTTACCCTTACGATCAGCCCGTATACTTTATACGACTAACACATGCACTAAACACATTTGCAGACCTTTAAGATCGTTAAATACTAAGCCCGGTAACTGATTACATGCTTTCGTCCTTCTTTAAACCTAGTAGCAGCAATATACTACCTTCTCTACTCACCATTCATAACGTTTATCGCCTGTGGCTACTACATAGATGCATGAAGGACCACAAACGTTATCCGTCGTCATAAAACTGACCTGAAAACAGAAATGTCCAATTACGGACTTATTAATATCACTTCTGTACTTTTACGTTCCATAGAAACAATTGTAAAAAATCAGTTATCGGACTTTTTAACAGATAAACAACTCGTCTCCCATTATCAGCATGCTTCCATGAAATAACTCTTTCTTGTATGTCTGTTCACCACTAAATATTTGACCATGTAACCGAACTTAAAAACAGCGGATCTATTGTTTATGCATTATGTCTAGTGTAGTGCTTTCGATACAATTACTCACGATTTATAACAAAAATAATGAAATCTTATGGAATAGAAACTACTTTAGTAATATGATTGTACTCTTTCCTCAACGATTGTTTCTGAGTTGTAAAAATAAATTCTTACAAATCAAAATCTTTACTTATGTTAAGTGGTGCGATTCAGGATTTAGTATCAGGCCTATTGTTGTCTACAATCTACTTTAGTGACGTGTGTAACTGTATAAAGCATGATGAGCATTTCCTATGTGCTATTGATCTGAAATTGAGATATTCCCTTCCTCTATTATGCGTACACTACTATGAAAAATATTCAACATCGTTTAGTTTCAGAACTGGCGTCATATCTGGATAATGCAGCTTAGTGAAGATAAATGTGGATTGCCACGACCTAAACGTTGCCAAAGTGCTATCAGTATCCTTTTAAATAATCAGAAATTACCTATTCTCAAATTAGATCTGGATCTAGGCACAAGCTACTCTTCAAGCTTTAGTCTATCGGAGTTCATAAACTCTCCAACTTCTGAGGCTGAAAGGTCTTATGGGATCTGTTTTCAAAAACTCTGACACTCAGGAAGGAAGAGTAGAGCTGTATAAGACCTCTATTAGAATACTGTCCTTATGTAGCTGATAGTATTTCTAAAAGATGCAGGCTCAAAGTCAAAGGCGTGTGGAGAAAATTTCCTAGAATGATTTGTAACTGGAACAAGACCATGTTTTACCATTTTAGGGGGTGAACAGTTATATCTTCAACCAATTTGGCTCAGAAGAATTAAGATTAATCTCGCGCTTATTTTCAGGATTCTTAATTGGTTAACATACCCTCCAACCAACGATTTCAGTATAAAAGCACACTCGAAACTCAACCTACGTAATAGTAATTTCACTTTTAAATTGGTTGAACATCGTACCACTCTCAGGTCCAGCTCTTCTAATATAAAATACAAAATGTCGTGGAACGATTTGCTTATAAGCCTTAGACTTTCAACTACTATACCTACATTTACTGCGACTATTAACAAACTTTTTACTGATAATGGTCTTGGCGACCCATCCTGCCGTTTCTGTCCAAGAAGTAATAAAGCATGTGTAATCACCGATGACCTATACCTAAGTTTTGAGGACTGTTATGATCATAGTACAATACAGGCATGTAATAAGCTGCTTTTAATCTACCAATAATTAATACTAAACAAATGATGGATTTTTTATATTAGGATGTATCAACTTTCGACAGCTTAGTCACAATCTCCGAATGTTTTCGTACCGCGAAAAACGTTTCATAGTGCTTGTGTAGCCATGATTTCACGTAAATTCATAGCGTTATATACTACTGCCTCCTCATACTTTTCGTTTTTCATTTCAGCTTCTGCGAACGAAAATCATATGGTTCAATGGCCTTCATTTTACTTAAACATTTAAACATGTTTGCGCCGTTATCATCAATTTACGTTCTTCAAACAACTTCAGACTTGTCTTAGCTGCTTCTACTCTCTTGCCTGTTGATACACAGAAACGAGAGGCTGACTATAACGTCGACCATTTGGTTTATTAACAGTAAAGAATAATCAATACTGATATATCACGAACTATATACCACATCAAAATGATCCTTCTTGAATGTTACAAATTTTTCCAAAGGATGATATGAACATCTACTTCATAGTGATTTATAAACCCGTTATTGTAACTGTGCTATGCAATTCGCACATTGAAGTTTGTCTCGTCATCAAAATTGATTTACTTATGGTATCAGGGAACCAATAAATAAACGCAATGACAATGTATGGAGATTTGTTTCCATAGCCGTACAATTTGGACTTTTTAAAATTTTTACCGTATCGCATAAATATTATTTATAGGTAACCATTTTTTAAAAGTCAACTTTTGACGTGTACTAGCACTTTTGTTTTGTCAGTTGAACATATCCATAGTTTACAGGGTATTTGTCACTAGTTGTTTAAATTTGTCTATCCGATAGTTTTGTTTGAACAGGAAGATGTTTATATTATTATTATCTTTAAAAGTACAGAGATGGCTGTCCATACATTGATGCGCGACTCTCGATACTGATATTATAAATGTTTTTCATTGATATTTGAGCTTTAGATTGGATACTACAGCTTCGTTTGTCTCTTCAACCCCCCTCAGACGAGTTGCTTAACAAGATCATGATTTGTAAAAAGACATTATTTCGAAATGTAAAATTAATATTATTTATAAACTATCATTAATTATATATCAGCTAATTTACAGGGAATGTTTGTTAATTGAAATCAACTGAAACATACTTTCATGATTGTTGTTCATGAGTACTGAAGCAAACTCGTAATATTTTGTTATATTAATACTGATAAACTTTGTGAACTTGCCCGAATGTTTGCAGTTCCATGATATTTTTAAAGATATACATCCTAAATAATTAAATATTTTAATCCACGAGCCATTAATAGTTTTTTAAACTAGATTCTTGGAGTCGCACGTTATCATGGTCTTATTGAACCCATGGTGGATATGATTCAACAGCTTCATAGCCAACAGAAATCATCAGTCAAAACACTTTTGATTTTTTTATTTAGCCACAGGCCGTTCACTATTTGCTTTAAATTACATCAACGGTAGTACATAATCCTGTACTCAAATATAATGAATTTATCGTAGTCGTATCCTGATCTAATAACTAATTTCTGTGCTATGTATTATCCAGTATGCTACGAATTTGATCGACTAATGTTGCGAATTGCCCCTTTATTCTTCACCAATAGCCCCAAGTACGGCTATAATTCTTGTAACATTTTATCTAGGTTGCATTCACTGCCCACGTAGTCTAAAATGGTTACCTAGGAAGATTCAGAATACAACAGAGGCTAACTGTTACTTTCAGTGTATGCCACTTCACATTAATGCCAACTTATAAAATCTAGCGACATCAAAATGTTTTTTTTATACAAAATAGGCTCCACTTATATTGATGTCACTGAATCCAATTAAAATGATGCTTCAAGCGTGACACTACAGAGACCAGATAAGAAGTAATTATTCGTCTAATCTTTCTCACAGATAACCCTTATCGATGACAGCAGCCTTAACACCTAATTTACCAACTTATGAATATCAAAATGAATAAAACCAATATTAAGACAATCATAGATCTGGATAAATGTGTTATTCCTCACAGTATTGTTCAAAATACAGATCCAATCTTCTCTTGGATCCGTTCACAACTGAAGGTAATTCGTCAAAATATTTTTACTTTTGGTTTTGCCCTATTTTTTATTTCCTTAGACAAGTGGCTTTACGCACTCTTTTATAGTAATACCCACTTTGGTATATTGGACATCGTACTTCTTAAGGCAAGTGTTTGGCGCCTCTTTCGCCAACATTCAAGGTATGATTGCTTCGATTCGTTGTTGGAGATTCCTAAGTGTGTCAAGGTAAATTTAGTTAGTAAGAATGCAACCAAAACGTCCAGTAAAGTTTCGCCACGGAGTTCTCTACCCATCAGAAACATGTCAATTTTCAATTCAGAAGATGTAGGCATTCTTCATTCTCATTGAGTATTTTCTAGAAGATACGTTATCTACAATGGGGCGTCTTCATCGGCCTTACTGGAGTAGTTGCTGGAAGCGCAGTTTATATGACAAGAGATCTAAAAAAAGGTTAGTAATTGTAATCTTGTAGATTAAAGCATTTCGTAGGTTATGACTACTAGGAATTACATTTTGATGCGTTAGGCTACTTTATAGCATTTTATTTCTTCATCGATCTACTCAGTTTTTTAAAATATGTTATGGAACGCAGAGTATTCTCATGTGGCTGAATCCAGAATTAACTTTTTGTCGTTCATAATGCTCAGTCTCCCGAAAGTTCGTATATGATGCTTGAAAAATAAGCTGCTTAATGCATTGTTACCCACTGTTACCAAACATGAAAGTCGTTTTGTCGAAGATTTCCATTCTTTCCCCAATCATTTGAAGTTAAAATTATTAGAAGCTTCATTATTCTCAGCATTGTCATCAACCAACAAGACTTTCTCGCAACTTCAGCTCCCGCGGATTATTGGTTGATTAGACCTGGCTCCAGGTAATTTAGCCTTTGTTAATGTCTCTCAACCTCTGCGTTCCATCCAAACGTGATGCTCAGTTTCCGAAAGACTCCTTGCTATTCCAACTCAGGACCAACAACCCATAAATTCATTGCGTGCATGCAAATATCAATGTTCTGGTGTTGTATTCGGATTAATCAGAAGTATTTATGGATCGTAACTAACATGACTTTTATTTAATTACTATTCTATCTTCTCACGTGTTGGTCATGCTTGGCGACTCTTCCTCATATATATATATATATATATATATATATATATATATATATAAACTTGACAGAAATAGACATCATAGTGACATGTCAGTTCTAGCAGTTGGGTTATAAACGTATGTTTCTGCCCTATCAAGCTACCCAGACACACCGAGATTGCAATACAGTTCGGTTTCTACTAATCACAGTACATTGATTCTTCATATTGACAGTTGTAATGTACGACTGTTAAGGGTATGTGACAGGAATTTTGCTAAGTATGTGAGTGGTTTTTAGTATTATTTTAATTTCAGTGGGTAGTTATATCTTTTAACTACATGTATTGAGGCATAAAATATGGTTCAACCTTAATACGTCGAATGCTTTAATTACTAATTATTATGACTTTAGAAAGCTGACTGAACTTATTACCAATTGATCGCTATGACCTTGCGTGCACGAAGTTACAATGACAAACGCCAATGAGAGTGTCTATTCTGTCTCTGTATGTCTGCCCGATGCCTTTTCAGTCCCGGACCGGAATAAGAAGGACACAAGATTGATGAATCGACCTGTCAGAGTCAAATTATTTCAAATAATCCTTAATATATACGTAAAACCTGGCCATTCATCAACCATTTAGACAGTTGATATTAACACGAATTAAGAGCCAATAACAGTGAACTGGAATAATGCACACTACTAAGTAACCGTAGTTCGTAAATGAAAAGCAATATACTTACATTTAATGTGCTGAATGGGAAGATAGGATATGGGGAAGGTAATAATAATAGGGATAAATTGCTCACTTTGCATACAATTAAATAAAGTAGACTATAAAAAAACAGTTCTGGAAAATAATAAATCTTCTTTAAGTGCTCGATATATCACTAGTTTGCCTCAAGGCCTTTTATTTGTTGCTTATACTTAATGCTTTTCTCACTACTTGATTCACTACCTACTACTAATGTCAATTCGGTTTTCAAAGTCAGATATTTTCGGCCCATATGAATTCAGCCCAGCACTATGACGAAGCTATTTTTCATGTAAATTTTAAGTTCATTTATAAATAAACCTATTTGTAAAATCGGTCTATCAATGTTTTCATTACAGTCTGAGTTCTGATCAGTCATTTACTTTGTGGTTAATGCTAGAATCTGCCATTTATTGTTACAAACATTGCATAATACATTGTCCCTTATTTTTTAGCTAAAGAGGTATCAAAACAATCATTTGGTCGCCCGTCTATTGGTGGCGATTTCAATCTGATTGACCATAATGGGAAACCATGCACATTAGCTGATTTTCGGGGAAAATGGGTCCTATTGTATTTTGGCTTTTGTCGGTGTCCTGATATCTGCCCAGAACAACTAGAAAGACTTGTGGAAGTTTCTGATAGAATAAGTAAGTTTTTTTTTAGCGGGAGAAGTTGAGTGATCCTGTCAGCAACATTGATATGACCGTTGCTTGCTTATTACATTCTTTCTACCCTCCCTAATCCAGTCTTTTTTGCCTTAAGAGTCGATATGATTAGTTGGATAGTTTGTTTTGGAATTACATTAAATCACTCGATTTTAGTATTTAATATAATTTTTATTGTATTCATAAACGGCTCCATTAGTCTGAAATTCTAGCAGTTGATTTTGTTTTGAAAGGCGAATAAGCTTACTCTGTGGTCTTTATTGAAGTGCAATGAGGGTGATATTTCTTTGTTATGATACCCAGGCTACCAAAACGCAATTCATTAGTGTGGCATAAACTTTTCTATTTTAAAATGCAAAGTAATCCTGGATGCCTGACAGGGCCCTATACCTTTCTTCAAACCAAATAGTGAGCTGTTGAAAATATTTAAAAAGTTTGCCTGTGTAACTATGAATGCTGGCTATGGCACGCGATATTAATCTATCTACTCATGAAGGCATCGTTTCTTCACTTGTCACGTTAAGATATTGAAGTTCATATATACACTACATCAGTTTTATATATGAAACCTGGCTCCTTCCAGTTAAGGACGCCTAGTGACTCTGTATCCGATCATTGTTTCCGAATGACGGCTCACATCCGATGTTGACACCATATATACAATACGAACTTCGTTGATGTCGACGTCTTGAAACACTAGCTTCCGCAGCTTAAACAGGTTTTGATAGTGTTATCCCAGTGTCGATACTGCGTTGCTTACCAGTACTTAGACTAGATGAAAACTGTGGGAACTGGCGTTTTGGGTTTCGGTCCTCAGCTTACTGACCTGAAACACTAAACGTGATTCAACAGAAGTCATTAACAATCTTGTAGTTTCTTTGCCACATCTTTTATAATGGTAGACCAGCCTCAGTTGAAAGTTACTTGTTTTTTTTTATTGAACTGTTTCTTAAATACAATTTGTATTCACCACCTCCCCCCGTTTTTTCATTTCTCTGCAAAATTATCATTCATGTATATCTTGTTCATTCTTTTAGTGTTCTTCTTTACGGGATCAGTTATGCTATACGTTAGAGAATAAATTATATAAGAACATCGCTAGTAAACCGTATAATTCGCGATGAATATATTTATAATGTTCGAGTTCGTTGCACCTAGGGATTTGTCTGTCTTATAGTAGCTAACTTATCAAGTTTTTTCTTTTAATTATTAAAATGGGGTAGATTCAAAGTACTTTTTTCGTTATTAATATAAATGAGTCTATTTATTTCCTTCTAAGTTTCTCAATCTCTACTAAATTAGACTCAGCTTTTTAGATTATATTGAGGTTCAAGTTAGTTAGTCATTTGTAATTATATTTTTGATGAAATATTTCGATTTTATGGGAATCAAGTAAGCTTATTTTGTCTTGATCATCTCCTTCTAGTGTTAATGAGAAGTACTAAATCCTTTTTTGTGCTATCCCCTATAATTCATTCAAAACTAACGACTCGGAACAATATTCGAATAATAAAAGTTATATATATATATATATATATATATATATATATATATATATATATATATTACAAAAATGCTTTCTTTTTACAGTGCTTATTGAAAAACCGAAGTATCCCCTAGTCCCCGTATTCATGACTGTCGACAGTGAACGTGATACTCCAGAAGTTCTATCCCAATACATTAAAGGTAATAAAAATGTTTTGTCTTCAACTTTATATTGTTTGATAGTTGTACTTTCATCTAGTTCTAGTAATTTGAGGCAGCTGTTTACTGACGGTTATCAGAAGTCATAACATTTTATCATTTAATGTAATATTTACTTTTTTTGTTATATTTTAGCCCATCCTATTACAGTAGTATATGATGCACTTTGTAGGCTCTTAAAAGTCCAGGGCTGTATATACATTTTTCTGATCAATACGTAAAGTAATAATACTTTAGTTTGTGTCTTAGTTCCGATTATTGCTAGCTATCCGACACTAAACATTTCATATTGCTTAATCGTTGTGAGTCAACTAATAATTATTATAATCTAGGGAGTCGTATTGTTGAATTTTGAAGCATATTTACTATTAAGACATGTAGCCGTTCAGTATTTGTAGCATCTGATCCTCATCTTGTGATTCGTAATCAAGAGTTTTAAATATATGTTTAAATGGTGTTCCTTCTCACTGTGTTGATCACGGTTGGTAGACTCGCAAATTTTAATAGAAGAGGAAAATATCAACTACTTTGGAAACGATACTGTTAGTGTATTAAATGTATTGGTTACTTTATCCAAAACAAGTCATTATTTTTTCTACAAATATTTCTGAGTAGTTCCAATTTCACAAGCCGAACTGTTGATTCATTGCATTTATAATTTTCGGGACACAACATGTATACTCTAAGCTGTAGTCTTAGTCTTACCTCTCTCACAATCAATACTGGGACTCAAGCTAGGTAGATATTATACATCCACAGACCGAGTAGCAATCATGTTATTTGATAAGTACTAACAACTATATCTGGTGACTTAATTTGTACCTAAATTCATATGCATTCGCTGTTCCTAGTACTTTTACCAAACGCAACACATTGGCTGCTAAATATTTGGAATTTTAATTGATTTAAGTACCGTAAGTAATAGAAAATTTACTGTACAATTAATTATCAATCATTTGACTAGTTCAATTAGATAGTCATAGAAGCTAGTAAGTGTAAGTAGTAGAATATTACTTTGATGAGAGAAATGGTGTTTTGTTTTTATTTTTCGCTGTAGAATTTTCACCACATCTGATTGGACTGACTGGTACTAAAGAGGAAATTGATAAAGCCGCTAAACTTTATCGTATTTATTACAGTCCAAGTCCAAAAGATGCTGATGGCGATTATATTGTGAGTCTTGTCGATATTTAATGGTTATGTAGAGTATAGCGAGTGCTTATTACAGGTAGTATGGAGAATGAAGTAGTTAGAATTAACAAACAAACTGAATTAGTTTTTATGTCGAATAAAAAGTTTCTTAAATTAGTCTTTCAACAGTAGAATATGTAAATTATTAACTTATTTGCAAAGTAATTACTGCAAAGCACAGTTACTAGTTACCACGTACTTCATGTTTTATCGATTTTTTCATATCTATCTGTAAATTTTTGATGGGCAAACTTTAGCTGGAGTCATTATGTGTCACCACTCAGAGTAGGTTGTCTTGAAACTGAGGTTTTTCAAACAATAAGCCACCGCTTCCACTTTCTTTAGTGGTATCCATTCATATAACGAATGTGTACATCATCACTCTGTATGTTGACAAGGTAGTAAAAGTTGTATTGTATCTCATTGAGTTCATCTACTTTTTGAAAGTATGTACTCTGCGTTTATTTTGTAGGCTATTCCTAAGTAAGACTGTTGAATAATAAGGTCATCTAACACTTTGAGTTTTTGTGGGTGTGAACAGATGTATTATTTAAATGAACAGGGTGAGCGTTACCTTGTTTTTTCGAATGGCTTGCTTTCGTTTGTTAGCACGATGCAATCCTGATTAAAGCATGCTTAAAACATGCTTGCGAAGTTGTGTAATGATTGGCCCATTTTCAGTCAATAAGTGTTAACGAACAATCGGAGTTATAGAACATTCTTATGTGGATTTTATTTGAACTTTAATGTATTTGTTTACTTTGCACTCTTCTGTTCCTATTCTGAAATATATTTTGTTACTTGCTGAAGTCTTGCTCTGAGTTGCGGTCAAGTCGATGAAATTTTCGTATTACAGATTACTAGACAGAAGCAGATCGCAATATTATCAACCCAGTAGTATCGCTTCAATAGGAGTCACTTCGCAGTAGTCTGAATCAATCAACAATATGAGATTGTGCTATTTGTTTGTTGTTGGATACAAATATGAAGAAGTTAATTTCTACGCACTAATACTTATTACATTGTTATATCATCGAGTCTTAGTTCATTTATTATTACGTCTGACTTACAACCACTAGGTCTTAGGTTTAAACATCCTACCTACTTCGGTTTTGGCAATAAGCTAATATTACTAACCCTCATATTTAGAGTGTGACTTGAAGCCGAGTAAATAAAACTGTGTGATAAGTGAATCAAAAACATTTTCATCAGTTAGTCTTGACTTCTGCAATCTAGAAAGCTGTTGTATCTGAGCAGGGATGGCCGATATTATCGATTCCGTTATCTGCAGCGCTATGTCCTACAGCTAGCACCCAGCCTTGCCTTAATCTATTGCTCAGGCACAATAATCCGAGTGCTTTATCAAGAAGCCAACTAGTCACTCACACGCATGTATTACAGCAATAATAATCCAATGATATACAAGATATATATATAAGGTCTAGCCTTTGACTCATATGTCTGTCACACTATATTAACCAATCACGTGTCTTCTTCCAGATATGTCAAAAACTAACAAAATAATTCGGAAACCAGTTTTCTATATTTTCGTTACATTTTTGAACTCTAAATTACACTGCAATTTATTCACATTTAATATTAATAGGTTGACCACACTGTTGTAATGTACCTACTGGATCCGAAAGGAAAATTCTGCGATTATTATGGACAAGTTAAACCAGTACAAGAGATAGTACGGAATATTGTAGATAAAATGGATGCATACAGAGACTAACAACATATATTTACATATGTACAGCTTATTACTTTTATTTTTATTATACAACTTGTTCATTTCCGGTTAGGTACTAATTATGTACTCGATTTTGTACCATGTTACTTCTCTTGATTAGTATATGTCTGCAAACACATTAATCCTGTCGTTTCCCTTAAATCTAGAGTCTTGATGTTTGGCAAATGTATGTTGATTGTTGAGTTTTACTTCATGTAGCGTAAAGTACTACCGCTAAATGTCGACGTAGAATTTCAAAACAATTATTCTCATGTCTCGCTCCATGTCATATTAAGATTCTGTTCAGCAAGCGGCAGTGAAAATGAATGTCCTTAGTGTACATAGGGATCGATTGCTTGTGTTCAACCACCAGTGAAGGCGAGTCAGGTTCATGGCAAACAATGTATGCGGTCTCATGAAGAAGAATTTAGGCGTGCAGCGTAAGTCGCATCGACGTTTTTTTTACAGAAAATATCTAATCAACTGATCCTTTACCACTTTTGTACAATACCTTATTATATACTCTTCGTCGGCTTTGAAGGTGTCGGTAGTTGTGAGAACATATTTCCTTTGCCGTTCTTTCTACGCAAGTATGAAATACTCCATTATCTTAAACTAATGGAGAGTGATTTTATTGAGTTCCTATCTAGATGGTTTCGAAACTCATCATCCTGGACTTTTAGGTAAAATCGAGCCTTTTGATTTTATCGAATGTATCAAAGTAGTGAGTTGTGATTGCTTTTTTTGATTATTTGTTTTAATTAGCTTTGTTCGGTTGACCTTTCCATGAATAACAGTTATTTGATAAAAATACAGGAGGGATTGAATAATTGGATAAATATTCTTTAAAAGTAGGTATTTAGACAAATTAGCAAATTTTCAACCGTTTTCTTATTATTAATTAAGATGTGATTCATGTTGAGTGCATTCTGATTGGAAATCCTAACATTAAACTGAATTATTGCATGATCCAATCGATAACTACATGAATCATTGGTTCGGATCACAATAATCTAATTTCAACCAATTATGTGTAAGCAGCTGACAAAATGTAAAATATGAGTTCGGATTATTTCTCTTCACTTATCGTCCTTGGTGTATTCAAACTTACCGTCCATTACCATCAGATTCTTAGTGATCAGGGTCGTTAATTCTCAACTAGTTTCATGTTCAAGTCTCATTCCATTAAATTTATTTTCAACAGCTGTTTAGTATTATCAGCCTTCACACAAAATGTCTCAAAACAGTCTACAAATCTGCACTTGGTAATTGAGCTACCATTGAAAAGTAAATTAACAGCGAATATGTTGGTCATTCTGTTATTACATAATTTTATTAGTCGATCCCAGCTTAGTAACTGATGCCTTATTTATCTAGTCATTTGTATTGATCAGGTCTTATCATTCAAATTGCATTGTTGTCATTAGTCTAGATTACTCGATAATCCGTGTTCTGTTGTTGATGTGAGGTGGATGATGCTACCTTGTATTTGATAGAAAACCGTACGTATTCTTGTCTCTGTGCTTATTTATATGTTATAAAATGATGCTTTCAGTCGTGAAGGGACTGATGGGCTTTGACCTGAACCATCGTTAGAATTTCATCAGGACTAATGACTAAACAGACATGGTATTAGTTACCATGCAGTAATCACTTAATGTACACATCGTAATCACATAAGAGGTCAGTTGTGACCAGAACTGCTCAGTAGTATCGTTCACAGACTCACCAGGGTTCGGGTCTGTCGTGAAGCATCAATTTACTGAATTTTGTAGGCGCGCCTTACTGAAAATTACTAGGTAACAAAAAATCTGTAAGGTATGGTTTCTTGTTGATTATCTTCAGTCATCTTACACTACCATAATTCACTAGATTTTCTTAGTACTTTCAGTTAAGTAAGTATTAGTAGTTAGAAAATAGAGAATATTGGAAAGTAAGTTATCAAAGAAATCTATAGTGTTATTATTAATCCTATTCTCATAATCCGTCTATATAATCAAATGAATAGTTTGCATTTATTGATGTAAGTGGTAACCGACATCATGTCTTGTCCTTAATGCTGGTCGAGTCCTATTGTTCTCCCACGTTAGAACCCACTAGGTAGTATCTATTTAGAACTAATTATGTAATGAGTAAAAATGTACTTATTGTATATGACGACGTAATAGCTACGTTAGTTTGATAAAAGAATGTACAATACATTTAATAATGCAAATAATGAAAGTGAAACAAATCATGCAAGCACAATTATCCATACTATTAAGTTTGAATACAGCTGCTGAAAAATTAAGAAATGTTTAGTAATCAGTCAGTGTATTACTGGTCAGAAAATATTATTTGAAGAATCAGCTGACTTTTAATGTTTAACTACAGGTACACTCACAGATACAATTGCCTAAGTAACCATAGACCCAAACATTACATTAGTCATTCTAAGCATAGAAATTGGATTTACTGATTTGATTTCTAGAATCTATGTATTATTATTGGTGAAAATTTCATGAAAGTAATGAAAATAGTGCCCTGGTTATTTTTTATTGAAAATTTCTAGTTGATCACTAGTCTTTTTTACTGTTTACAGAATGTACAACTTTTCTCTTGATATTATTGCACTTTAGCTCGTCGTTTATTTACTCATTTTATCTTTTCTATTAAAAAAATAACATAACCCAGTTTACAATGATGTTACTTTATGAAATGTTGTGGATGCATTATTCAACGGATTACTATTAATATTTATGTTATGAGTAGCAGCAGTATTATTTATATTATTCATTTTACACGTATCTTTATATTGTTTCAATAACGATCCATCATCTGAATTACGACGAGATGCAGTTACTTCACGTATTGTTCCGTGATGATGATGACACAATGTTTTTTGAAAATGTTCACCTATTTCCTTGATAGGACAATTCTACAAAATGAAATAACATATTAAATCATTACAAGGTTTATATATTCTAAAAAGTCTCTAATATATTAGAAACGAATGTGTTTAACCTATTCATATTGTGTTGAAATCGGTAGCTTGAAATTACTGATTATTAAACGACAGAAGGTAAAATAAAAATAACAGGGGAATTAGGATATCCGATAATTTAAATTAATCCTCTGATTCATTTCTCTGAAGAAGCGACTTACACTAAGCCGCGAAACGTCAGAAATTTTAATTTCTACTCATTGGAATTTTACAAATATATATAACTCATTTTATAATCCTCTGATAGTTTCTGATAGGAGCCTTTTGGACTTAGGATGGACTTAATTTCACTTAGTTTATCTTTGTAGAATAAATCAATCAGCCGATTAAAGATATCTCGTATTCTAGTGAAAAATTGTTACTGATGGTGATAGTCTGTAATCAACTCTGTTTGACTTTAGCTTCAAGCTAGTTGACATTCATTAACAAGGTGTGCATGCGATTCGATTTTACCGGAGGGATTTGAATCCGAATCACTACGCCATCATATGAGCTTTTTGAGTTACAAGTGATCTCCTATATGACTTTATATTTACACTGAGTGATAATTACGTTGTGATAAATAATTTAACATTAACAACAGTCCACTCAATGACGAGTCACTTGAACTACTGGGCACATCACACTCTAGTTGGCGAATTTGATCAGCCCGGAAACAGATATAGACAAACTTCATTTTGATCACCAATCAATGATCATTTTATTTAGATTGATATTTAAGGTTCAAAGTTCTACTAATCATTGTTTAGATTAAGTAATTTCATTCTTATAAGCATTATAAATCCTTCTTTCCACTTTGGCTTTGACGTCAAGATATATAAAGTTTTACTTTCTCCACTATTGCTTCCATTTTTCTAATATTTTCATTTATTTTCACTCGAAATATGTTATCTACTTGACTTTGGATAGCTACTTTCCGTACGTATTTCAAAGGTGAGTTTTATGAAGACGTATTCGGAAAATGAGTTTTCTAATGTTGTTTTATACTAAA
Source organism: Schistosoma japonicum (assembly GCA_025215515.1). Taxonomy (NCBI): domain Eukaryota; kingdom Metazoa; phylum Platyhelminthes; class Trematoda; order Strigeidida; family Schistosomatidae; genus Schistosoma; species Schistosoma japonicum. The sequence continues at coordinate 31,208,523 of CM046061.1, forward strand.
ATTTTAGAAGTGGTTGATATAAAACTGAGATCAGTAAATTCTTGTTATTAGTTGTATCCCTAAGATAAACGATAAACAGTCTTTGATGGAAATATCTTACTCATGATAAGCAGATTGCCAATAAGGGATTCTGTTTCAACCCGATTACAAGAACAAGATTACAAAATGTATCCTAAGATTTAAGGCTAGTTTGACTAACAAATTCAACTGTGAAACTGTTTTGTCAAAAAACAGTCTCCTTAGCTTAATGTACTTAAGTTTAGTTGACTTTAAGTTTAACCCCCACCGCCCATGTTACCTATCTCCTTAGAATGACCTGCCTGAAGTCATTGCTAAATTATACCAAAGGTGATTCTTTTATGCTCGCTGGGAAGAACAAGTCTTGGAAAGAAAAATTGTATATCTTACCTTCAGTTCTTCATCCTATACTTCCATTGACTGTAGTTTCTGAAGTTTCGAAAGAGCTTTTGCACAGAGTGAGAATTAGGTTTCAAGTTAAATAGGATTCTTACTGTAGTGAAGAACTGATTCGCTGATATTCTTGTGATGAACGATTTCAGTGTAATTTTAAACTAATGAGTCGATAAAATGTCTAGCTTAAGGTTTGAGTACAGTTGTTATGTAACTAGCATTAGGGTTCAGAACATTCTCTCTGTCCTACTTGCGACTTGTGAACTGAATATGCTGACATTTCCGTGTTGATACTGATACAGATTCTGACCTAATACTTCTTACACCAAACACCTGTCCGTTACTTTCTGAGTCCAAATAACCGCCAGACACGAATGCGTCAATAAGGGTCTGTAATTCTGCAATATTATGACTGTAAGTGATCAGCCTTAATGCAGACATGTACGTACATCCGGTTGATGAGTCCTTAAAAGAGTGAAGCACACTTCCTGAATCCCACTGCTAGCTATAGTCAGAATATACTAATAATTCGATCAATAAAAGTAATTCATATACTCTTTCTACTTAAGAGAATAATATGACGTACATTTGCATTTGTACGAACTTTTAGTACCCAAACTACAATTTCTGTAATCCAGACAAGTATGCCAAAAAATAAGCCAACGCCTAAACCAATAAAAGCACTGGACATTTTTGTTAGCGTCAGTTTACTTCTTGATGGCAAATTTGTATGAGAACTCTGTAAATAACACGGAACTGATGCATTGTAACGTTGTAACCAATATTGTCGCATTTTTTCTAATGTTTGATCTTTTTGCAATTTTAATATACTCTCAGATAGCAGATCTCTTAATCCATTGTCTAAACATAGAAAAGAAGAGTAGAGGATTAATTAGGCATTATTTCACATATTCTTATAAATACACACGTATATACACTCGATATCTATTTGCTTAGCTTGATTCTAGAGTCTGTGACTAAATTTTAGCAGCGGTTGGAATTAACTTCAGTCTAACAAAAGTTACCTTCGATTATGTTTACCAGTCTATCTGTACATACCAAACTACACATATTAGGGGAACCGAAAAATAGAGTCTGTATCTGCATCACTGAGTACACTTATTATTTATTTGACAGTGGATATTTCAAAATCGTCCAAGGTAGTCAATAAACAAGATTTTGAAGTCATGACACTTAACTGGAGACAAACTGATGGAAATGGGAATCTCACCATTGGATGCTGTTTGGCCTAATGGTGCAGATAGTTAAGTGTCCGTCGTGAAACCTAAAGCTGTCCGGTGTTCCATGGTTTTCAGTTGTATTCAACCAACCAATCTGCGATGAATGCAAACAACTAAACACTAGGTCATTTTAAATGCTTGTTTGAAGATTGAGTATTACACAACATGATATCAATCAATTAAAAACATAAAACGGAGTAAGTTGTAATTAAAATTGTCACATTGGTGCAAATCTGGTTCTAATAATAACAGAAAGGATTACTATCAAATCAAATGTTTAACTCAGAATTCATGTCATATGTGTAGTGATACAAATTAGGTAAAGAAATAGAGGAGTAGATAGGTCAATATTTGAATTCGCATTGGCATTATACCAAGAAAGTCACATCTCATTACTAACATACATCTCTGTCACTGAATCAGAGTCCTGTAGTTCAGATTTAATAAATTTGATGCGATTTATTATGTAATTATCGTCCAAAACCTTGGTTGGTTTTCCATAAGCTTTCGGAAATTTATCGGATGGAGTGGAGTGCAATTCGTCTCGATAATTTCTTAGAATATACTGGATTTTTTTATTGTATCGAAAGATAGTTTTTAATTCACAGTTATTCAAACAAGATATTTAATACTTTATGACCATTGTTAACTAATGTGTATGTGGCACGTGAAGAAAACGTAGTCAAACATTTAATAGTAGAGATGTGTCTTCACAGCTGTCTGCTGAAGATATCATAGTCATTTGTGGGAAAGTCGATAACGTAAGTAATTTACTAAGTAAACTGAATACTCTTAAAAATCGTAATAAGTTTATCCTGTGAAGAGGAGAAGAACCACTAACTTTCCTAGATATGTTAGTCAGTCGGAGAGAGGATGACTCAGTTAAATGGTGTCTATCTGCTAAAAATCTACATGGATAAGGCAGCATGTGGGCTTTCGTAATTATTATCCTGACCAGTATAAGAAGTTTAGTAAAAGGTTTACAAAACAAGATCAATCGAATTTGTACTAATGATACTATTGAAGACAACGAAAATCTGTTGATAGAAACGCTATTGTTGAACAGATTCCAAGAAGATTTATAAATCGATGGACAGGTCTCACTGAGGTGAAACCCACTGTATTTATAACACCCAGAAAATTAATCTATTTCACCTCACCATTCGGAGGTGATTCAAATAGCCTTGTGTTAAAACAAATGTTTATATCAGTTATTAACAATACATTTTATGCAATCATGGTAATTGTGATTGATAAGTCTGGGCCATTAATCTACAACAAACCTAAATAGCAGGTAAACCAATACGTCACATCTCACTGTGTCTATCAATTTGCGAATATGTGTGGATATATGCATGTGGAGGAGCAGTCGCGATCTCCTTGTAAAGGTGGCTGATTACATACCTAAATAGTCTTAGAAACAAATGATCTCGAAAGAAAATAATAACAGTACAGGATAAACAACTTTCGTCGTCTATTACTAAACATTTAGTCCAAATAAGCCACAAAACTGATATCATATCATCCTTTGAAGTGTTGTACAAGAGTTCCTTGGGGCGTATACTAAGGTTTATTGAAGTTTTAGCTACACGGATGCTCAGCCCCCTCGTGTGTTCAAAATCAATCTATATCTTCACTAAACCTGCCCTGGTAGAGTGTGATTCACAATGTTCTCCATATTATCCTTGTTTTTTTATAATCTAATTTATTCAGTTGACCTTTATTTTTCATGTATAAATGCCTTGACAGGTATATGTGTGATCAAACTGTTCGAAATGTTTTACGCAAATATATCACAGCTATGATAAATTTCGTCTTCTGATTACATTCTCAAAACTTTGTTTCTCTAGATTCTCCAGTCAATCACTACTTGTAAATTGTACAAAACTGGCTTCATTAGTAACGATTGGATTAACAGGAAAGTGATGTAATTTATCATCCATCATAACTCTATTTATTACAATTGAGTTGGAAGATACAGTTTCTAAATCTCACAGTATTCATTCTAGTTTATTCAACTACCCAGATGTGTAACAATTAGAGTAGGTGTTGGTATGGACGAACTACTAGAGTATTTTGAGGAAGTTCATTATAAGTATTTTGATTTCCGACTTATTAAATATTAGGTTTTTGTTATTCTCATAATAGCCTCATCTTGTACTGTTATTTAAACCACAAACCTATTATATCACTTAAAGTCCATTAAACTGGATTATTATTGTTACTTTTACTTCTGTTTTGTGTCACAAATACTCTGGTTCTATACCAATGTCATCTGTAATTGTGTTTGTATGTAGCCACGAAAATCATGTATATATTTTAACGATGCCGTCTGGTATACAGATAATCAATATTCTGATTTATGACAATTGACTTTGTGCTCTCATCTGGAGCTAGGTAGAGTAGAAGAAATTTCGTAAGCGTGAAGAATACCTTTTCATTGCTTTTGCAATTTTAGTAATCAGTCACCTCTGAAATTCCTGTATCATTGATGTATCATTTGATATTAGTAATTGTCCATGTCAAGAAGAGTCATAACTACCAATTAAAACAGATAAGAGGTCACAGTTTCTTCTGATGCTAAAGCATTTAGATGTAGAATCTACCATTCACTAACAACTGAATTAAACGAAAATAACTTTGGGGTAATCTTCCATATAAAGTAGTTATGTGCTGAAATTATTACTGATGGAAATTCACTGCATACATTTTGACACTGAATTAATATTTATATGCAGTGTGACAATAGTTACCTTTAGCGTTACTCATAGTGATCAATCGGTAATCGTTCAATTAACACAAAAGTCCCAGTAGATAATTAGAAAAAAATTAAATTCTTAGAAAGTAATTCTAGATGCTATATTCTAGTAGTTCACGATGTATTTTCATGGAGGGTTAGCTGAGAAGTCAAATTACAGTACTGGTATTGTTGCTTATAGCACACATCATTGTTAATTTTATATCTTCTGTATATTTAATGATTATTGTCTCCATAGGGTTCACATTAAAACCAGTCAGTTATTGTCCATCGTTAAATTGATTTAGCAAATGTTATTTTCCACATTTTCAGTACTCAATGGATATATTGTATTATTCATTTCAGGCCATTTTTCTAGTTATTTGGTAAATGAGTATTGAATAATAAAGTAAAATTCTCATTAAGCACTTTATTTTGAACGCTTACTGTTATCCAAAATTGACTTACACAAACAAACTAGTGTAGCGTAGTCTAGTTTGCGAAATGATAAACATAAGTATCTTAATGTTAGGTCATTAAATGAAATTTTTAATGTATGTGATACTCATATTTCACTAGCCCATTAAATAAACCGAAAAATGATTGAAAACATTGCGCATTACATTGAAATCACTACAAATAAATGCAGCTCTTTACATTTGTAAAGCTAATAACTTATTTGTTTTAGTGTGAACCCTATAGCGATATAATCATTAAACATACATAAGATACAAACGTAATAATGATAAACGACAATGCTAAAACCATAATTTAACTTTCCAGCAAACCTTTCATGTTAGTCAAATATGAAATGCGTGTTTAATATGAATATAACGCACGTACTAAATACTAAAAAAGTTGTGGATAATGATAGCCATGTATGATACTGTATTAAAAAAAAGGTAATCAGTAAGTGTTAAAATAATTTTTGTAGAATTTTAGTATGTAGCATTTACTTACTGCCTATTGGTAATCCGATACCATATCCTCTTGGATCTAATAATCCACCTAATGGGGTAAGTTTACAATTTCGTTGAGCATAATATTCATTAAGTGTTGATTCCAATATTAGTGCATAACCACCTTCAAGAACGCGTGCAATACCTTCTTCTGTTTTATTAACAAATAATGATTTATTCTGATTCATGAAATTCCACATCCTTTGATAAGTCGGGATATCTGAATTCTTTCAATAATAATTAGTTGATGAAAATAAATAATTAATAAAAAATAAAACCAGAAGAAATTTTATAGTATCTAAGATATATTACTAATACCGATGACTATATTCTTTAAGCAAACAATAGATAAGGGGGCGGGGTGAGTGGTAAGAGTTGTAATTAAGATGATCATCTACTGCATTTACCAATGAGAAGTTGAAGCATATGTCAATTAACTTAGATTTATATGCATTGTGAAAATACCCTACAAATAGCTAGAAATCTATCGTTTGACTCAAAATGTTAACAAAAGAATCCTAAACATCATTGAATTAATTCAATTAACCAAGCATTTTTTAAATTCTTGTTGCTTATTAATTAGTATCAACCTGATGACGTCTGCAAGTTGGCGTACATTTTGTAAACGTTTTCAAAATATTTAGATTGATAGATCACTGAACAGTGAATAATGTCATGTTTGTTTAATCCTAAATGGTAGTCAATTTTTATTGAATAAATTGCAGTTTTATCACTAATCTTATTAAAGAGATGATAGGCAGAAAATTGTAAAATTATATTTTTTATGCTCGATGCTTATCACCTCTAATCCGGCGTGAACAGGGGTTTGAACTGATGAAATGTTTTCAGAATACTTTATTATCATATCAGTTAAATAAATCTAAGTTATTACTTTAAATGGTTATGTGTTACGTTTAAACTAGAATTTAAGTGAGAACACCCTGTGTATACAATCTATGCGAAAAATAAACTGTGTATTTTGAATTTCATTTTTAATCAACATTAAGTGCTCCATAAGAGAACTATAATATCTTTTTAAATACGTAAACTGATATAATGAGATTTTTTTCTAGAACCAGGTTGAATAGAAAAATACAATTATTGTCAAAGGCACACTTTTAGATATTCGAGCCCGATAATCTATTCTCTAAAGACCAGTATAAACGAAATTCTTTAAAGCCTTCGTAATTCTCGGACCCTTTATCTCTGGAAGTTGTAATTAAAATATTAGTTACTTGGCATGTCATCGTGTTATTATTAAAGTTACTAATTAGCACTAAGAGTTAAGGATTCTGTTACTTTAACGAGTTACATGCTTTTCTGTTTCACACTGACTAAGTAAACTTAATATTCTTTGTATTCCAGTCAGTTGCTTGGGCTGATATTGCGCACACATTCTGCCAGTGAATAGCAATAATCAAGAATACAAACAGTTTGTTGATTTCTAGTATACAGAGGCCCTAATAATGTTCGATGGTGACAGGAGTTTATTGAATTATTCAGTCTAAAGTATCCTTCACATTCACTGACAACTAATTCTATCGACACAGAAGAGTTGAATATGAAGTTTTTCTAAGTTCGTTAACACTTCTTATGAATAATAAAAATCTTTCTGAATAGATGAACAATAAAATACCGAGGTCAGTACAGGAAGAAGGTTGAATGATGCAAAACTTATCTCGTGGTTATTAGTAACACTGAATTTACGGTAAAGATATAAGACTTGGTGTTTTATCACGGATATTACTATACAAAATAACTACTTTATAGTTATTGAGTAGTATGCGTATGCAAAGTATGTTATACTTTGAACTGAAAGACAGATAAAATGAACTTTGTATGTTGGACTTTATTATTAGACTTTAATCTATATTCATGCTGGGTTTGAACTCATGTCACTGAACCTCATGCTTTTCAAGGTTATTACTGAGCTATTAGATACCAGAGGGTGTCTTGTTGACGATTGTCAACTATTACATATGGTCCTCTCCCCCTTCCTGATTGCATTTGTTCACTTGTTATTTAAATATAGTGCCAGGGATATCTAGTCACTTAGAATAATTAGCTGAACTGAAATCTAACAGATGGAATTCGGTCAGAAACGAGGACTAGATAAGCATAATATACTACTCAGTAATCATTTACCGTAATCATTAAATGTTAGTTAATTGATTAAATCACTTCGAAGCACAATTAGATAACAATCTCATAAACAAAAAGACGAATATAAAATCTACCTTAAAAAATGAATACGTTGAACCACCATGTATTGTTCCATATTTAATTTTTGTTTGACGTGCTAAATCTTCTACGCTTTCAATATCTGCTTGCATTCTATCAATCGTTAGGAATGCAGCTAAATTCGCTGTATATGATGATGTGATTACTAAAATAAAAAACCACCATATCCCGCCAATAATTCGTGTAGATGTAGCACGTGGTACGATATCACTACCTAGAGTGTAAATAAAGAGGATAGGAATTATTATTATTTAGTATTACTCAACTTAAGATGGGATACTTGTTTAGTGTTGTCCATAAAATTATGAATAATCATCCTTGGGATATAATCATATTTAGCTGATCCCCTAGATAGTTCAATTTGTAACATATTTAAAAATATATTGGCTGTAACAATCAGTCAAATTCATCTGAAGCCCTAAGTTTCCTGAGAATATCTGCTATTCTAATTAGGTACATTCGGTTGAATAATTCAAATAGAATAAGTCTGTCATTCGGGATTCCACTTACATTATAAGATTTATCCTTCCAAGTAATCATGTATAAGGTGAAATTTCTCGAAATATTAGTATTCGGTACTTATTTCATTTCCCGCCAAGATTATAGGCAGTCTGCTTGTAACATATCTACAAATAAAATCTGAAAGAGACCGTCTCACTATAATTATTTATCGAGAATTGACGTAGGTTAAGTAACCATCAAAAAACATAAAATATAACACAGCTGTTTTATCCTATCTCTGAACTCCCTAATAGTGCATATCTTTGTCCCAGCCGGAGATAAAGTTCAGGACATCCAAGATTCACTTAATTTTCAGGCCACCAAACTGGCCTGGAAACCACTGTATAAATGATACTTTCAACGCGAACAAAAGATAATTTGCATTGAGGTCCCACTTTGTGATTTAAATAAAAGTTTATCTTACCGCAGTAACTAGTAGCATTGTTATGAGTGCGTTCACAGTTCACTTATATCCACAATACAAATAAATCTGAACCATACTATGAAGCTTTGTTCACAAGACAGTTTTTGTAACAGTTTTATTTGAATTAAACTCAACATATAGTAGAAAAATATGTATCTAGAAATTTAATCTACAAATGTTAGATGCGACAACAAAGAATTGAAGTGAAAGCAAAAGGCTTTAAAAATTAACATTGATTTTAAACATCGACTGTTTGTAAAACATAAGCATTTACTTCTTATGAATAGGGTCATTCCAGATAAATAAATAAGTTAGGTATACGGTCTAGATTATTCCTATCATTAATATCCAAACTAAACATGTTGGTTAGTTTTCACTTCATTTATTAAGGGATGAATATGAGTTTGCAATTTCAATTCTTCATTATACAGTATTTACCTTCTAGACAGATGAAAAACTGATTAAAAATACTGAATACATTATACTTAGTAAGTACTGTGGACGTTACAGGTAATCTCAGCCACATTTATAAAAGTAAACAGTTTGTAATTACTGATTAAACTAACATGAAGATAGTAAACCAATAGTATTTAGCAAAATGTACACAAACTAACCAGAAAATGAACCTAGAAATAATAAATTATCAAATGTTCTATCATGTTGAAGTGTTATATGACTTAATTGTAACAAGAGTAGACTTTTAATACTTTATGTTATCAGAAACCTAGCAAAACATTTATCTATGACAAACGAGAAATAAATCTTCTTTGTCAGACTCCTACAGCTATAAATTCATTAATGTAATGTTACACAGTAATAAAAAAGTAAATGTCTTTATTTTATTTTCATTATAGTAACATCTATTTTTTACTGAACAGTGTTTATCCTAATTTACCATGATATGTTAATTAAAAAGTAATTGACTGTATGTAGATGAAGTGAACACAGCAAAATATAATAAATTCAAGGTAATCTGTAAATACTATCTGTTATGTTGGACCACTAAAGAAGAGTGGAAAACTTCAAGAACTGTGTTATAGAAGACTAATTCATTTATTCTGGTCATGAGTAGTGTAAACATTACATTTCTATTATTGTTACATTCTTCTTCCCCTATCCTCCCGTTTAGCATATTTGCTGTTATTATATTGTCTCATATTATAAACTACAGTTATTTTACTACTTTTATGATTTCAACTAATCTAACATAACATTTCACCTATTACCGATTGTTATATACATATGATTCTTTATTTACTACATTGAATGTAACTCAACAGTTTACATTATGCTCTTTCTTACACCTTCCAACTCGACGAACGACAAATTTTGCATGAGTTCAAGCAGTAATCGATGCTAAACAACAATATTTTAACATTAATCATCATTTGATTATCTAATCATTTCAACATATTTACCTACATCATACAGTTTCTTCTTTTCATGAATTTGATTTAACTAGAATACATATAATTCATTGTATTTAGTTGAATTTTGTTCAGTTAAATAAAGTTAATTTGTTTTAATGTAACATATTAATATCATAATAAATTAAGATATAAATTGTTTATCATAAAGTCGACAACATAGTAAGTGATATGAATTATATCGATTATTTTGGCAATTATATTACATAGTATTCATAGACCTATGATTGTAGTTGTCTGGTTAAGTCATTAAATACATTTGTCCATCATAAACATTTCTTGTTTCTAATTTAATAAACAACTTAAATCCTTATTCATGAATGAAATACATGAATTTGCCTTATCAGTTTAAGTTAACTCCGTTTGTAAATCACAAATGTTATTTAATTAATAAATTTGATAATCCATTACGTTATATTACTTATATCATTACGAGTAGATATCTTATACAGACGTCCATATGTGTATAAAGTCAAGTAACGAAAATGATAAATCGGTCATCTTGAGGACAGTTAGTTTCTATTCATCTACTTTTATATTGTGATTATTCATTTAGTATTCAAGAGAATTTATTAGAAATTAATTTGTTGATATTAACTGAATCTTCCAAAATTGATCTCATTGTATAAATAGTTTTATTTTTAAAAAAATAATGATTGTATGATTGTCATTTAGTATCATAAATACTAACATATTTTCAATAGAGATACACTGAAACGGTGTAAGTAATTACATGGAGTTTAGTTTTTATTTGTTGTTTATTCATTATTGATGATGGTCTCGTGCATCTTCATTTCCAGTGGAACTGTTGTTATTGGGACAAAGAAGGGGAATGGACAATGTCTAGAGCTTATTTCCTGTGACACTGAAATATTGCACTATTTAATCATAATTAAATAATATTCAATAGATGTTATAGTTGTATTCTTCAGATTGACAGTTTTACACAGATTTCGTAATTACTCTGATACGTATATCCTTTCTTCAAGTTATTGTAATTTTAGTATATACTTATTATCCCGATTTTTCTGTATAACTCCCCCTACTTCAGTCTTTATAGTATTTGTGTTTGTTATTAGCAATTAGTCTGGCATTTGATGTATAAAAGCCATTTTTCTTACTCAATAGTTAACTAGGCATTGTCTTCAATCAGCCGGGTTTTCTTTTTCACTGTGTACATCTAGGGTGAACATCATGCTGACTAATCAGCGTCAACGCAGTCAGTTCGTAGTTATAGTGTAAATTCTATTAGTTAGTTTAGACATAAAGACAACATTGGCCTATCCCGGTCATCTCGTATTTTATCTACACAAGGCACGCCCTAGGTCATTTTCAAGTATTAAGTGAAGATCAAGTCTATTGCAAATTCAAACGACGAATCGGAAACAAATCTCCGCAAACTTGTCTCAATTTAACTATAATGATCAACTTACTAGTGACCTACTTAAAATCTTTTCAAATAGTTTGCTGAGGCTGGTAGAATTCAAATAAGCTGAAAGCAATTTAGTTATCATGTATGGCCCTGAAATTTCATCGAAATCTATTACAAGCTGACTGAAGTAGGAATCATCATTATCAGTAGACTCACATTCAGCAGTACTAATGGTTAAGCCTTCACCAAGTGATCTTACAAACTTAAGTTATATCCCTGATTGGGTCATGTGCACCCATTGTTGAGAAGTTCCACACCAGGATGAAATGTCTTTCTAGTAGTTCACAGCTTTCAGTGATATGCAAGTAAGACTAACCCCTGATAAATACAACCAACAACAACATAAAATCCGTATGGTTGAGATTCTTATCAAAATTCTAACTGATTGGTATATAATCAATTGTATATCATGTTAAAATGAGTGTATGCTTAGATATTTAATTTGAAGAATAAAACAAGTTCTTAAGATATAAGCACTTAGTTTATTTAATACTTTAATGAGTAATTTTAAACAACCGAATAACTCATTTTAAAATGAATTTGGTGATGGATAATGAAGGTTTAATGATTACTGAATAATTGTTCGTTGCGTAAGGTAACGGAATTTTCATTATCATTAAATCCATTAATATGAATTATTTACAATGGTTACATTTTAATGAAAACAAAGTTATGAACTTTATAAATTTCGTATTCGTAATCACCTAATATTGTTAATTTATCATTTATAAGTTTTCAAATATATTCATCATTTCAAATGTTTCCTTTTGAAAAATCTATTCTGTATGAAACTGAATGAAGAAGTCAGTATTTCACATGGTCAAAATAAACTTATTGAACAAACGATCAGGATAAACCATTCAATCAGAGTAATTTTAGATAATGTAAAGATATATGTAGAACCTTGTATCCTTTCAAATTATGGATTTATTTTGATTATCAGTGCTATTTTTTTTCTCCTCAGATTTCTAGACTCACTGAGATACCAGCTTTCTAGAGAAGTCAAATTTGTTATCGACTAACATATTATCGATGCGAATTCCCTTCGATCATAGTTATATAATTTGCTTAGTCATTTCAAAGGTTCTCTACTATTTTAAGGTTTTATTCATTAACTAATATTACATATATAATGAATGGTTTACTTGGTGTAAGATCGTAGGTACTCATTGCTGAAGGTCCTCAAACTGAAATGAATCATTTGTCCAAGCCTCTAAGGCTTTTAATTGCCCTTCAACTAAAGTTAGTTCATGAGGAGCGATGGCACGTAGATTTGGAATATTGAAAGTGCAATAAATGCTGAATTATGGTTACGTTGTAGTATATCGGTGGAAAGATTGTATGAAATGTATTGGTTATAATATAGGCTTTCATTTCAAATGTCAATGACTGTCAAATATATATTTATCTTGTACGTCATTCTTAAACTTACATAATTGAGGTCTGGTTAATAGCACTACTTATTACCTTTCATATCAGTAAATTTTGACTAGCTGTTTAATATTTATTTACTCACTACACTGACCTGAAAGTTTAGAATTTGACTTTATACGTTTTCCTATGGGTTTTCTATGACGCAACTGTTCAATGCCTCATAGTTCTCACTGAATTTCTAGTTGCAGTCATATCATCGATTATTCTACACAGACCAGCCAGAAAGTTGTTCGACCACTGATATTAACTTGTCATGAAATCATTTAAGATACCTTAATCTTAAAAAAATAATAAGAACGATACTGGTTAATACGCATTAAACATTGACATCAATATCGCGTGGTAAATTTAATAACTTTCTACTTGACTACATATGTATCTATACTACATTGTGTGATACGCTTACACTTTACTTGATCTAAGTTTTATATAACAAGTTCAATATCTGTCTTCACTGTTCATTCTATTCACTGATATAAACTTTAGATCACACCATAATCAAAAAAGTAAGCAATATGGACATTCAAATAATCTTTAGAAAGGTTTCCCTATGATGATCTAACTAGGTTGTAAGTGTCATATCTCAAAAACAGTATTGTATAGGAAAAACAGTTGGATAAGATAAATCGCTTGTTACCTTTAAAACAATACATTCATTTCATGCATCAATTTTATACAAATCATAGAGCCAATTAAAGATATAGGTCAGTTAGTTTGACTTATAAGGACATTTACTTATTGACAACAGGAGGAAACAAAAATAATTATGCGGTATTTTACAAGAGTTAAAGTATAATATGCAAATGAGTAGATTTATTGTTTATTTTCGCCTGTACAGAATATTCGTCATATACACATCAATATAGTTAAAGAAAGCAAGAAATAGATGAAATGATTAGAACTTGAATAAAAATATGGATCAATTATTTTACATCACAAAAAAACTTAAGTAATACATTCACTGAAAATTTAGAAATATTCAATGGGTGTTTTATCTAGTATAGGACTCAGGGCTTCATGACTGACAAAGGGTACCATGGATAACACTTAAACATTTCCAAAAATCAATTTAATCTAGAAGTGTAATCGATTGGACACACACTCAGTAGTCTATTTGTTCAGTACTCTCTGAGAGGTCTAAAGGTTCTAAGCTAAATACCTTATGGAGTCGTCAGTGCACATTGTTCAGGAATCCCATACTGGGACTTCCTATATTTCCTTTAAATATACTAATTATGAAGCGATCGATTTAATGTTATGTACATGATTGAGTTCAAATGTTTGCTAATTGCAATCAAATTTTGTAGAAAAACAGTGAACTTTTTTTGTGCTTTGTTTCACATATCATCATTTGTGAACCTCATATATTCATCAACTTGAGATAATTTATTTATATTCACTTTTGACTACTTTTAGCTGCTTACAAATAGAGTATAAGACCAAACTCACTGTAATTCTTAAGTAGTAGGTTTTTGTCATGTAACTTGAAAGTTGCTTTCTTAGAGAGATTATCTCATACAACAATGACATATGTTGTGAATTAGTCGTTAATCAATGACATTGAATAATAAAGATTACATTTAAATGACAATCAACTGATGTTGGATGACATGAGTATTTCGAATGTCGACATGGTTACTAAATAATCTCTAGCTCATAATGGGACATAAAAATTAAATCACGTATGAATTAGCCAGTAAACAAAGAAACAACTCTAAAAGCTTTTAAGGCGAGTAAAGTTAATTGATGTCAATATTTAATTTTGTGCTCATTATAACAACGCTCATTTTAAATCTGACTACATTTTACCAAGTAAATGATGTAAGCTTCATTCATTTATTAAGAAATTCATGTTTAGTTGATCCATGAGTTGATACTCAATTGTCTAACTTGACGCCTAATCATGAATTGGTTTGTTTTTGATTATGTTAACATTGAATTTTTGAGGTAATTCCATATGAGAGACTATCTTAGACCTAATTTCTTTCCACATAGTCTACCTTCTTAGACAAAACAAACGTAATTCACCATATAAAAACACATAAAGTAGTGTCAAATGAAAATAAACAAATAATATATCTGTATTAACAAAAGTCTACTTATTTATAAACTCATAAAATCTATTTATATCCTATTGCGTAACAAAATTTAAACTTTTGAGTGATTATGAGTAGGTAACTTGCTTCATAGATTTAATTATTATAGATTCGCTATTATAAAGTTAATATCCAGTACAACATTAAATGACAGTCTACCTTAAAAACAAGTCATTTCAACACTATAGCTTCTAATCAAAAAACCTTATAGTTCATAGTGTATAACTCTTACATCTGTTAATCATATGTACTTTAGTTGTTGCATTAAAAGATTAGAACCTGTCGGGAATATGATTACTGAAAAAAATTAAATTCACAGTAGTTGGCATATTTTCTCCTCATCTGTTCTTTACGGGAACAAGAGGCGATTACTGTGAAATTCATACATCTAATATATTCAGCAATGAAAAGAGATATCATATGGATAAGATTGATTTTACTTAAAGATATTATTACCAAAAGTTGGATCATACTAGGTAGTAAATTTTTGCACTACACACTTAATTAAATATTCAAATAATTAAGTAGTCAATTGGGTATGACATTAACACATGGTTTTATTTGTTAATAAACTACAATAAGAATAAAGAAAAACTGCCTGGTTAGAAATAATGTTACTAAATCATACTTTAAATTAGTGCATAATAATATTTGTCACTGATCGAATGAAAATTTAAGATTTAGTTGTAAATCAATGTCTCCACTAGGCATTATTTTAAAAAATTAGATAACCTACTGAATTCAGAATATATTGCTTAAAATATAAATGTCGAAACCGATCTTTGCTTATATCGACGAATGTGAGGAAATGTTGACACTAGTTTGGTATGTTACACAGAGCAGTTATTGTTAAATGTTAATCAGATTTCATTTCATCAGAATAAGATGTTGCCATTTATGGAGAATTTCTCGTTGATCACTACTCTTTGGTGTCATCATTAATAATGGAGATCGGAAATGGAAAATGATTTACTTCGGTTAACAAGATAATCTTGTCAGGCAATAGATTGAAAATGTTCACTCTTCATTACGAAATCCCTTCATTCGGTAGAGCAATTATAACCTTTACTGATGGAGTTGGTGGACATGAAAATTCACTTAAGGAAATTAAAAAATCCTGACTCTAAACAAATGTTACACATGGGTTGTAGAATCCTAGGGTGACAAACAATGTATGCACCTATTTTGATAACTGAGCAACAATAGGACTTCATCTCCGACTGTCTAGTGGACTAGACCAGTGGGTCAAAAATTTAGCAAATGACAGCCTGATAAGCCAACTACCTCGGTATTGACAACACAGCACTATCTGAGCCCACCTGTATTTATGGTGACATGGTTAGTGAGTGGCATATGCGATTTCGCTGTCCATTTGTACCAAATTTTGTGTCTAAATATATAAGTTAAATAATCTGAAGTTATTTTCAGTAGAATAATGTAAAACCAATTTGCTTTTAAACATAAATCGTAATGTAAATTGGTTTCATTAAGTTCCTAAAAGAAAAATTCCGAAACTATCCAGAATATTTTAGTGTAAACTCTACGACAGAATGGAATTTCTAAAGAAGTTTAGATTCTTAAAAGGGGCATTTATATGAAATTAGTGCGAATTTAATAACCCCTGATAAACAGAACTTGTCTGGTAAATACGGTTACATATTGATAATTACAATCAAAAAATTGCTGCTATCCTGTTCAGGGTGTAGTGCAATAACATAAGGTATACTGATAGCTTTATAAAGTTTATTATTAGTTCCCCACTGAAGTAATACGAACTAATGAATAGATCTATTCGTGAAAAATAAGAAATTTATGATTCTTTACGGATGTTTTAATACAGTAAACTAATATATAATTGATTACTTGAAGTTTAACGAACTGGTCAGTTTTTTATAAATTCATAAGTGATTCACATTATATATCGATTTTAATCAACGTATAAGTATGAAAAAGAGTTTTTGAATACTTCAGGGGTATTTGATCATGACTAGAAATTTTAAACCAATCATTCTGTAATGCATACTACTTAAGGAAGCAAAAACATTTCATGATTAGAAATGTCGCTTCAGGAAATCATACATAAAATACAATTTATATAAATATTTTCGACAAAAATTGAGTGACTTACTTTGTTGCATTAATGATCCTGCAGTAAACCAGAAACTATTTCTCATTGTAAATTGATTTTGTATTATTGGATAACATGGATGTCGAGCATACCATTCATATGGTGATGCACGTCCAATTAAAAATAATGTTAAGCTAACTACAAAATATGCAATTCCAACAGATATCCATACCTAAAAGAAAGCAGTATTATTAAAATTAGATTCACTTGTGAACTCTACTGTTTAATCTAATCACTAGTGCAATAACTAAGGATCAAGCTTAGGAGGCAGCTCTAGTGAAGATGTGTAACCTGTTAAGTATACCAACAATGAATATGCTTCATTTGCCTACTAATGGTAGTGAATGACGCCACTCAGTATATCTATAATTCAATAAGTTAGAAATGTTAACCACTAGAGCTAACTTAGTCGTCAAAATGTTAAAGCTTTGCCATTAAACTTAATGATCGTGGGTCTAATTATCTGGTGGTGTCGTGGATGCTCACTGCCGAGGAGTAATATACTAGGACGAAACAAGTGTTTATTATTTCCTTGTTTTCAGTGGCTATTCAACCCTAGTCAACTAACCTTTGCAAATTCAGATTCAACAATATCTACAAAACCGAACCATTGTTCAGATTTGTCACTACTTTCTGTCAGTTCAACTAGTTTTCCGAATGATTATTTGTGACATAATTTTATAAAGGAAACATGAAAGACAAGTTCCGTTTGAACACAGAATGACTTCAGACTTCTCTAAATTAATGACACGAAGCATGATATTCTACTTGTTCCGATCTTTCCTCATTATCCTCAAGTTGAAAGTTATAGTTTACGTGAAATTATTGTGATTTATACTTATGTTTATTATTTACAGTCACATGCCGAATGTTGCTATACAAGCATTAAAAGCTAAAGAGCACTGAACAACTAGTTTTGTTTAGATATAGAGATCCTCGGTAGTGTATATCCTCTGACCTCACTGTGAATCGAATCCAAGACCTTAAGGATTCACGGAAACGCTTAATCTTCAGACCACTACGCTGGAATCCATATGTTTATATCAGTTTGCTATGTTGTTGTGCAAAGTTTCATGTTTATTAATAATTGTTAAGCTACAATTATTAGGCGATAGAAGTTATAAAACTCAATGATATCTGCAAACTTCTTTCCTAAATTATGTAATATATCAATACAGAGAGGTATGTACATGTAATATTTTTCGTCGTATTGAAGTGCATTTTTCCTAACAGACTGTTAATGGAATGTGACTGATTCTTAACTTCCTCTGAGTTTCGTTTCGGTTCATTAAAAGAGTCAAATTAAATTAACCTTGACGTATAGAGGTTTACTAGATGGGTGACTTTGTGATTTTAAAGTCAGGTAACCAGCAGTAACTAATAAACAGCAACACATGAAAGTTCTGTATATGTCAGTAAGGTTCGTTCACAAATTCATTTATTTCATCTTTTCGTACCAACAGAAAAATGTCTGAATTTAAATCTCTTACCGTATGCTTGTAACTGTATTTTTATGGTTATAAGGATCTAGGCATAGTGACCATAAATATTTATTTATAATTGGTTTACTGTTAGTGTTGTGTCTTTTATCAGTAAATACTTTTAGTCTGCAATACTTTCATTGCATTAACTGTCAGTTTTTACTGTTTACAAGTGACTTGATTAATCAATCATTTCCATTGCTGTCTAATAGATCAACAGAAATGTTAAGTTTCAGATACGCTTTACCAAATATGATGAATTTTTATATCAGTTCATCTGATTTAGTCGCTTTATTATTCAGTTAATAGCTATGATTACGTTAGTTGTGATTGAATTATATCCTGAATTTGAAGATAGCGAAAGTAAGATATTGAGTACAAGGTGTCAAATAAAGCTATATTTTACCTACTGTATCACTGGAATAATTTTGGCGATAGCTATCTACATCATTTTCAAACTACATTGTGTTGTATCCAGTACTGTCAGCCATTGATGATGAGCGTTACATAAGTCGATATGATATTGAGCAAATACTTTGTTTCATGTCATTTACCATTTTTGTACTTTTGGACCGTTTTACGTTGCTAAATTTATAGAGGATTGTTGAAGATAACTGCAGACCCTTGAAATTAAATCTTTCGTAAGAATTATACCAATACACAGATTTTACTCACTAATTTAACGAAAGTATGATTCAAGGCACTCAGTAATTCATACTTAGTGGATAACTTCACTTATAGTTTTTCTAATGCCACTTGTAATATTAGCATTCTACACTTACGATGATCGTATTAAATATAATGAGATATTAAACAATGGTGCAGTATAGGACATATTTTTTATCGCATTCATCAGCGTTATCAATCGCTCTTATCTTGTTTGTAGCTGTTTCTATTTGCTTAGAACATAGCTGAAATTCAATACGTCGCATCACATTCTCCAATGATAAAACAAAATATGCATCATCAGATCACTTCAGATATCCTACAAATATCCTCAGATGATATTTCCTATCTACAGAAATCTAACAATTTTGTTCTAGGCAATACAACTGATTTTATAATGATAATAATATTTTAAAACAGAAAATCTCAATATAAACAAACATTAAAAAGATATATATTAGCTAAGAAAATAATTGTTAAATAGCATTGAATTATGCTTTGTCACTGTTTTCATGTTGTTGATATGTCATCACCTTTGACGGATATCCGGTTCGTAAGATGTTCTATACATTCAAATGTAGATAGAATAAATGTCATTAACTTCTTGGAAGAAATGTTTTCTAATGAAATAGTTTAGGTTACTATAAATCTTTTACTTATGATAGAATAACATCATTGAAACAAAGTTATTTTATAAATAACCTAAGACATATTTCTATTAACAAAATTTATACATTAACAATTTCGAAGTTTTTATGAATGTATATATATTTCTAATCAATAGAAAAGAATTTAATTAACAAAGAATCAGCATGAAATATAATGTTCATGCATGCCGATTGTATTATTTTTCAAGTTATAATTAGAAAAAACTCCTAGGGATGTTACATGCGTAGAGGTTTAAGCTTTAATGTTGTTAACATATATTTAACTAGGTGGAATTATTTAATAACCTTATACGAAAATTGAATTAACATGAATATTAACAAAAAAGAGGAATAAAACAAAATTCAGTTAAATTTCCAGTAATCAGAATAAAATGTGTACGTTGTCCAATGTCGATGGATAGTAGTGAAAAATAATCGTGATGTTCACTACTATATGTTTGATTACAGCAATGAATTCTCAATACATGTAATAGAAACCCCAACAGATCCATTATATACCCATTGAACTTGTGGATATATATATATATATATATGTATATATATATACATATATATATATAAGCTGCGGAGTTTCTGGCCAGTTCTCTCCCAACAACTTTTTTTGAAATACCCAAGTATTGTTGATGATTATCACCTTTCATATTAGGATAGAACAGATCATGAAGTAAATGTGTCAACAATCGTTATAATTCTGCTGTAATTTTACAGTAACTGGCATTGTGATGGGTTGTAATTTGTTGATAAAAGTATGTGAGTAGATTTATTCATAACTCCTCACTATATACTACCTATAAGAGCTTAATGACAAAGTTACTAGAAAAAAATTTTGCCTAAAAATCTCACGTTTTGAAAATATTATGAGGATTTCTAAACCATAGCTATTCGCTAAAGCTGAGTTGTGTTTATCAAGTGGGATACGGAAGGCACATTTCATCTTATTTGGTACGCGTCAGCTGAATATTCCCGTATCCAATTGTTGATGCTCGCAACAGGACTTGAACTCAGTCGGTTCATGTCAAATTCCACAATGTCCACCACTAAGCTACATGGTTCAGATACACACTTATGAAACGAGCATGTATTTTTAAATTCAAAATACACAATAATTTAGTTGATATAAATCTAAAATAGAAAATGATGTCTTATTTTGGAAAAAAGTGGTTTGAAAGTTTGAAAATCTTACTTCAAAACTTTCATGCAAGATTTTTCGTTGTATGATTTGCCTTTTTCTAACAAGCTTATTTAACATATATACATTACACGTACACTGATTTATGGTAATTAATAGACTAGTTTCAAACAATTCTATAATCTTCAGCTGTTAGTGCATATCAAATAACCAGTTGTATTGTGACTACTGAAGTGAACGACCTAATAACTTGTTCTTCGTTTAGTGCTTGATATTTAAAGACAATTAAGGCACTACTTAAGCTTTGAATTCATACTAGCTGACACTTGGGAGCCTGAAATATCTTGGATCATGTGAGTGCTGATGCTTCTCGTGAGATTTCAACCAACATTATAAGGATAGATGGTGTCACTGAGTAACGACTGATCTTCTGTAGGATTGTGTTCTTTACGCTAGTAGACTCTTTCGTTGATTTTGTCTTTGGATACTGAGCTTTGGCTTGATCAAACCGTAAATAATTTAACTCAAATATATTCTGTTCCTTAGCATATATACAACATATGTTCCAGTCATACTTATTAGTTACGAAAAGTCCCAAAAATTCATATCACTCCATATATGTCCAAGATAAGCACATATTCACAAAAGCACAAAATCTGATCGTTAAAATTTTTATCAGACTTTTATTGTATCTATAAATTGTAATCTATTTTTTGAAGTAAATAGAGCTGGCTAGATTTTCCTTTAAATGTGACCATATTAAAGAGGTCGTCGGTAAAACACATGTTTCTTCATTCTTTCTCTCCTGTCTATATTAGTTAGAATGATAAATTTAAAGATATCTGAAAGACGAGTGACCTACTAATTTAATTTATAAAATTAATTAAGCCATAGATTAGTTAATGTAGAGGTTAGTAATCAAGATTTACAAAACTGACATATTCGTCTTATGAAAAATTCTAAAGTTTAAAAGTACATTTGCTTATTATGATGACTTAATTAACAAAATTAAACGCAACTCTGAAATCTAAGTAGTATTTTCAGGCGATCTAAATATTGAACCTTAAAAGTTAATATTTAGAATGTTTAATTAACAAAGAAATTTTATGTAAACCCCACTTGGAAAGTGACATAAATGGAAAAATATCATTGTGTAAATGCAGAGTTTTACTGACTATAGTCTACAATGAAAGCAGTGAAATTTTTGTATATTTTCAATATAGTTAGCAATAGAACGCAGAAACAACTTTTTTAAAGTTTATTTTAGAGTTGTTAACTAGATATATCTGTATTTATATGTTAAGATTTAAATACAAGTAACATTTTCTCCCAACGATAACGCTTTATTCATTGAGCTACTGAGTTCTGATTGATACTAATGTTTTCAGTGAGCGTGAAGACATTAATGACGGTTCGTTATTCTTGTTCACTGATAGTAAGAACTGCAAATGATCAATGCACAATTGGGATATAAAGGCCTTTTGTATTATCGTGATATAGTTGTAATATTTTTTATGAATGAATTGTAATTGGCATGTTAAGTGAACTTTCATGATGATTATACAGAAGTTACGAAAAATGTAAAGTAGTTTTATACTTATTGAAATGTTCAGTGATCAAAGGTTTAGAGTAAAGTCCAGTAAATTTTACATTTACTTAAGTCAATGTTATTGATAAATATTTTATAGTGACTGATTACTAAGTTGTGGCTACTGTCGTGTTTATCTAACCCATGATACAGATGAAATTCCATTCATCAAGCTGCAACTCAGCCACAAGCATGCAACTCGGTGTCGTAGGCCAATGTTATCGATGCTAGGTTCCATGGACTCAGTCAACAAAAAACCATAGATATCAGTTTCGTGCTATTTGTCACTCATCAGTAAAATGTGACCTTAATCTTCAGGAACTGATTATTTTTGGTTGATTCGTTAAAGTCTCCCAATTATACAAACAGTGACCATCTCCAATAAGTATCTCGGACTGCGGATATCATCCTGTAGTACTGAGGACATACACACAATTCAACAGTGCTCACTGTTCACTGATTAACTACAGTATA
Organism: Schistosoma japonicum; assembly: GCA_025215515.1. NCBI lineage: Eukaryota > Metazoa > Platyhelminthes > Trematoda > Strigeidida > Schistosomatidae > Schistosoma > Schistosoma japonicum. Next base: position 31,231,560 of record CM046061.1, read on the forward strand.
AATCAGTGTCTTACAGGAGGTCTGTCGTTTCCAAAATTTTTGATTGGTAACGGATATCTTGGTTTCCAGTGTTACAAATTTGTGATGAAAATTATGTTATAGGTGTAATCCCTTTTAATTCTTTCTAATTTCAGGAGAACAGAAAACTCCTAGGCTCTGAACCGACCTAGTGCCCCACATGAATAGTTGACTCAACGAATATTTCAAACTAAAAGGTAACAAAATCGTAAAGTAATATCAAACTTAACTATATTTCACTTAAAATTATTACGTTATATAAGTTTGTTTGCATAGTGAGTTCTATTACGAAACCATTATGAATGTCAGTTTCGTTCAAACATATGATCCTTTACTAACTTTCTCAACATATTTACCTTCCATCCCTTATCTGAATTTATTCTCATATGGAAACATAATCTTTGTATAGCACTGTATCTTATTCATACTCACGTGCTCACAAGTGAATAATTTTAATGAGAAAATCTAGAAATTTTACTGATAAACCATAGCTGATGAACTTTATTCATGTTTACTACGAAAAACAATATACCACAGATTGAGTGCTCTTGATAAAAAGATATATATATATATATATATATATATATATATATATATATATATAGTGAAAAATAACTAGTAGGCCACATGGAAATGGCGGATCAGTAACCAATATGTATGAGTTTAAAACGAAAGGTACTGGGTTCTAACTTTAGTGTAAATGTCACTATAAGGATTCAAGGACATTCATTCAAAAAGTCGTAAATTAGACCAAACAAGAGTTTTGTATTTAGCTCATGATGCACAAATTTCAATATATGCTGTTATACTGTCGTTATAAATATCAATAAGGAAAATACGCAGATTGTCAGTCAACACACCATTCAGAAGGTTAAGCATTCGCTCAAAAAGTGAAGGCCTTGGGTTCGATTAAGGGTGGGGTCCTGAATGTGTACTCCTGAGATATTCACACTAAGATGAAACAGCTGCTCACTCCATCTGGCTATCCACTGATTTTTAAACTCACTCCAGCTCGTGATGTCGAATTCAAATTCAACAAATTTCCCAAAACCTTTTTTCTATGTTTGTCTTATGGTGTTATTTATACGTAGTTTTCATTACTACATGTGAATAAATAGTGGCAACTTAATCGAATACACAATTGTTTTGCTTTCTGTACTGTTGAGGGCTGAAATCAATAGCCAATTTACTCAATAGACGTTTCCTAGTTCATTCATTTGTCTGACTCTAGTTAATAAATACTGATAAATCTTTAAGTGCAATGTAGCTGCCATCAAGTCCCTAGCGATTATTGATTGCTTTTCAAACTGTTCTCAGTCTGCAAAGAGCGTTCATCGAAAATTTATCCAGAAAGACAATAAATTATAAAAAAATTTTAAAATTTTATTAATGAAAACAAAGAAATTCACCTCATTTGATAATGGTGCTGTAAATTGTAAGCCAGGGTCTGAATTACTTTTTTGTATAATAACACTCAAGGATAAACTCATGAATGGTGTAGGTAAAATCAATTACACGTTCTCGATCATAAGTAATTGTAAAGGAGGCGACTGCAAGATCTGCTTTCTGAAAACAGAGAAAAAAGTGTTGTGACACAATTATACAGTTTAGAATGCATTTATTTTTCATTTTCTCAGCTATTTTTGTTAACTTTATATCTTAGAAATAAGTTTTTATCAATAATTGTTTCAATACTGAATGAATAACAGTTTATCTATGAATAAAACTACAATGCAAAGTTGGGTTTAATTTATCGGTAACATTTTTAAGTGTATGTTTTACCTATCATTTGTTGATCATTCTTGCAGTTTATATATGGAGCGAGTCTTGTATCTAATAGTGTAATCTTCAATTAAGATTTTCTTTTAGTTGTCATCAGACATTAGTAAGTGACTTCTGTGACTGATGAACGAACAGAAGTATTGGGTGAAATATATTAAAAAACAATGAAAAACGTCCCCGATAACTTGTTTCGTATCCATAACGACAAGTATTCGTTTATCTTTGTAAACTATGGGATCGCTAAGAAAAGCATTAAATTGTCAATGTGGCAAGGAAATAACAGTTTTCAAAACCCAAGGAACAGGAGATGGCTATTGCTTTCGTCGTACTGGGTGCTGGTGTAAAAAGTCCACCCGAATGGATTCTATATTCGCTCGTTCCAGGTTAAAATTGAAACAAATCCTCATTTTAATTTTCAAATGAGTGATTGGGATTAAGGTAAAGACAGCCGCTTCACTCGCAGATGTTTCCGAAAAGGCAGCAATTCAGTGGTATTAATATTGGCGTGAAATATGTCCCGGCTATATTAGTCCCCTTACAAATCCAATATGGTGGACGAGGAAAAATAGTCAAGATCGACGAAGTATTGATTCGTTAACGAAAGTATAATAGGGGACGACAGGTTAAATAAGACAGGCTAAGTGGCCTTTTTATCTAATATTTGTAGCTCTTTGGTATATGGGACAGAGCATTATACAAAGGACATTGTGAGAGGCATTCCTGACAGATCGGCCACTACACTCCTTGGACTGGTAGAAAAATACATCCTACCTGAGACAATAATATATAGTGACAACTGGAAAACCTATGAGTCACCTTTCAAACATGGGGTACGTACACAGAGTCGCAGTGCATAAAAAACACTTCGTTGATCCATCAACGGGAGTTCATACTTACAATATCGAATCAATGTGGAGCCGAGTTAGGTGTCACTTGCTACCATACTTCGGATCACAAGGAAGGATGCTATGGAGTCGTCTAGATAAATATTTGTATAAAATGCATCCGTTGCATTAAGTCTGGAGAGTTTGAGAACAACTTGCATTAGTTTTTTGATGATATAAAATAATATATTTTGTATAACATTTTAATTTCAATCATAATAAATTCATTAGAGATTGAGGATTTCTCATTACATTTTAGGTTATGGTTAAGCTTTAATATTATTTGTTTATCGTTTGAAAAGATGAATATTTCGTCGTTTACTGAAGATTTACTTGGGGAGGCATACTTCAATGAGTCTTAGTTTAGAATTTTTTAATAAATCACTAGAATTCGAGGCAAAACCCATTGTTCTGATTTAGAGAGCCATGATTGGTTCAATAAGATTAAGGCATCCAAGATCACTTTATAGTCTCTCAAGTTCGACCTGTAAAAGTCATGCCTACCAGATAAATTAGTGATTAACTGTTTTGCGTGGTCACTTAACAGAGTGCATACTTGAAAATGCCCAATAGGATGCAAATTTGAGTAGTAGAAACCTTTATTAAAACTGTAACTAGAATCGGTAAGAATAACTACAGATTCCAAGAAGGTAAGTATTAAATTATGATTTAGGGACGATTATATGTTTACAGCCGATTAGTGACATCTACTTGTTGAATTAGGTATTCACACAATAGTTTTCTTGTCTAATCTCTGTGAAACTGAAGAATATCACTCATAAATTTTAATATTGCTACCATTCTTAGTTTACTCAGTAACCAACAAATTTTATTTACTTTTATTTATAGTATGTCGTGTAACAATTCACATTCTTTCTTTGTTTCGAATCTGAAAATATAAGTAGATATACACATTTCGATTCGGAGTGGACAAATTGACATCAGAACAAAAAGGTAAAAAATGGCAAATGTATTAGAGTGAATGCAATATTGATCAATGAATACTGATGTAGTACAACAACAGAAACAAAGGAAATGAGTTATTGATGCTGAATCAAAACTCAATAATACGACTTTAAGTGATTAATATACCTCATTCACATCAGTTCATTTAAATACATTGCCATTTAGAAATTCGTAGTATAAATGTAAGAAGTTTCAAAAACATCAATCTTTCATGAATACAATCCATGATTTGTTCTAGTCGAAGTATATTACATTTTGAACTCCATATGGTCATATAAATAAGTCAACGATTTACAAAATAAATTATTCTATCAACATATTTGTTTTGAAAAACAAGTATTATCAGTATAAAACTCTTCATTTTCATAATTGTGCCAACCTTCTTATTATATAGGTGTGATAAAGATTTAAAAAAATTAGTTTGCTTTATTTGTTCTAGAGGTCATTGATACAAATGACCAAAGTCATTCAATGATTTCGCTTATTGAATCCTTTTTCACTGAAGTGGGTTCGAATCTTGGTGTGAACATTAACACTTAGATAGACGTACATTTAACTAATGAGTTCTAAACAAAATGAAACTCGTGTCCTGTGTTCTATTTGTTAACCACAGTTCCATTCTGATCACTTTTGTTAAGTTTTATGTAAGCTTTCGTCCAAATCCGACCGAATTGTTTCACAATTGCTGACCACTTAGTGCAGGGATGAGATTAAAATGAAATAATGTTATTTTATTACTTTTAAATAATTACTTCGAAGAACTTTAGAATGAAACACTTAAGAGAAATATTTTCAGATATAATTTCATTTTAATATTCTTTTATAACAGTCAGTATTATAAATTGCTATTCGTGATCGTGCTCCATATCTAGCAAATAAAGTGAGTGATGTTTGTATAATGTCTCCTACGTATACGTTTTTAATCAATAACATTCAGTTACACAACCTGTGAAGTTACCAGTGAGCTATCTGTACTATGACTAATACGAATGATCACTACTGAGCAACCAATCAATAGAAAAAATCTATGTTCAACTCTTCCCTTTTGTTTAAGCAAAATTTATTTACATAAATTGGGTCATAAAACACTAATTCGTCTTTACTTGTTACTATTTATAGGATAGTCTATTGTGTGGGTCAGCTATACTGTAAGTTATCGTTATTAACTTACTTTATAGACTAAATCACCAATTAATCCATCCCATTTCCCTTTACTCTCATCAAAAGTTCCAAATTTTTTATCACTGACTGGTTTGATAATATAATCGAAATGATTCATTTTACTTAAATGTTGTAATAATTCCATTGCAAATCCTGTCCATTGATCATTACCTTCTAGATGTACACCTTGACGATATGGCTCAAATATTACAAATGGAGGATCCTATAGTAAAATGAAATTAATAACAAATAGTAAGTAGTCAAATTTATTACAATATTCTTGAATTTTCAGGCTACTTTGTAAAATAATATTTATCAGGATTAACACATTCACATTATGTGATATTACTTAACATTTACTAATACTACTTTGGATAAAAGTAAATTCATTGGCTTAGACAAATAGTTTGAAAACGTCGTGGTACTTATTCATGACTGCTGAGCAACAAATAATAGAATACTGAATGGTACTCTAACTATAATCAATCCGTGACGAACACTACCTAAAATTTGTCCAAACCTCTAAAATCTTTTACATGAAGACTAGCCCTTTGGTTAGATGCCCTGTAAAGATATATATAGTCTCGTAAACAATTTCAATAAAGACTTAATTAATCTGAAGAAGTACCCACTCCATGGCCTAATGCCAGTATTGAGAAACAATACCATCCTATTTTTCGGCGGTTCCATTGCTCGAAAATTTAAACGAAAACATCTGTGCAGTCCTCAGTGCTAATAACCAACTTAACAAGGTCATCATAATAGTTTTAAGTAAAGATAAAATATTTAAAATAATGAACCCCTCTCATAAATGTTAATAATGTGATTTTTAAAAATGTTGATCTGAAAATGGTGATGTAATTGCATCATACATGTGAATAATCTGGTCACGTATGTACTTAATAAAGTATCTGTATATATACATGTATCATTATTAAAGACCAAGTTGAAAAAGCGTTAGATGGCTCTAATATGATGATGTATGGACACATATACATAGGAAGGAATAATAGAACACTTCGACTAAGGATGGGAAGGGACATATGGCTTCCTAAACAAATGGCGTCAAGTGATCCAATGGAGATAGGGAATAGAAAACCTTGCTCGTCGATCGCGAAACATATTACTGATAAAGACTAAATTTGAACTTGAAACGGAATTTAAATCTGTGTATAGGAGTCATAAAAATGTATTCTTTAGTTCATAGAATCCATAGCCATTTGAAAATTTAAGCCCACCCTTTGTGTTTACAAATCCTTCTGCAGCTTTTCAAGGGCCGTTGCCGGTCCCAAGCCCGGTAAAGGAGGAGCGTTGGGCATAGGGCTAGCATTCACATCTCGTTAAACACAAGCTTGCTAAGAAAACGCTAACCAGATTCAACAAACTAAACCACTTAAACTCTGCCCTGGAAATGGAAGGAATGTTTATGAAACTTCATAATGAAGGCCGAGATTCTGCGGAAGTCATGAGGCCAATGTCCCCCCGTTGTAACGACCAGAGCAAACATTCTTATAGGTACATGGAATGTTCGGACACTGTGGGAGACCGGGAATACCAATCAAATACCAGCAGAAATGAAGAGATACAACTTGACCGTGCTCGGAATCAGCGAAACCCATTGGACTCAAAGTGAACAGAAAACATTAGCTACGGAAGAGGTGCTACTATATTCCGCAGACGAAGAGTAAAATGCCCCATACACCCAAGGAGTTGCTCTGATGCTGTCCAAAAATGCCCGCGATTCACTTTTAAAATGGGAACCTCATGGACCCAGGATTATCAAAGCATCTTTCAAGACAATGAAGAAGAGGGTTACAATAAATATTATCCAATGTTATGCACCTACCAACGACGAAAATGATGAGGATAAAGACCAGTTTAACGATAGGCTGCAGTTAATTATAGCGAAGTGTTCAGGAAAGGATCTGACAATCCTGATGGGGGACCTAAACGCCAAATTCGGAATGGACAATACCGGATACGAAGACATCATGGGACAACAGGACTGGGAGAGAGAAATGAGAATGGTGAAAGATTTACAGATCTATGCGCCTTCAACAAAATGGTTATAGGTGGTACAATATTCCCTCATAAACGCATACACAATGTTACATGGGTATCACTGGATCATACTACAGATCATAAATGCATCAATAAAAAATTCAGAAGATCAATGGAAGATGTGAGAAACAGGAGAGGAGCTTATATAGCTTCAGATCACCACCTAGTGGTTGTCACAATGAAACTGGACCTAAGGAAGCAATGGATAACTGGAGTAACGACATTAAAACGGTTCAATACAGTCTCTCTTTGAGATACTGACAAACTCAAGGAATTTAAAATAACTCCCAACAACAGGTTTCAAGCCTTACAAGATCCGCTAAAAGAAGAAGAAACTACTGTGGAAGACAAATAGAACGGAATCAAAGAGGCACTAACTTCAACGTGTCAAGAGGCTCTGGGCCGCAAGAAACACCATTATAAAGAATGGATTTCCACTGAGACCCTGAGCAAAACTCAACAAAGGAGGAACAAAAGGGCAGAAATCAACAACAGCCGAATAACAACAGAGAAAATCAAAGCACAAACTGAATACACAGAAGCAAATAAACAAGTAAAGAAGAGCATTAGAGCCGAAAAGCGGAAGTATATCGAAGGCCTTGCAACGACGACGGAAAAAGCTGCAAGAGAAGGAAATATGAAACAGCTATACGACACAACGAAGAAACTGGCAGGGAAATATAGTAAACCAGAACGACCGGTCAGGAACAAAGAAGGCAAGCCAATCACCGAGATTTAAGAACAAAGGAACAGTTGAGTAAAACACTTTGAGGAACTCTTTATTAAGCCAGCTCCACCAAACCCACCAGACATCGAAGCAGCATCTGCAGACCTCCCGATTGATGTCAATCCACCAACGATGGAAGAAATCAAAATAGCTATCAGACAGATCAAAAGCGGGAAAGCAGTAGGACTTGACAATATACCAGCTGAAGCACTCAAGTCAGACATAGACAAAACGGCAAGGATGCTCCACGTTTTATTGAAGAGGATCTGGGAGGAAGAACAGGTGCCGGCAGACTGGAAAGAAGGATACCTTATCAAGATACCAAAGAAAGGGGATTTGAGCAAATGCGAGAACTACAGAGGAATCACACTATTGTCAGTACCAGGGAAAGTCTTCAACAGAGTGTTGTTGAATAGAATGAAAGATTCAGTGGATGCTCAACTTCGAGATCAACAGGCTGGTTTCCGTAAGGATCGGTCATGCACAGACCGAATCGCAACACTACGTATCATCGTTGAACAATCAATTGAATGGAACTCGTCACTGTACATCAACTTCATCGACTATGAGAAGGCGTTTGACAGCGTAGACAGGAGATCACTATGGAAACTTCTTCGACACTACGGTGTACCAGAGAAACTCGTCAACATCATCCGGAATTCTTACGATGGACTACAGTGCAAAATTGTGCATAGAGGACAGCTGACAGATACATTTCCAGTAAGGACCGGTGTCAGACAACGCTGCCTACTTTCGCCTTTCCTCTTCCTTCTATTGGTTGTTTGGATCATGAAAACCTCCACATCTGAGGGGAAGCACGGAATTCGATAGACAAGTTGGATGAAACTCGATGATCTGGACTTCGCGGATGATCTAGTTCTTTTAGCCCATACACACCAGCAAATGCAATTGAAGACAACCAACGTTGCAGCAATCTCAGCATCAATAGGCCTGAACATACATAAGGGTAAGAGCATGATCCTCAAATTTAACACCGAGAGCATCGACCTAATTGAACTTGGTAGTGAAACTCTGGAAGAAGTGGATACCTTTACTTACCTGGGGAGCATCATCGATGAACAAGTAGGATCCGATGCAGATGTAAAGGCAAGGATCGGCAAAGCAAGGGCAGCATTCCTACAGTTGAAAAATATATGGGACTCCAAACAACTGTCTACCAACCTCAAAGTTAGACTCTTCGGCTTCGAACGTCAAGACATTTCTTCTCTATGGAGATGAAACGTGGAGAACTACTGCAAACATCCTCAGGAGAGTACAGGTATTTATCAACAACTGTTTACGTAGAATATTGAATGTCTGTTGGCCGGAAACCATCAGCAACAGCCTACTTTGGAATAGAACAAATCAACTTCCAGCTGAAGAGGAAATCAGGAAACGACGTTGAAAATGGATAAGACATACATTGCGGAAATCATCATGACTGTATCACGAGACAAGCACTAACTTGGAATCCTGTTGGAAAACGGAAATGAGTAAGGCCAAAGAACACACTGCCGAGAATTGGAAGCAGACATTAAAAGGATGAACAGCAACTGGAAAAGGCTGGAAAGGATTTCTCAGGACAGAGTTGAATGGAGAATACTGGTAAGTGTCCTATCCCCCTCCGAGAAGGGTAATAGGCGTAAGTAAGTAGGTAAGTAAGCAAGTAAGTAAGCAAGTAAGTAAGTAAGTAAGTAAGTAAGTAAGTAAGTTTGTGTTTACAGAAACAGTTCGTTATAACATTGAATCTACCCTGGTTATTTTGATCATTATTGTTATTATCAATTTTTTAGTAGTGTGATAATCAGTTAGCCCTCTTATTTTTTATTCTTCAATTATAACATTGTTGTCATCAGACATTTCATTTAACTTAATATTTAGTAGTTATCCATGCTCATATATAAATCCTATGATAAGTATATGTGTGAGAAAATTATTTGAAATGTGTATTACAAATACATCACATTTTTCAGATTAACCCAGTCTTCTCATAACATTAACATAAAACATATTTGATAACTATTTATCAATTGAGGTGATTTTGTGGAAATTGATATTAAGTTTATTTGATCGAATTCGTTATGGATTGATGCTAGTAGAATACCACTGAAAATCAAGGAGAACTGGATAGCTGTTTCAACCAAACATATGTGGTATGGGCACCCTCGGTTCCGCCAGAGTTGATGCTAGCCTATGATTTAAATATAATTTGAAGAAATTTGTTGTATTTTGCATCAATAATATAGTGTGACCATTGTTGTTTCTATGCTTCGTAATACATTTTTTAATCATTAGCGTAAGTGAGTTTCTATAACAGTTAGTCCTTAAAGTAACAAAAACGTATCAATATTTTGACTAGTCCACGATTCACAAATCTTTCGTTGACAATAGTTAGAAGCCAGATATTCTTGAAGTCCTTGATTATTTTTATTGAACAGCAATTCAAAAATTTGACAGTGTCACTAAATATTTTTCGTTACATTGTTAATACTTCTTTAAAATGAACAGTAATTAATGAACTCTTGAATTGCTGGAAAAGTCTGAATTTGGTGTTGCAAACTAACACATACTTGAGCACCATTTAAAACTATAAATCAATAGAAGGACACTACCTCAAAATAGAACTCTTCATCAGTGAGCACCACTGTCGCCACTGGGAACGAAACTCAGAATTTTCAGGCTTTGCAAATCAATATTTAGTAAACTATTATCTCTAGAATTTTAGGGCTAAACATTCAGAACTCAATATTCATAATAAAATAGCATCATGATGTGTGGTGAGAATCAACTTGCTAATAAATAATTGAGTTTATTTCAAATTTAAAGTCCACTTGAATTATGATTTATGTGAATTGAGCATAATTCCTCATTACCATTCGGTAACGAAGTACAGTCATATTATTCTCATTAGTTTTTTTTTCATGGTTTGACGAATTCTGTGCTTTTATTGGTGCGCTATTATCGCCGTAAGTGCTTATCTATAGTAACAATCACATGAACTATATTTATGCTGTATACACTTTCAATCTTTACCATTATGTTGTTGATGACCATTCGATTACTTTCAGTTTTGTGATTTAATGTGTCATGATCACTGTATTCCTAGTTATTACATTGTATTTTCGTTAGCTTTTATTTTACCCCTTTATGTGTATGATTGTTGAACTTATTATAAATTCTGATCATTTACAAATCATGCTCTCTCAATTCTCTTATGTTCTTGAGTACAGTTAAAGGATACATAAAACTGTTAACTAGGAATAGATAATCACTAAAATATTACATGTGTCATTTAAACTTTAATTATTTGATTTATTTTTTATGAAATGACAGTTATGGAAACCTTGAGAACCAAAATAATACATATAAATACTTTATTTGTGGCCAAAATATTACAGGGTTTTGTATTTACCAACTCTCATTAAGTTGAACTCAACATCAAGTCTAATTATTGAAATTGTAATTTAGCGTTCATCTTTTCATTTTGAATAAAAGTGGAGACACTCCTGATCAGTTACAAGCTAGAATGAAACCCTTAAAATATATGACTAATACTATTACTTATATATGCTACGTTGTTTGGTAAAATGCAAGTTATTCTATTAAGCAAATCTATTTCACGAAAGGTATTTGTTAAGTATTTGAAGGCGATATTTACAGCTAATTTCATTGTAATAACAATTTCGAAGTTAGTTTATCGATTATATTCAACAAATTAGCTTACTTCTATAGTTGTAACAATAAATGTTTTATTCATATACTTTGTTCCACCTTGAGTAAATGAAGATTCAGAAGGTTGTTTATAGACAAATCCTCTCTTTAATGACCAATCAGCCAACTGTAAAATAATAGAAAGTATATTCTTTCTAATGTTCAATGCACAATTATGTAAAAAATAGTAATTGTTTAATTGTAAAAATAAGAATCCATAATAAAACATTGTTTGATGAACGTAAAACTAAGGTTAAAAAAAATACTTGTATGTTCATCGATAATCTACAAACATTTGCATAAGGTACATGCACTACAAATATCTGGGATGAGTTGTTGTAAATGGGAATTTCAGCTGTATTTTAGACAAATTTACATATTAATGTAAATCATAAAATGATCATAAATATTATTTCTTTAAAACGGCGTATATTCTAGCTTTTACAATAATTAAAATTATGTAGTTGTGTTAGTCGACAGAAATTATGAACAGGTGGCAGTCATAAAAATAGAGGATGAATGCATCGTCATCAATTTTTATCCTTTCGGTTAGCTATTTTCAAATTAGTTACCAAGTTTACCAAAATAATAAATAACTCATAAACACAATAAGGAATATAATTCAATATTGTAGGCTAAAATCCAGTTGTTGACTGCTTTTACCATTATTCTCGGTCTTTATACGCCATAGTATCATTAACGTTTCAATTAAATTGAAATTTTATGATTCTAAAATTCTAGGACATTTTGAAAACGAATCCATTATTCAAGAGTGAAAACACTGCGTCCCAAATGTTAAAATTAATCGATGAATAGTATTTTCTTCTTAATTGTTAAAAAGTTAAGGCGAAATATTTATTAGTGAGACGGAAAGAAAGGAATATAGAACTGGATGGTGTATAAGTAAATCTAAAAAGGTGGAATTACTTGAAAATTAAATATTTCATGGTAAACGAATAAAATTAGTCATTAAACGAAAGTAAATAAGGTAATACTCGGACAATTATTTTTCAGAAGTGATTTATAGCAAGCTATTAAGTATGAGGTCGATTTTATCGTGTGTTTACATCAATTGACAAATCAGGATCCTAGTGTCTCGTGACGACCACATCATCTTAAGACGAAATATTCAGAACCAAGTTTTAGTAATAATCTTGACTACTTATGGTTTGGTCATTTATTTTTGAATACAAACCATGGTATATGTAATCGGAAGGGATCTAGATATCACAAATGACTGTGGGTGATTATCGTACAATGTAAAGAGGTGTAATATGCCGATGAATGAATTTCTCATACTCCTTAGGCTCTGAATATGTTGGAATGACCACAGATTGTCCCACTGGTTTTTACTTCTTTACCTTTGTCTGTTTGAAACAAAACAAACGTTGAATGTAAGCAATTAACCAAATCACTTATCTTGTCTATCATACAGCTAATTATGAGTGATACTGGGTTTTAGCACAAGCTTAAGTTATTTAGCTGACTAAACATAACCATTGTTGCATATGCTGATGTGAAAAGAACATTGATTCAATACCGTAACAATCAAATCAAAGTTTTGTGCCTACTTATACATCATTTCTATCTTTATTGTTTTAGGTAATCAGAAAACGATATTTGTTTTGTTATAACCTAACTAGTTCACCTCTAATTTTGTTTAAATGTAAATGATGACAATCAAGATACTTGATTAGTGTATTTCGATTACAGTACTCAATAGAAAGGAAAACCATCTTATTATTTTAATTCCATTTACTAAAAAGAAAACTGATAACCGCCTTCGCAAAAAATATTGCCGTCTGTCGGTTATGTATGTTATTTTTAAGCGTTAAATTTGGCTGACAGTTTTCACTCTTTGGTATAAGTGGATACAAAGGACATTTCAATACAAAGTTGGAACATAGATTTTAAGTTAAATACAAAGTTTTATCCTCCGGTTACTGATATTAAAGAATGGAATTGTTCCATCTTAATTGGCAACATTAATGGGTTGTATTTATCTAGGCTTGTTGAGAAGAGCGAGTTATGAAGCACGATTAAACATCAAGAACCGTTTTCTTGTAAAATACTTTATATATTTTAATTGCCTGCGTAATGAGCAATTTATTTTTATTAATCTCATATTTATCTTTCTCTAACTTCCTATTTGACCTATGTTACTACATCCTTTGCCATTCACAAACTCGAAAAAATCATTTGTGTAGATATTACCCTATTTTCTGCCCTTAATGTTGCTGTTCTGTGTTGATATTGTTAAAGTAATTGGGGTACTAGGCTTGTCGGATTAACACACATGCATTTAAAGGAGTGTAGGAAATGTAATTCTAAATTCTAAACTGGTTGACTCAGCAATCTTGTGTTATTCCTATATCAGCTTTGAGTTAGACAGTAGTGTGGTGGGAGTAACTTATAGATATAGAATATAAAGTCTTCATTCTTTGGTCATAGTGTTAGTTTCGGATGAGTTATTATCTTTTAACTAACTAGAGAAATGACATGATAAAGCCAACAGTGAAATCTAGGACTCATGTTTCGTCCTGTTTGGGACTCCTCAGTTGTACATCGTTAAATATCAACATTGTTACTCATATTTAGATAGAAACTTAACATTTATCACATCACACAACGATGTATCATTATTGAGTCCAAAGTGTTACTTATACGTTCCAAATTTACTCAAAAATGTCAGTTAATTGGAATGCTAAAAATGTGGTAGGTATTCATTGAGAAGTGTTGTTTTCAAATATAATACATAAAAAAACAATACGATAAATAAATTTAAAAATATGCAAAAATAAAATACTGTTTCTCTACCTGTTGTAATCTTCCATTCTTTAAATGTATCAATTCAAGGCCGTAATCCAAAATAGGATTGATTTTATTTGAATCTATATAACCAATTCGTGAATGAAGTACTTGCTAAAGTAATTACAAATAAAGAAGGTTGGGCAGGATGGAGTGAATCAATTTTAAATTTATTATATGAACATTCATCTAAATTCGAACAAAAGATTTGACAAAAATCGGTTGCTAAGTGTACACAAGACACTCAATATAAAGTATACATGAAGTAGCGTTGTCATTGACACATAACTAAATACATTCTGAGTTTCTTAATGGAAATAATCAAAATTATTTATGTTAAATAAGATCTAAAACAATTCTAAGCGTGAAACTTAACCAATTATATCATAAAGTCCAATTACAAACTTACATTATAAATTTATTATTAATAAATTATCATTTTATTTCTAACCCGATGCATAACAAACTCAATTCTATACGTAGTTTAAAGTAAACTTGTAACAAATTTTTCATTTTAAGTAGATATTTACAATCATAAGAATATAAGTAGTACAATTTGTAGAATAAATTTAACTGTTATTTAATAGATTAATCAGTATACAAAGAAGTTCATAAATAAAAATTTACCGTATAAATAGGGTTTAGGTGAGAAGCAATTAATGTTAACGTCTTCGATGAATGACTAGGTCACTTTAAAAGCAAACTAAAGATTATCATTTGGATTACTGAATCATGTTCTAAATCATCATTATTTCTCAACACTGATTGGTTTTGAAGTTATTATAACTGTGACTATTGACGAGAATTAGATCAGTTCATTAGTAAGTTTGAAGCATAAATTCTTTCTGAATAGACTTTAGTCAGAATTCTTAAGAGGCGTGCACCGTAAATTACGTCATGACAACTAAAATCTCACTTATGCTATTACAGGTCGAAGTGATCACATTACTACGGATATTTTTAAGTATGGAATTCATACGCTGAACATTAATGTATCGTATATTTCATAATATAATTAACTCACATTAATGTAAGTATGTAATAATTGTCCATTTTTATAAGTTATGTGTGGTCCATTTTTATGACTAACCAATAGACCTTTTGGTGTTTTTAATAAACTTGACCGAACTGATGTACATGTAACATGCTCTGGAACTTGTAATTTATTACCAGCTAAATTCACAGCTGCTGATAAATGCTCAATTATACTACGTATCATTTGAGTGTGAAGCTGAAACAAAAGGGACAAAAGAACAATCAATAAATTCGACAGAATCAGAGATGTTTACTAATGAATCAACAATCCATTATATAAGTGATTTAAAGGTTTTGAAAAACTAAGTGACGTAATGCGAAAAATCAACTTAATAGTTCATTATGTGCTAATGTCGATTATTTAGTGTCTATTTAAATTCATCACCTCCTCCCAACACCCCATTGATAAACTACCTGTAAGTTTAAACAAACCAAGGATAACAATATTTGTAGAGCACGATAACTTTACTGCACATTGTTACTTTCTGTTCAGCTTTAAAGAAGCTTGTAAACCTTGCATGTAACCTGTTTAAATATATTTTAAATTTTACTTATCCCAGTTATTTGTAATTATGAGGTCTTCTACTAATGGTCATTAGGGAGATTATACAAACATTTGTCAGTGAATCCAATTGCATCAGTACACATTTACCCATTAGCATTCCCATTCATTCAACTAATATCTCTTGATGATATTAACTATTACCGGTGAAAAATAATCGATGCTTTTTTTCATTAAATATTGTCATTAGCTAAACATTACGATATTTATTGTTCTTCAATATTATTCAAATTAACTTTAAGTTTTATTTAGTTCTGATCACAAAAAGATGATTATGAGATATCTACTATCTGTTATGTTTAACTTTTAATATTACAACAAAAATCAACCTATTTTATGAATATTTTCGTCCAAAAATGAACAAAACTTGGGCTCTGAGTGTATGTATGACATATGAATAGAATATATTTGTTAGTAATCTCAGCGGATGAAATTAACGAAAAATTTCAACGTTTCTCTCGGCAAACTAGTCCGAGCTTCTCCAGGCTTATTTCCCTGTCTAAAAATCAACCTAGTTACTTGAAAATATTTATCAAACTGGATTATTTTGTGCATATGATCATGGTTTAACGGAAGTTTCGACGGAAACTCATAATTGCATACCCGTTGTCAGAACAATGCTTTCATTAACATTTACAACATCAAGAAGGTTTGTCTGATGATTTTTGATTCTGCGTACAATGAAAAGTTATGAGTGACCCCAACTTGTTCGCTCAAATCAATAAACAGTGATTACAAGGAAAGTTTTTAGGGACGGATACCCTGAACCTTGATTTAGTAATGCTTGGCAATCATAAAGAAAACATGTCTGAAATCTCGGGTGAAATGACGTTATCTAGTGAATTCAATCAAGTGTTACATGGTTTTACAGACTAAAACGGTTACCACTAATCTGTTTGCGTCACATTTCACCTTGCTGATGAATGTCATATATTAAGCAACCCACGGTCAGCGTTTTCTATCGACAGACTCTTTACCTTCATCACAATATGGTATTAGGAATCTTGAGTAACTTAGACTGGTGGTCATATTAAAAACTTATACAATAGAATTTTATTAGGTCCAGGTAAACATGATATTGACCACTGTCCAGTGATCAATTATATGGTCCAAAAAGTGTCATTAATAGTGATATACAAAACACAAAATCAAAATCATCCATCAGTTATATGTGGGATTTCACAGAAATATGAAACAATCTAATGTTAGTCAAGAATCTCTTTTTAAGGCTGACTCTAGATACCAATCTTATCAGTACACAGTTGTTATTTGCGTTTTCCATGATTAAAAGAGTTACCTTTAACTGGTACTGCATCAAGTCGGTCATTATTATTAAATATATTCACAAAAGAAAATATGAATCATTTAACAATGATTGATGACTTGAAAGAAACAACCAGTAAGTAACACGATATCCTTATCTACAACTTGTCATTCACTTCTAGAAATTTCCTTGTTCACTTATATTAAAGTCAGTAACTGAAATGAAGGCTTTCATACTGACCAAAGTTTAAAGACCTTAGCAGTATGAATTACATACATGAGATGAGTTTGTCTAGTGTTTTTTTCAGACTATATTTATTTTCTTTGTAAATATTACTATGAATAACTGAATTTGTAATAATCTATACTGTTAAATTATACAACTGCAATTACAGTTATAGATAAAATCAACATGTACAACATTATGTCTGAATAACTTAGGAAGCAGGTGAAGGTTCTGCTGAGCAAAATACCAATTTGTAAGTTATCCTACAGGTCACTTAGATTAGGTTTCGGAAAATAATCTTACGAATAAATCAGATTATATCATACAGAATCATTTTCTGAATACTCTGAATTGATGCGAAATAAAGTGAGTATACGTAAGACATATTCTTATCAAGAATGTCATCGTCCTAGCTGATACACAGTAGAGATAACATATACTCAAGGTTGGATTTTCGCTAGCGAGTGGAAAGCAGGACCCATGTTTTGTTTTGTCTGGGACTCATCAGTACGATATACCTACATAAATGTTGACTTTCATTTCAGGATTGGAATTAAGCATATTCATTTCAAATGCCATCACATTGACTACAAAGGATATCAGTCTAGTTAGCAACACTTGCGCAATGAGTGTGTTTATATAATTTGGAAGTATTTTTATTTTTCTGTTAGTGTTGTTATTGACTGGAATTCTTCAATCGCTGTTTCCAAATGAGTATGTACATCCAGTCAAAAATTTCAAAATAGAGTTAAATGATCATTGTGGATTGGATACTAATCCGTTTGAACTGCCACACCATTAAGGTAATTCTCTCAGCATGCACAAACTCTAACAGTTACTGATTGATTTCAATTTATGACAACACCAATGGAAGGTTAAATTACTTTCGGATAACAAATAATGCATATTTCATACTAACCAAACGATGTTGTAAACCGGAAAATTACCATATAATGGTGTAACCTGTACTCATTTAGCCATTATTTTTCTGAATAATTACTGATGATAAAAAAGGAAATTTTAATTGAAGCTCCTTAAGCTCAAACTATTTTTAAAACTAACTATGAATGCACTGTCTAGGTAAGTAACTTTATGAAAAAGTTAATGGTTCCAAGGTAAATGTCAACAGATTGAGAATATATTTAAACTATGAATTACTATACAACTTATTTATTCTAGTCTGTTACATTAAGCGTAAGAATAGTATTGCTGTAGTCTAGTCTGAAATAAATAAACCTGACTGTAAGGATTCAAATTCATGTGTGCGCAATTGATTTACAATACCTGTATTCAAAAATAATTTATGCTCCTGAATGGATCGTAATCATGGTTACTCTCTATCAATAAATTTGCCTCAAACGTTGAAGGTTCTGTACTTGATTCTTGAGAAGTACTTGTATGTACACTGTTGTACAGTCTTATACTAGTATGAAGCAGCTATCTAGTACTTTCTAGTTTCTAGTCCGAATTCAATAGAAATTAGTTCGCAACATCAGATCAGGACTCATATTCCAGCGTATTGTGGAAATACTGTTGTTCTAGCTTTATTTAAATTTGTAATAGGAATAAGTTGTATAAAATCTCATATTTTACTGACTTGTTATGGTCTTTCGATATCTGTTCACTGTCAGCTTGCGTTAATTATTCATGAAAGTTTTGACCGTTATAGCAGAGAATAAAATCAGAGCACCTGAATCTTACAAAGACCCATATCAATTACAATGTTTTAATCCTATCCATCTTTCATTGTCGTGCACATATTTTTAGGATCCAGTTTCAACATGCAGTTTTTTTCTTACTCTATTTTCTTCATTTGGATAACACAGATAGAAAAAGTTACACATTTACTCTTTTAAGAGGTTCAAACCACTACCTTTCAATACGATTACTTGAATGCTGATTAAGTAGAAAACAGACTTGTCTTCAAATGACATAAATTTTTGTTAATTGAAAAATAGTTTAAAGTTTTTTGAAAAAAAAATCTTTGAAAACATTGTACAGATCACTGAGAACAATGAAATTAATTAATTAAATTTAAACTTGAGAGATGATTCTCTTTGTTATTGAAATAATATGAGAATGAGGTCAAGTGATTTATCAATAATATTACCATGCATTAAATCTCCAGTAAAATATAAATGCATTCAGTGGTTGTTCAACTTAATTTTGTCAGGTAGATATGAATCAGTCTTATAGGATACTTTCAGATAGATGATAGTATTTAGAGTAATATGTAGCGAAACGTCTTCTTCTGAAAAGGTACCGATTTATTAAATCTACCTTTTAGATAATAGTTGTGTTTAGTCTATCTAAAAATTGCGTAATATTATGAAACCTTTACATCTTACATGTTAAGATATTACTGACAATTCTGTTTATGAAAATACACTTTTTAATCTCTATTTTCATTGATAAATGTTGTATTAGCTACCTTTTCGCTTCATGTCTTACCATCTTTGCATTACGTCAATTCAATTATTGACTGTATAGAGACAGAAGTAAGTAAGATTGCCAGAAGATAATGGATGTTTAAATAAAATGGGATTAGTAATTCGTTTATTTACAACTATAGATAACAATGCTAGTAAACTGAGTTACCTATATTCAGCTACCTCAGTCTCTTATTTATGTATTAATTTAAATTATCAGTTTAGTGTAAGATTTAGTTTTATTAGAAAGAAAACAATAAATCCTGCAGTAAATTTCAAAAAAGAGAGTTACATGGATTAGACGAAAGTTTCGTCACCTAGGTGAGGTGAATTCCTATAACATGTTTATATTAACTTCAATCATCGGGTGAATTGAATGCCCTTTAATTTTATTCGTGTTTTTATTCATACAGTTACTTATTAATATACTTATTGGATTGCATCATCTGAAATGTTTCTTACTAACTCAAATGCGGCTTAAATTCCGATAAACTAAAATTTAAAAATTTCTTCATTCACTATAATCAAACGGATTAGTGACATAACAGATATCCATAGTTGAATAAACGGGGTTGAAAATTTGAGTATCAGTGAATTCAAGTGACTTTTGGATGACCTGAAAACATGCCAGATGACAAAGCCCTGTTTTTTATATGTGGGCCTCTATGTATATCTGTTTGTTCACTTCACTGGAATGTTTTAGGAAATAATATTGATCTAAAATCTTCATTTATGAGACATGTAGCTCAGTAATTTGGGTTTAATTCGATCTAGCTAAAGCACAAATTCAAGCGTTTTCAACTCAATACAATCGTATTACTTAGGAAAATACAGGATTGACAAAGTATGTTTGATCAGCAAATTATGTTAAGGTCATTGGTCTTTATTATTTTTACTTCTTAAGGCCGCAAATATTCAAGTTAATTTTATTTAGTTACATAATATAAAACTTTTGTCTTCGTGTATCCACTATGTTGATTAGCTATTAGAATACATTAAGTCTGGAATCTCTGAACTGTGGCCTGAGTGAAATCTAATTGTATTTAAATTACTTGGAAAAATGTCGAATACTTTCAACTGCTTTAGGTTAATGGTAATAGTAAGAACACCACATCGCGTTTACTACTTTGCAGTACCAAGTTATTTGTAGGGTATCAGTAACACTATTAAAGTCTAGACATAGATCATTACCATCTGCAATTACTAGGCTGTCAGAAGTAGAACTAACTGGATCACTATGTCAAGGTCACGCCTTTTGACACGATAATATATTTGACATTCGATTGCTTAACTAATCCAAAAACATGTTTCACTACATTCCGCCATATTTTTGTGTGATGGACCCATTAACAAATGTAGGGAATAAGTCAACGAGTTCAGCTTCTGTTATCAGGTTTCAACTATAGTGATAAATAGATGCAAAAAATTAAGCTTGCGAATTTACTGTTTTGTAACAATGTAACCGAGTACATTATATTCACAGTTTTGATTATATGCATAAAAACTGAAGATTCCATCAATTACGAAAACTTGTCATAAGATTTCGTCATACTAAAACAGTAGCGTATTTAGGTTTTCATGAATGAAGTATACAAATTATTTGTCGACATAAATTATGAAAGGGAAACACCATTAATGGTATCATATCACTAGTAATTTGTTATCATTTATACATTGTCAAGGCGATTTCCTCTTCAAACTTTGCAATACTTATTTAAAAAGGAATAATCAGCAGCTAAAACACAAAGACTATAAGCATTCTTGGTGAACGTTCAGCAAATAGATTGTGGTGTAATTGAACAGCATTTGAATGACACTTATAAAGAACTATTTTGATTATTAGAAAGCTAATTCACCGGTTGGTTATAATGTCTAATTGTAAAACGAAATTATTGCATTTGTACTTTGTATAACTTTATATAGCTTATTACTCTAAGTGGTGACTGAAAGTGAGTGGATCTACAAGAGAAAACATTAGTCAGCCTATTTATTATGGACTAAACAATTCATAATTTTTATTTTCTGTATGTTAAAAACATACTTACTGATTCACTCTGTAATTCATGAGATGTTCCCGGTATTTTGAAACGAACCAAAGCTATGTTACCTTTTACACGTTGAAGTGAATTCATCAAACTTTCCAAAGAACCCTTAATGTATATAATAAACATAAAACATGAATATAGGTCAATTGTCTCATACATGATTGTCTTACAAAATTATTGGCTAATATCTAGATTGTATCTTCATCATTGGTTTGAATTCAGTAGTATTATTAATCGTCGTTCTACGCAAGTGAATTTCAGATATTTTTGTGGTTTCATTACTTAATGTATGGAATCGCATGTAAGTCTACTTCCAACTAATCATATCGGTATTTGAGACTCTCAGCTCTGCTGTTATTTAAAATAAGACTGTGCTGAGTTACAGTTACGTAACCAGATCTAGGATCTGAAAACGAAGACTGATGATTCCACATTGGCCCTAGACTTTACTCATGTGATTACATCACACCTCAATGAACTCATGAACCCATATGTGTATGACAATATACATAAACTTTAGTAGTCGAACAATATAATGAAGGGTATTAAAACATTTTCAGAATCCGTTAGCCTCATATACCTCTATACGATTCGAAAGTAGATAGTCATTCTTTTTGGCAGTGATGCATATAAACGAAACACCCCTTAAGGTTGACCTGACAATGGCTTTTAAATTTGTATATAAAAATCGTCAGTTACACATTCTTAGATATGATCTTTCCGGCTTATATACTCTCATTCTTCACTTTGGATTTGCCTGACATTCATTAGTTTCTATGTAAAAATGACTTGAAAAGTAGTGCTAGATTTTGAATTTGATATCGCGAGTTGGTATGAGTTAAATAATGTTCGGAAATCGCAGACAGTAGGGTAGATTTCAGTTTTAGTATGAGACGCTTCAGCAGCTCAATCCACATCCACATCAGAAAACCAACCCCATGTTATGAAGGTTACACGGTGAACGCATTATCGTTAGATATCTTAACCAGCACCTAATGGTTGATATTTCTAATGTCAATCACTTAGTGATATATTTGTTCAATCCCACTCAATTCCATCGGCGGATGACTGCCTTATATCTAACATAGTTAAACTCCAATGTTCATGTCTAGTGAAACCTGAAGGTCCAGGGCTCCGTATCCCTGTGGCGCTATGGATTTACACTTATGAAGCGTCCCATTTATGATAAAACAGCTGTCTAGTACCTCCTCGTTTTTAATAGTTGTATAACAGGCAAATTCGTGTTGTTTTATTCACATACAACAGTCTTCATGACATCTGTTTATTGTAAGGTTGTTTGAAATGTATTACGTAAATAAATCGTATTCCTCAGATCAACTGTCTTCTCTACACACTATCAAAATTAAGAAATACTAAATAATTTTGCATTTATAATAACATAATTTATGATTTAAATTACAAAATGGTAATTTAAACTTACATCATTAAATATAAAGTATTGAACATAATTTGGATTGACTTCCTGATCACCCATCTATAATCACATAAAACATTTAATATAACACTTTCATGTAAGGTTGTTCAGTTGTAATATTCATTACTTTAGTGATAAACACAAATATCCCATAGTATATAATCTAATAAGTAAAATAATTACACTTCACTTAAATGTTAGTTCACTAAAATCTGCCAAGTTAAACAAAATTTGTCATTCAAAATGGAGTTAAGAAAGAGAGTATAAGTTCTTAAAAGAATATATATGAAAGGATGATGTAATACATCTGTGCACCGTAGTACATCTCTCAGTTTATTTTCAAAGAATTTCTAACAACAGGCTACTGGCATTAGTCAATGTATATACCTTAGGTGGCGAAAGAAAAGACAAGGATTCTAACAGATTAACATGAATTGACTTAATTTCATTTAGTTCTCATTCACTGCTAAAACTCTGTAATATTTTAATATCGGAAATTCAACATGAGCTAGTTGAAAGTAAACATGTGAATCAAACTCGGAGTGATCGAATATTTAAATGATCACAACTGTTGCGATAAAATGTGACTGCAATCCAAAAATTCCACAACACATGAAAGGTTGATAATGATGGAGTCAGTGGTTTCAGTTAATTATAAACCAGGGTCTGTCCTTGAAATCGAATGTAGCTTTTTACTGTTCCAACAATTTAATTGCTTTGGATAACACATGTGAATGGACAAATGCAGTTGGTGGTAACAAGGAAGAGGCTTTTGTCAATCACTTACTGTGTTAAACCCTGTATTGTTTTATATCCGAATATCAGTGTGACTACAGGATATATTCTGTTTTTCCTGTCTTCAGCCTTCAGTTGATTCTACCCGTACAGTCGTTATCTCAAAACCAAGGTTGAATAAAGATAGATTTGTTTTATATAGGTTCATCCAGCTTATCGTCTTTAAGTTATTTACATTAATTGTCAAACTTCCGTTGCTACCCACTACTTCTTGACATTTACCGGCTTTCATTAGCTATTCATCTGGCTAATTGTCACCACATATTTTTACTATTCTGTGATTTAGTGTTTTAATCAATCCCTTCTCGTAGCTGAGTAGACAGAAGACACTAAAGTTCAAATAAACTCGGTCCCTTGAATCTTTCAGATAAATGGCACGTTAAAACACAGCACTCTCCGTCCGTTGTATTACAACATCGAAAAAGTGGAACTCATAATTTTTTTCATGTCCCATAAAATTTGAATATTCTTGTGAGCTTCGGAAGGTTGGCTTTACGTTGCTGTTTGTTTTGCACTATTAAAGTCTCATTAACACATTTTAATCTCACTTTGATTTTGACATTTTCAATCAATGCCTGTTACCCCATGTAAAGCATAGGCTACCGACCAGCATTCTCCAATCAATTTTGTCCTGAGCTTTTATTTCTAACTCTTCCCAAGTGCTCTTCATTCTCCTCATGTCTGTCTCCGATTCCCGACGCAATGTGTTCTTGGGTCTTCTTCTTTTCTCTTGGCCTTCATGATCCCAAGTTAATGTTTGTCTTGTGACATAGTTTGGGGATTTCCTTAATGTGTGTCCTATTCACCTCTAACGTCTTTTCCTAATTTCTTCCTCGGCTGGATTTTAGTTGATCTGTTCTTGACTACAGAAGGTTTTTGTTGTTGATGGTATCCGGCCAACGGATCCGAAGTATCCTACGCAGACAATTGTTTAGAAATACCTATATCTTTTGAATAATGCTTTTTGTAGTTTCAGATGTCCTTCAGTTGTAAACATTCTGCTCTTGCCTTTCCAATTCGCGCCTTTGTTGATATTTTCAAGGTTCACAATAGGAATATCCTCTAGAATAAGACGTGGTGGACTTCCGATTGTTACACTATCTGTCTGGTGTCTAAAGATGCTGTCAGAGTTGAAATTACACGTCATTACTGGGCATGAATAGAAGCCATATAAAGCTTGCTTCCAGTGGGAGAAGGTAAATGGTCGATATTCTAGTGAGTCTTACCCGTTGTTTCAAGAAGTGATATTTTAAAGAACAGTAATAAGACATCACTATTAATACAGATGTGATTAAATGCATTAGGAAACTGAAATGTATAGTTCGATCTGTATATAGCTTATAATGAATGAATTAGTTAATTTCTTTGTCAGTAAAATTACAATTTTGTGATAAACGGAATCAATCTTTGCTAAAATAGGCCATAATTAGAAATCCCCTTTATGAATCTTTGGTACGTCACTGACATGAGACAGACGAGGTCCTAGAGGTTTCATATCCATATACATAATATAATTGTCACTTGTTTTTCAGAGAAATAGAAGAAACCTCCTTTTAAAAATTTTATTTAGACATTATATGTCGAATCAGCCGAAGTTATCCATAAGGCTTGCAATGTTCACTAAGTATGGTGTAATACATATTCGTTTGTAGTGTTCATAAGTATTTTGTATTAACTACTAACTTATATTACACGTATTTCATTTTAAATGTTGGTATACACTACACTGTAACTGTTCATAACAGACAACTGCAGATGAATTCAGTCGTTGATACTAATTAGTTTTAAAGGTATATTGAATTTCAAATTTTATATTCTTCTATTAATGTTTATTTTCATTGCATTTATTAACAAAGCATCATTATACTAACAATATATCAACCAATATGCATAATTTGTACTTTTATTGTTATAGTAGACTGTATGTATATTTGATGTAGGTTGATCCATCGCGATAGAATAAGCCGCTAGTGTCATAATGGTTATTCAAATTGTCATATAATCGCAGTATACGAATATTTGAGAAAGAATCTAATTTTTTGTAACCCTAAGACAATAACAAGCTAATTTGTATGCAAATTAACTCTGATTCTTTCATAGTTGATGATTATCTTAGTAATTACAATCATTTTTATGGTATGAGAGAGATTTCTATTATATATGTGCGAATTTTTTTCACAGTAATAGTCAAGTTTGAGAACAAAACGTTTGTTACAACAAGTTTAATTCAGTGTTCACAGAATGAACCAATAAAATTATTTCTATGGAAGCTGTTTGTTACCTTTAGCAATATTAAAACATTGTGTGTTTGAATTCCTGTATAGTGAGTTTCAAACTCTTTCCTAGTCATTAAAGACCTCTGCTCTTGAACCAAGATCAGAAAACTAAAGGCATTGAACTATGAAAGAACACTGACTTTCAAAGTTAGTATCTGTACAGAAAACGAGGATATTCATATGTTCTTATGTGAAACTTTAGTATCATACATAAAATGGTAGCAAAATCAGAAATTTCTTATAGAATAATGATAAACGTGATAAATCGTTCTCTAAAATTTCTAAGAAGTTTCTAAATAACACTGCCTAGTCAAAATATTCTCAACATATCCTTGTGTTCTGAAGATATCTATTGAACAATTATAAATGACTATCTTCAAACACTAACATTGTTTAAACAAGTAATATTTATATCTTAATTCAGAATACGATAGACCATATTTTTCATAAACCGATAGTGTACCTAAACCAAAACAAACAAATTTATCTCATAACATTATTTCTGAACAAGAATGATAAGATTTGTAGCGGTTCATTTGTTTAGTTCACTTCAATAAACGATTGATTTAACACTAGTGTTGAGACAAGGGAATTCCACTAACTAAATTAATTATTTGCTGAATTATCACAACTTGATGACAAGAGGTTCACAATGACGATAAGCATATGGGTTTCTCAACTGCCATTTGAATTAATGTTTACCAAAGCCATAACACGGATCAAACTTGAATAATAAGTTAAGTTTACTTAAAATTAAGACATATTGCATGAGTGCATGTTATACTACTCGGTAACACGGAGTTATAATCTTGGAATCAGTGATTGGAAGTCAATCAATTTAACCACTGAGTCATCGCTGCATAAATATACAACCAGTTCTAGCGATTACATACATCCACCGGATAGCAGAAATTCACTGTACACAATTTTACTCAGAAATACAGCTTCATAATTTACGACTTTCAATACCTATTCTATGCAGGTCATTTTAAATATGGCTATATTCTTTATCATCACTAGAAAAGTCTATATTCTATCAACACAATTTAAAAATATATATAAATCAGAAAGTTCGAAATATGGCCATGTTTCGTAGAGATTAATAATTTCGGAAGCGTAGTCAATAATGAAATTATGTAGTTTAATCTTCACATTCAGTTTGTTCATAAAACATGAATATGAATAATTTAATATAAATTCAGTGCATAGATATTAATCCAATTATCCATAAAAATTTCCGTTAGAAAACATTTATGTTGGCTTAGTTTCCTGTGTGGCAAATGATATATTCCGTCACTGAGAATCAAAGTTAAGGAGTGAATCATACAGTATCCAAAGTAAATAATTTGGATTAATAGACGTGATGAAAGACATTTTCCGTCATAATCATATACTAATGAGTGATTACTTTAGTCTAATTTCACCTCATTTTTCCATAACGTGTAATTTTTAAGTTCATATAGCTCTCTGGTAACAACGAATTTGGATTAAGCAACTTTGAAAGTGTCATCTGTTATCAGCTATTTCATGATTTAGAGCGATAAGTACTAACTAGCATGAAATCTTGATTCAGGGTTCCCAGCCAACTGTTTATAACCCAAAGTATAAGTAAAAATTTATTTTACTGTCAGAACAGATGAGACATCTATCTAAACATGACTATGAGATAACTGGTGATCCAGCACTTAATTAATTCAATTTAATTTGAAGCTCTTTGAAGTTATTATATATACGAAATTTGTAATTTATTATGACTGAAGTGAATTCATTTTTTTCCACCACTTCAGATCCCATTGAAATATACTTTGTAAATGAAAGAAAATAATTGAAACTTGCCATTTGAAAGAATTGTTCAATACTTTTAGCGGATAAATCCAAAAAGAATGCTTCCAAATGTTTAATTTCTCTAATAATAT
Organism: Schistosoma japonicum; assembly: GCA_025215515.1. Classification (NCBI taxonomy): domain Eukaryota; kingdom Metazoa; phylum Platyhelminthes; class Trematoda; order Strigeidida; family Schistosomatidae; genus Schistosoma; species Schistosoma japonicum. Next base: position 31,259,660 of record CM046061.1, read on the forward strand.
GAGCTTTATAAAATGAATTATCTCTCCATCGACGAATAAGTGCTGTTGTCTGTAAACTTTCTAAACATTCACGATATTTAAGGAAATCTAAATGAATAAATAAAAAAAAATAACAATATACAAATAAGTTCTAAAGTATTCACTACGCTATGAAGGTTTGTCGATACAAAGTTCGTATTTATTCGGTTTCAAAAAGAAAGAAATGCTCTTTAAAGTGATAATTACTTGAATGAACTAACCACATTTATAACATCGGAAAGCACTGAAGCGTTAAAGAATAAAATTTAACCTAAAAAAATTAAGATCACATAATTTTATATTCATATATAACGCCTTGCAGTGTGAGATGTGAAATGCTTTTAATAAACAAATCAAAAGATGTCATTAACTTAAATCTGACAGTGTACAACACCGCTTAAATATGACTACACTTCCACGTAAAAGAATATAGATATCATACTTTCTGTCATATCAGGTTATGGAGTGAATAAAATTCATTTTATATAAAGTCGGTATGTTTGGCGTATAATAATTGTTTTATTTAGAACTTAAATACGACATGATATGGATCAAATGAAATGCAGAAACATCTACTTTGGACATGTTCAACGAATTTCTTGAAAAATTCAACGAACCCAAATTTTCTTTTATCTTTCCTGAATACTTGAAATAATAAGGATATGATTAGATTGACAAAAGTAAATTTGAAGTCTACAAATTTTAAACAATATATCACTATTCCTTTATCAGATCTAAACTGATTCAACTGATTATAAAATATAAAAATAAACAATAACATTTGAGATTACGTTATACAAGGACACTAATTGTTAACAGATAAAATATACGTTAACCACAACTTCTTTCTGTGTACAGAAATCAGCCTGGGAACCCTAAATAATAAAGACCCTTCAATTTATACAGTCCACAAGGTGGCTGATTATCAAAGAAGTGAAGACTTTTCTGTATTATAGAAACTGATTCAATTATTTGGACATTGGTTGAAGATGAAGCAACGCTTATTAAGAGTCAAATAACAAGAGACTATTTTCTGACATCTAATTATGTACACCGAAAGATAAAATCAATTGTTCGGAAGGGAAAGTTAGATTAGAAATGACACTCATTATTAAGCATCTTCTGGATTATAACTACTTGAATAATATTGTACTTAGAAAATTACAAACATTCGCTGGTCAGAAAAAGACATGTTTTGGTACGTCTTTTGTTTATATGAAAATGAAGTCCTAAGAGATTTCAATAAAAGCAACTAGGGTGTCACTAAATTTTTCTGACATATTAACTTAGTTTGAGGTTGCAACGATGATTTCTGATCGAACCATTAGTAGGGAGATTAATGACCTTCTAAGGTATATCTGATTGTGTTAGCGAAATAGATCATTCTTGTAAAAGCAGATACTTTGAAAAGATTGAGACACATGTTACTGGAAAGTTTTCTGGGCATAATGTTTCAAAACGGCTCGTCGATAATTTCTAAGCTGATTAGACAGAATTTATAAGTTGTCATATACTTTAAAAGTAATTCAAGGTACAGTCCTTAAAACTGACAGTTACAACAATGCAAATCAGTGGCATCAAGACTCGTTTTACAACATAAAAGCTGGTTAATAAATCATATGTACTAACTCGAAAGTCAACGATGGAAGTTACTACAATGACTTTAACCTATGTGCAAACATAACTTACCGCCACTATGTTCATATACAATAGCGAATCCTTTCCAGATTTCTTCATTAAGTATAATTAAATTTTTCAATAGTTCAGCTACAAGAAACTGGCTTGGACCGATTGAATGCACTAAAGCAGGTGAATAAGGATTAGATATACGCTGATGTGAACTTCCCGAACGATGTTTACTTTTTGAAAATGAAAACCATTTGATTGCTGAATCAATCATAGAGCCAGGACATTCTTCAAGATCCGTAATAGTTACTAAAGGTAATTGTAGCCTTGAACTCAAACTCATTAATAATTGTCGTCTATAACATCTTAGACGTTCACTAGCTTCAGATTCAGCTGCTTGTTCTAATCCATTGTGTAAAGTATTCTTAATCTCTTGCTCATATTCTACTGGTTCATTATTATCATCTTTCATACTGGTTGAAAATATAAATGTGTCATCATTCTGTGATGTATATGGCCAACTCGAGTCAACGAGTGCAATCGGTCTAGTTGTTTTGTTAAGTATAGAGCAGGCTAAAATGATTAGCAATAAAGAAACAAACATGTTTCGAAGGTGAATTTATTTATTTGATCTATTAATATAAAATGTTCACTTTTATGCTATCCTTTCCTACATACATCTATGAGCTCACCGCTAGGCTTGAAGGTTGGGGGTTCGACTCGTATATATGTCGTAGATACTCTGAGATTTCAGTGGTTCTTTACCTACAATCGGTTAGTCTGCAGTGTTTTATAAAACGGTTCAACATTTTCCATAAGGCAGCTTATAATTATGCTAAACAAGTGTTACAGTCTTGACTAAATGGCCTCTATCAGGTAGATTATGTTTATTTCATTAGTAGAAAAAACAGTATAATCAATGTTTTTTGTAGGATAGATGCATTTGGTAATTAGTTTAACATAATTTCTATACAGTTTTTATCAGGCATTATTTGCCATTGATACATCCTGTACTTCTATGATACAATCTGTTTTATTATTTATCAATGATAATACTGCACTGTGGTTTTTACACTCTAAATTACTTCCTCTACAAAGGACACGAAACAGTACTCTACTTTAATAATAAATAATCCATTGTTTCTACTAAGTTTCTAATGGAGATTTTTATAAAATAAGCAAATATTTATATGCTGAATTCTACTTCAGATTAAATATATTGATATAGACAACATATCCGTTAATATTTTCATTCACAAGATTTATATGATACAATCTTATTCTACTTGGTGTTTTAGAAGATTAGATCAAGGTGATAAAATATCTTTTGGGAAATCAAAATGTTTCATATTTCTAAGTGAATATAAAAATGTATATGCAAGTAGTATGTTTTCATTTTTGTTATCACTGTATATATTACACTAGATGGTGAATATAACTGCGTAAAATATATAAATTAATTTGTGAACATGATTCTATTCTGCTTAATGAAGTTGCCATTTGATTAAATGATGAATACAATTACGCAATATAATTACTTCATACAGATACACACCTCATGGTTGAGTGAATATAGTGCATTCTTTATTCATGACGAACACGCATAGATTAATACGTATATATATGTAGTGTTTAAGTGATGGGGCAACCTACTCAAAGCAGTTTTTTACCTGATTTTGTCTGATTAGTTAAAATGTAAACCAGCAGAAACTTTTCGTAATGAACTGACTGATTATATGGGACGTCAGTTTGTTAAGATTTTCTTGCTTATTTTACTTGAAGGGTACTTGTTTTAAGCTTTATTTATAGAAGATAACTGTAACCGTTTAATGATAAAACGTGTCCATGATATACTTTATGGGGATTTTAATTAAAGTGGAAGATTTTCAATCTAAGGATGATTAGCGAAATGCAGTACAACAAAAAGGTGATACTCAAAACAGTAAAAAATGCTACTGCTTTACTTTTGCAAAGTTTGACATTAATCTTTTTACATTTTATTTCTACAAAATAAAACTAATGGTAAATAGGGGAATAACGCTCAAAGATAAACTACACTATACTTACCTGCATTAAAATCCGCTTCTATATCACCAGTTATTGGTAATAAAACAATAGCGACGCTAATATTGGCTTCTATTGCGTATTTTGCAAATGTTTGATCGTATATAGGTAAGCCAAATGTAACTGAACAAATAAGTGAAGTGAAATGATGTAGGAATATCGTTGTTTATAAAGGAAGGTTAGTTTCGTAAAGGCACAACTGATTGATAACATACTCAAATAACTTATCATGTATCTTTACCTCGTAGTTTCTACGTGTATTTTATTTTTAAATCTTAAGATGAATGCAGGAAACTGTACTTATATGTGGAGAGTTCTGAAATAAAACAATAATTATCTCGTTCGATATAGATAAGGATCCAAATAAAGAAGGATAAATTTAAATTAATCTTAATGTGGATATTCAGGACTGAAGTTTTATGTCTTTGTTACTTTATGTGATTTTCAAGGAGTTAGTAGCTCAGATGGGAAGGAATTGAGCCTTGAAGGTAAGTAGAACTGGATTTGGCTTTCGGTGCAAACATCAACAGTGTTATACAGGTGAATCCAATTGACGAGTCCCATAAATGATGACACTGCGTGTGAAGAATGAATACTACTTCATCTAGTAGTTAACGCACAATAAAATATCCGAAACTTTAGGATTTCTAGTAATAAAGAAACTCTTATATAACTGTTACCCAGATAGTTCTTTAGTTCTTATTTCTGAAACCCCAATTAAGAAATATTTGACAGTTGTAAGTTCATGAACTTTCTGTATTCTTGGTCCCGGAAGTTAGTCACGCTATGCGATAAACTGAGTGGGCTGGGAATCATACTTGCTAGTGCTAACCCGGTGATGCTGGTGGTTGAGTATTTGCAGGGATGCCTGAAGGTCCAGATTCGTTTATTGGTGGGCTGAACACGATCATAATGTCGTATACTGTAACGAAAAAGCTCTTTAATGTTCACTGTGTTTCAGTGGCACCTAACCCAAATCAGTATATGACGAATGAAAATAACAAAGCTGAAGTAACAAGCAAAAAACTCCTCTTGAAGTACATTTCCTCTAAATAAAGTATTAGCGATGGTTAGCGACATACGAAAAAGATAAACAAACACAAATATAAAGAAATGAAAAACATACATTACAACCATAGCTACTTCAAAAATGAATGAACAAGAGTTAAATTTCCGAACAATCAGTCTTATTTGTTGATATCACAGGAGCAGTAAAAATTAATATTGATTATTCACATCATATATGGACATTATTTAGACAACCACTAAAACTCAAAAGTAGTAGGCAAACCTTTCGTAATATAATGAAGCACCTCAAAAACGAGCACCTACGAATCCATTAGAAAACAAACTAAGGACCGCTGAGATTGCTTAATCTGCAGGCCATAGAGTTAGCATTTGACAATTTACATTTCTGACATCGATTATTTATTTGATATATTTGAGCGATCGTACCTAATATCATTAATGAATGACAATTCCAAATGAATAATGATTAATCTTATCAATTTTTTGAAGCTAGGATTGTCTCCTACATTTTCATGGTATACACATTGTTAATTAATTCCTTAATGTTCCAAATTCTACGAGTATTAAACAGCAACACTCATCAGACTGCTCGTCAACATAACAACTTGTCTGAGATGATGAAATTACGTAATTTTTTTAAGTGGTAGATCAAAATAAAAGTAAATTTTACTGGAATTATTTATCAGTTGTAGCTCACAGTGTAGTCTAAGAAGCATACCTCATCCTAGTCAGCTGACTACAAATGCAATAACTCTAACTCACTAACACTCACTTTAAATACCAACTAAACCAGTGAATTCATATAGTCAGTAATTTATTGAATAAGTATAAAGTTCTTTGTGTTGGTTTTCGTTTTTACCTTGTTGACATTAAGAACTAAATTCAACTAGTCTACAATAATATTCGTCCGTTTTTAAAAGATTGTCTTGAAACTGTCATTAAGTTAAAACCTACAAGAACAGTAGTGTCGTAACTAAGTAAATTGCCAAATATAATAATAATTGTGTATGTCAATAAGTTTATTTGCAACGAATGAAGTATATCTTATTCTAATGATTACAATTTCTATAAACAAGTCACCAGATCAGTTAAAAATATAGAATGTATGATGCAGTAAAGAAAAGATTATCCTATGGTTGATGATTGTTAGATCAGTTGTAAACTGGATTTTATCAATGACTAGTTCAAATAGGTCACACAAAACATTTATGTGTTATAATCCAATTGTACGACAGTCACATTTTATTATTAAAAAGCTACTTTCCTTTTTAAATATTATGTTCAGTAATCTCATTCTTAATATTCCTATTATTTTTTTCTCTACGGTCTTTATATAATTGATGTAGTATGCAGAATTCATGACAGCCAGTTAAACAATTTGACACATTTCAATAGCTAAGATTATTCAAAAGGTGTTTATATAACCAGAACATGCATCAAGTTTAGCATTCTAACTGTTTCCATATGAAGCAACGCTGGTTGCAGTTTTGAGTTAAAGGAAAAAATAAAACCAATCAGAACAAAGTTAAATCAGATACCAACACACTGGAATCCAGGGGATTTAGCCTATATGATTTCACTAACTTGTAATAAAATGTATCACTATGATAATTTAGAATCATTCCATCAATGTCTTGGTCGTATTCAAGTGTAACCAGAGTTGTAGTTTATTTCATGAAACCCATTTTGTGATATCAACTGTCACATGTGTTATATTTCTGTATTACTGAACATATTTGTATCCAAGACTAATTTAATTAATTTACGTCTGCCTCTGATTGAAAATATAACTAAACAATCAAAGCAAAACAGCATACTGTACAAATTTATCTACTTTATCGTAAGTTTGTAGAATAGGACTGCGCATTTACCATTACATTTAAAGTAAATTCATGAACATGATTGGAAGTAGAAAATTTAATTTTACTCTTGAATTATTAGTTAATAACCGGTGTTACGTAGGCTTTCGCTAAACGAATAAACAAACAAACATATACTTACTTATGTTCACCACAGATTAATCGCTATTTGGAGACTACTGGGATAAAGTGGGGCTTTAGACACCTATTTCGCACCAGTAAAAGACTATTTACAAGCCCCAACCTTAATAAAGATCAAGATAGGGATCTTCAAATCAGATCAATTCAGTAGGTATCCGGTGATTGAATCTTTTCATCAGTAGGTTCTCATTCTGAAACAAAACAACTGTCTAGTACTTCTCTCAGGTCTTTAATTGTACACAATCTAGATTGGTTTATGATAGATGCAAATAAAGTTGTAAAAATTAATCTCTATAATTCTACTTCCACTTAAAACTTATTTATATAATGAATATTCATTTAGGAGAAAATGGTAATACTTTTTAAAATTGATATTTATTGAACAGCATCTACATTAATAAGTATCATGTAAAAAACAGCAAGAACAGGATTAACAATCAGTAAGACTAAAATTGTCATTTTTTCGAGTCTGACTAATATATGTATTTCAGTATCCTGATGTATGCGCACATGTATATACATCACATGTATGACATGATGCCCATGAATAACTAGTCAGTCCATTTGGTTTAATGTCATATTACGCAAAACTCGATTTTTTTCTTTGGTTTGACATGAAGTGAATGGAAAATAACTTTAACTACTGAATGTTTCTAATTGGTGATATTAGCGTTACATTTAATTTATAATAAAAATGATTCTCATCAAATATATTATCCAATGTGCTAGTGATATGATTAACAGCTTAGACCTACGTTACTATTAGGTTACCTGACAGTGATCAGCATAAAGGTGTATTAAAGCTGCTTTCGTTTCTGATAACTGGTTTTGCAATAATGCAATATCAGAAGGTTAGGACTAGTCAATGAAGAACTCTATTCGACTTAGGCTTCGTGTTAGTTACACTGATCAGTAAGGCGTACTATCTGTAATCATTAGAGGACTGCCTGATCCATCTTACTAACTTGACAATAACTGACATATATATACACATATATGTTTTAATTTTCTAGTTATTATGGGACCTCCATCGTAGTTTAGGCTGCGTTAAAGCTTCATATTCCGCTGACTGGTAAAGAGATTGGTTTAATCAAATGACATGTGGTTTAAATCTATTGATTTACGTTCGTTTTTGATTTTATGATAATGCTTAGTGATACAACAATAATACAGCGTTCTACACTTCAGACGCTAAACACACAGAGGTACTTAAGCAAATCACTTAAATATAACATGAACTGATAATGACAACCTATTTAAATCTATCGCTTACTACAATATGATTAATAATGTAAATCATAAAGACAATGCTTATACCACCCCTAACGAATGGAGAATTCACATAAACTTGTCTAAAACAAAAGAATGCTATTAGTTTCCTTATTGCGAATGATAAAAGCTGATTTTTAATAATCAAACTCATTTTCAAACCAGTTTTGGAATCGCTTTACTTTTGCAAAAATGCAAAGTTCTTTCATTATTTATAAACACATGTGAATGGCATCATTTTATCTCATGTTAGTTACTTGTTACCAGTCTAATTAATCATCGTGATATTCAGCTGTTTTTATATTATGTTTCCATTATTTGTACAAAAGACGGCATCGAAGCGAAAATTAAATAAATTATTAACGCCAACGCTAATTACGATAATCTATTTTTCAGTTTATTAAGTTGTTTTATACACGGTGACAAATGATTAGAGAGTGTATTTAGGACAATTTACCGCTTCGAGCTAATTTAATGAGGAGTAGGTTGTTATTATCAAACAAACGTACTATTTCCAGAAACATTTCTAACTGTTGTTGTACAGAAACTTATATTATGCAACTCGCACCAGTTAGATAATCTGGTTTATAAAGTATGTAGATCAGAAGTCTATTCACAGTAAAAGTGTTGAATGTTAATTTCTTGACATTTCATATATTAACTCAAAACCAGTTATGTGTAGTTGTTTATATGCTTGAAAAACTGTTGACCACTTTTTAAATGATGCATTTTAACCAGAAATGCGATTATACAGTTTCAGTAGATAATATTGTCGAATAAAGATTCACTTCATTGGATCATCTTGTTCTCACTGCTTCAACAGATTTATTTTATCGCTTAATAACTAATATTATCAACTGTATCTCAGGGATATCAACTAGTATGTCATATATGATAAGTTTGTATGCACTTATATTAACCTAATACTACAATTCAAAAGTAGGATATTTATAGTAACTGATAGAACTTCCACTGACATTCGTGTCAGTTTGAGATGTTAAGTGCTTTTTGTTTGCCAACATTTTGAGAAGTGTAAATCAATCTGCAACATTGCAGCGTTTGACAGTGATTGAAATCCATATTAATCCTCCTGATTATGAATTTTATGTTATGAAGTGATTAAGGTTAGACAACCACTGAAGACCAGAAAGTACCGAACAGTTCTTTTGTCAAAATATAGTATTCATCTACAGTGAATATCAATATCATGAAATAGGAATGAGCTCAAAATATTAAGGCTTCTTGCTAAACACTTGAATTTTAGATCTCTTGACTAATATCTAACGGCTGCCGCTTGCAACTTTATTTAAATTCGAATATATTGTTCGACGTTATCCAGTGTCGTTGGTGGTTAACTGTTACACACCCAATATTGGTTGAGTTCCATTCTTTACAGCTTCTCATTAAAGTTCTGCAACTACATCCTGAAGTTAGCCACAGGTAGTGCATATCTAACCCAGGTTAACTGGTCACATCGTATCCAAATTAAAACTTAACCAGTTCCTAAAAAATTGTGTATTATATCACCTGTATCCATTTAAAAGTGAGTGAGAGTTTGCATTAATAGGTGATATACTAGGTTAACCAGTTCTAGCAATCACTTTACTACGTAGCAAATTACTGTTAAACATATTTAGAGGAATTAAACTAGTTTATTAAAAGTCGATCAGATTACATGAACATTTCATTTATTTTGTAAAATAAAGATACTTGTTCCATTAAGCTGATACATGTACAGCATTGGTTTTAGCGGTTAAGGCGTTCTACTTTCACATATTATATAGCAGATTAAAATCTGCATGAGTTACTTTGATTAAGTTAATCAAGTTGTATGATTTGTTGTTCCACTTAAAGTATAATCCAAAGTTATCTATACTGAATCGGTAAATAAGTTAAAATTTCAACTACTCACGTTCATAAAATGTATAAGTAGTTTAAAAATTGTAAACATATTTAAATAAACATTTGTATTTCTTTTATCATTCCATCAATCTGTGTTGTATGCACATTATTGTTTAATACCGGTTATGAAATTGTAGTAAACGTACCTTTTTAAATTTTACATGTTCTTTGTGTTTGTAACAGAGTGACATTAGTTTAGTACTGCTTAAAACCTAGGAAATAATAAATTACTATCTAATCCTGGCATGGAACTCTTTACTAGTGAGCTACCATATAAGCTAACAAGATATGTGATCCAAGGACTTAAAGATATCGTAGTGAACGATTACCCATCAATATTCTTCTCCTGGCAGTCCGGTGGTATTATCCCCCATACTGAGAAGTTCTATACCAGGACAAAACAGCAGTGGATCCTAACCAATATCAATGTTTAACAAACACAAATAACTAGTTAAGCACCAATCTTCCCTAAACTACCTCTGGCCAATTATATACAATTTTATTTATAATTCATTTATTTTTTGATTGTTTTACTTATAGCTTATGGATAAAGTAAAATTATAACTTCATGATGACTACATAGTTCTATTGAGATATAGATTAGAAGCAAAACAGAATATAAAAAGAATAATAAAAATAATTATCAAGTACATTTGTTTTTTTCAGAAAGAAAAACAATTTTGACGAAATCTAAGTTCCTCGTAATATTCACATGATAAACAATTTTTTTTCTTTACATTTTACATTATTTCTGTAAATACGTTAGATCTTTATGAAACTGATAAAACTCAAATATATTTACTTTTTATTTTTTTAATTGAATACATTTTTGTATTAGGTTAATTTAACCAACTGTTTACTGTAAATACACTTCAATGTAACATTCAGTAGTGTATTGTTTTATTTAGGGTATAGTAACTACTAGATAAGTGTTTGTTCATTATGTTTAGTTGGTGTGAAAAACAACAACAACAACAACTTAATTAGTATTGTATTAAGTGAATACTTTTAATTTGAGAGTTTAACCGTAATATAACTAAGCATGGATAGATATTTTATTTTCATTCTGGTTATTGGACTATATTCTATAAAATTTGAGTTTACACAACACTACATTTAGCAAACTACCTACAATTCATGTGGATGACTTAAATGGATTTGAGTTTTTCATAACATTTTCAATAATACTTGTGTTAAATTCAGTTTTACGAACAATATTCATGTCACTTAAATAAGAGAATGCTGCTTTGTAATTTACATTAAATGCATTTCATTGCGGATGTCTGAAATTATTCACAAGTGACAAGTATATGTACATTCTGATATTATGGATGGGGAATACAGACACCGTCAACGTTAGGACTTGAAACAAAATTATAATCGAATATTCAGTATTCACTTGTTAATTAAGCGGGAAAATATTCAAGAGCGTTAACTACTTGGTGTTTAGTATCAAAAGCGTCGCGGATAACCTGTGACCTGATATAAGGAACCAAAATTTAAGTTACTATGACTTTTAGTCTAATATCTTGTCAATATCTAATGTAGCTTAATTTTATTTATCAGAACAAAATATGATGTATTTCCTATTTACTAAAAGTAGTCTGTTTATGTATATTGTATATGGCCAGCAATTTAACAAACGTCAATGTTTACCCTACTAAGATAATCTACCTTACTTTATTCTAAAAAAATAACTGCATAAAGTTGACAAAGCTATATTACTGATTAGTAGTATTTGACATTTCATTGCCTTATAATCAGTTATTTCAAAGATAACCAAACATAAAAACAAGTATGGTAAAATCAGTATATCATGAAGTTTGTGATTTTTGCTGAGAGTGAATATATCGAGGATGAGATTTAAAGCTTTAAAAATCTTTTTCATAATCACTAAAATTATACGAGATCAAGGCACCTCTACTTACTTAAAAATTAGAAAACTCCATGAAAAGAAAAGCAAGCATCTACTGGAGTACTAGAAATCATAAAGCTTCCACGGTCTTACTAGACGAAATCAGAATATCATAACTCGTAATGGAATAAACTCATAAAATTTTTTTCATTAATAGCTAACAACCATTTCGTAGACGTAAACTAAGACTTTATCTTAAAGAATATACTCCATAACTTTTCGAAATAAATATAAGCTAATGCCATTAAAACTCTATAATTGTGTGAATAAATAGTTTATTAGCAATCGATATTTCTTCAAGATAAAAACTAAAATTTCCTTGGATTATACATAGTTTGCTTGTAATTCGGTTAGTAGTGGGATGAATAGTGCTCGTTTCGTCCTGTTTAGGACTCGTCAGGTGGCTACACTTACTTCCTAATATTCCCACTCATATTCGATTTCAGAACTTATTACTTCACATTCTGACACATTATCCACTGGGCTACAATGTATGGTCATATGTATTGCGTGGATGAGTCACAAACAAGATGAAACAAGCCTACTGAACTTTATTAAGCTGCTACACTGTAATTTTATTAAAGTACCTATGAAAGGTAATATCAGATGATGTAATCGAATAAATAAAATGATGACAGTAATCATCATGTTTCGATCTATTAATGGTGTAAGTAGCAACACAAACTAATATATTCAATCAGACTTTGATAGCTTTTCATTTTATCATCACCATACGGTTATTTACTTTTAAAGGTACATAAAAAATAAGTTTGATAAACATTAGTCATTGACATCAGAATAATACAAATTATGCACCCTACTATTGGTCAACCCTTTGCAATGTCATAACGTTGAAACAATGGCTAGAAATGAAATATCCAATTTTTTAAATGATTTTAAACCAATTAGGTTTTTATGTCATTTTAGGCTTAAAATAATTTGCAGTTTAGCAAAAAATGGATTTAGAGCTTTTGTTACATTGGTCTAGTTTGGTATCTATGGTTCACATCAAGTAGAATAGGTTACAGATATATCTTTGTCCACTTACATCTTTAAACTCTTTATTTAATTTGTAAATATAACAAAGTATTTTCACAGACCTATAACTTCATATATACCAAATTTAAAAGTTCGAGCCCATACGGAAAGTATAATATGTTTACATCAATGCGTTAAAGTTCTAAAGTTGATAATTGCAACTTTGTTCAATTTCGAATATTCCACCATGGTCATGCTATCCTAGTAGACATCTGTTTCACTTAAGAAGTATTTAAATCCCACTAGTCATGAAAATTATTTACTCGCGATCACATTCATTTCAACTGGGTTCTAGAATATTTTTTATTTATAAGTGAATATTTATCAGCGACTGATATCAAGCGGAGAATCGGTCCTAGTATCTACAGTTATATTTAGCTGGGAATAAACAGTTATCTTATTTGATTGCAGTAGTCACCTGTGAGTTGAAATAGACATGTCTATCTTCTTCAGAGTAAATGACATTTTAAGGTTTGCAGCATTTGCATAGCTTTGTTAAATTATGTCTCCATTGGTGTTATCTCCTATCTGTAGCTATTATTTTAATCATAAAAAATATATGGAACTCCAATTTTCACTGAAAATAACCCGGATACTTGAAAAATATATTTAAATCAATCATAGAATGTGTCAGTCAGTGTAAAATTGTTATGCAGGATATTACATTCTGTTAAGCACTGTTGTTTACTTCTAAATAAGTAATTTGTAAATTTAAAGGACGTCAGATGTTGATAGAAAGCTTCACACTAAGATAGAAATCCAATGGTTTTTCATTCTTTTCTATGCCCTGCCTTATTACTTTGAGAATTGGAAGAAATTACCCAACAGTACGTCATAGGCGTGCATTCGTGTACATATAATCGTAAGTAATATTTTAACTTTGATAGAAATATAACATTTTTTCTAGCACTTTATACCTTTTAGCAATAAGTATGATATTTTAAATGAATTTGTAAGATAACGTATTCAGAGACAGCTTAAGAAAAGTTTCCGCATCTATCCTGATGACGTTAATGTGGGTATGCATAAAACCTGTCATTATAATATTAGTATAATACTACTATAATATCATTAGGCAAAAGTGATGAGTTACTTATCTCTAGACAAATCAAAAAGATATTTCTATAGTTCAAGACTCAGGAACAAATGAAAGTCAAATAAGTGAATATACATTGAAGGATAACATTTCTAACAGTTTTATCGTATAAAACTCAGCCGATATTAATCACTGACGTAATCTAACTGTGGTTTAATCCATTGCCATATACTTTTACCTTAATATCAATCCTATTCTTATGTATTAATGGTTTCACAAAACATTATTGACCTTATAGTGAAATGCAGTTGTTTGTGGATAACAGCCCTGTCGAAAATAAAATAAATATCCTCTTTGAAATTCTACCACTGTCATACATTTAAGTGAATAAATCAAAATAAGAAAATTGGATAAATGGTTTACAACTAAGAAGTTTAAACTAGACCATCAGTACAATACATTATTGTATTCTTGTATCTATAAATTAGCTTTCCAAGGACTCCACTGATTTCTATCTGCTATTGTTTCTCTGTAATATAGGAAGTCCTTTGTAAATCTCTCTTATTTAAGTAAAATGTGTACATTGGAATTCTTGTGTGCTTAAGAATATTCAAATGAATATAAAATTAATATACTACTGAAATATTTACTGATCTAATTTTCTTATGTTTAAACATTGATGGAATGAATTGTCATTATTTGAAAGTCAAGACTTCCTTAGAGTTTTACATTCGAAATTAACTGATTAAATAATTCTTGAATATTTCTAGGTAAATTATCACAAAAATTAGTTTTCAATAATTTTTTTAATTTGGTCACTGTATAAGAGAAACATCACTCAGACAGCAACCAAATCGTAGTCTAGTCAATTTATAGAAATCTAAGGAACATATTTTTCAATAAATGTTTACTTAGTTTAACTCAAAAGTTTCACATCCCTTTGAAGGTGTCGTTATTGTTCACCAGTTAGTTTGGTATTCATTAGTTTTCGTTGTATAAATGAAATTAATTTATGAATTCCAATTTCAAATTCGAATCGACATTGTCAAAGCTTACTATACAGAAAACACTTTTGGGAAAATTTAAAGTTTGTAAGTGTTTCTGAGTTGTATTAACTTTGTTATAAACTATGGTCAGATGTATTAATGATGTCGATTTTTTGATTGCAGTTAAGGTGGAGGTGGGGAGGGGGGATTTTTCTGACACAAACATGATTAAAAAATTTGAAGGGTGGGTGGTCAATGTGGACGTAGTGGACTGATAAGTATACCTAAATGCATAGACAAATGGGATGTAAGATATGATACACAACAATTGAATGAGAACCATACAAAGAATATACATCAATATATTGACATCGATTACGCAGCAGTTTCATACAACGGGTAAAGTGAAATTAGTCACACATGGATAGAAAAAAAATATATATTACGCTTCATTATTAACTCGTCGTACGCCACCATTCCTCATTAACCGAACACAACTAAACTTAGCCAGACGTATTAATTTTGAGTACCTAGTTAACATTAAGAAGCTGCTCTGTGTGAAGTAATATCGGTTAGTTTACACTCCACCTAATATACATTTTTTCATGTATACAGTATCATAAGTAATAAAGGAAGCAAAAATTTGTTTAAAGCAATATCTGTTGACTTACCCAAAGTGTAACTATGCACATTAGCTTTCCAATTTATGATATGTTCATGTGAAAGATGTACAAAACAGTAGAATACTATAATTCCATATAATGTTTGTGATTTCCAAAACTTTGTTATTTCTAAGTTTACGTAAATAAAAGAGTCATGGAAAAAATACTTTAAGAAGTTATAAACAATATGACTATGAATTCAAACAAAATCATTCAAAAACAAATAACTTTAATCTTTATCAATGTTTCTGAGCAACTCATAAATGCTAAAGACAAAAGTTTGGTTTCATAGAAAATTTACTATTATGCATCATACATTATTACCCTCTGTAATTGATGAGTAACAAAATTTAGAAAGTTTACCATTACGTATTACTCTCGCAAATGATCGAAACAAACAGACTTGTTTCAATAATGAAAAATTCCCATTTAGACATTAAGAAAGAACTAGAGAAGCGAAGAAATTTATTTTCAATTGGTTTTTCAACAAAGCTCTACACTTATATATATATATATATATATATATATATATATATATACAAGTCTACAATAGGTTTAAAATCATTACCATATAATCGGTAGCGTGTTACATAATAATTTTCCAGGTTCAAAGGTATTCGTAAAATAATTACAACTAATTAACAAAGCAATTAAGACATAAAGGTGAATAAGGTAATTATTGTTTTGAAAGTGTACAGATGATAAGTGAATGGGTTGGCATATTGTTGATTACATAATATCTATTAAGAAGAAACCGATAAAGTAATTATAAGAAATCTGATGGTCAAGACAGTTACGTATGAATTAAGTTACAATTAAGAGGTAACAGAATTTTTAGAAATTATGAAAAGATTTATATAGCGTGGTAATAACAATAGTAAAAATAGTAATAATAATAATGACAATAATAATAATGGGGGAATTGAGTGTAATAAGATATTTGTGAACCATCCAAGCATTGGCTATTATGATGGCCAAAACAAGGAAAGAGGCTGTACAAATTTCTTATGTACACATAGGTCGTGAAACTCAACAATTTCACAAAATCACAAATTAAATACAGTTGCATTTTAATGAATTTGATTGTCTACAGTTCGGTAGAAAAAACGATGCTAGCCGAAAATGTCAAAGTACATGTATTTAATCATTACATATCCAATAATGGTTTGTAAATTCATTTTGTATAGAAGAAACAACTTGATATAATGAAACGTGACTTGAAGTAATCACGTTTTTTAACTATATAGCAATCTTAGTATGTTAATCAGAACAGCTAGCTACTGAATTAAGAGAAAATGTGATAATTTGAAATATTGTTTTATTCTATGAGATACTGTTAACCGTCGTTAAAAGACAGTATTTATAAGGTAGGATGGTTTTACCATTTAAGATTTTCTTATTTCAGTTTCATTATAATCACACAGTGGCTTCAAAAGAAAGTCTTTTGTTTTACCTTTATGGAGAGATTTTGAAAACAAACACTTTATCATATTTGTTACCATTTGGATTTTCGAAAGATTGACAAAGTAATGATTACATTAAAAAACGTAGTCATCATTAAACACAAAGTGAAACTATAAACTTTTGTTGTACTCGTACCCCTTTATTGTAAACAATTAGTTCTTGGATTAATTAAAACTTGTCTACAAAACACGATGTTTACCTTGAGTTGTAACAAAACTTAAGACCCTATGTAATATAACGGAACGTTCCATACGTCATAAGAATTCAGTTGTATACTACTTCAAGCGGTGTATTTTCTTCATAAGATGTTTCAAAACAAGTAAGAAAAATGTTGTCTAAATGCGTTTACAGAGGAACGTAAGGATTTAACTTACCCAAACATTCGTGGTCACAAAAATAAACTGATTTTGTACTGTATGCTCATAGTCCTGACTAAATGTTAATCCTCTGTTCAGTGAATAAGTGGCACTTAGTATTACTGTCCACAACTTGAATAATTTAGTGAATAAACGCACGAAATAAAAACCGATAGCTCATTAATAAATCCACATTCACGAAAAGTGGTTTCCTGTAGACAGAATTTTTTCATCAAATAAACACACTAATATACTTATGCAAAAGTTCACCGTGTTGCTTTGAAATGGTCTTTAGCTATTTTAATAGCTTTCGTTTCTGTAATCACCTACTAAAAAACCAATGGATTATATCCTCTTGTATTTTATTATTTCTAATGACGTAAAAGTATAAAGTAAATACAATTTCTTCTTGCTGTTATGATTATCACTATATCTACTAGTGAATTATTATACAGGTTTAGCACATAATGACGTATAATTGAGTACTGTGAAAACCTCTGACTTTGGTTATACTAGCATAAATTGACCTAAGTTAGACAGCCATTATAAAACCAGAAAGCACTGAACAGCTGTTTCTTTATATCATCTAAATTCTGAATAGAGTATAGTGATTAACTTTAAGTTTTAATTTCTAGAGTCTCCTGAGACCTAATCAGTGTAGTTTAGCAGCGTCAGATTTGAAGAAGCTACCTATCGATGGAAATAGATGGAGCCACCAAAATATATTTCGATCTGGTCAAACTTAGAAACACTGACCGCCAAGTGCCGCTTCAACGTTTATTATGAAACTTGAAGGTTTGTGCTCAGTTTTCTGTTAAAGCTGTGGATCCACACTGCTGAGGAGCCATGTACCTGGACAAAACAGATATCCAATGATTCATAATTTTCAGTGGTTGTCTAAATCAAGTCAGTCAGTAATATTAAATCAAAAATGATGATATATTCCAGTAATAATGATGATTTGTGCTAGTTTTCTGCTCTTAATAATTAATCACCCTCAGTGATACATAAGAGTTTACTTGAAAGTAAACCATGCATGAAGTTAATTAAAAACATTCTCATATATTTACGAGTATAAGTGAATTGCTAAATTGCAAGTACTTTAAAATGATAATTTTGGTATAGTACGAATTGTTATAAGATACCTTTTAAAAGGCAACCATATGAACCATTGTTATAGGTGAAGTAATGTGGTTTTGTATTCGTGTGCAAAAGCTAATCTACTAAGATTTCACTATAGATCCTGAAATATATATTGGAAGAATCTTAGCTACCACTATATATTAATTATTTTATATCTGTTTGAGCCAAGTTGGTTATTATCCCTGTTGGTCTCAATATTTCATTAACACGTTTTTATGTACAACATGTTTCATTGTTTATAAGTGAATGAAAACCTACAAATAAGTATTCACTTTGATAAATAATGTTTTTTTTTAATATTCCCAAAAATGACACCGAAAATACAAAACAGAGTTAATAAATGGCTCTTTATAATTATCTCCTAATCAACAATGAAAGTAACTAATAGGAATGGAATAGACTGTAATAATCACGAATGATTGCACAATAATAAATTTTTAAAATATGTTGGAGTATGCTCATTTTAAGAATCGATTATCTGCTCCCAGTGATTATGTAATGATAGAGACAGGTAAATTCAGATTAGGAAACCAAATAACTAAACAAACATCATGTAGACCATCCGTGAAGCCAATTGATCAACCAGTATATACAACTTACTCTTACAGTGGGACAATTACTGTTAAAACATCTCAGTCGGTCATCTAGGAACGAATACAGTGGAAAGATGAATTTCTCTTAATATTACAGACAAATCTTGCCTACTAGTGCCGGCTATCATGAAATGCAGGTTCGAGTTTTCCTACCGACTACCTTTAAAATATAATATATCTAGTGACAATTAACTGTACTGAACTAGATATCGTGTTTGCTATGTCTTGAAATATACTTTTATTGTATACAGAAATGTAGATGAATATGTATTTTTAGTAATTTAACCAATCGAAACTTGAATTATTTGTCTTTTAAACAGTGAATTCAAAAATTAAACTATACAACACGTAGTTTCTGCAATATCTCTCGCTTCATTGAGTCTTGTAGTTGGTGTTAAAATAGTTAACAACATTTCGTGCTTAACAGGAGATGATAAAAGGCTTTTTGTCTACATTCTCAACATTTACATATGTAGACATCTATACATATTTAGTGGCATTACATAAAAAAGTAAAAAGCAATTTACAAATAGAATTTATCAAAGTAACTGTTTGAAATATAATAAGTTATTTCACAATTAACTTAATGATAAAGTAATACTCTTTAAAACCTTTATACACAAAGTTATTATTAGCAGATTATCTGAATACATATTTTATTCTGTTGTATGTCTCAAGTCCACATAGCATTCAAGATGACTTTGATGAATCAAGCCTTATAATTTATTTTTCTCTTTCAGGTATAAAACCACATGTTTCCGAAACAGAACATAATCGTTGAAAAAACAACGTTATAGGAACGTAAGTGAAGGCTACGTGAATATTTACAAAGTGTAATGTACAACGTAAGCATTTGTTTCATTCATCATGATTGTCTCATTTTTAGTGATCCTTATCCCATATTATATAAAGAACAAAGCATGTATGGAAAATTTAAAATGAAAACCACGAGACTTGTAGATAAGAACACTACAGATGTTCTGCCCGTTTGCTTGCACTTCATTCCACTCATCAACCATATTACAAACTTCTGGAATCTGCCGGTAGATGAATGCAAGATATGCGTATTATACATTCCATGATGAACCAGATCGTCTATGGAAATCTCTGTTTTCACTTATAAAGAAGGAATAAAAATCATTCACTACTTAAATAACTTGAGAAAACTATCTGACAATGACAAGTAAACCTTTTGCATCAGGTACTCTGTCGAATCAAAGGTATAATAATTTTTTCTAAGTGAAAATGTACCATTCTACATGACATATTGAGAGAAACATAAGTATGTGCCTTCATTCTGATTGGTAACTGAAATTTACTTCGAATAATAACTAAACTGTAGTACATTTTAAGGTATATTTGTTGAATACAAATACTCAGTCTTGTTTATGTCAATAATAAATGTTAGTAAATAAAACTATGATACTTTTAGTATTAATGTCACCTAAGTCAATTAACGTAGCTAGGCTATCTTCATTGAAGACATTCCTATAGATTTTACAACACGATCTTCTTAATTGCTTCCTTTTGTTGATATCTAATGTAACAAGTGACTGGGTGACCTGTAAAATGAAGACGGCAGATGATTTACCATATATCCACTCTGAATAAAATTGTGATGATAAAGTGTTGGTATTTCCTACCTACGTTAAACCTGACTATTGATGGTTGAAATTTTGTGTAATTCTTGTTGATGAATAATTCACTATGTATTCATAGTAGAATATAAATTACATTATGTAAGAGAAGCAACACATGTACAACATAGATACAACTTGTCTAGATATTGGCTTTGATTTATAGCAGCGTAAATAACAGTCGACTATTGTCTACAAGAATATTAATTGATTTTTAGTTACATTCATTTTTTTTATCTCCATAACTGATCAACTTTTAAATAATTCATTTGTTTTAGAAAAACAAGTTTGATACAAGAAAACACAATTGAGAGAAAAATTTTAATGTGTACAGTAACTATGGTACACAATAGTCTGTGTAAATCTATTCATGTTTATTTGTTAGTTGCTTATTTAGTTAATTTGTCTTAACATATTTGCATTTATTATATTGACAGAAGTTCATAAATAGTTTATAATTTAAAGAATGAATACGAGAATTATGTAGTAGTTTTGTTTACCATTCAAGAATCTGCATGTAAACCACACATTAGAAGTTATTCCATTTCACATAAAGAAGATAACATTATGAATCCATTAAAACAAAAATGAATAGAAGATTACTTTAGTAATCATTTCTAGATTTATTTGTGTAGAGAAATGCTTTCTTGTATACTTTTTCCATCTACGAAGACTGTTGTAGATACTGTCATTAAATGACAACTTTGTTAATATTTTCTACAAGGAATTGATAGATTGTTGGAAAGACTTCAGTAGTCTCCATCTACGACTTCATAAAGGAACAAACTTATGACAGACAGATCACATTGTATACAAGTTACCATTAAATATATTAAGTCATAATCTAATGGTACACATTCCCAAATAATAAAATTCAATGACATTCATCATATGCAATAGACAACATCCATTTCAACTTTGACATTGAATAAATCTCTCCATTCGTGAATTTAGAATAGAAAGTCTAGAATTTATCTCGAAATCGGTCACTAATGTGAATATAACTATTAGAAATTTAATTAATTGTAACAAATAATGTACAGATATTTTATGTTGATAATTGGCTACGCATTTATATTTACGTTACTGTTTATTATTTGAGAATATGCCAAGTTAATGCTCTTCTTCTATTCATCTAACTTAATAAGCTTTTCACAAGATGAGAGAAGATTAACAATAATCTAGTGTTATCTGATTTGGATGAACAATATCAGTGACAGTTAAATGCAAATTATATAAATATTGAGTTCGTTTGAAAGCAATTGTTCCATTGAACTGACGAAGTCATGGCCAAGTTTATTGACCTTGAATTTCACCTGGTTACTTATTAAGGCTCTGACTAATCAAAAATATGCTAAGTAATTAAAAAGTGATCTTAAGTCACTTGAAACAAAATTTGAACACTTTTCACTCAACGCATTTAATGGTAAGTAACATGCCTAATATCTATAGGTATCTGTTCAACTGAAATGGCTATTATTCAATTTGGAAAACTTTAATTCATTCGTTAATGCTAAATGTTTCTGCCTTTTAAACTTTTAATTTATTTCACTGAACAATAATAACGGTGCTGATGAGCTGTATATTAACTATGAGAACCTAAAATACCTACTTATTGAATAGGTTAGAAGATATCTAGGCTTAGTTGTTCAGTAATTAACATGATGGAATTTAAAGCCAAAGGTGTTTGATCTTATTTTTAATGTAAACATTAACACTAGAGTCCAGGTATATTCGACTTACAAGTCATAAATAGAGAGAAGTGCGCAGCATGATCCTCACTACTATCCATATACCAAATCTGTCAGGTGACTGGAGGTAGACAACAGAAAATCCTGATCGATGTCAGTTCTAAGGTAGTTGGAGCTGATTAGCAAGGTGTAGCAGAAACCATAAAAAAAATAATACTTCAAAATAGATTCAAACTCACATCACTCTTCACAGTTTACGGTCGTTACAACAGGGCTAATTAGAAGGCAGCTGACTGATCAGTCAGTACCAAACGGGAATAAATAAACATAACGCTGATCAAAACTGAGTAGTCATGCAAATATCCTAGAATAACCATGTAGTTGTTGAATACAAATAGTCTTCTTAGTTTCTCCAAATAGTCTTCACTTCCAAGTTCCTTTCAAATGGTTTCTTTTGGGATTAAAATATGTTACCAACCTTTCAAATGACCGAGTAATTTAGAATGAAGTTTTATCATTCCTATGTTTGTAACTCACCAAACCAAAATTTTTTCACTTATGTATTTTTAATGAACTAACATATAGAAAGCCATTATTATTATTAACTGATACTCCAGCAAATTTTAAATGAAACCCTGATAACCCGAAATTAAGGGGTGTTTCGAAGAAAAATCTTCCATCATTATTACCTAGCAAAAGATCTCATACATTTACCAAAGGTGCTGCTTATAAGTGGATCTTTAATACATTAACTAGTTTTAATGAATGCCTCATTCGCAAGCACACCTATTAACTTATAATTTAATTTGGATAACAATTACTATAACTTAAAAATGCATCTTTTGTATTCTTTGTAGGAAAGTAAACCCTTCTATGAGAAAACAGTAATCTGATGAATGCATATTATTTCATAATGATCAAAACTTGACTATGTTTACCAAGTAATTTATAATTTACTCCCAAAAAGTAAAAAGTATTTGTTTATCTAAAACTTCACCTATAGTCTTAATGTGATTGTATCTTTCCTTTAATAATGTTAATGACTTTGTTGGTATATTTGCACTTTGAGTTGATTACCCCGATACATTATTTCATAAGTATGATGAAAGTTGAATTGAGACAAAAAATTGAAAACCAGAAGTTCTAGTAAAGCCAACAAACTAGAATGCAGTTATATACAACCGATGAGTCTTACGCTGAGTGAGACGCACGTCCTGGATTCTACTTACTGCAACCCAACTTTAACCATACATATAAATTTGAGCTACATCAAGGCGATCCGCTTAGGACTAATATACGACAACTGGGATTGATTAATTTAGTCCTTAACAATATCAACTAATTATACAAATTCAACCGGGAAAATACAAATTTGTTATCTGTTCTTTTGTTTTTCCGGAATATTATCTTCATAGTCTGTCAACTATTTGTTCAGATAATGTCTAACTGTATGTATCAGGATATAATATAATTGACATTTTAAAATTCGATTAACAAGTGCTATATGAAGACTTTCAAATTACTTGTTTTTATTGAAGGTGTAATTGTGTCTAACATGTGATTCTCATTTATGACGAATACGAAAGTGAAGAATTTCCACAGAAGAAAATTTTCATTTCAATGATTAATAACTAAAGACTCTGCAGTGTATTAGCATTTTATTTGAGCACATTTAAATAATGATTGTTTGACATTGTGACAAGTTCAAAATAATGAATCTAGTACCACTCTGTGCCCAGAAGTTACGAGGTATTCTAGAACAAAGTTGTTGAACGACTGATGTTCAAACGCACCAGGTAGGACGATATTTTTACAGAAATAGTTGAAATGAAGCTACATTTTTAGACGATGTAACCTACTTTGCAACTATAAGTATATTTGTATGTACACATTAAAGTGCACTAAAGCGAAAACTTGCTATTGATACATCTACAAATCAGTCTTGCTAAAAGAGGCAACACGAAGTTAAGTAGAATGGAATATATTTTTGTTAAGAGCCCAAAAGTCTATATTTGATAACTGTGTACTGTGGATATTTCTTCATGCGGCGGTCTTATATTTGAGTTTTGTCGATAAATCTATAAAGTTAACAACTGCAGGCAAATTCTGATTTGTTATTTTAAACAACTGGGCTTCCTCAAACTTTGTCAGAAGTTCACAAAATATACAAGTAATAAACTAATAGGCCAACAAGGACGAGCTCTTAGTTGTCCACTAATTCAAGCCTGTACTATGTGTACCAAAAAAATACGGTTCGACTCTTATTTTACAATAGATTTTAATCCTTTTCATTTGTTTACCATTATCATTAAAATACTTTCCAATCATTTCCATAAGCATTAATTAACATTTATCGCAACATTCAATTGTTTTTTTATTGTATTTATCAAGTGAACAATTATTTCTAAACAAAATCTTGGTATCTTAACAATTCTCAGTTGTCCCTAGTATTGTTAGATAACTCATATTCTACTTCGTATTGCTTCTAAGACCATGAAATAACTCATAAAAAATAATTGTAAACCACCGCTGAACACCGGCCCAGCGGTACAGATAATTAAGCGCTCGCCATGAAACCTGAAGACCCTGGGTTCCATTCTTTGGTTTTATAGACAGTGTGTACTGCTATGGAGTTACATACTGGCACAAAACGGTTGTCCAAGGCTTTCTGGTTTTCATCGGTACTCAACCAAATCTGTGATGAATAGGAACAGTTAAATTTAGTATTCATCTCCACGTAACCACTCTAATCGAATTACTTTGTTATAATAACTTTGTATAAAAGTGAATTGACGTATTACTTTTATTCCATAATAGGCTATTACTTATAATAAATTGGCTACATATACGATTATTTACTCAAAGTAAATGACACTGTCGGAAAGAAAATATTCTCAAATAACTATGTTTTACTCATCAGTGAATATGAAAATGGAAATTTTGAATAGAATTTATTCTAAACATTGAATGTTTTAATTTTTTTAAGTCATTAATACAGTGTGTTTCCAAGGAAATAGATTCAAAGAATTCGGACTGAAACCAATCACTTTTATAAAAGTAATTCGTGAATATCATTTACATAATTGTTAAATTTTCTGTAACCTTAGGTATAAACTAAAATAGTTGCAATCTAGATACTATGACTAATACATAATTAATAGTTTACCATTAAATACAAATTAGCCAAGAAGTTAGTTATTGAAATAAATAAAATGTAATTCGATTAGTCTGATGGATAATAAAGAAATAGCTGGTTCCCAACATAAATTACAATAGCCATAAGGTCCACTAACATCCATAAATTAAATTGTAACATTACATAAGATGTGTAGTACAACTAAATTGCAAGATATAGTTATTATATTTATACATGATGTACATGGAAAACCTAATTCTTATCAACAGTCAGTTGTGTCAATAATGGCTTAAAACTTCCAGTTGTTGATACCTGAGAAGCATTACAAATAACTCTCTAATGTTACATGTGAGTCCTGAAAAGAGTGCTTAGATACAGTATAAAAATACAAATCAGTCTATTTGGTATGCAGCCAACCATATTTCACATTTCGTTGTAGTTCGGTTGAACATACACCTTAGTAACAAAGTTCACATTAAAATTTGAAGTAACTAACTTCAAATTAAAAATTATCTTTAAAATAATCTCATCAATTTTAAACTTTAAAATTTTGAACTTTAAACCTAGAAAACTGGTTTAAGCTAATTCAAAGAAAAATAATCAAGATTATCGATGGTATGTACAAAGTTAATCAAACCAATCCACTCATCAAAACATACTCTGAAGATAAATTTAGCGAATTGTAAAATAGTATGAGTCGGATATATGTGGAAATTTGTGTGTAAACATGATCAACTAGTGGCATGCATGTATGTGTTAATGTGTATCTACTTTTTAATGCCATAAAGTGACAAGTTATGCCTTAGGCTATGGAAAGGAACAATTACATATAGGATTAAAACATATGCTTAAATTAAATATTCTGACGGATACATTGTTCGGTATTAATCAAACATTGCTTGATATTGTCAAATAAAATAAATGTTGATTATTTCAACACAATAATTGACTAATTAATAACAACTGTAATCATTGCTGCTAGTGTGATTGTTAATATAAATAATGTAGTTGCTAACGTTTGAGCCTTTAATTAATTGAAAGATGTCAACATGTAACCAACTATATTTCATTTCTTCTATTTAAACTGTTAAAGCTGGCTCATATGTGAATTGATTTAGTTGTCAAATGTCCTTTAAATGTAGCGATACCTATGCCGAGTACTTTTCTTTTTCTGAACTAATCTCATGCCCTATTTGCAAATAATGACCAGTTTTCAAGCTTTTTTCAAATATCTAGAATCATGTTTCAGATGATATTTGTGTTCCGTCGCTTTAACATACAGCTCTCTAAATGTTTCTCTCAAATAAAGTACACTACATCTACTACACTTAGTTTCATAGACACGGTTTTGTCGTTCCTCCCTAAACATCCTATCTTTAACTGTAGTGCTGATCTACTGTGGATACTTTCATGAAAATAGAATTTCATATTATGTTACTACGGCTCTTTAAGATACAGATTTACTGTAATCTTAATCCATTCCCCAGAAAAATGTACCTTATATTTTTCTATGTTAACAATCTCTTTCAGGGACTCTTTAGGGTGCTTATTTGAATTAAACTAGGATTGCAGTCATTTTATCGTATTTGTCTTCAGTCTGTGGAATGACGATTGCTTCATTTTTATGTTAATTTTGCAACATTAATTTTATTGTAGAGATGTTCTGATCTTTAATCTAGGTAACTAACTCCTACCAGTTTGCCGGATAAAATGTTGGAACTTTTAAACTTTAGTTTCAGAATTTTAATCTAGTTACCTAGTGGCAATTTCTTTCGATATATTTGTTTATTTAGTGAACGGCTAAGTTCTAATAGTTTTCTACTTGTTCTGTTGATGAAATCTTGATAAACTGTCAATAGTTTTAAACGGTTAAACTGTATTAATAATTGTCAAAGTTATCTAATTTACTTGAAACAAGATATTAAAGGAGAGATAAATTTTCATTACCTTCCTTAGAGTGCCTTGACAAAAACCACTAGTGAAAAATATATTCTTTGTTAGCGATATTATTTTCATATAATTTAAAGAGTTCGAAACTTGTATATCAAAATACAGAATAATTAAGTTTTGATTAGATTGCATATTTTCAAGCACTTTAAAAGTAGTGACAGTACTCTTGAGTTGTAGGCACTTACGATTCAGTGCACTTGAATAGCTTGTCAACAACTTTAACAACTAAACATGTCAAGCTCATAATTCACAATTGATAAGTTAATTAAATTTGTTGATATATTTACTCGTAATAGTAGATCGGAAAATGACTTCTTTGTCTTTCTGATCAGTATATATCAACAATAAGTTGACAACTAACTTGTGTCAAACAGTTTTGATTAGTCTACAATTTTGAAGGTGATTTACTTCAAACATAAACATTTGTTAACGATTATCAAATTAAAACAAAAAAAATGCCTTATGGTTCCAAAAGGTTTCTAATTTATAGTAAACAATATGAACATAGTCACAAAATGTCATTTGATACACAAAATATGTACTCCATAGAATAGAATGCATTACGTGTAGTTCCAATATAGGAACTAACAAATGTGCCTGAAATTCTGTTTTTACTTATCTCTATGTAAAATAGTGCCAATTCTGCTTAAGGCAATGGATTTCTATATAAGTTATGGAGCAGCTGAAAAATCCTCTACATTTATTCTTCTACTTCATTGGTAAACTTTATCTTTTCAAATAAAAGTATCATTAAACGGATATGTTCTGTACAAAGAATGTGAAATAATTATAACTACTCATGAAACAATAAGAGTTCCTACCTAATGTAAATTTATAAATTCGTGTTAATGAAGTGTTGCAACTATCTGAAAGTTCCTGTTACTTACTGGTTCTATCGTTTATAACAGTCAATAATAAACATCAATTTCGAAAATATGTATCACAATAAAGAGTTTAATATGTATTTAGTCCGCCTGAATCTCTACTCGTTTGTCTACTCATATTATTTCAGTAGAGTAAAACACATATTGAAACGTCTACATATTTCGTGATATTATATGCTTAATCTAAATTTTTTTTTCAAGTAAAGCAAACAAAGTAAAATGTTATTCTCTGAGAAACTAAATTAGTGCTTACTTGAATTTCGCATAATAAATTCCAATAATTTAGATACAATAATGTTACTTTTATTCTGTTTTACTTTATTCCACTAAAAATGTGTAATTTTAATTTTTTTTAAAAATATTTGTGAAATGTTAAGGTTGTATTTACAGTTTTGGGAAAAAATTAAATGGGATTAACCAATCACAATATAGAATAATGTAAGAACGAATAAAAATTTCTCGTATTAATTTTATTCGAAAAAAACAATTCTCAATATTACTTATTTGAAATAAGTAGTATTATTCGCAAGGAAAATGGGTGATTCGAAATAAACACGCAATCAAAAGTAAACAAATTTCAAGAATGATTCATTACATCTTTTTTGTTTTCTAAATTACTTTCATTAGAAGCTATAGGTTTTGTGAATACAATTAAGCATCAATTACTTTAACTAATTTAATTATTAACAGATGATAAATGATATAGGAATTATTAACAATTACAAAGTAATGGCATAGGTTTGAGAGTGCTTTCATCGTCATATTACTGTTGTTATGAAGTAATCTTTGTTTTCTTATGTGTATTCTAGTAGATTGCTTTGGTATAGCTGTTTGAGGTATATTGTGAAAATTTATAGTGAGATGTAGGTGAATTTAATTGATAAGTCCCGAAATAGGATAAAATTCATGTTCTGAATTTCACTTACAAATGGTATTATTGTGGTGGGTACTACTTATATGTCATCAATAAGTAGTAGGTAGTAGAGAGTCAAAGGAAATTGGGAAGAATCAGTAAACAGCAGACGAGACGAGTTGCGAGAGGGCAAGAAGTGAAGCATGATCAAAATACAGAGGACAATCGAGAACAACCAAGAGAAGCAGGCTGATAAACGATACAGTCCAGACAATCCGGAGGATGTGCAAATTGATGCATGGAAGTAATGTATGTAATATTTTATGACCTACTCTGTAATCGATAAACCCAGTTGTTCTTCTTAACACTATAACTCAAATGATACTTATGAATTTAGATCATGTTATGACATTTTGCTTAGGATGCATAATTGACAACAGAAAATAAGGAATCTACGGTCATGGTAATGGTCAGGTGAGACAGCAATTAAAGTAAATCTAATTTGCTAGTTATTTAAAAATATCTGAGATCATGCATTTGGCCAATAATCATTTCAAAAGAAATAGCTGTCTAAATAGATGTGCAAACAATCCTATGACAGAACTTTACACTAACCGATAAAATTCAAACTTGAGACATGAGCTCCTAACCATCGCCAAATTCTATCTGACATTTGTGATGATAATGTCATCCAAATAGACAACGAAGAGTTTGAATTTACACCACACCGCTAAGTAGATCAAATTCAGTAGCACCATTTTTTCAGGGATTCAAATTTCTATAATCTGGACATCTTACAAATTTATTGTGAATGCTTTGAAACTAAAAATGTATATATGATAGGTAACACAGTAATTCCGTTGCTTCTATAAAAAAACGTTTAAGAATAGTGTTTAAAGTCAAAATAGTTTTAACCAAGTAGTATTCTTGTGATATTCGTGATTCATTTGATATCAACCAATCAATCAATGCCTGTTACCCCATGTGGAGCACAGGCGGCCAACTAGTATTCTCCAAACAACTCTGTCCTGAGCTTTACTTTCCAGCCCTTCCAAAGAGCTGTCCACTCTCTTCATATCTGTCTCCAGTTCCCGACGCAGTGTATTCTTGTGTCACCCTCTTTTACTTTGAACTTCAGGATTTCATGTTAATGCTTGTCTTGTGCCACAACTTGGTGGTTTCCTCAGTGTGTGTCCTATCCACTTCCAGTGTATTTCCTGATTTCTTCATTGGCTGGAAGTTTATTTGTTCTCTGTCATAGAAGGTTGTTGTTGATGGTATCCGGCCAACGGATCCAAAGTATCCTATGCAGACAAATGTTAAAAAACACTTGTATCTTCTGAAAGATGTGTTTCGTAGTTCTCCAATTTTCAGCTTCATACAACAGAACTGTCTTCACATTTGTATTAAAAATTCTAAGTTTAATGTTGGCTGACAGTTGGTTTGAGTTCCGTGTATTTTTCAATTGTAGAAATGCTGCTCTTGCCTTTCCAATCCGCACATTCACATCTACATTAGGCTAGACCTTTCTTATTTATCGATGATGCTCCTCAAGTATGTAAAGGATTATACATCTTCCAAAATTTCTTCATCAAGTGAAATTGGGTTAGTGTTGGTTGTTTTGTTTCCAAGGATCTTGTTTATCCATTTGTGTATGTTGAGGCCTACTGCAGCCAAAGCTGATGCTAACTTGTCCGTCGTCATCTGCATTTGTTGTTGTGTGTGGGATAGCAGAGCCAGCTAAATCATCAGCGAAGTCCAAGTCATCTAGTTGCACCGATGTTGTACACTGTATTTCGAGATTGCCTTGAGATGTTGCGGTCTTCATGATCTAGTCAACTACCAGCAGGAAGAGGAAGGTCGACAGTAAGCAGCCTTTTCTGACTCCGGCCTTTACTTCAAACGAATTCGTATGTTGACCTATATGCGGGATTTTACAAGGTAGTTCGTCATAGGAGTTCCGTATGATGTTGACTATCTCTTCAGGTACGCCATAATGTCGTAGAAGGCTCCATAATACTTTCCTGTGCATGCTGTCGAATGCTTTTTCGTAGTTGAGGAAGTTGATGTAAAGTTATGAATTCCATTCAATTGATTGTTCAACAATCAACCGTAGAGTCGTGATTTAGTAGATACATGATCGGTCCTTATGTAATTTAGCCTGTTGATCTCAAAGTTGGGCGTCGACAGGATCTTTCATTCAGTGCAATAACAATCTGTTAGAAACTTTTCCTGGTATTTAAAAAAGAGTGATGCCCCTGTAGTTCTTACAATTAAGATCTCCCTTATTTGGTATCTTGATGAGGTATCCTACTTTCCAGTCTGCTGGCAATTGTTTTTCCTTTCAAATCTTTCTGAAGAGAATGTGGAGTATCTTTGAAGTTGATTCTATATCTGACTTCAGTGCTTCACTCGGCTGGTATGTTGTCTGGCCCTGCTAACTTGTCATTCTTGATTTGTGGGATAGCCATTTCGATTTCTTCGACTGTTTGTGGGTTAGTGTTAATGGAGGGAGGGAAATCCGTGGCTGCTACTTCGACGACTGGTGAGTTCAGTGGGGTTGGACTATTTGACAGCTCTTAGAAGTGTCCTACCCATCTGTTTCGTTGTTCATTCACTTCAATGATTAGTTTGCTAACCTTATTTTTGATTGACTGTTTTGGCTTACTGAACTTCCAATCTAGCTTCTTCGTTGTGTCGTATAGGTGCCTCATGTTTCATTTGCTTGCAACATTTTCTGCCATCACTGCTAGGTCCTCAACATATTTCTGTTTATCCGACCTGATGCTCCTCTTTACTTGCATGTTGACATCTGTGTATTTGGCCTATGCCTTAGCTTTCTCTGTTCTTGTCTGACTGTTATTAATTGCTATCTTTCTGCTCCTCCTTTATTCAATATTATCTAGAGTTCCAACAGAAATCTAACATTTATAGTGATGCTCGTTGCTACTTAAAACCTCCTGATATGTTAAAGTTATTGTTTGCTTACTCTCTTCCCAGTCGTCTTCCATATTAGTTCCACATTCTGCTAGTAGATCGTAAAATGCCTGGAACTTATTGTTAAGAATTATTTTGAATTTATTGAGTTTGTTAGTATCCTGGAGAAGGGTTGTGTTAAATTTTTTGTAATATTGCTGCTCTAGTTGTCCAGCGCTTCTTCAGCTTAAGTTTCATTTTAGATACTACTATATGATGATCTGAAGTTATGTCGGCTCCTCACCTTGCTCTTATGTCTTCTATGATACTTCTAAACTTCTTATTGATGCAGATGTGGTCGATTTGGTTCTCCGTAATGTGATCCCGTGAAACCCATGTAGTTTTTGGTATATGCGTTTGTGAGAGAATATGGTGCCACCTATAATCATTTTGTTGAAGGCACATAGGTTATCAAACCTCTTACCGTTCTCGTTCCTCTCTCCCAGTCCATGTCGTCCAATGATGTCTTCATACCCGGTGTTGTCCATTCCAAACTTGGCGTTGAAGTCTTCCATCAGAATGGTCAGATCGTTGGCTGAGCATTTATCGATGATTGACTGCAGCTTTGTGTAGAACTGATCTTTGTCGTCTTTGTGACTGTCGTTGGTCGGAGCATAGCACTGGATGACATTTATTGTAATCCTCTCCTTCTTTGTCATGAAGGGTGCTTTAATGATGTTAAGTCGGTGAGTTTCGCATCCTGTAAAAGATTTCCATCCTTCTTGGGACAACATTTGTGCTGCTCCTTGTGTGTAAGGCGTTTTCTTCTTCATGACCGGAGTATAAAAGTACTTCTTCTGAGGATAATATTTGCTGTCCTGCTTGTAATAAATGGGTTTCAATTATTCCAAGTATCTCCAGGTTGTATCTTCTCATTTCTTTGGCTATTTGCACTCTTCTCTCTTTCTCCCACATCGTGCGGACATTTCATGTACCTATATTAATTGTTGGTGTGGTTACCAGAAGGGGAATCGACATCATGGTTTCCGAAGAAACTCAGCTTTCACCATGAGGCGTCATAACAGATCTTCCATTTTCCAGGGCAGATTTAAAGTGGTTATAAATGTTTTTACTGGTTAGCGTTTTTTTAACAGGTTTATTGTTTTACGGGACAGGGTTGCTAACCCCATACCCAATCCTCCTCCTTTATCTAGGCTTGGAACTGGCAGCAACCCTAGAGATGCTCCAGGAGGATTTAATTCATTAGATATATCAAACTTAATTTGTTTATTCTATCATATAATCGTCTAAACTCAATACAGATTCATGTTTCAATTTATTACCAATACCGTGAAAGATACTATTTTCAATGGAAAACAGAATTATTGTTTTATTCAAATCCTTAAGAGAGAAAACAAACAACAACAACAAACAACTGTTTAAATTCAATTGATGATAAACGAATTTAATTTTAAACGAATCAAAGAATATTGAATTGTTTATGCCATACATTTTAATTAATAGTAAACTAAAATATAATTAAAAAATTGTTTATTTTTCATCTCTAAATGGACGTGAATATAATAAAATTGTTTTCTTGTTTTCTATAATATTCAACTGTATTTCTTTACTTTAGATTGAATTTTGACAAATCAATAATGCTAATGAAAGATAATTAGCTTGATCATGTTATGTAAATTGTAGAAAAATTAAATCAAATTACTGATGATTACAACATTTCACTATTTGAAACCATGAAAGAAATTCATTATAACACTAAGAAATGAAAATAGTTCAAAAGAGAAAGTTTTGTTTTATTCAACGATTTGATTTCTTAAAGTTGAATAATAGTATCTATTAGTAAACTAATATGAATAACATTTTATCAATTAAAAAAAAAAAGAAAAATTAAATGAAAATCTATTCAAGTACTAAAAATGATTAGTTAGTAGTAATGCTAAAAATAAAATAGATAAAAGACAATTTGTTTACTTGAATATTATTATTACAGAAATGTGAAACGATGAATCAATGCTTTTAAATTAAAAAAATCTGTGATTACTTTGAATAGATTGAGTGTTGTACAAGTAGTTTATAGAATTAAGAAATGTATTTACAATATCCTAATGAAGAGAAATTGACGTAGATAAAGCCATTTCTTTAGAAAATATATAAATAACTGGATTAGATTAACAAAAGTCTGTTAAATTGTATTACTTATGTTAATTTAATTCGGTTATTTATTTACTCTCTAACGAAGTAGCTTACACTAGGTCGTGAAACGTTAGAAACTTCACTTTCCTTTCACTAATGTGCATAATTATCACTGTATTACAAGGATAAAACGAGAGTTTAGACATCCTCTGCTCATACTGGATTATACTATCATGATGTGACTCTGATTATAAAGAGACGGGTTTACAACTTTTCAATAACGGTGATTCTGCTGCATGCTAACTAAATCTGGTCAACCTGAGATGAGAATGTTTAGCAATCGTTGACTCTGAAGGATTTCTGACAACAACACGATGTTAGACAGTGTGTGTTAAAACTCGGTGGAAAACGGAAGAAGCTGGTTGGTATACAAAATAACTCTCTGAACTGAAATAGAGTTGCATATATTTAACCTCTATCTCCTTATCACGACCGTCTAATCAACTTTTTAAAATTGGCATAAATCAATGCTCAATACTTAATAAGATACTGAACGAAATAGAGGCCAGTGCGATCCTGTTTGAGTTTCTCATAAAAAATCCTTACTTATGTGTAGTAACTTGTCGTCTTTATATGAAAATATGGGTTAGAATTTACGGATATGATCATTAGGATCCATGTTTGTGAATATAACTCTTTTATCTAAACAAAACAATGTTCTATCCATGTCTTCATTTTCATTTCTCACTTTCATAATTAAAATATTTTAAAAATGCTTAATATACTACTCATTATTTATTGTACTTCTTAAGTAGGTTGAATCTGTTAAACACATATGCACTTGTTAAAACACGTCATTTTAAATATTCTATAACAATTTATTTAAAACAAACAATAACATGTATTCATACTAATTGATTCAATAAAATAGTTGAGATAAACAATAATTAGGTGATTTTTTTGACATACATAATTCAATTTTCAATAAGTTGAATATACAAATTATCAAAAAAATGTTTTTATTGGATATTGTAGAGGTTGCTGAATTTATAGTTTTATATCATGGAATAATCTTAGTCAAAAGACCACTGAAAACTAAGAAGTAATGATTAATCATTTTTTTGTGGGCATAGGATTTTACAGCCGAGAATGTCAATAACTCTACTAGATATAGAACTCAGGCGACTGTGTACTGAAGAGTTTCTAATTCTAATTCTGACCAGTTATCTTCATTACGTGACCTATATTAATGACTGCCTTATATTTTATAATAGTTATCAAATAATGGTCAGTACATAATGTGGTTTTGTGATCATTAAAGGGGTAAAATTTAAATTTTCAGTGTTAGCGTCTATAAGAAATCTTGAGTGCATTGTTATTTAGAATCTCCGCTAGGATTAGGAATGTTGACTTTTGTATCTCTGTTGGCTTAATCGGTTTGAAATTATCATTGAAAGTGAAAACATAGAGTTGGGTCTTACACAATGTCACCGTTACCTATTGTTCCATGGACATTAATTATCATCACATTACTAACTGAAGTTATAATTGTCATACTGTACATTGATCACCAATCATAAAACACCCATTACCAAAATTATAATTCACTTCGTTCTTATCATTAATGTAAAACGACCTTATTACAACCTACTAACAGTTCTTATACTTGTCTATAATACCACAAGTAAGGTTCGATCATTTCAACGATTAGGTAAATATCACTGCAGACAATAACTCAGTATCGCACAATATCGTAAATTAACTGATATTAGAATTACAAACCAGTAGATGATAGCTCAGTAGTAAGATAGCTAAAAGCTTGTCGTGAAGATTTAATGTTCCGGGCACTAATGTTGTCAGAATTTTAAAAATCCACTGTGGAATAGTTCCATACTAAAGTCATTCTATGATTTAAAATTACACATACAGTACACACCATATGTTACAGTTTCGAGAAATTCTTTGTTTAAATAGCAACAATTGTTAGATATGTGATTTGATTTTTTTCTTTAAAATACCTTTTCATTGTAAAATGTACGCATATTACTTAATAATGATAGACAAAAGTTTGTTATTTGTTTTAGTTTAATGCATGAATAAGTCTTTTTATTATAAGTTAATGTTTTGTAATTTTGTTTAAATGAAAGAAACTAAATGAATATAATAAAATTCATTTAAGATAGAATAATTACCAACTTGTTAAATATTGATTATTTAAAAAAAAAGAAACAATGCAAATAAATGGAATAAAACTAGAAAACGTAAAAGAATCTAGAAGTTTATATATGTGAAAAATGCTTGTATGTAATGACGAGTGTTAAAGTGTGTCAATCTTAATATTTTATATGAATGCATCAACCGCGTTATAACTAATCTGGAGCCAGGTTAACTAGATTCTATGACAATTTAACGTGGTTATTGCTTCGATACCAACCAGGTGGTTTTTACCTCAAAATATGGTTCAAAAAAATACGGTGATGGCTTCATGTAAAGATGTTATATTTTAGTTTGACCTCTCTTCTAAACTAAACCTACTGTAACCAAAACCACATATTGATGTATGCAGAGGGTTGTGCACACAAAATTCTTGCTCTAACAAACTCTTTTGATGAAAATTCACAAATATATTCACCGAATAACCATCTTAAATTAGTACGCCACACATAGCTTTATCTCTGGTCACTCGGTAATTTTAAAGTACACAGTAAGTGCCTGGAAAACGCATGAATAAAATGTTAAACTGCCAGTTTAAGTTGAAGAGATACTTTGTTTAATACATAATGTTAGCATTGCATCTATTGTAAACAACAATTGATAGCCGATTAGCAACCAATGTAGTATTTATTTAGTTCTTTCAGCGCTAATCAAATTCTATGGAGTAAATTGCAAAACAGCCACTAGCCTCAATAGCTCTACAATGTGCTGATTAGCTATAAACATAGGATAGTTAAAGATAGTAGACAAACCCACCCCCTTCGCCTTGGTTGTTGATTTAATCTTAGTTTGTACTTGTCAGTAAGACTTATTTACGATCTACTGATGCCCTTTACATGACGTAAATAAGTGATAGCTAGCATGAAATCTAGATTAATTGTTTCCCGTTAACTTGAAATCACTATATATATATATAGTACTAAATACCACAGTTAGAGTTAGAACAAATACCTTGTTAATGAATTAATAATCACGGAATAATATATTTATCAGCAGCATCTTGTAATCCAAGACACGCTTGAGACGGTGTTTAATTGTAGAACACTGTCACGCAAACTGAAAGATACTAACAAAAGTTTTTATACAAAGTGGGATTTATTCAGCGAAGTTTTCTTACTGGCACTCGCGCTTGACTTTTCTAATCTAATTTTACTAAACACTTTACAAATAGTAGCAAAAATAGTATAATACAGTATGGTAATTTCATGTTGATGAATTCTGTGAGTAATAATCCTGGGTAGCCATTGTTCCTATCGACGTCACAATAGTTACTTGCACTTATTAAACTTTGAAGTTTTATGAAACGGTGATTTATTTCAAAATATGCCACATGTTAA
This sequence comes from Schistosoma japonicum, assembly GCA_025215515.1. Taxonomy (NCBI): domain Eukaryota; kingdom Metazoa; phylum Platyhelminthes; class Trematoda; order Strigeidida; family Schistosomatidae; genus Schistosoma; species Schistosoma japonicum. The sequence goes on from CM046061.1 coordinate 31,297,533, forward strand.
ATGTGTCAACTTAAAGAAACTAATCTACTGTGGATGAATACAACATCAAAATGAACATACTCTTTAATTAAACTGGTTATATTGTACAAAACAACATGCTCTGTAGAACAAACTAAGATAGATAAGTCTCCTTCTAACGTTGTCACCAACTGTCTGAAAGAATTTGCGTACATTTTCCAAAGTAGTTTCACTAATGTAACTGAAAGCAGGGCTTACATAAGATTGTGTTAACTTGTTTTTAATAGTTTTGATATGAACAAAATTAAAACTTTCAACAGCGAATTCTCCTGAAGCCTCAGCAAAACAGAACATGAGATAGATACTTTGAATTTTCTTAAAGGTATTTTACAGACTAATAATATCAATCTTTTTTTAATTTCCCCAGGTTACTGTTATTTAAAGCCTGATTTATATGTCCAGAAGGTAGCATTTATTAGGTTTCTTATCCAGATAACTTATCTTACATTTTACTACATTGTGTGATTCATTTGTAAAGCGTGATTCCCTTTATTTGGTGTTTTTGTCTCAGTCTAAATAACTGAGCTTATCACCTGCTAATATCAACCTGCCTTTCATCTCTTCATTTCATATTCACTTAAATTTGTCCTTGTAATTTTCTGCAACTATACCTACTGATTTTATACAACCTTCATTTGCATCTTACGTAGGTTTACAACATTCTACTCAAACTTTTTAAACTAAATTTGGATATATTTTCACACCATGCTTAAATGCATTCTGTCTATCTCAACCAAACTTAAGTTTCATTTGGATTTTGGCTTAATAATATCTTAAGTTATATGCAGTTGGTGAGGAACCAAATAAATTATGATGAATTCTTTACAATTAATTATTCTTAACCATTTCCAGATTGTACTGTATTAAGACTGTAATCCATCAAAATTTGGCTTTACTGCTGTAGTAGTCAAAATAACTTTATCAGTGTTAAGCATTAACATTTATATTTTTTTCTTACATTTTTATGAAGATACCTGACTGTTTGCTGTATATCAAAAGAAAACGAAGAAGCAAAAGGTGGTAAGGGTAATCATATTAGATTTTAACATGTTTGACTAAATTTTTACATTTACATTCACAAGGAAAATGATAGTAGAGCTTAACCCAAAAAGCACACACTCCCGTTTGTCATTTACTGAGAGATGTTGTTTTGAACTCGTTATATCGAATCGATCTGGGTTAAACGAAACTTGAAAAACCAAGAAAACTGACAGCTGTTATGTTCTTATATGGAACTTGTATGCAGTGTACGCTCATAACCTTGCAGGAATTTTGCCCAGAAACTTTAGGCATTGTGGCAAACTAGTAGCACCTGGAATAATCAGCCATCCGTGCATTCTTGTTTAGACGGTAGGGCAGGGGGGAATAACTGTAACGTGATTAAACTGTTTGGTTGTAATATATGTGGCCCAGGTCGATTAGTGATATTAAAATCAAGTTTAACAATATTCACAATACCTAATTATAATGAAAATAAAATTGCATTGTATTTACTCGTCATAAATTTTGCTCTTCCGGGTACTTGTAAGAATTATTCAGTAAAGAAGAGTTGTTTTGACTTATTGTGGAACTCGTCAGCCATAAATCGTGATAAAATGTGGGGTTGTTCAACCGTTGACACCTTACTCTAATTAATCTGTGATGTAGCTTGACGAATGTCCAGTGCTATTAGTAATAACTGCCTCACTCTTGACAAGATTGAACATCAAGTGTCACGACTTACTAAAATTGCAAACAGAAATACAGAAAATTAAAATTAATTTTCATGTTAACTTAATGGACGACTAAATTTAAAATATTCCAGAAGTTTCATTAAGATGTAAGTGGTGGATTTCGGGCATATCGGGAATAAAACAGTCATCATCAATGTTATTAGATGCTCGTCACACTGTATCTTAAATTAACTGAAATGAGCAGTTAGTTTCATTACTTCATTTATAATAAAGTCATTCATAATCAGAATGGTTCAAGTTGTAGAGAGTTACTGAAAACCTAAGTGAACTGTGATACCTGACCATAGCAAATTATACCTTTTCCTATTATTTCATGTGTGCTTTCATCACTATTGCATAATTCATAAATCCTGGATTCAAAACTTTCAGTGTCTTATTTGTAATTAAGCAACTAATTAAGAATTTAGTTGATCACCAAGTAGTGACTAATCAGTGTTCGTAACTTACTTTCACATGTGGTGGTAGAATTTCAGGAAGTAAAAATGGAATGACTGGGATTTGAATCCTACAGAAGGTATCAATTCACTAAGAACTGCTGATACTGACGCTAACCATTACATAACCTGAATATATCAAATTCTCTTTCTGCTAACCTCTGACTACCTATCAACATTCCCTATATGCTTCAATACAAGAAAATGATAACTGTTTAATAGTAATCAAAGTAAAATCTATCAACTAACTGGTTTTGTAAACACATTCCTACACAAACCTCTGTTCTTTAAATCCTCCCTATCTTGATGGTGAAAACGATTAGGACACGCCTACTGTCAAAAGAGATTATTAGTAAATCATATAATGCGCAGTATATGAAAGCCACAAAGTGAAATCAATTTTAAAATGTAAATGAATTTCTATTAAACTTTGCTAAAAGTTACTTGCCATTCTAGATTATGTTGTTGTGGAAGCTAATCTTTTTGTTATATTACAAATTGACCTGAGATATATAATCAATAAAGACCTAGCCACATTTTCTTGTGTTGTTGTTCTATAGGGACTTTCAATATATAACTTACTAATAGCTTGCAAGGAATTCTATAGTAAGGTGTTAAAAGTTGCTTAGTAACTAATTGAAGCAAACAATGATAGCAGTATGCGTACCGTAGTACTGTTTCCAGGTGCTATTAAACTATGTTCCTGGTTTTTAAAAAACAATCGAAACCATGGTAATGTTTTCCGACGTTGAATCGGTATTTAAGTTAAAAGTGCTCTATTTTAGAGCGTCTGATTGCCATTTTTAATAAGGACGTTATTATTAATAGTTCACAAAGTCTTGGAGTGCTTCGTAGAACGTCGTCATGTGCTTAAATAATTAAAATGAACTGCTGTAAGATGCACTACTACTAGTTATGGCAAAGCTTCTTGGTGTATTATTGTCGAAATTTTCTATTGCAACTGTGTCCTTATTGGTTAAACTAACCTCAAAGGTCATTTGTAGCCGTTAAGTTTTGGCAGGTGAAATTTGGTTTCATTCAAAATGTTTATGGTTCTTCAGCATTTATCCGTGCAATTCAGGAAATCATATCCAGCCATAGTCAAGTCTGCACTAGTTGTCATAAATGATAAAGATTTTTTTATAAACTTAAAAATATGGTCTCTAATGCATTTATTGTAATTGCCATTTAGATTTATATTCTTCAATTTGAAATGCAAAATAAATGGATAACATTACCTATTATAATTAATACTATGTATATGCAAATCATGAAAACTCGTAAACTTAGAAGTAAATCGTCTTGAATCACAGTAACTGTCATTAAATCTTTCTCATATAAATACTGTTCTTATGACAAGTGATTTGGGAATTATCATACTATTTACTAATATTAACTTCTATTTCTATCAATCTACTTAATATAACTATATATTCATTCTGTATATAATGTAAGATTATCTGATATAAAAATTACTGCAAAGATTAGAATGGAATAGTTTTAGTAGTTTAGATTGCAAACTGCTTCATTTACGAAAGATTTTTTTTTCCTATTTTCAGTATCAGTGACAATAAACTATGTTCAGTAAATGCTAGAAGATTTAATTTATGCCACATGTTTACAAGATATATCGCAAAGATTAATGTAAATACAATGTTCAACTTTTATGTGAATGGAATCGGCATACCTAATTACTGTAATTAATAAGTAATTGAAAATGAAGGTTATACAACTATCATACATACGTTGCCATAATGACAATATGAAGTGTTGCTGTCAGAAAGGTTTAAACGTTAATCCTCTTCTCGTATTCATACTGTATATACCTTGTCTTTAAAAAAACATAACCTGATAGCCACAACTGTACATAGACATATGAGTGCTATTAAAGAAAACAGAAATTTATTCTTCTAGGCTAACTAATAGTTATGAAGCTAGTCACACATACAATGTATGGTATTTTTTTATACTTTCTGACATATAGACGCATTGGTGAACTAGGAAAAAGCACACTTTACTCATGTACATATAGCTTAAAACATTGTTTTGAATTGTATCTAAACAAATGTATCAAATGTATTAAGTTATATTTATAAGCGTTTCCAAAAATGCACTATTCTATGTAAATCATTATTAGCTAGATGTCTTAATCCTTCCAGACAAAATGCCCTAATTTGAGGTGCTTTTTTTCATTTTCAGTCATCAGTGGCGTTCTCTAGTCCTTTATACTCATTAACAATTTGAAACCCACTTTTTACAATGAAACTAAAATGAAATGTCCTGAAGAGATTTTTGACAAACATTGGTGAATGAAAAACATGTAAAGTACCTCTTCATAACAGCAAAGCAAACCACTGATCAGTTGTAGAATGTACACCAGTATAAAAACCTTATACTTTAATTGTAACGTGATTGAGAGTACCTAGAATGAAAACTAGTATAACCCGGACTGTTGTTTTGATAGGTACTCATCAACAAAACTTACCTGTAATATCGAAGAAACTGGTGCTTTACTTAGAACTCAAACTTAGATCAAAAAATAGGTACTGTTAACATTGACTTGTTCAAACCACGGACCTATTCTTCTGTAGAAATGAGATATTTATTGGTGGTGTTTAGTTATTATCAGTTTTATGAGTTTTTAAAATGTACGTCTATAGAAATAATATTTACTCCAGATTTCAGTTAAGCATTCATCTGACAGTTTAAACTATCTCGGTTATTTGTATATAAAATATGATTTGTACATGATGTATTTCAGAACTAACGATCCACTCCGTCATTTTTTCATCTAAACAAAATAATAAAAATATCTGTATGTGTTTATATATTTTGTTTTTAATATTAAAGACTACAATGGTTTATTTCCTGTTGATATGCGTGTATATTGAACCTAGACAATGGAATAGAATACACCATTAGTTTGATTTAACGGTATATCAAGGAAATCCACTCAAAATGAAGAGGACAGATCAGTTACAGCTCAGAATATTAACAACTCTATGATGCAAAGCTTTAAAAAGTAGCTATATATTTCTAGTAAACAAGCGTTGCTGTCCTGTGAATCAGGCAACAATGTGTGAAATGAATAAAAACTGGGTTCGAGACCTGTATGAGCTTCAATACTAGGGGATGGTAATATAACCATCTGATAGGTTTCATCCAAGACATGACATGCACCCTGGATTCCATTAATAACCCACAATCCAAATTCAATAATCGAATCTTAAACAAACATTCAACGTTGAAATCAATTTCCTTTGTTTCAAAGTAATTATCTTATACATATATACTGGAATATATTTTGTATTGGTAAATAGTCACTCCTTCTTACTTGACAAAAGTATGAAATAAACCAAAATCATTGATGGCAATGAAAAGCTGATCATTTAAATAGTATCAACTACATTAGAGAAATGACTTTTTTTCATATTTAGTAGTTAAGTGGATCTTTTTATCATCATATTTTAATAGTAAAGAGACTGGTAATAAGAATTTGTATCTTAAATCATTATAATCAATGTTACATATGGCATACTGCTACAGACTTTTGTTATGTTTACCCAGTAGAACTAGTGACAATTCGTGTGATTGTTATGCTATCAACTGGATAGTAATCACATGAACACTTTTTTGATAACCATTGTGTTATCTTTATTTTATTAAAAACAAACGAGCTTCCAATTAACATGAAAACTGTAAGTTTTCTACAACATTCATAATACTTTTTTCTATTAAATCAAAATGTTCTTCAGGCAGAAAAGGTTGAATCACATCACATAAAACAAGTATTTTATAGGAAACCATAATATGTTTGAGGCGATAAATAAGTAGAATTGAATAACTGTTTGATGAATACTTGTGATGTGTGCATATTTTTGTTTGTATTTATATCATGCTGAAGTAAATGGAAAAATTCCTTTGTAATACATTGACTGAACCATGTTCCTAAAACTGATTCACATTGACTGACAGATAATGTCTAGTTTCTTTACTGTTAGTCGAATTTTGTTGATCAATTTACAATATGATTACCAGCTTTATGAGGACCTACTACCTACGCAATATTATCGTTCAAGGCGTATTCATAGAAGAAGACTATAAGAAAATCTTACATGATAATAAAATGCATGCTCTAATCATTCATATTTAAATTAATAGCTGCATTGTAAATTATTTAGCACTAAAAGAATTAGTTAAACAACATAATGATAACAGCCATGTGATCAATTAATGTAAATATCTCAGCGTTACATGCTAACGAAGATTATTTAAGACTCGATTCATTTTCCTGTAAAACTCAGATATATGCACCAGCTTCTATTCATCAATTGAAATGAAAATATAAATTTATTATGCTAAATATTCCACTTGTTCTATAATTGAAGTGATTAACAAACAAGATACCTGAAAATCTGTCTAATACAAATTTATCACAAGTGTTATTGCATGATGAAGACATAAAAAAATGATCATTTGTTCAAAAGCACTGAATTAGCAACAACAAGAATAAAGGCCTTAAAATGTTATTAAAAGATGTGGTTTTAATTGTGGAATATCATATTTGTATAAATCTATTAGAATCCTTTAGGCATTATATACTGCACCAACAAATGTTATGCCGTTCAAGCATCAAGAATCCATTGCTCATTATGATGGCATTTAGGGTAAATATTTCCTCTAATTTGACATCATTCAAAATTATGTGTTCATTGACATTCTAGACATCATTTTTATTGTTACTTTCAAAGTACTGTAATACTGTTCTTTAAGATAAACCGCTGAAATTGTCTATAAGTAACTAATGTCAAACTTAATATTTTTCAAGTTAGGTTTATTTATCTTTCATACGACTGGTTACTCCATAACAAAAATAAAAAAATGTATACTCACAATGGCAAGAAATACTGTGTACGAATGTTAGGTTGTAAGAGAACAACAGAACAGCAATTCTAAAAGACATATCAACAAAAGTATTAAGAAATACCTTCTAATCAGTACACCTTTAAATGATTTTTTCCAGCAAACTGACAGTCTCAGAAAGTGTTGGCGAAACTTCATCTATTTGGTTGAATCCAATGCACATTAGTAATGTAGTCTGTTCCTGTGGAGTAAGTCATATGTTAGTCATTTAAAGTCTGTTCTTTTCTAACGTATCTAGGAAGAATATCTGGTGTATTTTTCTTAAGCTGAATGTAAAAAGATCGTTGATTTCATTCTTAAACGCTGAGTCATCTCCAGTTACGTAGATGTTTTAGAGATATCCCATAAAGTCATCCAAAACTTCAAATATACTGGCCCAAAATGAATACGGCATATAAACTCAGGTACTGTGGAAGACCCCACAACTAATCAATTAAAACCTGACCAACACGTTCCGAAACCTCATGTTCATGTTCTTATCTTAATCTGGTCTTATAATAAGAATAGCGCACGTCCCTTCTAAGTTGGTTTTTTTATCAATCACCTATTCACATTTTCATCGAAAAGTAAATTTTTCTTGCTGATTGTGTTTACATTTGAGAACCAAAGCCAAAAAGCGGTCGAGAAGAACAGACTATACAGTTAGTTATCAAAACATTCAATGGAAGGAAATGAAAATAAAAGAATTAGTTCCTTCTTTTACAAAACTGATTCATTTTCAATGTATGCTAAACTTCTAGAAATTATTGTAAATTTACTATATAGATAGATCTCAGTAAAAAATAAATGTAATTCCCCAGAGAGAAAATTTGTCACAAATGAAAATTATTGACGATTAAATGAAAATTTTAATAATCGTGAGTAAGAAACAAACTAGCCACCGTTAGGTTCTATTGAAAACCAGGGACTCCTCAGAAGTGTGCACTCTAGACCTCATCAGAGAATTAAACCTAGTGCACTCTAGTCTTGCGGAATATACTTAATCACCAGCACCACTGGAATAACGTTCTCTGGTATAATTTCGAAAATAATAAGTGGCACCAGTTACCAACAAACCATAAATTTTAAAATATAAGCAGCAGAACCAAAAATGTATTTTTACTGCAATGTCCTATTGTATTTTTATTGTGTCAAATCCTGATTGTTAATGAATAATGGACTGTTCATTAGTATTTAATCTAAAACAAAAAAGAAAATTTTCAGAACAAATTGTGCGATACTGCAGCATATTTCTCTTTAACATATACAAAAACGGTAATCATTAGGAAATGCACGCTGAATAGAAGTCCTTGACAGTGAATATCTGAAGTTCATCTTCAACTATGATAGTATTTAGTCGGTCCAGTTACCACGACTAATTTTTTTTAATAATCATATACAATATGCATCAGTTCTAATATATTCTTCATACGAATATACTGAATTTGAGTTCTAGTATGGTAATAAACATGGATAAAGGCTCATCAAGCTAACGAGTCCTACAACTCGCTTTTAGTTGCATATATTGTGCATTTATGCAGTAAACATGTAATACTTTTCTTACATTACGATTCTTTAAGGACTTTAATCATTTCTTATGCATTGATCAACGTTGTAATTGTCCACTTCTCGGTACCCATAGAATTCTAGCAATCATGTTTCACTGTGGTCACTAGTTTACGTGAAATCATGTGAACTATATTATTGGTGGAAATTGTAGTTGAAAGTTGTAGTCACGTAACCTCGAACAGTTGTTTAATGATATTTGGTACTTATCAGTGACCCTTAGCTGCAAATCATGGGTTTCCTGTAGACCACCCCAAATCATGTAAAACTAATGACATAGTACACCCAATATCTAATCGTTTCAACTAATATCCACAGTTCAACTCTGTTCAGTCAACACTAAGGACTTGCTGTATATAATATTGATCTTAACTCAGGGACCAATCATTACCGATACCTTAGTGGCAGGTTCGCCAACGATGACAGTCACAGACTTTTAAACTAAGAGTGAAAATCAACACCAGGAAGCAGGTACATCCAGCAAATGCGTCTCAAATAGGACCTAACATACGTCCTAGATTCCGCTTACCAGTCACAGCCCAACTTAAACATTAGATGACATGGGTATGATTACTACAACAAAGATCGGTTCTCTTAGGGTTTCAGTTGCATTTTACTGACAAGTGCTGAACAGTCAGAGTCTAAGTCACCTGTTGATTGCATCGAATCAGCTAATATCATTTTGTGAGTATCAGAGTTTGCAGTTTAGAAAAAAGCCGTTGTATCAGTATAGGGAAATATTAAGATTAAATTGTTGTACTCTGATTATTCAATAAAGTTACAAGTTGAAGTAATTATTTCTCTACAGGTCAGTAAATAAGATAAACACACGATTAATCTTCAAGTCAACAGATTATTAAAACAGCCAAGTTAGTTTATATTATTTTGGTTCCATAGAAAAAAATTTAAGGAACCTTTTTACGTAACATGTGTATGTCCTAAACCAAATCAGGAAGTGATAGGATAATCTTTCTCATTTATCCTATAAGCTAATTAAAATGTATTCCCAGAATAATCTCGCAATTCAATGGTTAGATTCCCCGCTATCATACTCCCATTCGAATCTATAAATTCTGATAACTGAAAACTTTTATTGAAAGTACACTAAATTACTGTGGTTGAGATCGTCTACATAGGACTGATAAAAACCATGATAATGAAACTAGTGTAATTTAACTTTTGAATAAGTATTTTATCAATCAGTCAGTAGAACATAACCATAGTTTCACGACTAAATCAAGGAATCATATTAAGTTTAAGTAAACTTTTATCTTATTGACAGCTAATATTCAAGCCGCCTTGTTGTTCTTGTTAGCTATCCAATACGTGTATCATTAATCGTTATTTTAATTATATTATTGGCTCATGTTAGTAACAATTTCGTAAAGTCAAATACCTAACATTCCACTGAAAGGTTGATTTGGTTACTTAGCAAAGGTATTCACTGTGGTTTAAATTTATTAACTATAGAATGCCATCACAGTGATATATAGGTCCTAGGACAGGTTTATTGGTTTGATCGCGGATGCCCACTACCTAAAAGCTCTAGACTAGGATAAAATAGCTTTCGTCTCATCCGGTTATCAAATGAATACCCATCGATAATTTCTACAAGCCTTATAATTAAATTCATCACTTTGTTACGTAACCTAATAATGCTGCACTAATCATTTCAGTTCGTTAGTTTGTCTAACTTCTACTAACTTCTTTATTCTGTTACTTAAATCACATGAATCATCATTCTGCTTACGATTTCTATAGCATTATCAATAAACAACGTTTATCTTCAATTATGTTTCTGATTCATTAATCCATTAAAATGCTACTACTAAAATTATGAAAAATTTAATTAACATAATCACATATTTTGTAAACCGCTGTGACTTTTTGATAATCTTGTTAAATTACCAATACTCCGTAGTATGACCTTTCTCCCTACATGTAATTACTGGTACCTACTGTCAGTGGGAAAACATCGTCGTTTTCTGAAACAATAAAAGGAAAAACTCAGCTTTCAGATTTGTTTTCATCTCTTTACATCTGTTCAAAATCAAAACTCTTTTCCAGCGATATCGGATAGACAAAACACAATTTTTAGAAGCTTGATATTTAGGTCAATCAGAAATCAGTTAACATATTAAAATAAATTTAGTTGTTTGTATTCGACATAGAGTGGTGTTGGTTGAGTACCACTCAGAACAATGTAGTAATGGATGGTTGTTTCGTCCCAGTATGAAACCACTTAGCAGCGCGAACCGTTGATTACGCCAGGCCCGGACTCATTCCCTTTAAATCTCACGCCAATTGATTAACCACCTGCACCATTGAGTCAGTGTCCACTGATGGAACTTCCACTTCCATCAATTCATGTTGTCGCACGATGAGCATCTGTTACTACTAGTAATAACTATCTTACTCCCGACATGCTTGAATTTCACCAGTTATTGCTGAAGAGCCCTATAGTGGGACGAAACATCTGTCTAATATTCCTTGGTTTTCAAATATATCCACTTAACATCAATCTATGAAGAATCAAACAATTGAACTTAATACCTATTTCCACAAAACCTCCTCACTTTTAAAACTATTAATTTTCAACCAATTAAACAAATAATAAACAATTACAATACCACGAATCAGATCAAAAAGAAAAGGAATCGAAATAAATAAGTAAAAAATAGTAGGACCAGTTCCAACAACAACCCATCGAATTCAACGTCGACATAACAGGATCCCAATCACTTGTAAAGAAAATCTCATATCTTACTTTTGTTAGAAGTTTGTACAGTTGAAGTCATCCAGAATGACGATGAAAGGTTCATATTTGAACCATCCAGCTCAAACAAAGCAACTTAATTGAAGCCATCTTCTTGATTTACAAATTTTCTCTACCAACTTAAATTGATGATATTAGTCATTCTTTACGGATAGATTAGATCAACAATTCAATTCATATTTATTCTTTATAAATAAACATCTTATGATTATAATTTATTTAGGAGAAAAAAAGCTTAACAAATATATAAATAATCTTATAAACTAACAATATAATTTAAACAAATTTTCGTGATAACTATACATTACTTTTATTAAGTAAATTAAACAAAATGATGAATTTATGATTGGATTATATCGGTAACTAAGGCACATAAATCTTAGAGTTATGTATACATTGTAAAGTATTTGGAGGGGGGGTGGCGGGGCAGGGCAGGAGAGTAGTTGACATTTCGATATTAATTAACATCATTATCGCATCATTTTTTAATTTAGATACATTAGATCTATAATTACTTGATAAATTTTAATTCATCAAAATTAGTAAATTGGTATCATTTAAAAGAGGTAGACATTTCATTTCAATATAAACTACATTTTACATAACTTCATTGGACATCAGTTAATTTTGAAAAAAACAAATGAAATTATGATATACATAAGTAAGTAGTACGTTATAAAACTAACAACTGTCAATTAGAAGTTTAAGTGTAGGGATGAATTCTAGTGATCCTTAAAACAGTGTTGAGAGAATCAAGCTAATCATTGACCAGTCAGAAAGTAGGTTACATAAATTGTCAAAATAAATAATCTATTTGGAATATTCCAATTAATGTAAGTCAAAACCTTTAACTTTTCTTACTTGATCTAAGCCACTTCATCAGAAGTGTAATTAAATAACCGAATTAAATTCACATTAGTTTACATAATACAAGGGAACAAATCAAAATATAAGTTTAAATGTATTAAAATTATTATGTCATTTTAGTTCAGATGATCCAGAGTGAAACATATTCGTGCATATTTGTGAACCCTAAGTGGATACCAATTAGTGTGATGTGTAATATGCGGAAACGACAATAGTTTGTAATGTAGGCTAAACTTGTGTTAAATCTGGTTACGGTTTTTCCGATTCATAGTTTATGCTGAATGGATAGTATGATTTTCATTTCTGTTAAAGGTTTAATAACATTTAAAAATCTTTATCTACTTGCCTTTCATTATAATTAAGAAAACATTGTTTGAATAATTTGGATGACTTTAAAACGATTAGAGTGGGAAATCGATAATAACGGGTTCGTACAACACAACAGGTAAATACTGAAAACTTTGTAGATTGCCTCGATTACAATTTCCAACAGACTTTTTCAACATAATTCAAACGTTTATTGAGTTTATTTAGTTTACAAGGAAACTGTTTATAACCGGTATAAATGTCTGCCGCCTAATATACCGAATTAAAATATTTTTCCAGACAAACAGTAATAATACAATTTTATTTGTCATTCGAAAACAACAAAACAAAAAAAACGCATTTTAACGACGAATAAAGTTATATTCTTTCATTGACTTCCTTGGTTCATTTCCTGTTTTCAACGTAGAATTAAATATTAGTGTCCACAAGAAAAGAATATTTTTTGAGTTAATTTGAATATATTAGACTATACAAGAATCTTTAGTCATTGGCACAATATACATAAAACTAATAAAACGTATATTCATTTCTGATGAAGAAATTTATCCAACCAGTCTCTCGTTTCATTGTCTATATAGAGTCTATAAAAAGAAGAATACTACCAATACTGTTTTAAAAAGGTATTGATTGTATTGCATTACATCTGCTTGCCTTTCACAATGTAGAAATACAACTCCGTTTTTCTTTAATTTTACACGTACACTATAGTGTCAAATACTGAATAAAAGAGAATAATAACTTGCGAAATATAGACAAGATGACATAATATGACATATTTTTATACTACTGTCTAAGTGTCACAAAGTAACTTCCTTTTGATTATTATCTCATTTCAACTTTATGTAAAGATGAATGTAACTAAAAAATAGAGAAGTCAGATAATTAACTTAATGTCTATCAAAGTTATAACTATATTACGTAATAAATTGATATGAGTAGGGTAAATTTACAGATATGTTAAAGCACACTAGAAATATATTCTCATCTGAATTGTATTTTATAGAAGAGGTTGAATTATTCAGTTGAAATAGTTAAAAAATTTAAAAGGCTAGTTTATCATCTCTAACGGAAATAAGCATATAAACGTAATCCTATATTTTGATGACTTAAAATATTCACTGATAACATGATTTAATGTTGGTACATGTGTAACACTGACAGGATACACATCGTAGTTAAATCATACGTCAAAGATATACCGGCTATTTCGTTTTATGATATGTATGCAACATTGAACTAATATTTGAATAATGCAAGAAAGACAATATTTGCAGAATACTTTGAATTCAATGTATTTCATTGCATTCATATTAACTACAAGTATTCTGCAAATCCTGATATCACGAATTGTTCTGAATCAGACAACCATTGATCACCTGGAAGCACTGGACAGCTGTTTCGTCCTAGTATGGGACTCTTCAGTAGTGTGCATCCACGAGCACGTTGGGGATCGAACCCAAGACACTCTGATTCCGCGACGAGCGCTTAACCATTGGACCACTGAGCTGGCTCCTAACGGTTGGTATTTCTAATTCAGTCAATTCGTGATACGTTTGCGCTACCTCATCCATTGTCATCGGTGGGTAACTGCCTCACACTCAACATGGCTGAACTCCACCGGTAAAGTCTTCACGCTAGAACTCCAGGAATTACCGCAAGGAGCTAGTCACTAGTGAGCTGATTGACAACTACCTATCTCCACAACCCCCCAATTGCATTCCGTAAATGTTGTCATTCTTGCATTATTCAAATTTTTGGAGGGAATGAATTGTATGATATTGAACCAAAAATTTTCTAATCTCAAAAATAGATTTATCTAATGATTAGGTTTAGAATCTTTGAGAATTTAGGAAAGTATGAAAGATATTTCGTCCAATTATCATCATTAACAAGTCCTAAGAAATCGGTATGTCATTATCCAAACATTCTGTGAAAAATTTTGAAGATTCTACAAGTGTTACTTCCAAATCGTATAATTAGTAAGTGCATTACTTAAAAATGTTCATCTTTTCGTACATAAAATTCTTTTAGGTATTTCATCTTATCATATTTTGATACTTTTATCTTCCATTCAGAGTACAGTTGTAAGAGGCCAACTGGTAACTAGGAAGGAGATAAAAAGCCACCATTAATTCGTTTCCGTGAACTGTGAATTGACTGACTCAATTATGAAAACGTTTTGTAAAGTTTTATCTGTAATCACTTATCTCGCTTCACAAAGTGAAATCATTTTCAAGAAATTAACTGTTTCTAACTAATTCTTCTCTCATTTATACGAGTAGTAACTAGATAAGTTTCGGTGGTATTGTGTACAATAAGGATGGCAAGAATTTTATTATATAAGACATTCAACAGAAAACAGACACCAGGAAAAGCTGGTTTTGCATTAATGGAACAATTAAAGTGCTCGCTTCTACAAAAAGTAGACACTGAAAATACTGTCTAAGAGGCAACAGCCAATAGTCATTTCAAAAACGCAAAAATAATTTTTTACTTGCAACCTGAACAAACAAATAATATTGTAGATGTTAACAGAATTTAGGACTAAATCGACGATAAAATTTGTCTCTCGACTTTTTAAATTCTGGGTTTTTGAGAAGGTTACCTTAACTAATTGATCTTTATTTAAACAATTCGATTAACGTCATCCCGCCTAAAGATTACTGACTGAGTTGATTCTACTCACAGATTATAATGTAGTCAGGAGTAAATCTACATAAAAATAATTCACCTGAAGTTCATTGATTTTATCCAATAAATATTCAACTCACCGATGTAATGGATTTGTGGTTAATATACTTTGTTGATAATTAGTATGCTGCTTGGTTGAAGCCTTCTTCGTTTACTTTGATCTGGGTGGGCAGAGAGTATCATTGGCTCCTACACAACAGCGTAGTAAGACTCTGAATCGAATTGATCGACTTGTACTGAACAAATGAATTACAGTAAAGAATATGGCTGTGAATCTTAACGCACGGTTGTGATTTTAAATCTTATACACATATTAGAATTCACGTTCAGCACAACATTTAAGGATTTAATGAAACCATACTATGATTCTTCATTTCTGATTTTACTCACTAAATCAATACATAACTCTGACTAATAACTGTATAGTTGTAACGCGTTTAAAGCAGTACTACTTATGACACTATAAGTATGATTGCAACTGAGAATTTTCAAAAACGTACACATCAAAACCATCTTTAATTGCAATATATTCACAATAAAGAGTGTAGCTTCAAGTGATTTACGAACCCATGTTTATATCTGATATTTACAATAAATATAACTTTAATAACATTAATATACCTATTTAATTGTCCTGATACTCAAATAATACAGAAAAGAAGTTACATCTTTTCATAATATTTCATTAAAACTGAAAATATTTATACTACTGCCAAATAAGTAGTTTTCTTCACAGACTGATTGTAGCTATGTTACAGGGCACATTGGACAGCTATTTGTACATTATGACGAAATGACTGAAATTGAGATTAAAAATCGCTGTATATTAACTCAGTAATCACTAGCATTGTGGTCTAAGAATCTCGCATTCGATTTATAATTGTGTCGTTAGTGTACACCTTTGTGAAATTATATATTAGGACTAACCATTTATCCAGTGCTTTCTGGTTTAGCTAAAATTTGTCTGCGACATAAAGTACAGATCTCAACAATTACCACAAACTCATTGTTGTATCAAATTTGTTCAACACGTGGTTTGTAAAGCAAAACAAATAAGGAAATCAATTCATTCCCTTTCGTTTTTCTTTTCAGCTATGTACAACCTAGCATGTTTCAAAAGCAAAATTATAACGAGGTCTGAACATGCTGACAGGATTTTAGTTGAAAATCGTTGTTGACACTTAACACTAATAGTAATGTAATAAAGACGCTAATAAATTTATGTAACGAAACGAAACATTGCAAGTGATATATCGGGTGTTGAAGTGCATCCTGAATAGTGTGCTGACTACAAAAAACCCGATTACTTAATACCAAACGTCACTGATGAGACGAAATAAAACCAAGTGCGCAGTGCTCAGCTTACTAATAATGAAGTTAATTAAGTCAAACACAAACAACGCATTGTTATTTAACTTTGTTGTTTGTATTTGTCATGCATGCATCCAAACTAAGTACCACTGAAAACCAGGAATTGATAGGTACCTATTTCGTCCAAATATGGGGCCCTTCACTAGTGCACTTCCTTGAATCCGACAGGTAATCAAATCCACGACCATCAGGTCTTATGGAGATATCTTAACCACTGCACCACTAAGCACTACTCTCATAAAATCCGACTGATGATAACTGTTTCACTGTTGACATGTCCAAACTTCACAAGTCAAGGCTTCTCAATAGAACCTCGGGAGCACCATGTAGCTAGTCACTGGTAAACTTACTTTTTTAGTTAAGTTTAAAAATAAATGACGTAATGATACGACGACATTTAGGAGTTAAAGAAAAATTTTAACGTGTTTTATAATGCAAGGAAATAAGTTTGTACTGACAATGTAGAAAAAGGCTAACAACAGTGTTCTGTTGGATGAACAATTCATATTTTCATCTCTTGATAATAATAATTTCAGCAAACTTTCGAAAACTGGGATTTGACAGTTTACTAATTATCATGAAAGTTTCCACTGTCAATCTAGTCTTTTGTGTTTCAACTAGTCAACAGGCAAAGTGTTATCATAGCTTATATCAACTTCTGAGTAGGTAATTGAATAGGAATATTTGGTTACTTGAATAAGGTATAATAACACCATACTTCAATTAACATATATACATTCTTCAAATATTAATTAATTGCTTAAATCATTGTCATTCATATGAAATTACTTGAGTTACATCTCCTTAAAGTTGTTTAACTTTACATTATGCCTATATATTATCAGTATATTAAATGAAAGTTCTATAAATTATAGAATAGTATGATAATTTATTATTTAAGTAGTTTATATATTTTTTTTGTTGATAATTACAGTTTTTCCCTAAAGTTGTACTATGCACAATATTAAGACATTTTGAAACTCTGCTAAAGATTATAGTCAATGAAAATTGTTGAAATTGTCTTGTTCATTTACATTTATACACGACAAGTATTTAAAAGAGATGAATTATGCTAATTAGTTTTTCTTAAACTAATCATTCCATACTATAACAGTAGAAAAAAAAATTACAATGAATTTTTCATTGATCAAAATTAACAAGAATACTCAAAAGAATTAACATTAACTTAATGAGATGCAGAAAAATAATAATAGAAGAATTACTATCTACTGCTTTTTAATACTTTATAATGTAATTCACTAGAAGTTACATATTATCCCTTTATATACATATCTAGGTTATCATTCTAAGAGATTATCATAGTACTATCCTTTTGGACACTTGTTATAATCCAATGAGATTAAGCACAGATCAAAGTAATTGTTAATAGATGGTATAACCTTAGAGAAAAGACAACAACTAATGGTTAACGACCACAACCCTGCCAACTGTAAACGGTGTCTAGTAAAAACGTTTTCTGATGGGACTAGAATACCATACTTTGGTGGTAACATTAATGAAGAATTCGTGATCATAAAAAGTACATTATGTATATTAGATATTTAGAGAAATTTACACAGTGAAATGGCCAAAAATGTTTTAAATATCATGAACAACTGATTTTCAGAAGTAACAAGTCTTCATCTTTCGTATATTTGAGGCGATAGGATTACAACTAAGAAGGAGTTGATAAGGGGATAAAACCAAGACTGATAATAACTATCGCTACAATTTAACCTAGTTTCTTTATACAATATAAGATTCTTGTTAAATAACTCAAAGATTCATCAATGCCAACTTGGAACCAACTCCAGTTGCTTCTGTGAGTTTACCTGTATTTTTAGTAGTCAGGTTTATGGTAAAAACTGAGAGGGGGTAGGACCTCTACTAGGTTTACAGAACACCATTCTTGGAAACAATGTTTGAGATACAGTAAATTTACACAACTGTAAACTTCCAACCACCTGTAGGATAGCTGGAATAGTGTGGACAGTTTCGGGAGCATTCAAAATCATTAACAAATAACCAACACCAATTTTATTATTATTTTAACAGACATTTGATATCAAATCTTTCCCATTTGACTTGTATGAACTTCAGGAAAGTGTGATACGTCTCCGATTTTAAATTTTATTGTGTTTATTAGTGTCAATAGCCATACCACTTTACTCTGTATAGCTATTTTTTAACACAGAAATAAGCATCAATTATGTGTAACGACATCTCTTCCTTTTCATTTCACTTATAATTAAGATATTCGATTCCTTTTCGAATGTTTATTGTAAAACCATTTCCCAGTAGGCTATTGACATCTTAATGGTAATTTTGTTGTTTATGACACTTAGTGGTAAGGGTACTTAAACACCATCCCACTTTCGTAAATCAACTTAATTACTCTACAAAAAATAAAGGCGCATTGATAATAAAGTGATTAACACTTGCTAATTCATTCACATAAACCAACTTATATATATATATATATATATATATATATATATATATATATATATTAAACATAAACCGCTTAACTGAAGATAGAAACTGTATCAAATATGTGACATTGAACAAAGACACTTCTACGATCAACATTCCATTTTTTCATTCAATATTCAATTAATTGATACATACAGTCATTTCCTATCGAACATTTAGTTGTTCTTTTTCACTGTTTATCACATCTAGTGTTATGTTAATTTCAGTTTTACATAATAACATCTTTTCAACATAATGTAAACAGTTATGAAATCAACCTACTTTTTCTATTTTAGAAACATTCAAAATAATTCATGCATGTTCATTAAAATTTGATCATCAAGTTATTTGGCTCTATAATATTCCACTTTTACAGTGTAGTTAAAATTTTATTGTTGAATGAAAGAAAAAAGACATTGATAACCAACATTAAGATATTAAGATTCAATCGTTATTTATTTGTAATAATTCAATAAATGATTACAATCATCCACATGTTTGATTGTTATGAATTTTTATCTTATTCATTAATTCAGAACAAAATATTAAGGACAATCAACTGAAGTCATATGACCACACAAACATATGACGAAGGCAAGCTGATTGTCGAATACAAAAACAACGTTTTCTTTGATACAATCAGAGACTGGTGGATATCCATTGATGTTAATGCTAATTATGCAGATAGAATTAGGGGCATCTTCCAAGCGCTTTCAGTGGCAGAATAGAATGAACGGCCTAAATTCAACGTCAAGAATGCATTATAAGAATAGGCTAAAGGTCATTAATAATGCCAACTTAAAACATCCTTTCAATAAAATCAATGAACATCCAAACTCTTCTTTTCTAAAATTTATTAAAGCACCAAAAACTGTTTTCAGTGGTAAATTATTTTCTTTTAAAGTAACACTAGTCGTATACTATTAAATCATTTCCACTTATTCAGCGGCGTTTTATTTAAATCCCTTCAATTTTTTTAAAGAGATCGATCTTCACAATCCCCCTTTATTTATAGTTATCACTAATTTGTATTCTGTTTTTCCGTTGCACAATCAATTAGAGTTTCTTATTCTGCCATTTTAACTTTATTTATCGTTCTTGAATTTTAGCTTGTTAATAATATTTCATTGCAACAGATATAATCCAGTTCTATTAACTCGAATCTTAGATCTATCATGACGACATAGCACATTTACTTCTCACTAACTTCATTACATATGCATGTTACATTTCTGTTTTATTATTTTGATTTTATCATATTACAGGTTGTAAGTAGCTGATGAAAATTTAGTGATTAAGAACGAATCGTCGTATTATTCTATTCGAACTCTTTTATTTTCTCTTCAAATCATACATCTTATGTGGCTATCAGTCGAACTGACTACACTTTTTATTTGAAACTCAACAGCTGAATTTGCTTACAATTTTTCATTGTTCACTTATCACTTCCAACACATTATCTATCTAATTAATTAGTTTAGATAGTCATTAATTTGTCCAACAAGTGTGAAGTTGTGTGAAAAAGTCTATTATTTCTCATAATTAAAGTTAAAGGCTGCAAGTGATCAATCTCAGCTTCCACGTGTGAACTTCAAGTAAACTGTCTCTAGTCACAAGAAAATAAAAAATTACTCAGAAAACTAATAAATTATTATAGAGGAATGATGACTTCATAAGTATGAGCCTTTCGCTTTAAATTATATTATTAAAGTTCAAACACCGCCTTATTCGATTAATTTTAGGTAAATAGGCGGTGACAGGAGGAATAATTTCGTAAGGTTTTATACACCATTTGAACCGAGATATAAATAGATCGATCACTGAGTAGTAACTAAAAATTATATTTATCTACTTTTGAATGTTAGTAGGACTCTATTGATTAAATCTGGTCTCCAACGTCAGTGGCCTGATATAGAGTACACTCTGTTTTAATGCTAAATAGTTGAAAGTAGCCAACAGGATACCTTAGACCTAGGTTAAGATCTAAATCAGATCATTCAGTTTCACAGTTTGATACGTTATCACGGCGTTATTTGGTCTGAATGATAATTAATGATTTTGTATGTAACATCCTTATCACTTATGTAGCTACATTATTCACATACATCACCTAATAAATATTTGTACATTTCTTTATAATATGATTTAGTAGTTCTGTTAGCTGATACACAAGTTCATAATTTAATGACATGGATTACAGTGATCTGTAATATTTCTGATAAAAGTGCTTGAAGTGATATTATTTAATTCATTTCTTAAATTTAAAAAGAGTACGAACATTTATCTATATAAGGTGAATTCTTTGTAATTTTGAATTAACCAAGAATAATTTGGCTGAGATGGTTCTGTGGAGACAGATGTTAAGATTAGTTAATTATATTTGTCACACACTGACGTCGAGTAAGTACCAATGAAAGCAAGGTAGTACTGAAGAGCTATTTCATAAATTAATGGAAGTTGAAATTCTTCAACTAGACACCGATAAAGCGGTGCGGATGGTTAAGCTTTCTCTGTAAGGTATGAAGATCTTGAAATTAATTATTCGAAAGAATTGGTAGTTCATGACACTGAGGAGTTTAATCTTAGGACGGAAAGGATGTTTAGTCTTTCCTGGTATTTATTGGTACCTCGAATAACATCAATCTGTGACGAATGAAAATAATTAAATAAGTAATCGACTAATCAGTAAATATTTAAAATTAAGATTTCATTATCATGGGCAAACAACAAGGGAGAGAAATAACCAAATTAAATTGTGCAATGATTAGTAAAACTTAATTAACGTAATTATTGTTATCATAGCAAAAAGAAATTTATCATGCTTTCTTTCTGTGTACAAAAGTCAGGTCAAAAGCACTTGATGTCAGTGACCTAAACTAAGAGCAATAAAGGAGATGTTCTCTGTTCATTAGGTATTTTAGACTCCTATTCTATGTTTATCTTATGTTCACTATCGGTAAAATGCCCATGTACGTAAAAGGTTTAGTTCCCTTCAAACATAGGAATATTTTCAGTGAATCTAATGGATACTATTCTTTTAGTCTTTTTTATGTACTTTATACCACAAGTATGTGTGAATTCATAAAGACATTTGATGATAACTGCAGAAGGGTAAATGGTTTACTTTTGACTGACATCGGGTTATATATACAGTGAATGAGTGGGCTATGAAAAAGCTTAATTTTAGCGCGACTTGTGATTCTTTTTTTGTTGCTACTTAAGAACTTATCCATTTCGACTATAAAGTAAGTAAGAAATCAGGCCATTTCTTCAGAGTCGATCTTTTGAGTCATTTCGTAAGCTCTTTTAGTGCTTCATAATAAATTTTCTTGGCCAATCATTTCTTAAAAGACAGTTTTTAATTGGCCGACTTTCTCTTCAGCTGCCTTATAATCAAGAAACAATCAAAGTAATTAATTGAAATCACTTTACGTAACTAATTGAACCATGTTCAAGGCAGTAATCTAAAGAAATTATCAAGACGAATTAATATTTCTATGCTAAATAATATGAAAATTCTAGACGAAAATTTTTGAGCACATGGAGTTAAGATTGTGCAGATAAGAAAATTCCGGTCAACTGTTGTATAATATTAACTGTAAATTGGATAGATCCATAGGATATCAATAATTAACTTCAAAAATAGCATATGAATGAAGAAACAAAGTGAATGACTGATAGCATTAAATGAGATGATACGTAACCAAGCGTTAAACAGGGTTTTAATAGTAATATCTTTGATGAAACATTACAAATTAGAAGTTTTCCTGAGGCTACTATATGTGTTTTCCTGTATGCAACAAATTATTTACTAAGACAGATAAAAGTGAATAAATTTGAACCTCATATTACAAACGATTGCGCTTCCAAACTTACATGTTTCTTGTCAAAACATTAACATTAGAAGAGAAAATATGGAGGATTGAGGTCTGCACTGAGGAATGTATACCACACTAATGTATTTTCAATAGTATCATTGCTCGTCACCTTGATACTGAACACGGAGACGATATCTCAAAATCTTTTAAAATAACCAATACTCAAAACTCAGTAGTATTTTTTACCCAAAACTGTTGCTATTGAAAGTTTGGTGTTACGATGGGCACCTAATAAGATTGATTTGATTATCTTTTAGAACTGTTCTTCCTATAAGCGATTTGATTATTTTTGGTTGCATACGAAGTAAGCATTTTATTCTTATTATTGTTACGTTGTCCCCACCCTATATTCCCATTTAAGGCATTAACTGTTGTTATATCATTCCTCATTTATGAACAATCGTTAATTGACTCCATATACACTACCCAGGTTCACACTCATTATTATTATTATTTTGTATTAATGTTAGTTTTTTAATTGATTGACGCAGCTGTCTGATTTTGTGTATATATAAAGGTTTGATTGAAATACAAAAAAAAACGATCTTGTCTGTTGGCTCCTCAATTGTTGTTTTTGTTCTGTATTCCGGCTTGGGGACTGGTAGCTGCAGGGCTGACGTATCCGTACACTGATTAACAATTATCAAGGGTACTGTGTCTTTTCGCAATACATAACATTCGGAACCAAACTTTTACATTCAGAAAGATACAGTTGTCATTTTTGCATTGCCTAGTTGTTTTGGTTTCGAAAGTTTAATTACGTAACACCCTAGTCACACTTCTTTTCACCACTTTTATGCTGTTTTCGGGATTAGTCATTCATATTCCATTAATCATTCTATTTTCACAATTGACTTTGATTGTAACCAGAAGCCGAATGAGAATGTACAATGTCTGGAACATATTTACCGTGGTATAGGAATATGTACTGCTCAATCATAATTACCTAACATTCAGTAAATGTAACAGTTGTATTCCTTCAATTGTCAGTTTTCCAGGAACTAATTAACAGTTATCATACCTATGCCTGTTCTCAAGCTATCGCAATTTTACCATTGATCTATTATCTTGATTTCAGCACACAACTTCCCTAGTTCAAACTTTATTGTATTTTCTATTTCCTATTACTAATTTGTTTAGTGTGATATAAAAAGCCATTTTCGTTATTGAATAAATGACTTAGAATTGTCTCCTACTTGCTAGTGTTGTTGGGATAGCCGTTTGGTACTGTGTCAACCAATCAGCTTTCATGTGTTCAAGTTGTAGTCACAGTGCAAGTTTCATTGGTCCGCTCAGACACAAGGATAATAGTCACCTATATCAGTCATCTCGTATCTTATCTTCATGTATCCCACCCATAGTCATTTCAATATTACACAACTCTACACCCAAATCTTTATTATCTATAATAGTTTTCTTCATGTATTTTAGTAGTTTCATACTATTTAACTTAGAAATATTTAACCGTTTTGAGAATTTGCTTATGGTAGGTGTATATTATTACTAAATAGCTTGGAAACAATCAATTACTTCATTGCTCTATACAATTCACTTTAATCAAGTTTTCTATCAAATAAATATGTAAATTGTGTGATATGTTCAATTTAACTAGACTTTCGAAGTATAAAACACAACAGTTTGTTTGAAATTACTTGAAGTTCATTATTAAAGAAACATAAATAAATTTTAAAAAAGCAAATAAGTAGTAGTTGATAATTTCATTCAAATTTAAAACTAGTTGAAAAGAAGAAAATAGTGAACCTAAAAAAACAGAAATTCAGAATTTATAAATTCCCCAATGAATTAAAACTTGATTTATATGATGTAAACATTTTTTTTCATTTGTAGAAAATTAAGTGTGTTTAGTTAGTTTAACTACACTTTTTTTTGATTACATTTAATCAAATTCTACGTTATTAACACTTTCAAAATACAAAATAGTGATTTGATGTAAGTGAAAGTACTTGATTTTCAAGGAATTATTGAATGAATGTAAACTGTTGCTGTGTTAAAATAGTAATGCTTGTGTATATGGATCCATTTATCAGTTTAATAGTAAAACAAGAAGTAGACATTTTTTATCAAGTTTTTAAATGATGAAGAATTAATGTAGGAGAATTTTGTTACATAGGACAAGATATGAAGAATGACTCAACTCCAAGGTCTGTTTTTCGGCAGATTACTTCATATATTTTGATTGTGCATGTCTTGGGCATTTTATTCATATTGTTTACATATATCATTCGTCAGACCTGCACAATTGATTCACACATCTTTATTATACGGTTTCCTATTCATAAACTAAAACTGTACACACTGTTCTAATTTACTATCACTAATGATGTTGTTTTGTATTGACGTTATTATTCTAATGGGGGCAGGGCTATTTCCTAATCTGGATTTTTATCAATTAATCAATGCCTGTTACCCTACGTGGAGCATAGGTCACCGATCAGCATTCTCCAACCAATTTTGCCGTGGGTTTTCCTTTTCAGCCCTTCCCAAGTGCTCTTCATTCTCTTCATATCTGTCTCGAATGCCAAATGCAATGTATTCTTGAGTCTTCCTCTTTTTTGTTTGGTCTTCAGGATTTCGAGTTAGTGATTGTCTTGTGACACAGTTTTATGATTTCCTCAATGTGTATCTTATCCACTTCCAGGGTCGTTTTTTTAATTTCTTCTGAAGTATCTTACACAGATAGTTATTTATAAATACTTGTATCTTTCGGATGATGCTTTTCATAGTTCTGCATGCAAGTTTAACCTTCATACAACAGAACTGTTTTCACATATGTGCTGAAAATGTTGACTTTAATGTTGACTGACAGTTGGTTTTAGTTCTAGATGTCTACCAGTTGAAGAAATACTGACCTTATCTTTCCAATCCGCACATTCACATTTGCATCAGACCCTCCTTGTTTATCGATGATGCTGTCCAAGTATGTTATGATTTCTACATTTTACAGAATCCCTCCGTCAAGTTCAATCGGGTTAGTGTTTGTTATTTTGTTTCGACGGAACTTGCATTTTCACTTTGTATATGTTGAGGCTTACTGCTGGCCGCCGAGACTTCTGCTACACTGTCCGTCTTCATCTGCATTTAATGTTGTGTGTGGGATAGGTGAGACAGCTAGATCATCTGCATAGTCCAAGTCATCTAGTTTCATCAATGTTGTCCATTGTATTCCGAGATTGCCTTGAGATGTTGCAGTATTCATGACCCAGTTAAGAACCGGTAGAAAGAGAGGTGGAAGGACGACAATAAACTGCCTTATCTGACACCGATCTTCACTTCGAATGAATCTGTGAGCTGACCTCCATGCAGGATTTTAAAATGAAGTCCGTTGTAAGAATTCCGTATGATGTTGACTTTCTTTTCTGATACGCCATTATGTCTTAGAAAGCTCCATAATATTCTTTAATCCACGCTGTTCAATGCTTTCTCATAGTCGAGGAAGTTGATGTAAAGTAGTGAGTTTCATTCAACTGATTATTCAACAATGAACAGTAGGAGTCATGATTTGGTCGGTATACGATCGGTCCTTATGGAGTCCGGCCTGTTGATCTCGAAGTTGGGCGTCGACCGGAATCTCTCATTAGGTTCAATAACACTCTGTTAAAGACTTTTCACGGTATCGAGAGAAGAGTGATGCCTCTGTAGTTCTCACATTTACAAAGATCTCCTTTCTTTGGTAACTTGATGAAGTATTCTTCTTTCTAATCTACTGGCACTTTTTCGTTTTTGCAAATCTTTCCGATGAGAATGTGGAGTATCTTAGAAGTTACTCATATATCTGTCTTCAATGCCTCAGCTGGTATGTTGTCTGGCCCTGCTGGCTTGCCATTCTTGATTTGACACTCTGATAGCCATTTTGGTTTATTCGACTGTTGGTGGCCCTGTGTTTATGAGGAGGAGATCTGTGGCTGCTGCTTCGATGACTGATGAATTCAGTAGGGCTAGTCTATTCAAGAATTCTTCGAAGTGTTCTACTCACCTGTTTCGTTGTTCATTCACTTCAATGATTAATTTGCTAACCTTATTCTTGATTGACCGTTTTGGCTTACTGAACTTCCAATCTAGCTTCTTCGTTGTGTCGTATAGGTGCCTCATGTTTCATTTCCTTGCAACATTTTCTGCCATCACTGCTAGGTCCTCAACATATTTCTGTTTATCCGACCTGATGCTCCTCTTCACTTGCTTGTTGACTTCTGTGTATTCGGCTATTGCTTTGACTCTCTCTGTTCTTGTCCGACTGTTATTAATCGCTATCTTTCTGCTCCTCCTTTATTCAATATTATCTAGAGTACCAACAGAAATCCAACGTTTATGGTGGTGCTCGTTACTACTTAAAACCTCCTGATATGTTAAAGTTATTGTTTGCCTAATCTCTTTCCAGTTGTTCTTCATATTATTTCCACATTCTGCTAGTAGATCGTAAAATGCCTGGAACTTATTGTTAAGAATTATTTTGAATTTATTGAGTTTGTTAGTATCCTGGAGAAGGGTTGTGTTAAATTTTTTGTAATACTGCTGCTCCAGTTGTGCAGTGCTTCATCAGCTTCATTTTCATTTTGGTCCACTGCCAGATGGTGATCTAAAGTTATGTCGGCTCCTCACCTTGCTCTTACGTCTTCCATAGTCCTTCTAAACTTTTTATTGATGTAGATGTGGTCCATTTGGTTCTCCGTAATGTGGTCCGGTGAAACTCATGTAGTTTTGTGTATACGTTTGGGGGTGATTACAGTGCTTTATATAATCATTTTGTTGAGAGCACATAGGTTATCAAACCTCTCATCGTTTTTGTCCCTTTCTCCCAGTCCATGTAGTTCAATAATATCTTCATATCTGGTGTTGTCCACAACAACTTGTCTTTGAAGTCGCCCATCAGAATGGTCAGGTCGTTGGCCAAGCATTTATCAATGGTTAATTGAGGCCTCGCATAGAATTAGTGTTTGTCATCTTTGTGGCTGTCATTGGTGGGTGCATAGCACTGGCTGAAATTCATCATAATCCCTTCCTTCTTCGTTTTGAAGGATGCTTTGAAGATCTTAGGTCCATGAGGTTTCTATCCAATAAGAGCCTTTTATGCTGTTTGGGACAACATTCGTGCTGCTCCTTGTGTGTGTGAGGCGTTTTCTTCTTTATGACCGGAGTATAAAAGCACTTTCCTGAGGATAATCTTTGCTGTACAGCTTGTAACCAATGGGTTTCACTTATTCCAAGTATCATCAGATTGTATTTTTTAATTTCTTCAGCTATTTGAATGCTTTTCCTTGTCTCCCACATCGTGTGGATATTCCATGTACCTATTTTAATTGTTGCTGTGGTTGTCAGAAGAGGCATCGGCATCATGGCTTCCGAAGAAACCCAGCTTTTACCATGAGGCGTCATAACTCTTCGAAATGTAGACCTTCCAATTTCCAGGGCAGAGTTAAAATGGTTATAAATGTTTTTACTGGTTAGGGCATTTTCGCAAAGTTGTTGTTTTACGGGATGAGGCTGCTAACCCCAGGTCCAACCCTCCTCCTCTATCCGGACTTGGGACCGACAGCAGCCCTAGAGGGTCTTCAGGTGAATTTCTGGATTTGCATGCACTTATTCAAACGAGTATAGGAAACATAATTCAGGATTTTAAACTGATGACTCAACAACTGTTGTTTGAGTTGGATTGTGACTGGCAAGTAGAATCTAGGACGTGTGTTGGACTCGCAAGCCTGGGCCAAGATAATATCGGATTTAATCTACAAGTGTAAAATACCAAATCTTTGTTTCATGGTCGTTGTATTAGTTTCACAAGTGGCTAAAAGGAATTTGATAGCAGATTTAAATTGAAATATGTAAAAGAAAAAATACTGTGAATGGTTTAACTTAGCATACTTATCAAATTATCAAAACTCATTATTAATATGTAAGTGAATTTGATATTTGTCAGCTTTAAAAATCATTATCCGAACAATATAGTTTTCATAGCAGTTTTTTTCAAACTATTGTTGCCATCATTTAATAGATTCACTAGTTATTAATCTTCACTCATGACCTAGATTATTATACTCTACATCGTTGGGAGAATACTTCTGTACTCATTTTAGAGCCTATTTATTTTTCATTATAGGTCAGTGTGTCCATTGAAATACTAAATGAATCATTAGATATAAATTAATTTCTACGGTTGAATCTTCTCATTATTGATTTTTCCTGATGAATAAATCGAAACCAGTACTATTTTCTTAATAATATATCCTGTTTCCGTCGTTTACTTCATTATTTTTGATGATATCAATTTAACTACTACATATGATGATAATAATTGTTAGGATAATAGATTCATTTCACCTGAATATCGTTTTTTTTCAGTAAGTTAGTTCACTAGTTTAGTTTGATGCCTGAGGAAGTTACTTTTATCATTGTTCATGCTTCATTTCATTAATTGTTTGCTTTTCAATAACCTATTTTATTCTAAAATAAGACGCAAACTGTGAATTCAGAGTCGGGTGAAGTTTTGTTAAAGAAGTAATCAGCCCTTTTACTGGTGGATCCATATTGTGTATACAATGTTTAGTGGGTCAAAACATTTCTTAGCGATTGACCTACTGAGATTGCGTTTTTCCAATTTACTTTCTCTCTATGTCTTTCTGGATGCCGTTTATTGACTTGACATATAATTAGGTATTGCGTTGGTTACTGAATTTGGGGTTTTACGTCTTAGAGTGATCTTAATTTGACAACCATAGAAAACCAACAAGCTTTGAACAGTTGTTTCCTAGTATGAAGGGCACCTCAGCAGTACACATCCACTACCCTACCAAGAGTCGAACGAAAATATGACAATTCTAACAACATAAATAAAAGTAATCACATAATCAATAGTGACTGACTTTAGGAGTTAATTATATAAGTCTAGTATTGATAGAAAAGTTTGACTGTATAGGATGTTAATCGCATACCTACTAATCGGGTTGGATAAGTTTGTGCAAAATGTCGAATCGATTGAAGTTAGAATTGTAAACCACTAGATACCGACTTACCAGTCAAAAGAATAATCACTTGTCATTCGAACTAAAAGCAATGGATTTAATCCCTTTCAGTTTTGTGGGTTCATACTGCTGACGAGTCCCACACTAGGAAAAACCAGATGTTCTTCAATTCTTAGTTTTTAACTGCCATCTAGCGCAAACAAAAGGTATAAATGGCTTTAAACTTTTAACCTACTATCCTCTTCTGTCAATTTGTCAAATAGTTGAGGTCGCTTACATTATGTTTTCTGGATTAGTTAATATCTATTGCAAAGTTTGTGCAGACAGGTAAAATCCATATAGCTTCAATAGCCTGTGTTTATTTCTATAAGTGACTATATTTTAGTTTCGGAGAAAATGTCTTTACGAACAAATCTGTGGTTATATAATTCAAAATATATGATAGTGGTATAACTCACGTTCAAGATTGTCACTTTCTCATTTGAATGTTCTAAGAAAAACCTATGCTGAAAACATTCAGTCAATTTGAAAAGTAACATTCACTTAAAGAACCATCAGAGCAAAGTACATAGTCAAACCTTAAAATCTACTTATATTACTAAATACATCACTATTGCAAACGGGATAGATTTTTCAATAGTTAACTAATAAAATACATGTTTTAATCATTTAGATTGACGACAGTTTACCTACTGTAAACATAGAAGTGTCATTTAAAGATATCTATAATTAAAAATAAACTTTGATCAGTAAACTAAAATCAGTAAGCGTTCGTTACACTGTTGAACAATACCGAGCTCCAATAACAGATATAGTAATTTTTAAATCCATTTACAAGTGAAACAAATTAAAGTCATAATTGTGTTTGTATTAAGCACAAATTAACAGTAGTACATGAATTTACAACTAGTTCGACGGAATCTCATTTAATCAATTATCAGTTACTTTACGAAGTCATTTTGATATCAAGAATTGACCTGGATTAGTCCATCGAAAACCAGAGAGAATAGGACAACCGTAAGATATGAGATTGGGACAAACCAGCTGTGCACACCTTTGTCATCACAGGAAATCAAACCAATGACCTCCAGAAGTGACACTGAATCCGTAACATTTAGATCACAAAGTTGACAACCACTAGTTTACATTTCTTGCCTTAATCATTTTGTTAAATATAATAAATAATCATACCCACATTCATTAGTGGGCGATTGCTCATACTGTATACTTTCAGGTATTGTGGTAAATGTTGTGTTGAGTTTTAACATTACCAAATAATTTAGGCCAAATAATCATTGTAGCAAATAACTAAGATAGAAGTAACAATTAAATGAAATAGTGGTTATGGAGATCCCATGAGCTAGTTCTGCCTAATATTTATTGTAGAGATGGGGTTAATAAAGGTATTTATTTCTACCATATAATGTACTTATGGAATTTTATCAGGTAGGCTTGTCACTAGAATTATAGAATATGTGTGTATGGTTTGTTCAGCGAGGCAATTAAAATCATGAAATTAGAACTTATCAAAAGAATCTCGTCTGAAAAGCCTTATCTTCCAATGCGTAACATATCTATGTGATTTTATTTTGTCTGTTTCATCAAGTAGTTCATGTTGCCAAGTTACTTAATTCAACAACACCTATTTGACTACTAAAAAAGTAGTTAAGTAGTGAAAATTATTTTAAGCAAACTTTAATTCCTTAAATGATCAGTTACATATAACACAGAATCGGAAAATATTGTATTTAAGAATTCTTCGTTGGATTCAACAACTATAAGACGAATTTATTTATCAGAATGACTGTCACGATTTTATTAAATGCATTTTTACATCGATAAGGAATTTAGAACTATGATTCAGTGAATAAAGTATTTAAAATCTACTTCACAAGTATGAAGCGTAAAACATTAAGTCACAGAGGGAGGAACTCTACAGACAATAAAATCCTTAGTATAACATTTTGGTATTCTATACGTAAACAATATGGAGGAAGAAAAATATGCACTGTAATTTTAGAGAAATTTCCTGTAATATTTACTACTAAGTGTATCATAGGATTTTAAACTTAAAGGGATTCACAAACAAATGAACGTAACCATAGTGTCTAAAAGCTACAAATAATGTTTCTGTTTCCACATAGTTTTAATCTTTAGGATACAAAACAGCATTTAGAAAGTATTTTGCTTCCGCCTACTTCCAGCTACATAAACAACCAGAGTTATGAATATAAATGGTCAAGCCTTTTCTAATACCGAACTCGGCGTAAGTTATGTTACGTTTCTGATTACCTATGCAATTAAATGCATTTCATTCTAACCCGATGCACTTAACATACATTTTAATTTGCGTTCCATGTTTAACAAGTAACACTTGTAAAATCTTAGTATTTTATGTTCTCAAATATATGGATCATACTTCATTGCATATATTAATTAACAGATTCGATTCTCAGTTACATTATTCCAACATTATATACCACTTATTCCGATACCTACTTCCACATGGTGATATGATTTGAGACGCGATATAGGTTATGATAACATACTGGTCATTCCATTATATACAATGGCTAATATACCTGTTTAGTCGTAGTTGGGTTACGGTCAGCCAAACTTAAATCTCATGTTCATTTAACCCCCGTATATTAACTAATATCACTCATGTATACGATTAATCGGTTGTACTTAAATAGAGAAGGTGATACAAAAAATTACGTAAGAACGTTTTTGGACCCAAAATAATTCAACAAACTACAAAGGTTTAACAGCCCGAAAGAGAGAGAGGAAGCTCAACCATACATTGGACATGAATATACCAAAGAATATACACTGTCAAGGTTAATGTGTTCTGCGGACAAGCTAGACCTTATTTATCTCACTCTTTATTCTAGCCTCCTATTTTATGAAAAATAAACATCTGCCTTGAAATCCATCCAGCATTGTGTACCCACTAATGATGAATTTTGATAAGATTGCTTCATGGACCTAGGGTACAACCGTGATGTATGGGGTCAACACTGTTGTCATCTCGATAGCTATCTATCTACAACTCTGAATGAGGACCATAGCATATCATAAATAACCCGGAGTTTAGATTGTGAAGTTAGTGTTATGAACTCGTAAAAACGTTTATGACTGAACGTGAGACCAATTGCTTGCTTAGTGAATTAATCAGGCTGACTATTCGGCTAACTGATGAACGTTTGCAGCATTGCCTAATTGTTATTACGTCTGAAACTGCTATGACCGATGCTCACGACAAATTAGTGGATATAACTTTGTGCGCACAAAGTTACTATAGTTGGTCCCTGGACGTCTGCCCGACGACCACTTAGTCTCAAACCGAAATAGGAAGAACGCAAGCTGATAAATCAACCAGACAAATCGTATTGTATTTCAAGCATTCCTTTGTATACACACAAACCAGACCAGACAACCAGCCAATTAGGAAATTAACAATAATACACAACAAGGGAGACAATGGTTGTGACGCATACACAATTAATTAACTGTAGTTCATAAGATAATACACTGACAGTAAATATGCTTAACCTGGAGGAGGGAGTGACGCAAAAGTAACAATGATTGAAACACAATGTTTACATTGCGCACAACAAAAATAATAGAAATATTCTTCTAAAGTACAGTTCTGTTTGTTATTTTTCTTTAATTGCCCAACATAACAGATTTTGATTCAGTAATTTTATTCTCAGCAAACGATTTTGGCGAAATGTAAGCGACACCTTACGAAATAGTGTGTACACTAGGGGTGGGGCGGTAAAAATGTAAAAGAAACGTCTCCTTTTCCCTAACTACGTGAACATTTTAGAGGAAATGTTCCGATCTGTATGAACTGTTCGTTCAGAAATCAAACTATATTATCACACCATCAAATAATATATTAAGCATAGATGACAATTCTGAGGAAGAACATATTTTGCGGAATGCCTTGTGAAGAAATACGAATGTTCCTTTACGCCTTGTGAAAATACTACGTTGGCAAACTAATTCATCTTAATTTCTATAGAATTTTTTTGTAGGAGTAACCAGATTTCATAATCTATTATGCTACGCTGTGCTTGCAGTGTAAACTGAAATCCTTGGCGTCGTTATCAGCAAGATTGCAAAGCTCATCATTCAAAATCTTACAGACATTTAGAAAAAGTTCATATAATTTGATGAAGTTACATTCTCTAAGCTTGATGTCTTAATGTAGTGCTTTCCTCTTTATTGAGGACGATGTCATCGGTACAAACTTACGATAACAATGCGTTATATGAGTTTCTCCATGGGTTGTTCACAGCTTACTCTATCAAGCTTGAATATGACCAGTCATTAGCAAGATGTATAATGTAATTTTTGTCTATTCATTTCAATTATCTACATCCCCGAACCTAATTTGTAACTTTTAGACGCTAAGATTCTTTCGAACTTGTTAATACAATTGGGTCTATTTCAATATGTTTATTGATTGTTGATTGACTTGAGTATCGAGTTTTTAAAAATTTTCAGATTTTCTTTGTATTACTTCTGTCAAAGATTTTAAAGTCCTCCCTGTTAAAAGTGTACCCACAATTGTCTTTATGGATTGTTGTAAGAGAAGATATTCCATGATGCTTGATGGCTGGCGAGGATAATGTATACGAAAATGAAGAGGAGGATCGAATAGTCCAGTATGGCGTTTTTCATAATTGAAGAAATTCATATTGTACACAAAGTTCAACATGTATAATCTTCTTTGTCATTCAGTTTACATTTAATTGGTTCAAGTGGGAGGAAGGAGTAAGATTTTACTAACTTGTAAGTATTGTCTACTCATGATGACCTCCGTAATCTGTATTCACTTTCTGACGCATCCTTTATATACGATAAGATAATATGTTTGTTAGTTTCTACAATTCATCTTTTTGTTTATTAATGATCTTGAACATTAGTGAATGCAATTGAATGGGACAGTTTTCTTTCGATTCTATAGAAGGTTGAAACTATACAAACTAAAAGTCTTATTGTGATCAGTTATCTCATTTGGAAATTCAACGAATAGTCTTTCAAGAAAAATTTCAAGGATATTGTACCATTACCGGCCATAATCCAACTTACTAAAAACACCAGTTTTCAAATGTCCTTTTATTTACTCTTATTAACATTTTGTTTCTACTGTGTACTTACGTCTTATTATGTTTGCAATAGATTAGAATAAAGTAAACTGTAAGTAATTTCTATTCATTTGACATACATCTAACAACTTTCACTTGATTTATCACCTTTTTTTCTATTCATCTTTCCATTTTATTTAATTTAATTCATCTCTTCAAATGTTTATTGGTTAAAAATTCATATCTCCTTCTTTTATCAAAAGATCAGTTAATTGTTTAAGTACTCAGTAGTATACACTTGTAAGTATGTTTATTGTATACATTTACATAGAGAAAATAAATAAGAATAAGATGACCTTGTGAACCTTGAATTTGTTTATATAAACAATCAATCTATGTATTATATGTGTATGTTGAAACTGGCAATCATGTGTTTAGGTAATAAGAGTAATTATATTAGTTTATAATGATATTACTATTATTAATTTCATTAGTTTCTATGTATGCTGCAGATGTCATACAAAGTATCAACTGATTATTGGATTATCATAAATTATGAGAATATAAGCAGTATAGATACTAATTATGCACCAAGCTTAAGTAAAATGAACTACTTTATGTAGCTAGTTGAATTCTTTAAATATTTCATTGCATAACAAGTATCAACATTACAACACCGCTGTCCATAAATCAGTAAATGAATAATAAATAAAATTTACTGAACAACTATATCTTATTGGTTACTGCTGATATATTCAATGAGTAATTTATGTTTTGGTTATAAAAAGATTCAACAAGGAACAAAGTATGTATCTCACTGAAGAACTTTAAAATGAAAAGAATAAAGCTGTATAATATCTAATGCCTATGAATAAACCTAATACTAACTACGCATGATCCATTAACAAATTGGCTTTATGTTTGCACAAATCTTGCTTTCATAATTCTTATATTCTAACTTCAATCGATTTAACAGATATTAAATAGTAGATGGATAGTTCTAAATCTTATGTTGAAACTCTTATTATCCCATCAAGTATAATGTATTGTCGATCAAAAATGTTCGCTTTATCACTCAAAAGATTTTCCAGCTAAATGATGAAATGATTTTTAGACTAAATGAACGTAATGATCATTTACAAGTAAGTATGCTGTTAATAATAGTTGTTTTTAATTGTTAAATTGGTTTCATAATAAGTGGCTTTTTTTTATAGTGAAACTTTGATTACATTAAATTTGAAGTAGGGCCAATAGTGGAATTCAGAAAGCACGTTTTGTCCAGTAAAGAAATCGTCAACTGGATGTTTATATTCAAACTAGGATTTGACTAAGGTATTTCGAAGCAGCTTGCTCAAGATGAACATAAACTAACAGCGGCTGATCAGTTTTAGTTCATATTATCGGCAACAACAAGACGCTCACCCTAAAATGCATAAGTTTGATTAGTTGAGTAAAATATGAATTTCCCCACTTCCGCTGTACCATAAAGTAATGTTCTGCCGTTTTTATGTATCAGTGAATCCGAATTAACGAGACAATTTGTGAATAAATTGTGTTTTATAATTCTTCAAGGTTGTTAGTGAATCTAGTATAGAATAGAAATGACCGATAGATCTGAATTACTTGCTTCTTAACTAGTCAATCGGGAGATTTGTCAACTGATATCAACAACCATATTATAATAACAGTAACAGTAGCTTTATTTAATATATTAAATTGTTTCAGTGAAGAATTCTCGGAATTGCTTGTGTAAAGATGCTGCAGATTTCTCATCAATAATTATTTACATTGAGATTATTCAAAAATGCATTTTATAGATGCACTTATCAGTCAATATCTATCACTAATCTTCAGTGGTAACAGTTTTCTACTAGTTTACCTGGTATGACTACACTCTTTATTCATCCTATTTAAGATTCATGAATTCAAGTTTATTCATCTCTTCTTCCTTCAAATAACAGCCAAGAAGGGAAGGTCTTTAAACAACTTCAGTATCTTCGTTTGCATATTTTTGGTATTTAGCATGGCAATAATCTACAAAAGCTAGCGAGGACTTTTACATAAATTGCAAAATTATTATTTGGTGTCATGGACTAACCTTAGCTAGACGATCATTAAAAACTGAGTAACAGTAACTTTTTCGTTTAAATATGGGGCTATTTAGTAATGGGCATTCACAACCACACACCCCATAAACTATGGAACCCAATAAACGAAAGCCTAGAGATGAACGATTAACAGTGACTTTAATGAGTCATCATCCAGTGATTAGCAATTCTAACTTAAGTAAATTTGAATATTTCAGGAGAACTATACAATGTCTTCGCTAAATAAGTGCCTCACTTCATTATTCATGTCCGTTTTATGCTAACTGGCTGAAGCTGGAAATGTAAACCAATAAATGGCGCAGTATCTAAAGGTCCTAGGTCCAATCTTCATAGGGTTGAGGATACTCAACATAGAGCAGTTTGGCACCAGGATGGGATGTCTACCCACTGCTTTCTAGCCTTCTATGGTTGCCGGACTAAGGTCATTTGGTGGTATGAAACTTTAAGCTGAAATTCTTGATTAATTAATTAATATTGGTTGATAAATTTCATATAATAGTTTTCATCTCATATAAAGTACACACTAATGAGGTATTTTGGGACCTAAAAATTGAGGACAATATTATGGATAGAGTAGTTATAATTTCTAAATAATTTGATGATTTTGATTACGAATTAATATTATTTTTTTGAAATCAAGCAAAGCCAGGCAACAATGAACAATTAATTAGCGCTCATAATCCCAATCCAATTTCATTGACCAAAGTCAGAATCCGATGAAACATTGTTTCGATATCAACCAATCTATGATATCATGTGATCGACATCCAGTGTCATAGATCGGTTATCTCTTTACTTCAGACTAATCATGTATGCTCATCTGAACTACAGAAAATCAATACGAAAGAAGTAGAAAGTTGTCATTAATATCCAAACCTAACTTTAAAAATTTTGCCGTTCGTATCTAATCGATACCTTTTTGACTTTAGGAAATCTACAAACGACATAAATAACAACTTTCGGTTCTTTCAGTAAACGCAACTTATCTTGATAGTGAGGTTAATAGTACTAGTGGTATTTGGTAATCGCAGTATCACGGAATTGACTAGAAGTTGAATATGTAAACCACTAACTTTTAACTCACAAGATTTTATGGTATAACGCCCAAAACAAATAGTAAAATTCGTTTTGTCAAGTGTGAAGTTATTAACATGTCGTATTTGGAAGCCATATATTAAAGATGAAACTGTTATTCAGTGCTTCCCCGTTCGCAATAGCACTACAACTATAATCGGTGTCTGACAAAAAACTATCGGTGAAGCGATAAAAATCTTGATTTTGATGCTGTATTTTACAAACTAGTCTTTAGGTTATGATTCTAAAGATTTGTTTGTATTGATTGTTGCATTCTCCAATGGTACTTAATAGTCACTAAGAAAAGTATATACGTTATGCTGATTGTTGATTTTTTTATCATTTAAGTAGCAATTTTTAACAGAGCACCTATATGAGATTACACGTAAAACCTATATACCATTATTTGTCATAAGGAGTGACACTTATCTCATACGTAATTTTGTTACATTTTATAGGTTACGGTTCCTCAGTAAAAATCTGGGAGTTTTTGAAGTTAGCTAGTTAGTGAGAGCATGATCAAAATAACTGTGTTTACTCAAAGATCTGATGTGGTCATGATTTCAATCCTAAACTGGGTTTTAAGACC
Organism: Schistosoma japonicum; assembly: GCA_025215515.1. Lineage (NCBI taxonomy): Eukaryota > Metazoa > Platyhelminthes > Trematoda > Strigeidida > Schistosomatidae > Schistosoma > Schistosoma japonicum. The sequence continues at coordinate 31,336,412 of CM046061.1, forward strand.
TCAGCCTAAATTAAAGAGTCCATAAGACGACAATACTGTCATTTATTGCTCCTTGATTTTATAGGTTGTCCAGTTCAAGCTACTTTGTATTGTATACTAACTTCACAGAAAGTTTAAAATGTACTTTACTAGCTCATCCTGTTTAAAAACTTGTGAAAAGTACTTGATACTAAAAGTAGGCAATATATTAACAAGAGTTCTACATTTCAATTATTTTTTATAAGACATTAATATTATTTTTCTCATGTCATTATCATTATTTTTATTCACAATGTCTGAAATTTTGATTAGAATCATGGTAGAATTCGGTAATAATACACATGAACCGTTCGTACTTTTGTTCCTGTGAAACGCAGTATAAACAACTATCTAAAGATGGTATGAGTTTAGCAGAAATTTAACTAATTTAAGGTTCATTTACTAAATAGATCAATCTATTTTTTTAATGTTACCATAAGAAGTCGAGGGTATTTAAGTAGACAAACAGTGTTACTACTGAGAACACTTATTAAACTTTGGTTTGTGATGATACTTCGTCCTTTGACATTTTAGACCGCCTATGTGCTGGTGAGAATCACTTTGATGACAACTATTTACGTAATATCCTGTTACCTATGATTTTATCAATTCATAAACGTTATCTAAGCATCTCTAATAGTATTGTAACAAACATTTAGTCAAAGTAATTTATGAACCACTTCTTTTCAATCTTATGATGACTTAATCATGCCCATAAATTGACATGGATTCTGTTGTACGCATTTCTGCAACAACTTTTAAGAAATGATAGCGAAGGTTTTCAATTGAGGTTATTTGAATGACTCAAATAAGATAGTTTTTACCCACTTACACGACTCATGTTGATAATCGCTGACTTTCGAACTGAGGTCATTTCACTGTTTAGCCTCCCCTTACATTCTTCCTATCTACTAAAGTTAACATTGCAAATTAAAGAAGGTTAAGTATTGGCATGCGCAACGTGTATTTAAACTAACTCAGTCTACAAATAATTACAGCCTTATTAGTGCCTTTATCATCTAGCACTAACATTCCCTTCCTCAATTATTTCTTCCTACCCAGTCAATGCATTAGAAACTTTTAAATTAAACAGCTACACGTAATTTATCAATTTGAAAAGATAACACACTGAAAATAAAAATCAACTGAATAACTACTTCGAAATAGTAAAAATCTGGAATCAACGATACATAAACAAAGTATATATTTATGGGTTATAGAAAAATTTGTGATGATTGACTTTCGAAATGGATGTAGAAATCATTGATTAAGGTTGAATAAAAAGTTTGATTGGATTCCCACTTAGTGGTATGAAGATAATATCTACGACGCAAGATATGCAAGTCCTGGCTTCAATAATAATAAATAATAATAAATGCACACTCATAAAGAATCCAAACCTAGAACGACAAACGCGTTCAGTTATCCTTAGTTTCCACTCTCTTTGACTGAAATTAGTTTATAAGGAATGATTTCTTCAAATGAGAGAAGAATATCCACGAACCACCCAATCAACTAATATACTTTGTAGGTAGAGACTATTTTCAAAGTTTTCTATGAATATATCATACGAAGCACTTTTGTTCACTACATTATCCAGTTAGTTAGTTAGTTAGTTAGTAAGTGCTTCATGTTAACGTGAAATTTTCATCAAAGATTTCGTTTCATGTCCTAACTTTTACGAATTGTTTTTTTATCTCACATATCGACTACGCTCTTTTGCAGAATTTATTCACGTTAGATGCGGATAACTCCAAACACTTAAAATCTTTAGTGAAAACTACACTTATTACTCATCATTCAAATAGATAGAAAAATAACTGGAAATACCAGATCTAACACAGTAAACATTGAAAGTGCCCTAGATAACTTCACCTCTTTTTGTACTTCTCTTAATATCAAAACCTTTGTTGTACTATAAAAATGGTTTATAAAAAATTACTTTTATAAAAACTTTATTATATAATGAGTTTTTTTTATTGGTTAGCAGTTATATTCACGTGATAATTTACACTATGAACTATTATCTGTTCATTTTGTATTATGTTAATGCACACTTATTAAATGAAAGTGTGCACTCATTGTAGTGACCTTGAAATTAAAAACTATGAGCGTCATTCACTTTTTTATTCTTCTGTCATTATTATTATTCTAATAATTAATTCTTGAAGTTTATTATCATGGAAAATAGAGTCAATATATATTGAGCAAATTTATTCCACGTAAGTGTACTTATTACATAGATACTACAGATTTGGATGATATTTTCAATATTTCTTAACTAGAATGTCATGTATTGTGCATAACTTATAACAATTCATAATAAAACAAAACCTGTTAGACATAATCAACTTAATGTTACTAAATGTATTTATAGAGTAGATGATTTGCTCATTTATACACTAATACATAGAGCAATAGATTCTTAAAATTATAATAAAATAGCTCATCTTACTTCTCTCCAGTACTCCCTGATTTAATATGACTTCTTAGTTGATATAACTTTGCAATAAAGTTAACTTCAAAATACAACAAATGTATTCACCTTTTTAGTAAATTAAGGCAAGTGTACATTTTGAGTCTTTTGAGATACTTAGTAGAAAAATAAACCTAATTTCATCACTCATTTGAATATATCAGCAAGAGGTATTTACTACCTTAATTAATGATTCTCTTAACAATAATTCATCTTATATTATTCAGTGCTTTATCCGTAAGCACTATAATTGAAATGTCCAGGTGTCGTATTTTCATGAATATCTCTAGTCACTAAAGCTCCTTGATGTGAATAACAACAATATCTATCGCATGTTCTCAAACTCACACTACTAACAGGTGTATATTAACTTTTATTATCCAACATTATGAGGTTTCTTATCTTCATGTTAAATTGCCCGATTTACTGACCAAATTATATATATATATATATATATACTTATTTATATAAGTAGATAACTGCATTCAATACCTGTTTAGTTTTACTATACGTTTCTCCAATATCATGAACCCATTACCAGAGACCAGACCCTGAACTTTAAGGCTTAATGACAGATGCTTAATGTTCTTCAATTAAACAAATCATTTAAAAATATACCCTTATAAACACATGCTTGGTTTCTCAAGGTTGTAAAAGAAAAATGACATACAGAATTGTAAAGAAAGTATTCATAAGCCTAGCTACATAGTTTAAGTGAGGAGTTTTTATTGTTGTTCTGAACAAAGTCATTTTCGCCCACCTAGTGTAGATGTATGCTTTTCAGTTGTTCCATGAATGCTAAACCGGAACTTTTAGAAAAACCTGACAATACTTGTAGAACAATTAAAAATCTCAGTTATATGAAGCAGGCGCTGATGATGTCCAAATCAAGAATGAAAGCTTTACAATTTAACCATATAGTTCAAAAAACATCGCCATCAATTGAAATGTTTACGGCTTAAAATATCGCTAATATGTCTAATGTATGGAATTTTACATCCTACATTATCACAGTTTCACTTAATTATTCCCAAAGAATTGATCGATGAGTGGAGTATTTTTAATAATAAGACAGTAATATATTTGTAATGCCGATGTTTTGCCACTTATTGAAGTAATACTCCCAAATAATTTTTACACTACAGATATTAGTAACAGTATATGTACGCAATTTTAATAAATGTAAGGCTCCATTAGAGATCATAAATTGCAGTATGGACTGTTTCATAAACTAATTAATTATCAGTGAAACATTTTCATAAATGGAATAAGTGAATGAAATTACAAGGGACATGAATCTAACTTCATTTTCAGCTCTAAATGTTGATCGAAATCTAAATAAAATAAATGAGAGATTTTCACTTTCTAAGCAATTAAACTAATGTTTTGTTTATTCGGTTCTTAGCACTCACTAAATCGAAACGTCCAAGCTGAAGTGTTGCCACCAGTCTAAGTGAATCAGTAACCTAAGTACTACGTTTGAATGCTCGGTAAATCTTAGAGGAGTCAGTAAAGCTACTTCATTACAACAAGCAACTAGAATAATACCTAGGTTAAGAATTTTCTATCATCTTCCTCCGGCAAGCCGACATCCGTTGTTAAGATTACTATTACAAAAAATACTCCCTCCTCTATAGAGGAAATATTCTCAGACCTTCGACACAAAATCAAAGTAGTTTTTAGTGAGCCGTTAAACGTTATATTATTAGTAAGTGCTACTAATATGATCTTATTATTTATCAGTAACCAACCACTACCGAATGCTAAAGCTTCCCTAAGCATTCTGCGTTTAGGAAAATAGTTCCTTACTGTACGATAAGTTTTCTCTCCTTTTTAAATAAATAGGTAGAAGTGAATAAATTCTTTTGTTTAACGATGTTATTAGTATTGCCTTAATCTATAGGTCATAAGTAGATTAATTTAATAAAAGTATTGATTATTAAAAAGAATATTTGGGACATTTTGTTTTATTTGATTTATAAAGTCCATTTTATAATGGACTTTTATGCAAGAAAGTATAGTAACAACACTTATTGTTGAACAAACACTTTTATGATCATCAAATATAGAATGTAGATTATTTACTATACGGACTATGAAGACTATAACTATACTACTTTTCACTTCACTTTCGAGTAACCTACTAAATTGATATGGTTGATTTGCTCATGCACAAAGCACAGATTTTTGTGCTCAGGTGTCAGTCGCACTTAAGTTATGTGTGGGCAAGCGTTAATACACGATTAAGTAATCTAAAATAGATAAAATATGGTTTAGACCTTTAACTTACTAGGTGAAAGTCATGTATTTTGACAACAAGCCCACTAATCAACGGATAATGCGTTTGACTTTCAATCATCTAATCTAATGTTCAAGCCCTATTCTGTCTTCTTCAGTCCGGTAGACTGAATGGTAACGCTAGCCTACATAGTTAAAACTCAAATCCAAGTACGTAGATTTATACTCTGTAATCTAAAATATTAACACTCAGCTAAGCAGCACGAGTTTAAATCCTACATAAGGCATTAGTTCTTTCATGATTGTATGCATAGCTTGCTGACAAGTAACAACTAGCTCGGGACCTTTGTCCAAAATTCTTTTCCGACAACTACCTAAATAAATCAAATTACGAAATATTCGTTATTACCGGCTATAATATATTATTAGCTTTATTTACCGTAATAACTTACTCATTTGAATGCATGTTGCGACTAATGTATCTGTTTATCCGCGCTGGCATGTAAATAATATAATATCAAGTGTTTGTAAATGATCTTTTACAGCAATACATATCATAATCTCTGACGGAAGTTGATTCTTCTGGATTGTATGCATATCATGTCCATAAGCATGGAGCTTACGTACGAGATTTAATATACCAGGAATTACCAGAATATGACGCAACAAATTTCGAATGCTATTTTATGCTACTTATTAGTAGCTAGAATTGTAGATGCGTAACTTTATTTGCACTCCAAAAGAAATGTGATGAGAGCTCTTTTTGATTTTGACTTACTAATGACCATTAGTAGTCTCTCGATAAAAATGTTCAGTAATAAATGAAGATCAATTAGTAAACCGTGGTAAAAAGCTCTCATCATATTTCTTGTCATATTCAATGAAAATAAAATTGCGCATTTATTTTTCTGCATATTGATATATTGCTTACAATATTATTTAAAATGTATTGAATTTCATACGATTAGATGCAATCAGCCCAAAAATACTTACTTATAGTCAGTACGAAATCCCGACAGAATTGTTGTATTATTCCCATTATATAAGTAAACTGTACTATCTATATTAAACTATATGATAAATTCAGTCATAACAATACCTTTAAGTTGCAGCCACGTTTGAACACATGTGATGTCAGTCATTAGTGAATACCATTTACAAATCAAAATGATCTTGGACAAAAACTCTATAATTAAGCTGTAATCATGACCATACTAGTGATTTATCTATTAAAAAGCCCCTAAAGTTATACCTTGATGTTGAGTTATTACGTATAGACAGTAAAAGAGTCGTCGAATGATGCCGGTGCTATTTCGCAAGCTGAATAAAGTTGGGAATGAGTGTCATTAAAAGCCAATCCAATGGCCTTGTGGTAAAAGGACTTTTACATGACTCTATGGTGCCAGGTTCAATACCTAGCTCCTCCTGAGAGTAATCAATCCTAGGAAATTTACTATTAGGATGAGAAAGCCGTCCGAATCTCCGAGGTTTTTCTATCCCACCCTGACTGAGTCCAATTCGTGAAAGTATCACTTGAAACTAACTCATAAATTGCTTTTCTCAAAACTGCATTCTGTGAAATATCGTATTTAGTATGACTGAGATCAGATTTTTCGTTAACTTTAATCATCAGCCTTATATTATGGATCCCAATAAAGCATATTTTAGTGTTATCACAATCGATTGTTTCTTAACACATAAATTCAATTTGCATTTTGTCTAGTGGTAGAACCATGTGTTTCGTTCGGCTTTGAACTTATTCAGTCACATTTTATGAACTCATACTGTTTCGACATGACGTACACTAACTCCCATTTTGTTTTCGAATAACTTAACATCATACCGATTTCTCTACCTAATCAAATAACAAATGAGTCATTATTGAGATGACGTCAGTTGGATTCGGGTAAAACTTGATATACATAAAATAAGAGAACTACTTGTCAGTCTGATACCTTACTCCCTAAACGGTGCGGAACTATTGAAAAGATAAATACAGAGACAATCTTAAGGTTGTGAGAAATTTCACCCACGTAAATTGTCATTTATTGTGTAGAAATAATTTGAAGTAAAATAATATCAGAATAGGAGTAAGTGAATTATTTTTTGTTTGGCTGACTAATAACTATTACAATCTAAATCGTTGCTATGTCCATAGTTAACAATGACACTTAAAATCAAATTATCATAATGAACTCACTTGATACATTCGAACACCCAGCTACTCATGAGATTTAGTAGTAACTTTCATTAACTTACTGTTATACATTTATATTGAAGTGATCATGTTTCTTCCAGTGTGTTTATCTTAGTAAGTTTTCTAAAACATTAGCAATTTCAGTATATATATATATATATATATATATATATATATATATATATATATATATATATATATATATATGAAATTTTTTTTCATTTTTATCTCTTCAATCTAGAAATTATCTAATCGACTAACTTGCATAGATCGAAACATTTTCTGATGTCTAGTGATATAATCAAAAGTCCAACACTTTATGAGAATGGGTATGCATATAAACATTTTCAAAGAACAAATGGTTATAACTCCTACAACAATTCCATAATAAATCCTAATTCATCTGCTGAACCAATAAAGTCATGGGATTTGGATCCACCCAGTCATTCTGATTTGCATGGGGAATATTATCGAAGTGATTTGAAATATTATGACACTGTAGAAAGTGATAATAATATAATTACTGGTACAGAAAATATGGTTGATCCTTACGAGAAGGCGATGAATGAACCTACAGAACATGATCAAGATCACTTAGGAAAATATGATGGAAATTATGATAATCTGAACACTGTAGAAAGTGATGCCTTTCTAAAAAGTAACACTGATGACTATAAAACTTATGGTAAGTTTTATAGAGAAGACCCAATTATGTCTCCACCACAATGGGAACCACCTCAAAACTCAGATTTACAAGAGACTACTTATCAAAATAACTATCAACCATACAAGATAGGTACTGTTAAAAATTACAGACCTAACGAATTTTATGTACCTCCACGAGAACCAATGGACATGAACACTACCTACAATGTCGAATATCCTCCGCGTTACTCTCAAATGCAGAGAAGTTTCAAACCACATGAAGTCTATACACCTCCTTTGGTACCAATGTCAAATTTGACAAGCTATCATTTAGAATATAAAGATCCTCCATGGATACCTAGGGAAACACCTTTTAGAATGAAAAATCATGAAACTTTCCCAAAAGGTAGGTTTCAAGGTGAAACTACTTATATCACGGACTACCCACCAAAACTAGCCCAATCTGTACACTGTTTCAAACCATATAGAGAGTATAGAATGCCTGTAACACCAATGTCTACGCAAACATGTTATCAAACCGAATATACATTTCAACCACAGCCAAAACCAATGTCATACGCTCCTAATTATGTCTACCAGCAACCTAAAGTTCCATTTCATCAAACCACATGCTATTCCGAAGAATTTCAACCTCATCTAGTCTCAAAACCTGAAAGCTTTAAACCTGTATATGAATATCGTAAACCTAGAATAAAGATAGAAGACACCACAGCCTATTGTTCAGACTATAGACCATGGCATATTACGAAAAGTGACCCATTTTATCCTAAAGATAATCTTCATTTACCTCATGTTAATAATGAAATGGTTACTAGCTATATGGAAGAGTTTCCACCTAGGTATGCACATAAATTACGAGCTATCAAGCCAAAAGAAAATAGATGGCGTAGTGATGAAGCTCTATCCAATCAAACAACATACCTAACTGATTTCCGACCAGTCACACCAGAACCATCAATGTCATACAAACCTACTGAAATTTACAGGTCACCAAGTCTACCGGTAGTTACACAGTCATCCTACTCTGAAGACTTCATACCGAGATATTCAAGGAAACAGGACCCATTACTGCCGAAATCTAACATAACAGTTTCAAAATTGCCAATGGATAAAACTTCTTCCTATTCGGAAGAATTTCGATATCGTAAAGCAAAAAAACTAGAAAATTTAAAACCTGTATATCGATACAAACGCCCAGATGTGCCATTTTCTGGTAAGACAAGTTACCAGATTGAATTTGCTCCGCCTTCTAGAGTGTATAAAATTAACCAAAGTTGCCCTCCATGCACACGTTACTCATATATGCACCCCACTACTAGAATGGATATGACAACTTCTTATAGTAATGACTTCAAGCCTATAAAAAATCCATCGAAACCACAACCAATCCTAAAAGAAGATAACTTGAAAATCAATTATTTACTTAATAATGACTTAAAAACAAGTTATTCAATTGATTATGTTAATTATTTTGAACCATACAAGAATGAAAGTGAAGTTACTCAAACTAGTAGAAATGTTCACTCTGAAACAAGAAATTCAGGAAATATTTTACCAGAAATTAATCCTCATAACATTCAACTTAACACGACAACACATCATTTTCCACAAACTGATGCTAATGAGCATAAAGTACACAACAGTGACTCAAAGACAACATATCAGCACGAATTTTCAAAACTACCACCTATTCAACAAATTAATCAGTTCCGACCACAAGACTATTATGTTCCACCAACAGTTAAAATGTCCAATGATACAACATATTCGAGTGATTATAAATGGCCTGAAATCAATTCGATGAATCATACTAACTTGAATGGTCTAAATGTTGACTACACTGGTAAGAATGCCGACATGACCAGCGTTCAACTGTCTAATAGAAGTGATGAAATGGCTAAAAATTCAAATATGCCATCTAATATATATTCTACAAATAATATTCCCGATTACAACAGTCAGAATAATAATAAAGGTGCTCTAGGTAAATTTATGAGTTTAATGTCTCAAAACAGAACAGACATATAAATAAATGAAAACTTTATGTAATCTGAAATTTTGTTTATCTTACCTTCATTAAAAATCGAGTTATATTAACTTAGTTATGTGACAACATTAGGAATGCTTAATAATCTATATTGAAAAGAAAGTAAGTACATACATATTCACTGGATATTTTAAAACATAAGTATGAATACATACATACTATTAGAGAATATTACTTGTATCACTTTTTCATCAATTACAATTTCTTTTATGCACTTCTAAGATTTTCTCAATTCAATCAAGTGCACATATTAAAAATATTAGTTAAACCGCATATCGGTCATGTTGCTAAGCTATTCAAATGTAATGAGTTGAGGTCGTCCTAATTCTAGTTCAAATGAGTTCCAATCATGTCTAATTTACTTTTCAATGTACCATACTGTCAAAGCATATTAGTCATGTGTACGTTACAGGTAGCTTTAATATGATAATGCCCCATTCTCATACAATCAGTAGATTTTGATTATCAAAATACTGATTTTAACACAATATTTTGTGTAAAAATATGTAAGATGCAGGTGATTGGACCTAATTATTCTATTATAACTCGTGCTTGGTAGCTTGACTAACCGCAGACTACTTTGGCACTCAAACGTTTTGAACCCTCCTAGTCGCAAATTCAGAATACAGAAAACGAGTAGACAGGAACTTTATCCAACCAAAATTAAGAGTGAGATATGTACAAAATAATCGTACATTTATAGTTTTTTGAACAACAAAATCAGTATTATAATCCATCCAATCCGAACTAAGAAGTCTCAACTGTTACCCAATCAGAAAGCTTCACATCGAGATTCTGGAAGTTTCCATCAATCAGTGATTGGATGGAATATCTCCGGCTCCTCCAGGGGTTCTGAAGGCTTCGATGAAGCTTCTGGGAGCCATCCCAGCATATTCATGTTGTCAAGTAATCCAGATAATTAGTCTATCGAGTACAATCGTATCCACCCAAGCAGCTCAAACAGAACGACTAATACGTTGTTGATTCCATTTCTCAACTATATACCAATTTTAATTATGAAAATGTATGCAGTTTTAAATCTTGATAATGTTCCAATTCTGAACTTTTATTGAGCATCAGAGAAAAGTTCAGTTTAGGATTGGATATTGCGAAAATTTACCACATAGCACAAACTCCACAATGGCTGTCTAAATCTCACGCTGTTGAAGAAATTGTGGTTGCAGCGTTTTCATCAATCAGTCAGTCATAAGTAACGAAAAACCTGGAACTTATCTGAATTTCTGCATTTTATCAGTAGATCTAGATGAGATTATGAAAATGAATATCAAGCAAAAGTAACATCAGCGGTATTAAATTAGGCAAAGGAAGCATGATTTAAGCAGAATAGATGAATTTTTAGAGTAAAGAAGTACAAGGTAATCTTCTCAGTCAGGATAAAGGGCAAAGAACGAATGAATAGGCCTACATAGTTGTGACTTGGTTATGACCTCAAAAGGTCTTGACATTGATGTTTTTGTACATTCATGACTTTAGTAATGTTATACAAAGTCGCTCCCCATCCGCCAATGCAAAGAGCATGCTTATATTGCGCATACCAGTAGTCTCCATAGTATCGACGTCGTCGGTGCCGAATTAATCGCCAAAGTAGAAGTTGAATCTCCATTAACAATCACTTATTTGGTGTCAGATCAGAAGGCTCCAACAAAGTGCGAAAAAACTAGAGCAGGAAACTATATCATTTTTAAATGCCACCTATGCACCAACATATTACAGCGCAGGTGCAATGGAGGATGAATTTAGCCATCAGTTAGTTGATCTTCTTAAAAACGATTGTCTGACAAATATTATAGTACTGTCTAGATACTTGAATGTTTAGATCTAGCGTCCAGGTGCTGAGAAAGGTCGCTTAAGTGGCCAGTCAACAGTTGCAGGTTAGGTAAATGTGACTGTCTTCTACAGCTTTGTGAGGGCCATAACATGTTTCTATTCAGCATCAGCTTCTAATCCAGCCACCGTCGACATGCTATCTGGTGTCTTCACTCAGCAACGCAGACGTGGACGCAAACCGATCACTTCTCTGTCAGTTGCCGCTGGCGTGGTTATGTTGATGATTACTGTTCCTGTATAAGTATCTATCTGCATCATAAACATGGTTTAATTTCTGTTACACGCGTCTTGCATTCCAGTGGCTAGCAAATGCTTTGGCCTCAGTAGACTGATGCTAGAAGATTGGCTAAAGCTTCTAAAGAAACTGAAAATTAATCAGAGTGACGTTTCAGTCTAAATTCAAGTTCAGAGAATAACGTGTGTGAGCATTTGTTGTAATCGTATCGCTCCATAAAAATGGAGGACCACGTCTTTTGTAGTTTTGCAAGACATCCCGCTTATAAGCACCAGGTATTTCCAGGCTCCATACAGTTCATTAAAGCATGTCTGAAAGTCCTAAACAGCTTGAGTGAGAACCAAGAAGCATAGTGTTCTGAGCGTGCTAGAACGCTGAGAGCAGTAGCTACACTTGGTAATTGTAAGAAGCTAATCCGACTCAAAGAGCCACTGACAACAAGAAGCCTGGTGTCAAGGAAACAATCTCTGAAGTTAGTGTCATGTTAATCATAAACATCCACTGTCGTCTTAAACGATAGGCTGCTTTTTAAGGATCATTTAAGCTGGTCTGTCGGCACTAGCAACTTTGGTCAGACCCCCTCCCCTCATGTCCTCCATAGCCAGCAACGACTGATTTATCAGATCGTGAACTAAATGATCATATTTTCCCCTTTCGTTCGCCAAACTTTGGAACACTGTCACATGCTTTTTAAGCCAAAAATCGTTGTGTTTTTTGACACTACAGCCACGTTCAATTCATTGGATAGAACTGTGGTCTGGAATTGTTTGTTCACGAAGGGCGTTACTGGTGGACTTATTACCATTTGTGAGGCTTCATACACAAACACCTCAGGTAAAGTGAGGGTATACAATCACATCTTCCTATTATTCCAACTCAACAGCGAGGTTACGCAGGGTGGTCCAGCCATCGGTGACATTCTAGAAACAGATCTGAAGAAAGTGTGTTGAGGTGATACAGTATCACTAACTGGAGAAAAACATTTTAACTTCGAGTATTTAGATAATGGTGACTTGCTGTGTGATAAGTCATAAGCCATCTAAATAGTAACTGGCATCCGACAACTGGTACACGTTTGTATGGAATGTACTTTGTACTGTCCAAGTGCACAGTAATTCTACAAGATTGGTAGGGGGGTGTACCTGCTCTCACACTTTGTGATAAACAATTGAGCGTAGTCAGAAAGTTCGCGCATCTGAGGCTGGGGATCACACACTCGGGTACAGAGATGACAACTCACTTGGTGTCACCATCTTGACAAACTGACCTCGGTATTATGTTTTACAAATGTCATTCCATTTATTTCTATTTTCTTCACAATGTTACTTTCGTACTTGTGTGGTGCATATATCTGGTGTCCGTTTGACCTAAATTCTATGAGCTTGAATAAAAATATGAAAATTACATTTTTGAAGCCTCATTTATTAGGCACCATACTTTAGTTATAACTATGTCATAGTGTTCTAAACTCATTCATTATAAAGTTGCACTATTAAGTTTTTGAGTAGCGTGTTTAGTTCACAACTTAGACCAGTAAACTTTGAATGTGGACTGAGTTGAATTTCCCTTGTCTATTTGAATTCAAAATTTGGCCATCAGTTTTAGGGCAACCTAATAAATGAGTATATCAGTGACAGCAACCCAAGAAATTGACCCAGTCGCCCAATGTGTGATAAATATTGACAATAAAGTCTTCAGGAAATAATTCATGATATACCCGTTGCATTTCCAAAACTCCTTACGATGCTTCACTAATAGCTAAGACTTTGTTGGATCTTAGGCTCATTGTAACATGTGGTGAAAATATTCCGAAAAATGTTTATATGGTAGAAAATTCAAATAATTGAACCGGTGAGTGTAGCCGCTGAGCCTGATTAGTTCAGCCATTTTTGAACCTGCATTTAAAACCAGTTTCCATTTATATCTATTACTATGTGACTTAATCGTCTAGGATGCTGTCACACAACTTCCACGCTTACCAAGGAAACGCATGCACACGATTTATCTTACTAAAACAGCCCCGTTAGACAGATGAAATAAACAATGAAGGATCGACTTAAACAAGAAGCGAGTAAGGGAATTACAATTTGTAAGAACGGTTTTAATCGCAATACGTGAACTGACATTTGCAAAACTGCTACAGTTATGAAATTCCAGTAAGCGAAAATAATGAAATTCCTAATTTGGATAATTTACAGTGGTAACATTACTAGTAATAGTAGCATTATTAGTGATAATATCGTCATTAGTTTCGTAAAGTTTTTTCAACAATCTGAAATGGTAAAAACAATAAAGGAAGTGCGACTAGCACAAATAAGCATGAAATAACAAATTTATTATTAGTTGGATCTTGAAATGGAAGGTCTTTCATAAAGGGTGGAAACCTCTGTATCTGTGGTAATCAAATCTATGACCCCTGCCGTATCGCTGATTTATTTGTCACTACACTTACCATTAAAAACCTTGTAGATAGGAACGAACCCACTACGCCATCATGTGAAATTATGTATATAACATTTACTTTAAAAAATACGCTAAAACACTCATACACCATAGGCTCTGACGGTGTGCAAGCTAATGAACTTAAAAATGGTGGTACTGACTTTCACCTGGCACTTCTTAAACTATTTATAACATCACTCTCTATTGCGCGCTATCCTACCATATGGTAAACTACATATGTCGTTCCAAAGTTTAACGCCGGACCTTTAGGAAACATAGAGAACTACTGTCCCGTCCACCTAACCACTGTTGCGTCAAGAGTATTAGAAAAAATAATCAAGGGGGAATTACTCTAATATTTACCAAAAAACGAACTGCTCTTCCCTTTCCAACATGGATTCTTGAAAACTACGTCGTGTGACACATGCTTGTTAGACTATTTAGATGATATTAGTATACAACAGGACAAGGGGCTCCTTGTGTCCGGTTTATTTCTCGACTTCAGTAAGGCTTTTGACATATTCCTTCATAGACGATTGCTCAATAAACTAAAGTCATTCGGGGTCAAAGACCCACTTCACTAATGGTTCGCACCTTTCCTGGAAGGAAGACAGCAAACAGTAAGGTTTAATAACAGTTTATTATCACCCAAACCAATCACCGGAGGCGTTATACAGGGAAGTGTACTGGGTCCCTTATTGTTCAGTATTTACATAAATGTCATAAATAACGTTATAAAATATGACCAACCGTATTTATATGGGGATAATTTCAAGACAGTATATAGCTATAAACCGGATACTTTAGAAGGAGGTGTGACTCTAATTCAAACGGACCTCGATAGCCTAGATGCCTGGAGCCAAAAACGGCAACGACCACTTAACTACAGTAAATATAGAATCATGCACATAGGCAACTATAACCCTCAGTTCACGTTTTATTTAAATGGGTCCAGGGTTCAAACACTCTAACCAACAAGCGACTTGGGTATCAAATAATCAGGTAACTTAAAGTCCACGGAATACGCCTCCTCTACAATCTCCAAAACTTGAAGAATAATAGGCTTCCTTCTTGAAAACTTCTATACTACTGAGGCCAAACCTACTTTGTTTGAGATATGTATAAGACCTACACTCAAGTACTGCTCATTTATATTTTCGAGCATGAATAGCATCGATAAATACGTGTAGAAAGTGTACAAAGAAGTTTCATAATTTGAGTTTCGGGAACTAACAGTAACATGAACTGCACGACTAGATGTAAAACACTTTTTCTAGAAACCCTGTGTCATCGCCGACAACGACAAAATTTAATATTCTTTTATAAAATAATCAACGGAATATAATTCTCGGCTCTCTCTCGTGGAACCAAACACATAGATATGATCTTCGGAACTACGAGGCAACATTACTTATCAATTAGTACTAAACACAATATGGTCATAAATTTATTATCGTATTCTGCATCATACTCTGGAATGAACTACCACGAAATATTCGCATTATTGATTCCATCCTAAGATTCAAACGACTGATCACCCCATATCTAGAATCTAAAGACTTGTACCAAACAGACTTATACGGCCGAGCTTGAGTGACTACAAAATGACCTTCAAAGCCTTATTCTAATTGAACTAATCACGGCTCACTAAATCAAAATTGACGATTTTTCTCTAATTCTAGTGATTTATTAGAGAATTCCAAACTTAGAATCATTGTTGTATGCTTTTCCAAGTAAATCCTTAGTAAACTACGGAATATTCATCCTTTTATACGATATACAGATAATATTAAGGCTTAACCATTACCCGAAATGTGATGAGAAATTCTCAAACTCAATATAAATTATTTATAATTGAAATTGAAAATTTATACAGGATATATATGATTTTTATGTCATTAAAACACTTTTGTAAGCTATTCTCGAACTCTCCAGACTTACTGTCACAATGCATTTTATATAAATATTCACGTAGATGACTCCATAGCATCCTTCCTTGTGATCCAAAGTATGGTAGCAAGTGACACCTGACTAGACTCCACATTGATTCGATATTGTTGGTATGAACTCCCGTAGACTAATCACCGAAATGTTTCTTATGCACTACGACTTCGTGTACATACCCATGATTGAAAGTGACTCATAGGTTTTCCAGTTGTCACTACATATTATTATGCCAGGTAGGATGTATCTTTATGCCAACCCAAGGAGTGTAGTGGCCGATCTGTCACTAATCCTTTCACAATTTCCTTTGTTTAGTGCTCTGTCCCATAAACAAAAGAGCTACAAATATTAGAAAAAGGAACCGCTTACCCAGCCGTCTCGTGTTCTTTGGGTTTCGAAAATTGTCACCATCATGCCTCATAGACAATTAAACGCTTTCCCTAGAAATCCCATAGTTTGCAAACGAATAACGAGATTTTCATCACTGATAAGACCTAGAACACGCTCTATCGTTAACACGCTTCAGTCAAGTGTTCTCCGTGACCTTGAAATGCTTCGTTCGTTCCTCCTTAGTTCGGCAGTAAAAGTCATGTCCACCAATCAAATCTTCGACGATTTACCAATTAACCTGGAATCAATCAGCAATGGCTTATTAAGGTGCTGAAATTGCAAACACAGTAATCATGTACGTTGCGGGGAAAAAAGGAAAAAAGAAGATTCTGATTGAAAGTGATCATTTTGCTAACATTTATTAAGCTTGTCTATTCTTTCTATTTAAAATATTCTTCTATGTCATTGTCTCCCCGAATTTGTGGTCTGCTTTCCTGACTAAATTTCAAATACTCAGCCTTACCCCGTTTCCGGATACTCTCTACGGTTCATTCTGCTTACTCACAGCCATTTCTTGGGATTACGGCGCACAGAAGAAAAACTCGCGAGCGGCTGTTTTTGGAAGTGCTCTATAATACAAAATATACCTCTAGTACAACAGCGCTGTAAACTGTAAACCTTGTTACCATTGGCTGTGTAATAAATTAATATTTTTAATATAGCGTAAATTCCATAAGAGTGACTCTATCAAAACCCTATTAAAAGCAAACCATTTCATTCCTGTAAACTGGCATGCTATCATGTACAAAATGCTACTTGAGAATAAATTATTATTATTACCAATGCGCTTGTTAATGCATGTTTATTCAATACTCTTTGAATGTCAACAAAAACCCTGTGCAATATACATCGTTTTAGCTCCCGTTTTGTTGTGTAAGTCTGTCCCCTTGATGATTGCAAAAGAATATTTCGTCTATACTGCTCGTTATAATTACTTTTCGGGCTGTATATACCGTAAATCAATAATTGTCATCCAATAGTTTAACTCAATCGAATCACTTTGTTCATTTTTCTTTTGTTGTCAATGTATCGCCGATTCGCATCTGGTCAGTCTACTCTTGTATCTGATTTAATGAATGTTGGGAAAATCCGAAACCGTACGAATAAACCAATTTTGTCTGCACTCACAGTATACCAATTTACACACTTACAGTATATTTGTGTGATCCTATAAATTGTCACTAAGTTAATTGTATAATGATAGTAGTAATTTACTTTCCGATATCAAGAACAAGCCATTTTTACAGGCTGGATCATTAAATACGATAATAGTCTTCTGGTGTCAGCAGCAAACAATTTTCGCAGGCAGGACCAATGCAAACATATCAGGACCACCGGACGAACAACTAAGCTGAATGAAAATAAACATGAAACCGTTAAATTGGCTAGGCTTATTTTGTTATGACTAAGCCAATACTTGCACCTTCGAATATAATATTAGCTATGTTCTAGACCGACAATGAACCATAGGTTACGATTGGCCGTAACCGCACTGTATCTAATCAGTAAGTTGAAAACAAAGTACACTGTTACGATACAGTCCACGATTTCACCACTGTCAACAAAATCATGTAAAGTCTAAAGTAGTAGAATAAACTGTACACATTAGATAAGGTTATACTTCTAGACCACAACCACTTCAAACAGCAAAACAATCACTTTGCTTAGTCAATTTTACAGCCAGTATCTCCCATCAATATGGTTTATTCTGACTAACCAGCATCTTACTTTCCTTGATACAATGTGTAGGAGGTGTGTTTGGGGAGGGATGTGGACTAATGCAGTGTAGTTATAGATGACATATGGTGTTAAAGGAAGCAGCAAAGTATAAGAAGATACGACTAGTTTAGTGTACTAGTTGATTTTTTTAATTATAGATGTTAAGTATTAACTTTTTGTCAGGAGTTTAAGACTCTGTGTACGCATGTCTCAGGTAGTCTTTCCAGAGAACCACTTCCAAAGTGGATTCTGCGTAAGCGTCATGAAATAACTATAGGTAAAGTTCAGTAGATACGGAGTGAAATTAACCTTCTTGATATATTTTTACATCATCAACTACCTTTCTCCACTGTGTTCAGCAACCATCTCTTTTTTCCTCTATTCCTACAGGTCTTTGACAAATTCATTTTTAGAAAACCCTAGTTAACTTTATGTATGCACTCACTTTTAATAGGTATGCTACTTGACACCTGCTTTATTATTCTTTTACAACACTATTAGTCTCTGGTGTATTTGAACATTTGGTTATTGTCAAACAAATTCTACACTTATCTTGCTAGTGTATTAATAAATTATCACCCTCCCCCTTTTTTGAGAATCGTTTTGGCATGTCTGCGTCAGTTACTCCTGAAATTTCTGATCTTGGACAGTTTCCGCGTCAACTTAAGCCTACTCGTGTGGTGATAATTCAGAATAAAAAAGTAAGCGCTAAATTTCGCTATGTCACAGGTGAACTATTAATATCTTTTCAGTAGGCTTCAGATACTCGTAAAAACTGTAACAATAAACTTAACTTTGTGTCTACGTATACTTGCATAATGATTTCCATCATTCCGTTACAACACATAATGTCTGTCTTATTTCAAGAGGACTTATTTTATCAACGTTCACAATCCAAGAAAGTTACAATTCGCAGCTTCTTCCGGAAACAAATTTCCTTGTTAAAAATGTCCGTTATTTTTCACGTACATCTGCGGCTGAAAATGATTATGTCAAGCACTTTTTTATTGCTCGTAGATTGCTTTCAATATTACATCTAAAGTTCGTATGTGAAAAGATAAATCTGCGCATAATGTAAAACAAGTTAGTTATATTGAGAGTTGGATACCTTAATCTTTTGAATCAAAATCTGTAATAGATGAAGACATTAGTTTGTGTGAATAATGATATGTAACAATAAGTTAAAAACTTGCACAGTTATACCAATGATCTTCAAAATTTATAAGACCAGTTCACTTTTATAATTGGAAAAGTTCAGTGTATATAATACAATTGCAAGGTCCAGAGAAGTTGCCAACCGTTAATGTGTCGAGGAGCACTTCAGTTATCAATTCGTGAAGCGGCCATAGCGACGTAAAGATTGTGACAACAATAACAGTCGAAATATAGGAAGACCATGATGATGTCGATTATAAATGACATTAGTTAATAATTCACTGAATCAATGTCGTGAAAAGTTGACAGCGAATAGTGATTGATGAATACTGTATTTTATGCTTAAACAGAATTTATAGGCGAAGCATAACAAGCAGCAAAGAAGCGTTGTATATAGAACAGTATCGCTGGTGAATTGAAATAATAGTATGTAGAACACATGTCAACAAACATACTTATACAAATTTTGGATAAAGGACAATGTTAACAAGCTCTCTACACAAATCAATGTTTCTGAATCAGTCTGCGCGAGCACAAGCATCCACATAGTAACCTACAACTAAATCCTTAGTAATATCTGACAATGCACTATTCAGAAGATTAAGCTCTGAATCTTGCCAACAATCTTGATAATATCGCAACCTCTTTGCTATAAGCATTTGTGATAACATCTGATGCACGTTACATGTCAGTTTAAGTAATGACTGCATAATATGTTAATAAACTTATTCTATATATAGAAAATGTCTATTATTATCAATAAAATCATTCCCGAACTGATAGAAAAGCGGTTTTCAGCCAAAATAGTATAAATAAATTACAATAAACTAGTGGAATAATGGGTTGATCACCATATGTGGTTAATATTAGGTATTGGAAAATTATGTTTTGTATACCATACAGGACATTCGAACTTTGCGCTACGATGCCGCGGGATATTATTACTTTGCAGTTGGGACAATGTGGAAACCAAAGTATGTGTTTTAATACGAATATAGCCACTGCACTCTAGTTTCTTACTCATGTAAATTATTTTCCGCCTTTCACAACAAATCGCTGGTAGTATTGATTCTGGATGACTTCGGGTTTTATTTTTGGTTACGTAAATACTGCCACACTTTAGCACACTGACATTATATGAAGTTAATAAAATCCTCCTCTACAAATAAATGATTTCCTCTTAATATTCACTTCCGAAATAGCATACTAGTTAGTGCCTTTCTTGTATCACGATCAGACTTTCATCGGTAAATATATTTAATATGAGCAAAATGTAACTCATCAAACTAATCTGCTAACACCTGTAATTTTAGGTAAGCTGCCATCTAAGCTTCTTTAATATTGGGTCATTGGATATCTTTTAAACAGCTAATCGTTACTCACTGATTAAGAAAAGCTCATATCAGCGTGGATATTTCCACTAAGTGAAATGTCCACTTAAATGTAAGTTCATCCCTTTGGTTTATCACTGGAAAGTCAGAAGCATCTTTTCGGGGAAATTTCGGCATTTTATAATTGTAGATGGTAGTAATGTTTCTCTAATCACAGTTTATAGACTGGAAATTCAAGTAAAAGATTAGCGTCCATACCAATCTTATCAACTGTGTTGTTTTTATTGTAAGTAAAAGGTGTTGTTCAAAGTCATGTTAATTATTCAAACTATAATTATCTGCTTATAACATGCTTCGTGTAGTTTTATCTCTTTACCAAGAGGGTCTTACTATAACGATAAGTGAATTCAGTGTTATTCTATGTTGTACTTGCTTTTTTGCTTTCTCTGTACCCTCTAAATCTTAGTTGGGATGGAGTTTTGGAAGCAGTTGTGCGCCGAACATGGAATTAGTCCAGAAGGCACTCTAGAAGAATTTGCAACAAGTGATGCTGATCGTAAAGATGTCTTTTTCTACCAAGTTAGTTAAAGTTTTCACTGAAATAGCCTACATAATGTCCGACGTCTTTGTTAGCTCAGTTACCTAAAGACTGTACTAAGCTACATAACCTTAACTATGTTCCTCGTATTGTTTTTTGCTTTTAACTATTTGACCTTAGGCTTAATTTCCACTACGCTTTGTAATATTTTCACTCATATAAGTTCAGCCTTTTTACTGCAAGAAGCTTACATCAATGTTTTACTGACTGATTTACCAGAATACAATTTATTAATGTAATCAAACAGTCATTAGCAGTGTGAATAAGTGTATGCTTCTGTTAATGTTTTGGGAGCACGACACATGATCCACGGCATCACTTGTACATGTGGAAACAAACCACGATGGTCTTAGGTTATATTAAAGGTATGAGATCAGTGATCACTTTCCAGTTGCTCATACAGTGGAACAATTCCTGAAGTATAGGAAAAAAAATAGGGATAAATGTGGTCTTGATGACCCAACAGTGTTCAAGAGACAACTGCTTGAGGTCGATAACAAATGGTCTTTGCAAGTAGTTTCTGATGTGTTAGTTATGTACTTGTTAGGGCCTTACCACTGGAGACGGAAATCTGTGGAGTAAGGTGAGGGGTGGATTTTCAAGGCCAACATTTTCTAACCCTCTTCTTTCTTACTGGAAACGCAATATCACTGTCGTGCTGGTTGTTAAAGGAAATCACCTTTCTGCCGTCACACTCTTGTATAGTCGATAGTACGACTTCCCCCTCAGACTCTAGGTATGATGCTTTTCATCTTACCGACCGAACTGGCTGGTATATAAGGATCTATGTATGTATGTGCATCGTATAACCTGGTCCATATTTAGAACTGTACAAGTTGACACACCTCAGCAGCACACCAAAAAGACACTAAATTAGTAGAAGTAGTAGTTAATTCATTTGTAGTAAGGAAAAGTGTGGACACATAAAATAGGATAAAGAAAAAGCAATTAGTTCGTAGGAAGGTATAAATAATTTTAAGCCCACGATTTGATGGAAGACAAAGAGTGAATGCACCAGTGCCATTGTGATTTATTCTGAACCATGTCACCCAGAATCTTTAGTCATTGGTTGCGGAATTGGCGCGAACTCCAACTAAGTAGTCTGCATCTATCAACATGACTCGGACTAGTTCTTTGATATGATCTAAAGGAGTGATCGTTCCATCTATTATAGCTTGATTAGTTCATTAAGATAGGCAAGCTCGACTACCACGTCAAGATAGCAGCTATCATTAGGTAACTAACCGCTAAATATTTAGATGCGCTTCGATTTAATTTTCGTCAGCATGTGGTAGGGCTAAAATGATATCCCTAATAATAGATTAAAATGTCCAGTGTTATCCTAAAACCATATTTATAAAAGTTATAAAGAATGACAAAATCGTATTACCTTTTTATTAGTTTCTCTATAAACGCTCACTTGTTTTGTCCTCTTTAGAATGACATCTTAGTAAACGTATTAAAGCATGTAAACGATGTATGGTACACAGTTCTTTATCGCAGATCATTTCTAATAATATTCCCTTACTTAAACAAACCCTGACTTCTCTCAAAACATTTAGTTTTGTAAGTTTTCCAACCTGCTACCTACTGTCACCGTGATAGAGTACTCAGAAGTGATTTCGCACAGTCCTGAATGAACTGTTTAAGCAAGTGACTTCTTTCTTTGCACAGTTACACTTCCTGTTCTTAATATCCTTCTATGAGTTTATCATATGAAAAGTCTTAGCTGAATACTTATAGATCCCCATCTTTTTAAATCATAAGCTAATATGATCTATAAAAAGGATTCCTAGTCTGGCACAATCCAGTAACCAATTCATCTTTGTTATTTAGGAGTTACTAAATTTGCTAAAGTGAATAGGTAACATTGTTCTTTTACTGTGAATTGTCGAATGTATAATTAAATGTAGCACATATATTCAATGTGTATAAAATTTATATCACTGTCATATTTCTTATAAAGGCTGATGATGCTCATTATATTCCTCGCGCTGTTTTACTGGACTTAGAACCACGTGTGATCAATACAATTTTATCTTCACCTTATGCTCGACTTTACAATCCAGAAAATGTGTATTTATCTAAGCATGGGGGTGGTGCCGGTAATAATTGGGCGGCTGGATATACACAAGGTGAAAAACTGGAGGAAGAAGTTTTTGATATTATTGATCGTGAAGCTGAAGGAAGTGATAGTTTAGAGGTAATAAAATTATCTTGAAATTCCTTAACTATGGTTTTACACTTCTAGATATTGTTAGTTGTCCCCTTAGTAATTTTATGAATTCTTGTTGCTTGAGAAATAAATCGAAATGTCAGCTTTTGTTGTGTTGTGTACAATTAATTGTGTGCGTCAGGCGTTTCTAAACACATTACAATAATCGTTTGTATTGCACTGTGCATAATTACCTATCTTAATTAACAGTATCATGTGATTGTCGTCATTATACTCACACAAAGTTCTTCCCTACTGTCGTATTTGATTATTGTTAAAATATATATTCTGGCAAATTTTCCATGGTAACTACACCAATATCTGAAACTATTCAATAAAACCTTTACTGGAGAAGTGTTAAGGGTTATGCATCTTCTGTATGGTGTCTATTAGATACTGTCAGTGGTTAAGAAAATTTAGTTGGGATAACCGAATATTGTTTGTAATGATGGCTTTATCTATGGTTTTCTTTTATCTTGCGAATGCGTTTTCTGGTCATTTACCTCATATTAATCGCTTTATCATCTCTCTTAGATTTACTCTCTACTATAAAGAGCAGAAACGTGGATCTCATTGCGGCAATCGGGTTTATGTTATTTCATCATCTTTAGAATGTTCATAAACATTTCAACAATTGCACGTCTACATACTTTGGGGGGGGGCAAGTAACTCCAGTTAATTTATCTTGAGTTTCAGGTCCCCAGTACTCTTAAGCTTGAGAATGAAAGATAACAGTCATCCATTGGTCAAAATGATTTGTAATCTGCTGTTACGTGATATACATGGTTTGTTATTAAGGACATTAATCATGTGTGTATCGAGTACATATTTCGCTTAGAGCTAGGTTTCTAAATATTTTCATATGTATTTACGTCTTCAACAGTAAACAAATGATTAGTCTATATTCCCTATATTGTTTGATAATCAATATATTACTTTATTTAAACTAGGGTTTTGTAATGACTCACTCTATTGCTGGAGGGACAGGATCTGGAATGGGTTCATTTATTCTTGAACGCCTTAACTCACACTTTCCTAAAAAACTTATTCAAACGTATTCGGTATTTCCAAATTTAGAAGAAACGAGCGATGTTGTTGTTCAACCTTATAACAGTTTGTTAACATTAAAACGTCTAACTTTAAATGCTGATTGTGTGGTAAGTTACAGGGTTGCATATGGTAATGTTTTGTCACTTTTGTAAAATTATCGTATATTCGATACATTTTTTACTTTCTTTCCCGTAGTAAATGCATCCCAATGTCGATTTGGATGTCATATCCAGTGTTCTGATTCACCTTACAATGAGTGGTTCTAGCGACTAGTTGGCTCAATTAGACTGAGTTAATGGTGTTTAGAGAATATTAAGTTTGTGTCTAAAAACCTGACCGTTCGTTTCTACTTTATTATGTTTATAATTACTATTATAAATCCATTTACCAGACACATACTAACGCACTTGGCTACGAACCACACAATATATGAGAGCTAGTGATATTATCTAATTCCCCAACCAAATTCGGTTGCGTGGGGTTCGAACCTGCACCGTTGTGACTTGAAGTCGAATGCCTTAATCACTAGGTCACTAATCCTTTATTAAATATTGTCTATTTCATACACAGATATAATTGTATTGACTTATCATCTAATCATGATGTATTGTATGACTATACCATCTATTTGTAGATATTGGGCTTGTTATTGTAAGAATAGTAAGTTCATTAACTTAAAGTGATTTCTTAAAAACAATTTATTGAGTGAACTTGTTACAATATTAATATAAATATTAGCTGGCTGTACTTAGGCAATTACTCTTGTCTTTATCTTTGAGATGCCGCTTTTAATCCACTTTGATTTAATGATGGTAATAATCTTTAAAACTTTTCGCACTAAGAAGAAATCCGTTATACCTTTGAAGAAGAAAAGACATTTCAGTGGCGAAAGTTTTTAATAGTATCATTCATCGAAATCGTACAATCATATTTTGGTGACTATATATATGCGTATTGAAATATAGAAGACCAATTATATCATAGTATTCGAAAATTTCAAGTATCATAAGTAGGGTTATGTACTAATCTAAAGGTTAAATAAAGAGAAATCTTGAGTTCAAAACTAATAGTCACAAAAATAGCCAGTTCTGAGGCAAATGCATCATTTAGATATCATGGATAATTGGATATAATTTTTTGTGACTATTAATTCGGAACTCATAATGGTAAAACTTGATAAGCGTATATCAAAAGGAATATTCTTCGTTTAAACATCTCTGTTTTGATAAACATAAAAATTTTTAAATAATTAAAACATAGTAAAGTGAAAACCTGTATATCAAGAGTATGTGAGATAATTGTCCACTTAACAGAAACGATAACATGGGAAATACGAACATGATAATAACAACTTATTACTGAATAAAAAAGCTAAGATTATCAGGACCATGGTAGAATAAAAGATTGGACGAGTTGTTTTTGCACGCAAAGTTTAGGCTTGAACTAATTTAGACTATTTCTTGCAGGGCGATGTGACTAGAATCAATGAGATACCTCCGTATTAAACTGTTGGTTGTTTTGCGTTTCACTCTTAAAAATCAGTCCACGTAATGTTTTGGAGTGCGTTTAGAAAGCGTTCGGTTTTTGTGGCCAGCTGTAATCTGCCTCACAAGAACAAATAAATTCATTAATGCGTATTAATGCAATCCAAAGCCTTGTTTCTTACTCTGATATCTGTTAACTTGAAGGTGTTCAAATGATTGAACATGAAGTCTTTAGTAAATGAAAATCATTTTTCGGCAAAAGAGGTTTAGTATTTGTTGTGGTTCAGAAAGCAACCAGCTATGCTCAGCGAATTTGTTTAGTAACCAGTAAAAGTCGAAAAATACGTTTACCAAAAGCTTATATTTCATTCAGTTTTCCATGAACATCTTTTACTCACCCTTAACTTTTGCTTACTACAATCTTGATTTGTTACTGATTACCCATTAATGGTGCAGATAAATTAATAGCTCATTACATACGTCTCAGTAGAGTCCAATAAATAGTCCCCATGAAATGTAATCATGTTTTTTTATTGAATGAAAAATCTACTTTATCTGGTTAGTAATCTTTGATATCAGCTACTCTCACTTTTAGTCAATAATTCTATCTCTTTAGTAATTACTCTCTTATATCGTGTCATTTCGCTTATCTGTTGTTTTAATAACCTCAAACTTCGTTCATTCATCGAATTTCTAATCCGTAACATGTATATACTACTGACAAGTTCTACGACAAGACGAAACAGCATCTGTTTATTCCTTTATGTTCAATAGCTTTATATCATTACAAACTTTTACTAAACAACCTTACTGGATTATTCATTTAGCAGTATATTAAAAGTCTGATGCTGGGAGAAATACCTTCAATGATATGATTGCTAACTTTAAAATAAATTTCCTCTAAGTTGTCATCACCCCTCTACAACCTTGCTTGACTTAATTCAGATAAATGATATCAATAACCTCAACAATATCTAGAAAAGACATCACGATTACATATTAACATGACTAGTTTTATTGATTATTTATTGTTGTGTTCTGACGAAAAGTCGTGTTCTGATTACAGTCACAATATCTAATAATTCATCACTAGGTTATGCTGTCACCTACAAATTTGTGCTTACGTCATCTGTGTTTTTCCTTAGGTTGTTCTCGATAATACTGCTTTACATCGAATAGCTACAGATCGTTTACATATTGAGAATCCGTCATTTGCACAAATCAATCAGTTGGTAGGTTTCATTAACATGAAAGTGCTTACTTATTTTTTATAATCTGAGTTTATTGTGTGTTAGGTGTCATTAGTGATTGTCTTTGTAAGATCGAGTTTTAATTATTCTATATTCTTTAAAAAATTACACTGTAGTTAAACCTTTACTGATATCTGGTCGCTTAGTAGTATGTCTTATTTACAATACCTTCGCAGAGGTAACCCTACTTTTATCGCTTAATATAACACATTTAGCGTATTTCGTGTATCCACGGAGGGGAACGACTAGCTAATGGCTTTACTAATGTTGAGAACATTCCCTTACCAGTAAAAAATTATTTTTAACCCCGGAAAACAAACCTTATTTTACTATGAAGTTAAATATAAGTGTACCTAAACATCTAACAGATTTCATGCATTGTGCCCGTTAAAACATGATAAGAGACATTAGTTTAGAGATTGGTAACTCATTAGTCGTAAGGCGAAACATGGCCTAACATGGGAGCAGCTTGCACTAACCTAACAATGGACTCAGACTAAATCGCCATCAGTCATCTTTGGAGAAGCTTAATATAAGAAGCTGCTCGTTCTAGATTCTGATCATGCTCTAGTACGAACATGAATTTGCTTGCGTCTAACTAAACGCGGATAAACTACAACACAAAGACCTATTAGTGTTTAGCTCAGCTATTAGAAACCCGAAAGTAGATTCCAGGATCAACTGAAAGCACACTTAAGCAGTTATGCAATCAAGACCCAATTGGATGTTGTTTTTTTAAGATAGAGAAATATCTGCGGAAGCAGCAATGATGTGTATTGGTAACTTAAAACAGAAGGGTAAGAAAAATCAGTAGATTTCACCGATGTTTATTGAACTGATGGACCCTCGTAAACTTATCGCACCAGGCTCCGGACACGATTATAGGCGATGACAAATCAGATCTAGACTGACAAAAGTTTGCGGGATGATCTTGAGCAGTGGTGCTTAACAAAAGCAAAAGGAATGGGAAATGCGGCTGCGTTAGGTAACACTAGACAGCTCTCCAGACTAATGAGAAAACTGGGAATAGTAAGTTAAATGTTTGTGAGATAACCCCTGAAAAAGGTGAAACTTTTATCTACTTTTAGTGAATATGCTGAGATCGATGGGCTGGGCACTTCAAATAGCACTTTAGTTGACCTCCAGCTACTTTGCTACTACTTATTGTTTCCATCAGGCTTAGTGGAAAATTGACATGAACCTCCAACTCTTGTAAAGTCGGAAAATCTGAGGAAGAGCAGAAGGTCCGGATTCATAACTCTACAGGTCTTTAAGGATGATGGTCTAGTTTTAGCAATTAAGCCTAGGAGCTAGACGTAATCCAGTCCTACTTGTCTCGATCGCTAACTGTCCTAGTCTATTAAACTCGTGATCTGGAAACCAGAGTAAACCAGGCTAGGCTTTAGACTCAGTCGTAGCCTTATAGATCAAATATCCACCCTCCGTCAAGTTCCAAAACATTGACATTCTTATCGACGACTAGCAATAATAGTATTACTTGACTTGAAGTCAGTATTTGACTCTATAGACCGAGAAGTTTCGTGGCAGTGTTTGTTGTTAAAAGGAGTACCTCAAAGGCACATCACCCTCGTAAATGCTCTTTACTCGAACACAGCTAGTGAAGTCACCGTTGATGGCGAATTGTCATCTGAACTTGCGACTTCAACTAGTGTCCGTCAATTCTGTTCACTGTCGCCATTTGTGTTTAATTTTACCATAAACCTATTGCCAGGAACAGCGCTTTCGTCGTCCGAATTTTCAGAAATCGGTCTCCTACTAGTTCGTTTGCTTATTGACTTAGAATACGCAGATAATATAGTCCTGTTTTATAAAGACGTCAATAAAATGCAGTTTTTTATAGCAGTTAGGTGTGGTGGAGATTGTTGGATTTTAGTTTGATATCACGAATCAATCTCAGTTAGACAACCATCCAAAACCAGGAATCACTGGACAGTTGTTACGTCCAGCAGATTTCAACCATGTCATGTATGAGGCCAGTTACCTACGGATAGCAATGAAGGAGGTAGCACAAATATTGTGCAAACCAACTGAGTTAGAAATCTCAACTATTGTGTCCAGACCCAGTGGTCTAACGGTTGACCGTTCTTATAAAGCCCAAAGGTCCTGGGATCAATTTCTAGGTTGAATCGTGGGTGCACACAGCTGAAGACTCCCATACTAGTACGAAGCAACTATCCGGTAATTCCTGGTTTTCATTGACTATCTAACTCAGATCAGTTTATAGTATCGAGTCTTTTGATAGTATTCAGTAACAATGAAAGCATGTTTGAGATGCGTTTCTACCCCTATAAATTCGAATTGTTGCTTTAGGATCGATCTACATCAACACCTAAACTAAAGATAGGGAGTGAAGTAATTGAACACGTCGACCACTTACTTCTCTTATCTTGGATCTATTATCAGCATTGATAGGCTGGTTTACGATAATTTCCCTGCACGGATCCCAAAAGCTCGTTTGGCGCTTGCTAACTTACCTCACCTATTACGTAGGCTAAATATCCGTCTACCGTTTAGTGGACAAGTACACTAGGCAGTCATCCGTTTTGTTATACTGTGTGGATCTGAAATGTGGCTTTTAAGAGTAGACAGCATTCTCAGATTATAGGTATTTGATCATATTCGTCTTCAAAACATCGCTCACGTTTACTATAACCCCTGAGTAGGTAATAATGAGGTTAGATGCAGAGTATTGGGGAAAGATGGTAAATAAGTTGGTGTGGTTGGGACATTTATTACTTATGCCTAACCACCACCTACTCTGATGCACAATGTTAAATGATGTAGAAGTATGATGCAAGAAAACTGAGGCAACCAAACCATAAAGTCACTGACTACTGGTCTGAACTAGGTTGGTAGATACAGACTATTTGGTTGGGGTCCACGCAAGTGCCGTAACCCATGGCTAGAGATTCTGGGTAACATGGCTCAGAATCAGTTATAATGGCGCTGGTGCATTCACTTTTTGTTTTCTCTTAACTCACGTGCTTAAAATTATTCATACCTTCCCACGAACTAATTCCTTTTTCCTTTATCATTATTCTGTACGTCCACACTCTTTTATTACTACCATTGAAATAACTACTACTTATTCTGTGTTCATGCTTCTGAGGTGTAGTAGTTTCAATTGAAACACATATGTGCCATGTTCTACGTTGTGCATGATTGATTGGTTGATTGAATTATACCTTGAAAACAATCCCTTGTATCCTGTAATCGTGTATTTATATTGAAAACCTTCTAAACAATAGTGTTTAAGTCAGATTTTATTCCATATTACTACTGTCTTCTTTATTTGTAACAAATTTCAGTACAATTACACTGCTTGAGTCTTGTTTTGGGGAAGTGAATTACACAATACTTATTTTTTAAAATCCTCTTGGTAATAAGACCTTTTTTTATCACTAATATATGATAATTGCTTTTTTATCATTTTTCAATTAAATAATTAAGGTCTCCAAAGTAATGTCTGCGAGTACAGCTACACTTCGCTACCCAAGTTATATGAATAATGATCTAATCGGTTTAATCGCTCCACTTACACCAACTCCACGATTACATTTCCTAATGACCGGTTATACTCCGCTAACAACCGATTCTGAAGTCGCAACTATTCGACGAACAACTGTATTTGATGTAATGCGACGTTTACTACAACCGAAAAATATGATGGTCTCCACTCCAACACAACGTGGTGTTAGCCATTGTTATGTTTCTATACTAAATATAATTCAAGGTAATTTTGTTTCTAACTTATTGGTCTTCGAGTTGCGTACATCACGGACCGATTTTAACTAGACAGTCGTTGCAAAATATAAAAAGCACTAATCATCTGTTTTGTCTTTAGTATAAAACGCCTTGGCAGCTCAAAAATGTTGTTCAGTGCTTCCCTGTTTCCCTTGATTTTATGACCAAACTCCGTTCTGATGTATCAAGCTTTAAATTCAACATTCTGCATAACAGTATATTATTGATCTGTTGTGGAATTAGCAAAAACTTTCCCCCCTTATTTGTTCAAGCGCATAAAGCTTTTACTTCTACTTGTTTTTAATCCTTACTATCTCATCAGTGGTTTATTATTCCCTACTGTTTTAAAGTCTTTTTCCTTTTAAAAGTTTATCAAGTTCAATGTGATGTAGGGAAACATCGAGTACATCTATTTATTTTCTCTGATAGTTTCTACTATCATGTAGTAGTAGTAGTTCAACCTATTAGGTTGTTGCCAAATTGAGTGGTTCTTTGCTACTGAACAAATTACTGTACACGAACTGGCATCGACAGTTGAGAACCTTAATAGAATCGTGAATGTACCTCCTGACATGACGAAATAGAATCCTAGTCATATTTAGTTGTCAGTAGTTTCTTAAAATCAGTCAGTTTAAATTAATAACAATTGTTTTTATACGAAACAAATCGTCTGAATAGATTGTAATGAAATCGTCTTAGTTTAGATTGCAAGTATATAAACATTACACTCTTTACTGTCCAGTAACGAATATCATGTTCATCTAGTGTTGATCGATCAAGTTGCAATGTGATCACTTGTCTAACTGATTCTAGATTGGATACGGTATGTTTCGATGCTGTGTGGTTGGTTAAAGTTATCAAAGAACCATAGACATATGTTGCTCGCTGCTCAGTACACATGTGCAAAGCGTGCTTTGAGTCTTGCGAGAATCAATGTTTCCTATGGGATTCAGGCTCGCGCTATCTAGTTTCACATTCTGAAACTTTATGACCGAGTTACTGAAACCTAGGTTTATACATTGTCGACCGCTGGGTGGTGACCAGTTGCGAATTTATCTGATTTTTAGTATTGACTGAGTTCTACCTAACAAGTTGCATAATTCGTAGTTAAGCTGTGCTGAATAGTACTTAACTTAATATTCAGACTTTAGTAAAAGGGTTTTCTCG
The DNA here is from genome assembly GCA_025215515.1 of Schistosoma japonicum. NCBI lineage: Eukaryota > Metazoa > Platyhelminthes > Trematoda > Strigeidida > Schistosomatidae > Schistosoma > Schistosoma japonicum. Next base: position 31,368,647 of record CM046061.1, read on the forward strand.
AAACACCCACCATATTTTGTGAGATCGTTAGCCTGTTTATGAAGACTGTACTTATATAATAACCTTTGGTGTCGATGTCGCACTAAGCTCCAGAAGGGAAGCCAGCACTAGTCTGTTAGGCGTCACTAATAGTTACTTGTCTGCTGTAAAATTAGGAGGTTGCATCAAAACCAGGAAGAACGGTATCTTTATATAATATCGACCAATACACCCATATACTATAACAATAAAGAATGGGTTTTATCACTAATCAAATGGTCTACTCAATATAGTGTTTTTGATGGGTATCGTGATGCTACCTGGTCGCAGGCCAGATGACAATGATTGTCTTTTACAGTTTTGTGCAAACTACAGTGTGCTTCCGGCTAGCTCTAACTCCCCACACATTCATCGGTGATTGGCTACCTGGTATCCTCTATCTGCAACTCAAACCTGGATTTATTGATCACATCGCTATCTACTGATGTGGATGTATACAAGATTGTCACTCCTTTTGGAGTGCCTTTGGGAATTTCGGTCATGCTTTGGTAAGCCTTGCATTTCAGAGACCAATAAACCTTTTCTTCTTGGTGGATCTTCACAAACAAACTGACTTCACTTTCAGTTACAATCAAATATCAAACAGAGCTAGGTTCTTCTCTAGCTACCTGTCTGACGGAAAGCGTAGATGACTATTGATTACGTTTACACAACGCAATCTCGTTTTTGGCATTTATATATCTAATTGGTAGTAATTCTCGTTCTTGAAATCACCAAGTAATAAAGTATTTTCCTGCTTAGATGATATATCACTTTCTTATTAAAACATACAACTTCCAATTTATGCAATAAGTTAGAAGTATACTTGAAGTCATTTATAGTTTTCCACAGTGCCATCTTTTCAACAAATTTATTCTGGTTGTCTTTATTGCTTCTCACTACTTTTGATTGCGTATTTTTTATCTAGGAGAAGTTGATCCTACTGAAGTTCACAAATCACTTCAGAGGATTCGAGAACGCCGTATGGCGCAGTTTATACCTTGGGGTCCAGCTAGCATTCAAGTTGCTCTCTCTAGACGATCTCCGTATGTTCAAACACCACATCGAGTTAGCGGTCTTTTGCTTGCAAATCACACGAGTATATCAACTGTAAGTGTTCACCTGTATTTACTTATCATTGTATGTTTACTTCACAATAATTCTTTAATTGGTTGGTGCTCTTTTAATCTCTTTGCTATTCAATGACCGTCTAGTTTATGCAAAATCATTATAAAAACAATTTGAATTGGACATTAATTACAAACTTTTTATCTTAGCATAAACCAAGATCTCACTAATTATTGGTTTTGAGATGGGTTCTTGAAGTCTGAGTTTTTTATTGTGTCCAGTGGAATCACTCCATTACAGGAGTTAGATGGATATCATCTGTTATGTTTTATTACTGTATTCCTGTGTTACGAATTGACCGAAGTTAGATTCTTAGGTTACTAAATTCAAACTCAGTAGTCTAAATATATCATCGTCGTAGTAAAACTTGATGTTCTTGGGTTTTATTCTATATAGAGTCGTAAGCACACATTGTTAAGGAGTCCCAGGCTAGAACTAAATAGCTTTTCAGTGCTCTAATTTTTCAGAGTCATTTCGTTAATATCAGTCTGCATTGAAAAATAACTCCAAATTTTGTTTCATACTTAATTAGTTATAACAATCAGTCATTCCCAAACAGTCTGTTATATGTAACTTTTTAGCTTGCCATATAAGTTCAAACATTCCTTAAACGGAAGCATATTTTCACATTCTACTGAAAAGGACTTTCAATGTTATATGTATTTATGTTAGCCACATTAGGGTATTAGGCACATAATACAAAGGAGGTTATATACCTTCATCGACTGATTTAGCTGAATGTATTACACAAGTATAACTACGTCTTACCTCGTCGCGTGATGTTGGGCTAGAGTAAGAGTAGGTTGGCGTGGCTAAACCAATGCGTGACGCCAATTCTCAAAGACACTAACTGTTAAATGGAGCTATTTTGTTAGGCACAAACAACTTGACTGGAGTGTTATGACTCAGAGTCTCAAAATTTCATAACTGCATTAAGTTCACATCTCTTATATGTTGAGTTCTAGTATTCCTCCATATATACTTTATCATTCCTTTCGAAATATATTATCATTGGTATTACATTATTTCGACTGCTTTGGTATTTATCTTATTGATTCCATATCATCGTATTAATATAGTATACCAACGTGAGTTAACCTGTATTTGTGCCGTATTCTACGTTGATTTTGTCTGATTTAGTCATAAATCCTTAGTTAAAGCAATATTCTCGAATTTCAAAACAAAGATAAGTTTTCTAATTAGATATCAGCTTGATAGTGAATTAGTGTTTGATGCGTTTACCCAGGAGTTACCATCTTCAACCCTCAAAGTTAAGTACATATAACCTATACTTCATGAATGAGTTAAATTTATTATTCATTCCCTGTTTTTATTGGCACCTACATAGTTTAAACTTGTATGAAACTAATGTTCTCGGTTTATTGTCTTTAAAAGTTAACGCTATCGTTTATTTCGCGAGTATAAACATAACCTGTGATTGTGGAATATGAACTATAAAAATAGAAAGCATGTTATAGACTGCAGGTCTTAGATAACGCGCATCGTCTATGTATCTCGGAACTACCGAGTAACAATGCTGAGGTTAAGCACACGGAGTAGTAGTAAAAGATGTTAAATTGGTTTACAAGGTTGTGTTTTCGTCGACTCAGATGGTTGGGTTGTTACATATCCCCAACCACTGCGTACCTCGACTCACGATGTGGGCTAATGTAGGATTGGAATAGAAGAAAACTAATAGCAGTCAAACCAAAACGCGGTATTAGTTTATGAAGTGATTAACTAAGGTGCGTTATAATCGCTACCATTGATCGGTGAAATTGGGCGACATTGCTTAAAATTAGTCACTTAAGCACAAATGCTTTTCATATCTTGAGTTCCACTGTGAATGTATACATAACTTTTCATTCACTATTGTTGAAATATATTCTTAGATGAATCTTAATGTTTTAATATGCTATGGGAATTTAAGCAAGCACACTTATGCTCCAGGTTCAATGTTATTTACGACAGAGTGACACATAATACAGACACTAGAAGTTTCAGTGAAATCTTTCAAAAGGTTTTTTGCGTCACTTATGCACTGTAGATCAGTGAAAGTTTTTAGACGGTGTATAGATTCATTACGTTTACTAGAAAAGGTGTATTTACTCGTCAGTGTAAGAAAGCACAATCAGGTAGAAATGTTCCTTTTCAATTAATTTTTCAAGGCTGTAAAGTAAGAGTAGTTGCCATTAGCGCGTCTAACCGTGTACCAGTTACTTGTAGGTGTTTGTTTTCCTAGTATTTATGAAAATTTGTGGAGTACCCTGGAATATACAGAAATTAATTTGAAATATCTCTAAGTATCAAATACTTTTTTAGTGCAATCATAAATCGTTGTAAATTCAACTATAAACTAAGTGTTGTAATGAAATTTTCTGCAAACTATTCCATTTATTAGTATCTTTTGGCTATTTGCTCAATCAATTGGATTTTTTGTCATTTTCGTTACAGCTTTTCCTACGTACCATGGCTCAATATGATAAGTTACGTACACGCGGTGCATTTATTGAACAATTTCGTAAAGAAGATGTATTCCGTGATGATCCAGATTTAAAGGAATTCTCTGATAGTAGACAAGTTGTTCATAACCTAATTGAAGAGCATAATGCAGCGACTCGGCCAGATTATGTTCATTGGGGTGCTCAACGTGCTGCTGCAGTAGCAGCAACACAAGCTGCAGCTGCTGCTTCATCATCAAATTCTTAAGATTTCTTATAGGATTACTTTTTCATACATCAACTTTGTTTTGTATCGAATACACTTTGCACACTTTTTAAACATTTGTTTCAACAAACTTTTTTTTATAAGATTACCTTTTTTCTTGTTTTGCTTTTATTGTATTTTTTTCGTCTCCTTTGTCAACAAAACGTGAACATCTTCCACTTTTTATATTTTCAAACATATCAACTGAATCTGGATTCATTAATGCTCAAATCTATTAACGTTACTCTGCATTAAACTGTTTGATATCCCACTCTATGTGTCATTTCACCTGAATTAGTCGGTCAGAAGCTTAATCCCCGAAGTACTTTTCTTCAAATAGGATTTATGGGAATTTCGTGGCACAATACTCTAAAATCATTCCATAGTGCGAAGTCATGAACGAGAATTTGTCTAAAACTGTAGTACTATCAGTAAAACCATGAAATTTCTTAACTTAGAATTCTGATTTTTCCTCATGTGATGCAATGCCGTCAATTTATGTTAGTTTACACTACAATATTATGAAGAAATGACTAATAAGATAAAATAACTAAGCGACAGTCATTAATGGAGGGTAACAACCGAAATAAGAGCTATGAGTAGAAGAAATCGAAATTGATTCAATCAATCAGCCGTCTATGGAATACGTAAAAATGAGGATAAACTGTTAGTAGCGGATAGAATATACAATTTCAATATGATAAATATGAGAACCTAAGACTATTCATACATAACATCTGTCGCAAGCTGCGCAGACTGAAATAATTCTTAACAATGCATGCTATTGACTATTAGTAAGTAGTGTAAAGAAAAACATGAAAATAACCAAACTAATAAATTGAATTAGAAACAAAACTACTTAGTATTCGTCATAGACTGATTTAGGTTGGGTACCGGGGAGCACTGAACAGCCATTCTAACTCACTACGGAACTTCCCGGCAGTCTACGTCTTCGATTTCCGCGGGGGGTCTTGCTCTTCAGGTTTTTCAGCAAAAGCTAGACGAGCTGGCGTCTAATAGTGGAATTCCCTCTATCAATTTATGATATAGATAGACAATCAGTTAGTGCTGTCGGTGATAACTGTCTTACATCCTACTTGTTTTGACTTCACCTGTCACGATTCCTTACCAGATATTTTTACTGTGTAATTTATCATTAAATAAAGTAACTGAGTAGTGAGTGCTTTTGAATTTATTCTTAGTTATTGACGATGTCAGAAATAAGCTTTAGTCATTGTGTACGCACAACTTTGACAATCTCACTCAATTTCCTCAGGACGGAGAGCCATATTATATTAGCAAGTTGTTTATTCGTTCAACATTATAGTAGTCGGTCAGTTTATGGATGAACTGTAGTGTTCTTACAGGGAATATTCACAGTTACTCTTGATTAATGATTTCTTTGTTACTAAATACTTTAAGTATTCGAGTATTTTTCTCGTTGATATTAAGGACTGTAGTCAATTAGTCTCCATCCAACGTTATAAATTTTCTGAGTAAATAGAAATATGGAGGCGATCTGCTCAGAGGGCCAATATATATTGAACAATAGTGAACTTGAACGTCAACAGCAAGGAAATATGAGAAACCACCTGATTTTTATGCAAGTTAGTTTGTAAATTAAACAATTAATGCATTACTGTTCGAATCGGCAGATACTTGGGTTTAAGTCTCACTATAGATGTAAATACTGAGAATCAAGTATGTCCACCTGATGAGCCCCTTATGAGGCTGAATACCTATCATGTATCCTACTACTAGCCATAATTCAACTTTTCTTAAGCCTAAGTAGACTGCTGATGAGTACATATAGTAGATTGGATTTCGTGGATAATTATTTCTGTTCAGATGACAATTTCAACACATGGATTACAGGAATATTTAACTCATTATTTGACACTCCGAAGATAGCTATTAGAATATTTTGGCTACTTATAATTAAATGAGAAGTAAGAATGGTTTGCATAGCATTTTGTATGTGCAACTAAAATGTCGATAATCTTTCGATCGAAACATCCATTTCCAAAGTATATTTCCTAAAAATGATCCAAGCAGGTCTTCGTCACATCGATATCGTTTGTTCAATTGTTCTTTCATATTCCTGACGTTAGTTGAGCGAAAGAAATCGGCAACCCTAGACCTATGTTTCGTGATAACTGGCATCAGTTAGGAAAGTATATTTGGAACGTACCTTCTACGTTAGATTCGGACAGACATCATCTGATGTCCCAATCAATAACGTTTTCAATGAGTTAGTTTTCACTTTAGGATTTAGATATTTAGCTCAATTAATCATCTGCATTCCTCGTTTTTTATCTAGTAATATAGATCGCACCTTAATATTCGTTATCAGCAATCCTCATACATCTACACTCCTTAGTATTGAAGCTGAAATCACTACTAGCTTTTAATCTAGGGTTCTATACTATAAATGTGCTCCCTTTCAAGTACAATTAAAAGAAATAACTTTGTCTGTAACTCTAGATATTACTGAAGTCAATTGGAGCTCATTGTGATGAATATGCTCTTTTCTTCTTTAGAAAATAAAAGAATTGCTCTTAAAATGTTAAGTACTAAGAGATCGCTTTATCAAAGCTGTAAAATAATTAGTTCCTTTTATACATTTCAACAGCGTAATGAGAAGATGTAGTTGATCTGAAAAACGTAATATATTTGCTCTATACATTTCGATCAATCCGATCACAAATCTACTTGTTAAGGCATTTCTATATAAACATGAATAACTAGTAAAGACCAAGTTAAATAGAGTCAAATGGCTACAATGTGATAATTGAAGAATAAAATATGAGCTTGCTAACAAATTGTTACAACATCAAGAAAGTTCAATAATAATAATGATTAGAATTACCACTGCAGATTCATTGTTATAGTAAACCGTTCCTGTATGCACCAATGAGGCTTAAATTTTCTAATGACTAAGGCTTAGGTCATTAATTTTGGATTTCATCTGATTTCTTTATTCCTCATAAAATTAACTACTTAATTTCATCAGATCCATATTTGAATGAAGTGTTTGAAACGTTATTGATGAACAAACTATTTGTTAAATAACTGCTAATGAGGCTAGATTACGTTAAAAAAAAATTGGTAGCTGTATGTTAGACAATATAATAGTCTATTGTTCAATGTTAGTTTGTTATACTTCATTATCAAAGTTCATTATGTTAGCTTTCATTCAACAATCTATTATTATTTTGTTAGAATTATGTCTGTTTCCTTTAGGTACATTGTTCATCTCAAGTAATTGTTTAATATTACCGCTTACTAAATAATATCTACTTTTAGTTACAAATACATTTGTTTAACAATATAGCCTCATCATTTAAATCAAACTAGTACAGCCAAATGTGGCAGGATATATGAGATAAGTAAAAGTACTTTTAAGTAAGGTCTTGTATTTTATTAAAAGTTTCCATGAGAGAAATCAAAATTTTTGTAAAAATATATCAGATCACCTATAGATTTTATTGTTTAAACAATTGAAATTTTGTCAGAAAAGTTTTGTTTCTAATCAAAAGTTGGAAATAATTTAACCTACCTATTTTATAATAAGTATTATATTACATTAGTGTAATGTTGTTTTTAAATTGCTCACACCCAACATATTCTTTATTATCTCAACTTCACATTAAAAATATTCATTGACAATAATAGCCCGCCCGGTTGCTATTGTCTAATATAAGTAGAAATTTCCGATTCCTAAGGTTATTAGATTAGTATTAAATTTTATAAATTACATTCGTCCTTCAGTAAAGTTGGATTGTGACAAGAAATAAGTTTCATCCTTCCCTACTGCATGATATTTTAACATTATCACATTTCTGTTAAACATAAACTTCTCTAGCCAAAGAATTATATATATTTTTCATTAGTTGTCTATTGGTATTACAATAAACAAGCATTATAAAATTTCAGGTACGGTCTGATTCATAGGTATTCAGTTACCAACTAAAGAAAGTGGTCTTCCTCTCAATCATGAACCATCTACATAATAGAAAGTATAACCAAACTACCATGAGCCCAGTCTCAACGAGATTATTTTCAGTCACTTACATAATGAACTCGAGCTAGCATTCAGCTAAGCCGAACAAGTTCTATAGGATGTATATATATAAGCACAAAATGAAAATCAGTAAAATCTATCACGCTCCTAATTTTCCTATTTAAGAAGAATGAAGTGTATTGTCAATTAATTACACATACAGAAAAACTCTCAGAGCTTAGTATCTGTGATTAGCATAGTTGTTTATTTAAAATAATAATAATGAAATAATGAAGATCTATTTCGCGTGGTACTTAAAAAACTAATAAGTAAATGAAAATAAATGAAATTTTTACAAAGATTGCCCACCTGGTGGCTCTGACCTTAATTTATTTTAGTAGTAGTAACAATCGTTTAGTATTAGTAGTAGTATAGGGGGATCAACACTACTATGTAATCGGACTATATAACCTACTATAAATTCTTCATCAGCTCGGTTCGCCTGAGGGTCATAGGCAAATAAGAATATATGTACATATACGTAGTTTAATTATTTTTAGTTAGCCAATATACACCTAAAAACAATGGGGAGAAAGCAAATCGAAGAGTCGTGCATAGACCCACAAAACACTTACACACAATGACAAGTGGGAGAGAGAAAGTGATAAGTTGTATTTATGTGCCTATTTCTCGTTTATTCACTTCTGGGTTACCATCGCAACTAGAATTTGTTTTTTCTTGTTTGGTACTTACCCTCTATCTCTTCCTTCAATGTGGATATGTATGTTTGTATAAGTGTAAAGAGAGCAAGACGGAGAGAATAGAAGTTGCTTCTCTCTCTCGCACACCCCCACAGCTTTTTTTGAGTGTCATTCAAACAGAAAGGGTCCTACTTTTAGTCAGAAGTGAGTAGTGCCTCATATATATATATATATATATATATATATATATATATACTCTTGGAAAACAGGCAGTTTGTGAAAACAACTTCCGTATTTCGTTGGTTTATCAAGAGGATGTCTAGTAATCACCAAAGACTACTTTTATACGTGAATTAATATTATTCAAGAAATGTTCATTTTATAGAAGTGAACTGAGAAGCTATAAGCTTAACTCATCGACTTCCAAACAGTTAAGATTTGGTTTTCAGCTACTGATTTGTTGATCTGAATCCTGTTTTACTTCTTTGGTTGGCGGAGGGGGAGTTAAAAATTGAGTTTATTATATACGACACAATGTTTCGAGTTAGGCTGTGTTTTCTTACTAAATTGTAGAGATCAATGGGAGAGACAACCAACTGATTACTAAGTGGTAACCAATGTTTTATTTGTCTAGCACTTAGTGATTATTGAGTCATTCATACTAGCGGTTACATTTTGACTGATAGAATGAGCCCAACATTTCTGGTTAGGTAAACGTGGGACTGATCAATACGAATATACCAATCTTACAGGAGGCCATTAGCGGCTTCAACAACTCAGAGGTAATTTCTCTAACTGCAGGTACTAGATGACATGGTTCTGAATCTCTCAGGAGACATCAACCTCTTCATAAACTGCAATAATGTTTTCCTGACAAATGCTAATTATAACGCAATCTAAATCCAGAGTTTTCTATTTAGTGTTCCCAACAACTTAATAAAGCCATCCATATCATTTCACATATTCACCATGAACTTATGACGAACTGAGACCTTGAGTTTTAACTTTCTTCAGCTCCTTATATAAACACTGATTTCTGAATATTTATACATCAGCTTTTGCGTATTATCAACTCCACACACCCAATATATAGTTATCTTCTAAAGTATACTAAAAAATACAAGGATATGAGTTGGTCCGATGAAAGACATCCTAGCGAATAAAGTGAATGGGCAGGTCACAGAAACTCTATAGAACTGTTTGCTGTTTATTCAAATGTGTTGTTTTCAGAAAATGCAAATAAAACAGAACTTTTGTTTTTGTTCTTCATTCCTTCCAATTGATCTAAGACTTCATGGCAGTGTTGTAAACTAATCACCCAACTTTATAATATACAAAATAGGCATCATTTAGGTAAATGCTGTGTATAGTTCTGTTTGAAAACACAGTTTACTATCATTTACACCTTGATCTTCCAATTACCTCATCAATATTGTATATTCAATTTCACTAGTTCTGTAAAACGTATGTTTCATCATAGTTTGGTCTATTATTTTATTACTCGAACGACTCTTTTTAAGTCATTAGCTTCATCTGTCTGAAAGTCTGGCAAAGAAATGTTCACTGTTTTTCACTGGTAGTGAAACATAATGACATATATTTGACTGTTCGTACTTTTCTATATTAAATAAATGGTTAAGTATTTTTACCACAGTTCATAACCAGGGAAGTGTGGGAAATAATTAATTAATTAAACAGCATCTGGGATTATATTAGTAGATGGATATTTATATTAGTACGATAGTCATTGACTTGAGTCAAACTAACATTTTTACAACTTTTATTGTAATATTCACAGCAAAATCTATCAACGTCTTACATATCTGCTGTCATGTTTTTTTCTAGTTCTCAGTGCTGATCGAATTCAATCGTTCTTGTTACATTATTGCTTCTAGTATAAGTGGCTCGAAATCGTCTTTTACGTCTTGATGTTAGGTGGTTAGGGTTAGCTAGCATCACAGGATGGAATTAGGTTTTATGATAGTTCCCATTTATTATTGGTTACCTAAAATATTGAGGGAATTGATTATCTAAACATACATGTGCTACACTATTACATAAAAATATTATTACAACTACAAACGTAACTCATGAATATACTTACCAGATAGTGTTATTTGTCACTGATGGTGAAGATCTAATGAACTTCAGAAAATGTGTTAAAAAATTTTAAAAAATGATTGTTTAAATGCATCGGATGAAATCAAATTACAAAAATTTATTTAGGGATAGGCATATAGTAACCCTGAATTGAGGTTTACCGTTCCTTTATTTTTAACCAGGTGTTCTTGGGAGTGTTGTCTTTGTCAGTGAGTTGGCATCATGGTTCTCGCTTGAATTCCATATTGTATTCCGTATATATTTAAAATGGCGACTAATGTTTTGAAAAAGTGAGAATAAATAACTTTCTCCATGACATGGAGCACAACTACTATAAATAAATAATCGAACATAGTTATGTAGCAAATAATGTAAATAGGAAAACTGTTCATTCTGTAATTGATCGTTGTTTGAAATCATAATATACCCTACTGACTTGAATCATGTTATGATATGATTGTTAAAATGTTGAAAATTGTCTCATACAGAGAAATTATAATAAGGGATATGATGGGGGCTTTAGTGTAATCTTCGTATCAGTTTACCTTTAAATGGAAAACATACAATTAATCTTGTTTAGTATGATGAATTTGAGATATTGACAATAGAATCTATTGAAGTGATGAATAAAATGACATTGTTATTAATGAATAATACACATTCTCTACATAAAACTATTTATTTCAATAATAATTGTCATAGAACGTGGATAACTACCTACATGAATCTTGACATACTCAGTACAATACCAAGATTATAATAACTTTTTTTAAAGAAGAGACAGTAATCAGTTGGATGATCGAAATGAATAATGAAAATTGATGTTATGCAACAGAACAGTATGTCATATGGTAATAGTAATTGTTTAAAGAATCTTTTTCAAAGTCTGTTTACAGTTGATCCTAATCCCTTTTTAAAAAAAATAGTATTAAAAGTGATTATGGGTCATGTTGGCTGGTGGACAGTAAACAGACATCATCAACGTCAGCATTATTATCATTAGTGTTATCATCATTTTATCTCGTATACAGACAATCGACCTTTGTTAGACCATTAGTATCACTCATTATTATCATCTGTTTATTGATTTTATTATATTGTATAATATTATCTTGATTGAATCATGGTAAAAATACATCTGTTCTTCATTTGATTTTTACTTTAACCCACATATCCCTCATGATCTCAATCTACGTTAGATATATTATTTAATGAATTTCAGATGATGTTCATTGAGAGGAGACTGAATATGAATAACCCAAAAGTCACTTCATTTAACTATATTTCACTATTTAACATAATACGTATGAATGAATAAGACAATATATTTGTACAAACTCGGATACTAAACTATATACAATTGCCAACATAAACCATCAGATGAGATACAGTTTCCCACATACGGCCAAGAATAAGATTGACTAATATACGGCAAATTTGTAATTGGTTGTCGTGGAGATTGCTGAGTATATATACAGTATAACAAATTGACCCGAGTTAGATAATCATTAAAGACCTAGAAGCACTAGACAGCTGTTTCATCACTATATGCGACTCCTTAAAAGTATCCACCCACTACCCTTAAATGGAATTAAGCCCAGAACCTTTTGCTTTCACTGCAAACTCTTAACACAGACTACTAAACCGGCACTCAATAGTCAATATTTTTAACTCATGTAAATTCCCAATAAATTGCCCATCTTCATTCATTGCTAATTGTTGGTAACTATCTTACACTCGAACTGGTTGAATTTCGCTGCTCATGCCTTCTGAACTTCATGTCCAAGAATAACCTCCTGAAGTAAGTCTGTAATGAGTCTTTGCAGTGAAACCCGAAAATCTCGGGCTCAATTCCCCTGAAGGGTCATGAACGAATATTACTGAGTAGTCCCACATTAAGATGAGACAATCATCGATTTTTTCATGATTTAAAGTGATTGTTTAACGCAGGTCAACCAGTGATAACTTTTAATTTTTCTTCAATGTTTTTGAGGAAAGTAACCTCATATGAAACACTGACCATCGTTGACTGAAAGGTAACAAGAATAAATAATATACTATTACAGGTAAGCTAAGTATAAAAGTTTCAGTTATTCTTGTATCTAGCTGTTTAAAAAATGATATGCAAAGTGTGGAGGATTGTTTCAAATGAAAGTCATTGAAAAATTCTTCAGAAGCCCGAAAAATACTGATAATAATTTGATTAGTCAAAGTTCTTTAAAAACTCACAACAGAATCCTAAGCAAATTAGAAAAAATATCTTAACACAACTTTAAGGAAAATGACCATTGAATATAACAGGTTGGTAAATGTGAAATATAATACTTCACCAAGAGTGATCACCAACCGCCTTCGGAATTTTTGTGAGGTAAATAGAAAAGGACAGAAAATTCTGGAAAAGAAGACATAGGCAACAATAGCGATAGGCTTTTAAAATCTTTGCATCTAGTCGAGGGATATCACAAGTTACGTTAGCGAACATTAACTAAATAAGTATGGCTCAAAATTACATTTGTCATTCCAAACTTCGCTAAGGAATTGCACTTATTATTCAATATACAACTACATCAATACCAGGTTTTCTGACAAATTATATGGTGACTTCACAACAGATATGTTTTCATATCATACTACATGCAGTAAATCGAGATGATCGTGACTTGTTACTCAGGATGAATAGTTCATTACAACAACCCTCGCGCTGACGGTATTATCAGCTTTTTTTGTTTGCAAAGGAAAACATCATAAAAATCTTTTACGAATCAATCTTCGAGAATATATATAAGTATCATTCTGATGAGTTGAAGGCTACAGTGTACTCGAAAATATATCTCGTAATCTTCGGAAAACGGCTTTTAGTACAATAACAGGTGATCTATGACGGTAATAATAAGTACACTAGATGAAATCGATCCTTGTTACATGCATACTTATTTTCAAGGTAAATAGCTCTTCAGACCGGTCTTAAATATGGTTGTACTAAATAACTGCCTGATTTTGTAAAGGTTCGTATATTTACCATTTTGATATTGTGAACTACGTTGAGCAGATTACAAGTTACATTAAAATGCAATCGCTGATGGTAAAATAAATCCAGGTCTTTTGTTTCATTCTATTTGAAACTCATCTTCAACATCCAATTGCATCCCAGTTCTGATGTTCACATCTGTATCCAAACGCAACCCACTCGTTTCAAAAGCCATTATATTATTCACTAACCTACTGAGTAGATCAGTGGACTATTACTTAACCAACATTTAATTAAAAACTGAAACCATGAAATAGTGTTAGAAACTCTTCTACATTCACTTATACTATGAAATAATAATTAGCAACGGTAAAAAGTAAATAATTATGATTACATTTTTTAAATCATATTGAATCTTTTAACTTGACATTTAAAAACCACTCAAGTCACTCATTCACATAATCAGCAATCAAAATTGATTGGAAATGAAAAACGACAAGGACATTACTTCATTGAATAACTTTGAAATGTACTATAAGAAGTTAGTAGTATAATATTGCAGTAAAGTTCATTATTAGTAATAACCTTAGAAAAGTGGTAATTTGATTCACTCTTTCTCTGTCACTCTTACGTATCTGCCGTCTGTTGTCTTCACATTCACATTCATAATATACACACACACTTTCAAATTTGTTTTCTTTTTAAATGAAATCTACTATTTCTTTTCATTTTAAAACTAATTAGTTTTTAATAGTTTTCACTTATAGAAAGTGTCTTGTTCTTCATATGGTTATGTTATCCATTAGTCAAACTAATAAGAGTAAATTTACATAATTGACCTTAGAAATGAAATTGTTATGTCAATGTAAGCAAACAAAGTCACAAAGTATGTAATATCGATTAAATATCAAAGGTGAACAATATTATTATTATTATTATTATTACATATTAGAATTATTTATCAGTATTACTAACCCTATTCAAGGTTGAGTTTGTAAATTATTCTTCAAGTGGAAAGATTTATTTTAATGTTTGAAGAAAAGATGCAAGTAGTAGGGTTTATATATGTAATGATTATGCAGCAAAATTAATGTAATTATTCAACGACATTTACCACTTCATATAAAATAATAATATAGTTTAAATGCATTTCCGTGACATCGGTATATTACATGTTATATCAGCATTGTTGCATGTAATATCACTTAGAATACTACTTATATTATCAGACAAAAATTAATCATGATAACAAATTTAATAGCTGTTAATGTACTTAATAGTTTAACTGATAGTAATAGGTCATAATAATAGTCATAATAACCTTGCTGTTATTAATATTAAGTAAATGGATTTACAATTAACAGTTACTTATTCATAAATTTCATTTAAAAAGTCTATATCAGCAGAAAATGGTAAATAAATGTTGATCGGTTAAGCATATTTAATCGAAAACATTTGAATACGGTACAAAATAAAGATAAAATCTCTTACCTCATTTGTAACCACATTGTTGTCTGACGAATGATATAAAATTTAGTCTGGACTTTCAAAAATTAGATAACAGAATTCAACCAACTAGTTTTGTTGTGATATGCTGAGTACTGGAAATCAATAGTTTAGTAACGAATTTTCAATTTTATTGAACGTTGAATGATGATGAAATAACAATTCACTTCATCTTTTCGATTAATGAATACGGTTATAATAAAATCGAGATAAGGAATTCGTATTTTCTGCTTAGTTATTTGAATATTAAAAAAGTACAACCACAACGAATGCATATTTATCTCAGATTCTTTGGCATGAGTGACTTATTTACTGATGGTAGAAATATGTTTAGCAATAAATATGCGAAACTGAAATGAAACTCCTGTTTTATGAGTATTTATTATAGGAATTAAGCTCAGCATCACGTTCCATCGTTAAGTATATTCTGTGCGTGAACTACCTTCATTTCTTCTAAGGACAAAGGTTATATATATATATATACCACTAAGGTAAGACTTCTTGAATTTCACGGAAATAAGTGGACAAATATAAAGGTGTTGATGGATCATTGTGCAGCTAACTAGCTATTTGAGTAACTCTTGTAATCAACCAAGAAAAATACCTAAAGGATTTAAGATTTATTCGGAACTGATTGGTACCAAACATACACACCTTAATATGAATCCTTCTAATCATAACAGCTTACTTAATAACATAACAGTTCCAAACCCACTCTAAGACATAACCGTTAACTCATACAAGGGTTGTTGGTGAGTAGTACTAATTTGTTTGAAGCTAAGACAAAATACTGTCTGTGATACTCTATATTTCTTAACTTAATGTCAATTTATGATTGAAACTCCATTGTAATTGTCCAAAACCGTCTTCATACAAAAATAAACAGTTAACTTCCGGAAAGTCGTCATTTAGTTAAGTGAAGCATAGAAATGAGTTCAAAAGAACATAGTAGTTTATCAAAAACTGAATAAAAATTTAAAAATTAATTTAAAACTAAAATTTTATTTAGAACTTATGATCGTATCATATTTGGAATGAGGTAAGTCGTTATAGATTACACTGAATTAGAGACACGTTAATCAAATGTATTAAACATGAATTGTCAAAGTTTAACTTTATGATGAAAATGTTAACCAAACCTACTTTAACAGTTGAATAATAATGAGAAGTAGTAGTAGGTTCAGTGATTTTCAAATAATGCCCAAATTAATCAAGTGATTTTATATTGGCTTACATAAACCAAAATGCATACAATATAGATATAAACAGATTATTTTACTATTGACTAAACATTAACTCTTGGAACTACCAATCATTTCAAGCCTAGTCATTATTTATTATGTATATTTTTATTATTTACTTAAGCATCAAGAGAGTAAATAGTTGCATAACACATTCTTTTCCATTTGTAATAAGTCACGTGCTTAAATAGAAATGTCAATAAACCTTCATATATGAATGAGTAGAACAAATAAATGCAAAGAGCAATACTATTCTTTACTAAGAAAAGTAGTTTCTTTTTTATTTGAATATTAACAATGATAATTAATAATATTTATTTCTAGTATACAGATTTCCTGATGGGATCGACGACATGTACTGATGAATAGCCTCATACTAAGGCAAAACAGCTGTCCAGTACTTCATGGTTTTCAGTGATACTCAACCTGTGACGAATATAAACAACTAAAATTAATAATTTAAGTTGTTAATAATATTTACTTTTGGTGTAAAGTAGTTTGTTAGAAGTTAATTTCGAAGAATTATGATATAAATAAATCGTATTACATTACAATGATCGACATATACATTGTATTCATTTAGTTGAAATTTTTACAAAGATTCAAATGTGAAGTAACGAAAACAGTTGTCAAAAAACTGTTTGATTGTCGAAGTTACCAGAATAAAGTAAACATAGTCTGTAATTGTTTCTCAGTATTACTATTGATGTAGAAAATGTGAATGTGGTAAAACTACACAGACGGTATTCTGATCATGAATGGATTGAAACTAGGAATGTAAGCCAACTCAACATCAATGTGATATTTCGTTTATCATAAATCCTTAAGATTGCAAGTACTATGCTTGGTAACTGACTAACAGTGAATTTTAAACTTTAAAATGAAATACCAACCATCTTTCACTTGAGTTCTTATAATTTTGTTGCAAGATGATTAAAGGTAGTTAATGGGAAACGTCATCTGATGTAGGTTGACTTAATAAAGCATACATGTATTGTTAATGGATTGGATTTAAAACCCGTATAATCTAATTTCACAATCTGACTAACCTGTAGTTATCACTATCGTGGTAGTACATTAAAATGAAACTGTAAGTGGAAATATATCATTAATGCTATTTAGCTAAAAATAACTTTTGTCAGTACCTAGATGTTGATTGATATCTTCTTACGAATGTCTACGTAATTTCCATTGGGCTAGGAGATGTCATTGTACTGTGAATCGTAAGATGAAGGTAAGTAAATTTGTCTAAAAACCATCCAGATTATGAATCACTCTCTAGATATACGTAACACATTAAGACGATACACTAGTCACCAATTATTGTCACTCATTCAAAACTAAATCAGTTGTGACTGAGGCTACCTATGAATTCATCATTTAGAGTACGATAAAATATTTTAGTAGATTTATTGTTAGACCCATAGGTGAACAACTTCCCATCAGCTAATAAAATGTAGATTTTATCTTAATATTTCTGGCATAAGTAAAAGTAGTTTGATATTATGAAATAGCATAACACTGGTAAATTGTTTAACTCATGCACTGTACTCGCTTTCATTACAGAAACATCATACCTCACCCATGTTTGGTTGACTATCTAGACTAAGGCCGTTTAATTCACATAATAACAAGTATTATTTACATGATTATAAGTAATATCAGTCTGCTATTGGCCTATATATATACATCGGTCTTACGAGAGGTTAGTCATAGCTCAAAAATCCAAGTGGTAGTACCATAGATGGCAAATCATTGTTGTGTTCATAATTCACAGACAGTACCAGTCCCCTAAAGAGTTTAGGCATACTTTGGTGATGAGTGACAATAAACATGAAACTTTGGTTTTGCGCTTCCTGGCGACTACCTCACAACACTTACCATTTATACAATCCACAGCTGATCAAATTAACCTATTTATATTTGCATATAATCTCCTTACTTATAATTACAATGAAAAGCTGTATATTCTTCCCAATGCTATGAGTGGTAAGATACGCTTAACATTGTCAGTATACATATTCTTTTGGTCTTCTGTATTTTCTTTTTTATTTTGATATTTCATACAGAAAAAAAAAAGAAGAATTCTTATATTTATTTAACAATAAAAATATCAATCCCTAAACAGCTAAATGAAACGGTATTTTCTATGTATATACTTGGCACGAGGTAAAGTTAACTCCCCTCCCCAATACACTGACTTGAACATCCTTTATCTCATTTTCTTAATAAATTAAGAAAGATAGCGATTAGAGATTAAAGTGATTTATAATATAAAACATAATATTAACCTTCGACACTGACAGGAAAAAAACATCAAATCTCACCTTCCATCTCCAACCACAAACTAACATTCTTTAAGGTTAACAATTGAATGGTTCTGATTAAGCTTATTATATGTACATATGTGTGTATGTTTTATAGTAGGGAGATGAGGATCTAGACAAATATTACATAACAAATTACAACTGATTTGTCACAGTCATAATACTCAACTTTCAGTTCAGTTCAAATATGATGTTAGGCATTTTGATACGGTGTTTTTAAAAAAATTGCTCATTTAACAGTGTAAGATTATAGAGTTGTATTAGCCTAAGGCGACATCTGTTAGTTATTTTTTCCTTGATTTTCTTTAAATTCCTGTAAAAGCTAAAATCTAATTTAAACGGTAATCTGTTAAGTAACAAAAGATTTCAAGCTTGTTTATGTATGGAATAAACACTGAATGATCATTTAGGTATAAGAACATTGCTTATTAATATTTAGAGTTATTATGTCCTAAGCCAAATAGTTATGTGTTAGGTGTAAAAAGTAACAAACATAAAGTAGTGTATGTAGCTTTCATGCATAATGGCAGATTCATCGGATTGGCCCACTTGTAAATTTCAGTTGACCGGTGCACTGCAAGAAATTAAAGTCAGTTTTACTCAGTGACACATTAGTCACCACTACTCTATTCCAATAATGGTTAGTCTCCTGCAGAACTGTGACAACATAGAGTTGACATGAAAATATGTGGTGATGAGTCACGTAGACTAGCGAATATAACTCAGCTTGCACAGACGAAATCCCCTTAGCAGTGATGTCCAGATCTATATATATATATATATATATATATATATATATATATATATATATATATATATATCATTGGTCACTGCTCAATAGTCAAACAATTTGAAAAAATCTCAGTCCCAGCGATTGAGCTTAACATCTAAGTGGTTCATTGGTAATATCTCATATTACGAAGCTGAGTGGTGTGTGTTCGGACACCGGTCCTCTCAAGATCGAAAGTCAAAAAGGGTTCCCTACCACCTAACGTTAAGTAGGGTTTATGCAGGATCAAGTCGCTAGTGGACTTGGTGGGATTTGATCAAGTGGATCCGATCACAATTAGGGACCAGAAACTATGTTATTAGTTCCTACTAATTGATTAAGTAGCTTGGCATATTTGTGATCAGTATGTTTACAGTATCAAAGAAAATTCATGATTTCTTCCAAAATGTTTCAGGTGTTCCCAGGTGTATAAATGAACTGAATAGGAAAATTAATCATACTCTTTCTTAGTTCAAGGCAAAAGACAATAAATTCTGACTAATACTTCTATCGACCAAACAAAGCAGCAAATAGTTTACTGTAACTTGTTGTTGCCACTTTAATTAACTTGTAAAGATGAGTGGTAGAACAGTCTAAATATTCAGCTGCTAATGAGATTCGAGCAGATTACTGACTTATCCACTACATTAGACCCCTTGTAGACCCGTGCTTAGGGACTGTTCACACTCTCATATGTCGTGGTTACCATTAATAAAACATTTCTGATTCATTTATTTGTTAAGGTGTAGCAATCTGTAATCTGATGAGTAGATAAATAAGCCAAAAGCAAATAATCCTGAAGAAATAATATTTGTCGTTTATCTTCATCATACATTGATCTCATTTGATTACCACTGAAAACTGCAAGGAGTCACTGGACGGCTTTTTCCTTCAAGTATTAAATTTCAACAATGCACACCGTCCACTCCAGCAGTAACCTTAATGTTTCACTGTGAACTCGTAATCATCAACCCCACTGGGTCGGCGTTCAGTGACAGAATTTCTAATTTAGTAAAATTGTGATACAGCGCGATGATCGTCCAATGGTACTAATTATAGCTATCACACTCCCTACAGGTCTGAACTCGACTAGTCATGACGAAACAGCTGTCCAATGTTTCTATATATTTAATGGTCCCCAACGGCGATCAAACTGTGATAAACACAACCAATAAATTACAAATCAGTCTCCATAAAATCACCTCAGCTTAACAGAATATGAAATTGATTTATTTTCACGCATTTCAAACATGCTGATTTCAGCTGAATAAACAATTAAAATCAAAAGTACATTTGCCTTATCATTTTATAATTAATTTTCAGAAATAGTTATTGAGCTATCTTACATGCCGCAGTACGGTGTGGTCTCCTCCAGTTATATGGTTGCATGATATTGAATAATCGTTTATATGGTATGATACATTCCATTACTATCCATAGGTAACAGATTAGCCAACAAAGTTACTACTCTCATACTATCATTCTTTATAGAGAAAAATCAGTAATAAGAATCGTTAGCTATTCACCCTTAGCAAAAAAATCACCATACTTTTGTTTTCATTGATTCCTATTGTAGTGTAATTTGCATCAGACTCTCAGTCCTGTAGGTTTATATTTTCAGGGTATGATATTCCTGAATCGTTTTGTCAAAGTGAGCTAAAACACGTTTGTGCCAGGCTCTAAGTTAATTAGGATTAATCGTCTGATTAAATCAATATTTTATCAATTCGCTTTTCAAATAGCAAGTGTAATACAAAAAATAGTAAGAAATATCACGAATCCCCAGGCCAGCAGATTATTCTGTAACAATAATAAGAACAGCGAAGAAATAAGTCATTAAAATGTCGAATAGTAAAATAAATCAAATTCTGCTTAAGTTTGTTATGAAGATAATGAATTTCGAATTGATCCAGATTAGATATAACTAGAACGTTAGAATATATTATGTAACCTCATACTCTCTGTCTGTAAGTTTTAGCAACAGAAAATTAAATTGCGTTAACCCTATCGAGATGTGCATATACAAGTAGAATCTGACTGATCGTAGTCCTGAACAGCAGCAATGTAAAATTACAAATATCGTAATAACTTATCAGATAACACGAGTCTCTGATTGAACACCGACAATCGGGTGCAGGTACACAGAGCCACCATCCAAATACATTAACATTTAAAAAGTATAACCAGAAAAATTCATACAAAACGACAAGTTACTTTCATGAAGCTTGAAATTTATGATTTCGTGAATTTAAGCTATCAGTCTTCTGTTCATTGCTGTCAACTTATAATAACATAAGATCACCGAATTCCGTACATCTTATTGGTTCATTTGTCATAAAACTTCTATGTCACATGTTTCATGTTTATTTCACTCTTCGACGAAGTTGTTCCAAGAATAAAGTTGTCCTCACTGGGTGGAATTATTTGTACAATCGTGAAAAACTAACAAGCGTTGGACAATCGTACCCTCATAGTTTATAACTCTTCTGAATCACTCACCTACCACTATGACTGTAAGATTGGTGAAATTATAGTGTCAGACAAACATTACAAGAGGCAATTCAATATAATGAGTTTACTGTTTGACCACTGAATATATCTTTGTTTGATTTATTCCAATGTTACAATTAACCTTTCATTCACCATTGTCAATTTAATGTTCCAAATATAAGCAAAAGCAAATCATTAAATTATGAAGAATGGAAATGATTATGCAAATTTTTCGTTGTTTGTGCTGAAAAACTGAAAACAAATATTGCAAAAATTAGTCATAATGTACAAAAGATGAATGATGATGATGATGACTGTTGCTTTAAATTGTGCATACATTGTCAATATTTTTGACCTGTAAAAATTGATTGATATAGTTGTTTCTTATTCCCATTGAAATAAACTACCATGTTAATGATCAATTAGTATGTCCTATACATTGAATACAATAGAAATTTATTTGAAGTGTTGATGATGTGATGATGAAGAACACTAATATATAAGGTCAAATAATCAATTTTCTAATTAATGTGTGTAAATACTAGCTGTTACTTAATTAACTATTCATTGTGCAATCATTATTAACGAGAATTAATGCATATAATGACCTTAATTAATTAAATTAACCTCTCAGTAATCACATATTCATAATCTTAATGACAAGATTATTGTATTTAAAAATGAACCAAATATTAAGAACAAAAAAATCATGTTAACAGTGTAAGGTATAGTGTCTACTTCAATTTGATTATAGGTGTTTAAAGGTAGTCAGTATGAATCTCTAGATTTAGATTATGTGCTAGTTGGCACTCATTAAGGGAACTGTTACTCTTTGTAAAATTCGAATCAGTATCGTTTAGTTTCATAGTCCTAGGAAAGCATCTATCTATGCACTCGTGATTCCAAGCTAAGACGAGACTTTCAATCATTAATCCTCAATAACTGATCAGCTTTAGCTAAGAAAACAAATTAATTCCACTTTGTGATAGTTTTCAATATGAACTGGTATTGGCTAGAGAACCGTCAATAACAACGGGGCAATGAACAATTGTTTCAACCTAGCTTAAGACTCCTTCTTAGTGATGGAGTTCAGTCATGTCAGGATGGATTGACTAAAACAATAAGTGTAGACTGTAGGATTTCGATTGGGATGCATGAATGCTAATGTTTAGTGATCCAAAGTTGTATCCCACGTAAAGTCCTTTAGTGTGCACTCTTGAAAAATCCCAAACAACTAAACTGTTGTCTTACGCTCCCTAATTCTCAGTGATTTATCAGCTAACATTATTTAATAACAAATACTATCACCGAAAACAGCCAAACTGCAAACAAATTGACTTTCCATCGATTGTAAGTGATCTTACAAATATGGAGGAAACCTTGATTATTGTGCTTTTTTAATCTCAGAATTTCGGTATAATACCCAGAAACGCTAGAAAGAACTAGCTGACAGTTTTACCACAAAGTCCAATCACTGTGAGTCATTTTTTCATGCAAATTCATTCGCCGTCCTTCTAGTATATCTTATTACATTTTCCAACAGCTAATGAGTACCAAGTTTTCTGACTGTATTTTACGAAATAGTGTTCACTACCCATATGTCATTTTATTTTAAAATTGATACCTTAGCCTATGAACTGCATCAATAAGTCACTGTAATCTCTTTCCGAAGTTGGATACAATTTGGATTCATTCAAAACATTTGAAAAATAGTCCATATTTTTTGTATAAAAATGTATTTAACACATCTTCAGTTTGACTGTCTGTATTCAACAATTTCCTTTATTGTTTTAATGATAAAAAGCTACAAAACCAGAAAGAGTTCAGGTGTACTCATTTTAAAGGAAATTACTGACATGAAAAAGTTAAAACTCCTCTACTTTTTTATACAACTGATTACATCATATTATGAAAACCTATTATTAACAGCTTAAAAATTGCGATCTTAGCAGGAGAAATTATATCATTAATTCAGCACAGATTTATTAGCTTAAGGCCATTCAACATTTTGACATGTTGTAATCTCTTTCTTTTTCACATTTAATTTATTTGACAAGGTATATGTACATTAGTTTAGCTTAGAAATGCATACATAATGATTGATTGTTATCATATATGAATGTTAAAATTCTGATGAACAACAGAATCCAACAGAATAATATTTAAAATAAATTTGTTCTGATAGATTTATTTTCTGTAAATGTTTGCCTTTGGCATTGAAAAATAAAAAGATAGGCTCTTACATAATATTGAATGCCACACACATTTACAAATGTATTCGAGTAACAAAACTAACATACTTTTTTTTAATTATATAAGATCATGACTAAAAATGAATTGAGAACGTGCGTCTAGTCGAATTCGGAACTCGATAGACAGATATGTATCCCATCTTAGTGTTGTTGTTCACCTTGAGACTTGAATCCGGTATCTATCACTCGAGACACCAACTCCTATTGATGTTTTCATATTGGCTGTAAAAATTACAGACCCAGAAAATTTCTACTCAAAGCCTGATGAATCTCATATAAGACAAAACCCATGTCATGAATTCCACTGATTGACATAATCCAGTTTTATTTAAAAACTTTTAACTTATGGTAATAGTGAGGTAGGTTGTTTAGGATTTCAGTAGGGACTGATCAAATAGTCCAGAAAACAAACAGATAGACTCAAACCCGAGCCTATGCATTAAGTAATACATTTCAAAATCAACAATGATACTTCGTCAATATTTACTTTTGATGACATTATTTTCTAACTTAGTTGATAAGTTAATACAAATTAATGTCACTGCTCAGTCGTGGGAACCAAACGAATTCTGTCGTTTCTGTAGCAATTTACTAACTAAGTTAAGAGCTTGAATGCTGCCTTACACTTTGACTGAAGTTAGGTGGATAAAGGCAATTAGCAAGGAGTCTTTATTACCTTTAATTGCGATGACAGGAGACGCATTCAAAACTAATCAATGAAGTCATTTCTTAAATTGTAAAATATTGAGTTTCAGAATACAAAAAAGATCAGTATAAAATTGACCAATACTGTATAATGGTATCAATTTTCAATATGCAATCATTTTCTCGTATAGAAGAATTAGTGAATTCTTATTAGTGCGTTGTACAGCCGAGGGGAGTTCTTATAAGTAAGTAATGTTAATCAGTGAATTGTTGAGAGAGAAGTATTGTGTAATTGTTTCATGTTAGACTGGGAGTAGGCAAAAGAGCTTTTCACGAATACTTACTCTAGAGATCCCAAGATCTACAGGTTTTTTTATACTATTCACACCTACAAACCACTGAGTATAATTTAATCTAACTACTAAGTGACGTCCTATTCTTTTATACATATTCTTAACCTATCATCGAAAATTCCGCTGCGAAATTAGTTTTTTGTATAAAGAGTGGTTTTCTTTTCTACTTAATACGCATACTTCTCATTCTTTAACTCCAAGAAATAAACTTCTCTGTTAAATGCTTCTTTCTTTCTAGAAATCATGCTGGTAGCTCTTTAGTCACTTACGTGATACAGTATATAGTAAAATAGTTTTCCACTGGTATACTAATATATATAAATAAATTCTTACTGAACATGAATATAAATGGAAACATTAGAAAACGGTGTTGCTTAAAGTTGACAAATTACAACCAAACGTATCTATGGATGTGTCAACGATATTAACACTAATTCTTTTTCGATTGTGGTGAGTTTTATTAAACTTCTGAGGTATTTTTTGATGCAGAAAACAAAACCTATTAAGCTCTTACACACTTTTGTAATTCTCAAAAGTATTTATTCTCATAATACGAATAATCCTCCGGTAAATTATTTTTTCAAACTAAATCAATGACTTTGCGCAGTAGTGGTACCGTAGCCAATGAGGTTTATCTGAGGCTCAGTTATCGCTAGTTGAAAACTACTCTAAATACCCAGCACCAATGGCGTGAAACATCGTTGTTGGATGCAATACATGTCATCACGGGTGAGCACTAGTTGTGAACTTTAGATTCTAATGAATTTTATTTGCTATTTGATTTTCAAAGATTCTCTAATATTAATCAGTGATGAAAATCAACTGCAAGTAATCCATTCGATAATTATAATTCAGTTCTGACTATTGATTTAGTCTGGAGTGAATGATCTGTAATTAGAGTGAATCTATACACTTCATTAAGGAAACGACTGTTCACTAATTAATGATACATCAATCTATTGAAGCCAACAATGCGAACCAGTGACTGAATATTAACACAATAATTATGAGAATCCTAAGGGTTGGATTTTATGTTTATTTTTTTAAACTATTACTAAAGCATCAGCGTCGTATAATATGTAAATTCACACTCAGAGCATTCGTAATTTCTTTAAACGATTTATTATGTGATCATCTAACTGGGAGCCAGTATACTTAAACACTGTGTACAGTGAGTTTGTAAAACACTTTTGGCGAAAAATTGAACGTAAAATATTTTATAAGTTCTAGTTAAATATGGTGGAAATGACAGTAAATTGATAGTTATTGGTTTTCGTATTGAAAGCAATCCATGACTTTGAATTAGCACGTCAACATTTTGATCATCATTTAACCTGCATAAGCCTGAGTAGTCGAATATTCACTAACTCTTATATTATTATAAGAATTTGTCATAAGTAGGTCCTATTTATATTTTATAGATGAAAACAATTCAGTTTATACAGAGTACTCACATTAAGCATTTGTTGTAACAATTTAAGTTGACACTCATTTTAGCAGTGCATACTTATAAACACAGTGACCCTAGGTGGTCAATATGATTATTTCATACATCAAAACGTGGTACATACTAAGTACGTCATCCTTCCCTGCTGTTCCAATAATTCAATACTTAGATATTCTTCTTGTCAATTTTATGCAAAACATATGGCATAATCTACTCACCTACACCTAAATATATGCCAGCTACATCAAAACAAGAACAATTAAATCACAATTATTCAATGCAAATATATTTCAGTGCTTAAACTAAACTCATATTCTTTTATACAATACGATAAACGAAGGGAAAAGATAATCTACATAATAATCGAAAAGAAATGTGCATAAAAATGTACAAGTGCTTGATATGGTGTATAGGGTAATATACGAAGAACAATCGAAGCCTTTAAAGATGAATATATGATATTCTGTTTTCAAATGCGAATATAAACTGTTATCTGTTACGTACATGAAAAGTATTATACCCAAATTTGGACAAGGTTTCCCAAATAGAGAATAGAGAGGAATATGCAACTATCTACTAACTGTTATACAATAATCTTGATAATACTGATAATATGTGTAATCTCTGTTATCTATTATAGAACACTGAATGAATCAGGAAAAAAGTCAATTAGTAGGAAGCAATAAAGAATAATCTATCTAATTCCATGTATAAATATGTAATGCATGATATACTTCGGTGTTTGCGAATTGAATAAATTAAAGTATCACAGAAACAGGAGAGATTCAAAACAGTAATTCACTTTGGGACGATATTGGTGTTAGTTGAATGACTAACGGTAAAATACACATCGAAATAGTTAAACAAAAAATGGATTATATCTTGTATAAACTCTGTTGTTTCCTTAATGAAACGAAAATTACAAAATGAAGAAACGAATTCAACGGAAATATTCTATGAATTTAAATGATAATAAATGTAAATCAGAGATATTCTATCTTGAGATGCTTTACAGATGATGCTTAGTTAATAATCAGCTATTAAAGAAGATGACCTTTTCAGTTGTTTCTGACGAAGGCGTGCTAATATTAGTGGTAGTATTATGATTACTGTTTTGCTTACAATTAATAATAATAGTTCGTTCACATTGCGTTGGCTTAATTTGTTTCTGTTGCTGCAATTCCTCCATTTCAGCAATGGATCCATACACCCAATCAATAAACTGACGACGGCAAGACTCAGACGGCATATTTAAATTGATTACAGGACCATTCGAATTGCACAATTGAACTCCATATCGATAATCTAATTTCATGAATGACAATAAAACATCAAGATTGATGAACATTTGATTAAATTGTGCTGAAATATGAATTCATACCACTTAGTATGTGTATCATAGAACATTTATCTAAATCAGTAATGCAATATGCCTGTTTAGAAAAATAACTGATAAACTGAAGCAACCTATGAAATATAATCGTAGAGTGGTGGATCATTGTCCAAGTCACAAAGATATAAGTTCAAACTTTGTATACTTCGGCTTAGACAGCCAACTTTGGACCGTTATCGAAGAGATCGAAAAAATATTCAGATAAACTACGAACTTCTGATTAAATGTCACTGAAACTAATTCACTTAGTGAGAACTTAATTGGGATCAGTTAACCTAAAATTCAAAATATCAGTTAAATACATTAGCTACACCTCACAACATGTATCTTTAGCGTAAGCCCACCACCTAAATACATTTTAGCGTCAATGGAAAAAATGCATGGGGTTCTCAGTTAATTTTCACATCATGACATTTCATGACTGATTATTATTTTCTCACCCCTCCCCCCCCACATAAATTGCTTTATATTTACAATTTCTACCCCACCTATCAATTTGTTGGGCAGCGTTTGTAGTATATTTGTTTTTCCCAACTGATTATATATCAAATAATATTATTGTAACAAACAATTTTTGAACAATTCTTTATAGGACCTTAGCAGGGAGTATTTTTACTTGGAGAAACATTGCTTGTGTTATTTCACATTTATATTTGCGTGCATAATCAGCAATTAGATTCATTTCAGTGGGAGTAGTACAGATTGTAACATAACGAGAATATGACAAAATGAAAACCATAATCGGGTGTACAGAAATAAATAGCAAGGTTAAACATGTATATACAAATGCCCATGTAATTTATCTTATCAGGTCTATTATAGGTGAACTTTTAGGGTGCTTTATTGAAAGATAATTATTTAAATCAAGAATCACTGTTGGCTCATAGCTATGACTGTCTAGTAAGGATTGTCATGGTTTTGAAGCACTTTAAACTCAATTACTTTAATGTCACCTAGATATTGAAATTGATTTGCATTAATTTATGTTTGACGTTAGAAACAAAATAATTATCCCCTAAAAGCACAAAACAATTAATTGCTTTTAGCAATTTCATAAAATGTTGGGCTTGCTAATGCAATCGTAAATAAGCATTACACGATTTAAGTAATGTTCGTCAAATGACCACATCCAACATTAATAAAAACGATTGTTTAGCATGTAGTAAGGTACACTTACAATTTGATTCGAAAACTAGCACTCGTAGATCAAAGAATGGATAAACACTTCGAACTTGATAAGTTGTATCCCCAGTAAATGGTTCCGTTGAGCAGAACACCTTTTGTGTTACGTCTTGAGTCAGATTGGTAAAACTATTGCTTATATCATCTCTGGATACTGAGTGCCTCGGTGTGTAATAACGACCACTACTTTGCTCTCCCAATGCTGCTGCGGCAGTGGAGTTAATGAGAGAACCTGACCTTAAACGCGTTGTACTCAATGATTTAACAACCAGTAGTATATCATTAAATACTAATAAGTATCGCCATCTGGAGTTGTTCCTCCCAGGTAGTCTTCGAGGAGCGATCTTTTCAATTTCTTGTGCCAGTACCCTACCGGTGAAGCGACGATGACGTTGAACAAAATTATCAGTTTTCAAAGGACCAACTAAAACTGTATCCAAAGCACGAAGGCTATTTGAAGGATCTGGCAATGTTTTGAACTCGGATGCAGCTATACGATCATAAATGCCTTCAAGTAAATCTGTAGGCACATCATGACCACAATCTATGCCACGATTATTAGTAATGAAGCCTTGTTTAGTCATTCGTTTCCCCATTTTTCCAACATTAGGATTGTGAAGATCAGTGTGTAGTAAAAGTACTGAATACGCCAAAACTTCTACTGTCTCAGAACTACGGAAAAATTTTCGAATACGATCTGGATTTTGATTTATGTAGACTTCATGAAATATTTGCATGAGATAAGCAATTTTTTGAGATTCTCCCTGAAAAAAAATAAAATTTTCCTATCAATATCAACAAAATATACAGAATAGTCAATATAATACCGTTAATATACTAAATAGTCCTTAGCTCGAAATCATTAAATAATTATTCCTCATTCAGTTACTTTTAAAGGAACTTACTGAAGGATGAAAATGACTGATCATTGAACGCAATGCAACATCGATTTCCATATTGTTCATATTGATCAACATTAGAAATTCCCTGTGAAAGTAAAAAAGTAATGAATATTATGAGAGTGAAATCTGAGCATAGAAATGTTGGAATGCTGCTTATCTAATGATTAAACTTAATCATAATAACAATTTTCTTTGTAAATATATAAACCTACTTCAAAACTTTGGTTGCCAGTGGATTATCTACCAGACCAAAGTATTCTCCAATGGCTTGACGATTCAGATTTGGCTCATGGAATAAAAATTGAGCAATTTTCAGAGGATCAGACATTAAAATGTTATTTCTGATAAGATACGTGACTCCTTCGACTGGGTTTCTGAAATTGATTTAGGAAGAAAAATGTTTTAATAAGAGTTCATATTCAAAGAGAATTAACTCGAATAAGTATGAGACAAATGTGCTTTTACGAACTATTCATATTTGTTGGTTTTAAATAAGGAAAGGAAAATATATCTCCATCCCAAAACTATATTTTCTGATCTAGTTACTACTACTGGTTAAAGATCTATGATCATGTCATAGTTTCCAAATACCACAAGAGAATCTTATTTGCAAGTTAGCTAGACCTATCGTCTACAGATACTTCTTTTAGCAACTTTATATCACTAAGCATTTATATTCATCGAAATTTTCTACCAAGTTACTCACCTATTAAATATAGTGCATCCTGCCAATAAGTTACGTTTATTATTCGCTCGCTTCATGGAATGACGCAATGTAGTTGTCCAATTTGCGGATGACGAAGATCCAATTAAATTTTTATTTTCTTTCCAATCATCATTTTGACTTTCCACATCAATACCTTGAAATGTTGTACTTAATTGTGATGAAAGCCCAGAATCATGATCACTAGACTTATTCAACTGTGATGGAATATTTGTCATTGATGACCGTGTGGCAAGTTTGGCATTCACAGACCCTGTTGTTCCAGGATCTAGAAATTCAGAAGGGATCGGTGGTCTTTGACGACGTTTCATAGTTGGAGTATAGAATGTATATAGAAGAGACTTGTTAGACCCATTACTCTTACTAACTGAATGACTCGTACTTGTAAAATCTGAAACAATTGAACTAATACTTGAATAAGTACTGTTGTTTCGATTTTGAGAACATGGACCGTCGATTCCAGTAGGTGGAATGATAAACCATGATTCATCCGTTTCACTCCCACCAAAGGTTTGCTTGGAAACAACCTCAATTACATCGAGTTTTTCAGACTCTACGTTTCTATTTTTCACGAAAATAATTCTTTCATTCTTTTCATTTATAGAATCATGATGTTTAGCGACACTTGCATGGTTTGTATCACTTGAGAGTAAATTCCTGGAGGAAAAAATTTCCTGAGGTTTTGATGATCTGAAATTGGGGAGGGCAGAATAAGCATAAATATTCTGCGAAAAACAAAAAATTATTGATCAACGAGAAAACCATAATATGAGGATTTTGTGTTAAGATATGAGCAATATTTAGATCACAGTGGATATTAGGAAATTTTTTTAACAAAGACTTCTTTTTTCAATATGGGTTTCATTCAGTTTATGGGAGAAATTTTTACACCAGCTGCTCAAATATTTGAGTGATCTGAGTCATTTTATTCAGGCTTTGTCCGTTAGATCCAGTTCATGTTTGTATGCGCACTTATGTGAGAATTATACACGTGGAAATTTCCTTCTACATATTGTCCCCATATAAAACACATGGTTCTTTCTGTCTACCTAGCGTCCCTATTTTTATCTAAGCCATCTGACCCTATGATCGGAAAACAGGGTGGTGGTGGTAGAGTGAATAATATAATCAACGTTGTAAAAATACTTAATCTTATACAGCACACCACCCTTCTCGAGAAGATCCTATATACACGTGCATCCAAAGAAAACATTTTTATATTATTTTCGTCCGCGAAATCCTCATCTAACTTGGGTAGTTAATTTCAGATCTGAGCTTTATAAGTGATACAATGAAGTCTGAACTCAGACACTATAAATGAGTCATGATCATGACCTTGAAGTTTTTGTACCGACAAAAACGAAGTAAACACCAAAAGTAAAACAACTGAAAAATACTTTTCACCCCAAAAATTATATATCAAAATTTTACAGCGTGACTGCATACTTATAGAATTGTGATTTTAAGGGAATCAAACAGTTTCTGTCATATATAAAACTGGTAAGAGATGAAATATATTGAGGAGCTGTTGTTCACTAGACCAATATCTTTAAAAGCCGATTAACAGACTATTATTAAGAAAATTACCTAATTATACATGAGTTACACAACAGAGTAAACCTAAATCAAGATGCATTCG
This sequence comes from Schistosoma japonicum, assembly GCA_025215515.1. Taxonomy (NCBI): domain Eukaryota; kingdom Metazoa; phylum Platyhelminthes; class Trematoda; order Strigeidida; family Schistosomatidae; genus Schistosoma; species Schistosoma japonicum. Next base: position 31,401,141 of record CM046061.1, read on the forward strand.
CATTGTATATAAAAACAAGCTAATAAATGAATGCAGAAATCATCAATATTTTGGTCATATTCATACGTAGTTTTTCCTACAGCTATAAAATCTACTACTGTTACACATTTTACACAGCTGTTTGCATTCAGAGAGTTAAAAACTTATTTTATTTCAAACAATCAAATCTAAAAACACTTTAAGATCCTATTATAACTAAACACACAGATCACTTATACCAAATAAACTAAATACTTCAACAATAATAAAATGTTGACTTACATAACAGGATTATTTGAAATGCATCTATGTCTCAATAAGCTACGACGAGACTTAAACACCTTAGCGTAAGGTGTAATTGTCTGATGTACAGTATTAGTTTCATCTTGATTACTTAAGGATTCTTGTTGTATTTGCTCAGGAATCTGTACTCTTTTAGGCATGTTAGTGAAATTTGGTGGAGTAGACGTAATTGTCGGTGATCTATGTGGTAATGATCTTCGTGGATGTTTAACATTTTTCTCAAACCATCTCGTTAAACTACTTTTACGCTTTGTACAATTGGTTTCATATGTTTTTTTATTTAAATTGATAGTGTGCGATACATCTGATAAAACTGTAGTAGTTACATCAGCTAATTGTTCATTATTTGTCTCAAGTAAGACATCAACTGATCGTTCATTTTCATCTGTGTGTAATGGAGATTTATCACGATCGTTTAATATAGATTTCCGTATTTTCCATTGATTAAAATCAAACTGGGAATTATTATTGTTCTTCTTCTCCGATTTATTCAAGCTATCAGATAGTGAGTGTTCTGTAGGGAGAAAATTCATACTAAATCTCTTTACAAATCGAGTTAACTTTGATGAATTAATATCAGACTTCATGTCTGTATGTGATTTTATTGGTTGATTTAAACTTGCATGATATATAACAGGATTTATATTCTGATTAACACCTACGTCAAGTTTAGCAGCTAAAATACGGTGTGGTGTTGGACGCATGGATGTTAACCTCATCCGTGTTCTTGGTCTATTTGTAGAGATCGGACGTAAAGCATTCAATAATACAGGTGGTGATGAATCCATTTATTTTTGAAAATGTATGTTTAGTTTGAAAATAGACTTGCTTTCAAAAGCATATACAAGTTACTCAGATACAGAACTTAATCACTGAAGAAGACCACCCTTTTATAATAAGTTTTTTTACCAAAATAAGCCAACCAATCAAATTTCTAGGGATCTTCGATGCAATTAACCAATCAAAATTCAGCAAAATGAAAACTTGTCCACGCGACATTTAAACTCGTGGTAATAAATGACAACAATTGGTTAAGTAAATTAAATATGCTTATCTAATTTACTTAACGTAAGATCTGAATTATCAGCTTTAGTTCATGAGCCGTTAAAATATGGTTCAACATTCTATACATATATCAACTATTTTTTTTCCCGATTGAGATATAGGGATATGTGCAAAGAAATATCTATCAATAAAAAACAGAAACATTTTGCTATAGAATGTGGATGGCAACTAAAAACATTATCAGGAAGTGTTTCTTTTTAAGAATCCTGTTTTCAAAACAATAAGTTTACTAGATTTTAGTTGTGTTTAGGAGCGCAAACGCATGCTTCGTCCTATTTGGGACTTATCACTGAATATGCTTACAGAATATACTTATACCAATATATGTATAAATGACATTTATATTTGCCATTAAGGTCTTCAAATGAAACTGTACTCTACAATCAATCAGTTATGGACTTTTGAAAATCAACTAACGAGAACCGGGTTAAAAAATGTACGTGCTTATGAGAAGTAACATAAATGCAGATAATAAGTTCGAAATATATTTGTCTTTTTTTAAGTAAAAGATGACTTAATAAATCAAAGGCACTGTATCAGAATAATAAACAGTGATGTGCAATTTCCAAGTAACTGCATTATAAAGTAATCCATCAGTGATATTCAAAGAAATGCTAAAATATATGATAGATAACTTAGGTTGTAAGGAAAGTTAAACTCTTACAGTATGTGATGGTTTTAACTTTATTATACTCAGTCGTCAGTCACGAATAAATAGTGGACTATGCCATAGTAGCAATCCTTAAACAGTTCACTGTAGGTGGATAACACGGGCGAATACTGAATCGTTAATGAGGGTATGTAATGTCGAATATATGCATGAAGATAAAGCTGGTAAGAATTTTGATAATATTTCATGCTGTTAAATTAACTTTTTCAGAATAACTTCGAGCAGATTTTCTTTGTATCGAGAATCGCTATTAAAACACCTGATATTTTGCAAATAACTGCATACAACTTTTTATTGACTTTTTGAGTTAGTGCAATATAGTATTTGTATTTTTTTTTTTCATTATTTTCTTACATTATACAAAATATGTTCTCGTTGACTGATCATTGACTAGTTACTTATGTAGTGTCTTATAGTCCATAGTGGGGACCTAGTACTATCAATCAAATTGAAATTTGTTGCAAAGTGACCTGATACAGCATGCTCTATGTTGGGTGGTTGGAACAAGTTTCAAGGCCGTGAAACCAGTTGATCTGAGTTTGAATCTTTCAAAGACCACAAGGTTTCTCAAGATTACAGGTAAACCTTGCTGACAGGTGTCAGCTGGAATGAACTATGAATCCAGAATTTCCTAAAGACTGCCCCGGGAAAACACATGAAACCATATAATGCCCTTCACAATCTACATGAATTGATAACTTATTCATTCTTAACACTAGAATCTTTTATTTCTATAAATTCCATCTTGTTTGACCATACCGAATAGGGTCTCTGACATTTAATACAGACTTTCAGTGTCACATCTTTCTGCAGCTTAGTATTGTAGTGGTTGGTTAGAGGCAATCGACAGTATACCATTTTTACAGTTTCCGAACAGGTTGATTTTTCAACAAAACATTGAAATAATCATTACAGGATTAAGACACATGCAGGATTCAGACCCACGTTACTACTCATCAAAACTGTATGGTGTAGTCATTGTACTATTTTTACTAGTCACCTGGATGTAATTTAGATTATCTACACCATTATCATAACAGTTATATTAGCAACAGACACTAAAATGAAGGGCTATTAATTACTTTTATGAATATCATAAAAAGCATTAATGGAACGAATCAAAATAAACACGTACACAAGATAGCAGAATAATAAATAATATTGTTTATGTAATCATTGCCAGACTTATTGGTAATGATGTGTAACTTGCAATAAAAATGTCCGATTTCTAGGTTTCTGACATGTTTATGGGCTTTGCTTTCATGAGGTCAATTAATAGATGTATATATATATATATATATATATATATATATATATATATATATATATGTCAAAAGAGAGATATGATAGGGAAGTTCGCATATATATTTAAGAGCATAAAATGTAGAAACGAGGTCAGTCAAGGATAATAATTTAATGTAGACAGAGATGAATGAGATACCTTTCAATGTGAACACCTTCCTCGCCAACTCTATTACTTTGATTAGCAACTCTATACATACTTCTAGTTTAATATAACATACACATGTGAAAATAAAGGATGGCGAACACAATGCTACATATCATTTTAATTACTAAATCGCTATTAGTTAAATCTGAAAAGACATTAACTACTTAAATTAAATTACTTGAAAAACTGAAGAGTGGAAAAATATGTTTTGCAGATTTGTACGTGATTAAGAGGTGAAAACAAGCAACATTCAAATGAATGCGAGAAGGGTAGAAGTTGCGAAGCATTAGAATGTTATAGTTTGTCTTCACAAGCTAATATTAACCAAATAACAATTTTTAGTCAGGAAAAATTGAGTAACCGTCTGTTAAATGTACGGAACTTCTCGACATTGTGCATTCATGACTCCACCGGTGATCAAAACCAAGACATTCACTTCTCAAAACGAAGGCTTAAGATTTAGACCACTTGGCTAGTACAAGATGGTATGCGTCTTTAAATTCATCCAATTTTCAATATTGCTTGATCATCTCCGATTGTTAATGGCAATATTTGTCTGACACCTGATATGATTTAAATCCGCTGGTCAGGGTTTCTAGATATAATTACAAGACTTTCCTTAATATCGTAAGCTAACTGAACTTAGTACTGTAAAACGTAGGGTGAAAATTTGTGTTAAAGGTTGAGTATACATAGTAGGACCTAAATGTCATGATTTAGATCATTGATGAAATCGTAGATATAAATTGATGTGGAGTCACACACTTAGGCGAAACAGTAGTTTGATTCTTCTTGGTCTTAAATGGCAGTCTATATTTTGTCACTCTGTGCTGTTATATTTCTAATTAGTATTACTACATGTAAATTATGATTCGGGTTCTTATTATTAATCCAAAACCATAGATTTTGGTTATGAAAAAATAGGAATGACGTGCTCCAAAACATAAAACCTCATTTTAGTGTTTTACCAACCATAAAGTCTTAGTATTTACCAAAATTAAGCATAATTTACATCATGAGAAATACGTGAAGGGATCTCGTCTAAAGTCAAGTCATTATGAAAAGCTTCTTGGCAGTCAGAGTAACTTTCAGTAATGGGACTCCAGGTACAAAATCCAGTCAGTCAGGTTAGTACTAATAACGATCATATGAAGACAATTACACAAATTATTGATTTCTATCAACGGATTGCAAACTTCCCACAGATGGTAATTACTTACTTGATTATATTACTTCTGAAAAACTGTTTAATTACTGAAAATGTTGTCAGATCGTTCCTGATATTTCCTAGCATTTTGAGTCAGATGGGGGGAGGTCATTCATTATAACATCTTTATTTTTAAATTTATTCTTTATGATCTAGAAATAAACGTCGAAAAATTGTTGTGAACTTTCCTTTTACAAAGATTCAATACAATTGGGTAACTATATAATTTTGAAATTACCTGTAACGTTTTCGTTGTTCATTCGGTGGTGACTAGTGTTGTATTCTCCTCGCTATGAGTGCTGATCGGATTCTATCTACAACTGCTGGCTCATCATTGCGAGCACTATTTCCATAAGTAAGACGGTTAGATTTGTTCTTTGTTGCAAGTAAACCTGCGTTACAACATCACCTTCTTCGATATTGCAAGCACGTCTCTCTAACGTGTACCAACTAGCTCAAAATGTAAGTCAGGGAGAGTTTTCTACAGACTACATATAACCACTATACGTATCTTTATAAAAAAAAATTAATGATACCTAGATATCTAGTTATCAGGAAGCTTGGTAACCAACCCAAAATTTCATTTTTTTTTCCATGAATATTTATTGCATCAACCTAAACTATTGTCAAGAGAACCACAATCAGAATTTGTGCATCAAAAATGTTATTATGCGTGAAACATGAACTAGGTTATCGTTACTTTTCCCAACTACGTACTTAGATTTAAAAACGAAATATGATATACTAGTATGTGATCATCAAAAAAATTAAGATGGGTGTTTTGTCCTATATCATACCCGTCAACTGAACATACCTACATCCTAGTATTGATGCTCACACTGAAACCCGAGTTCAGTACCTTTCACTTCAAACACCTTATCTACTAATCCATTGCATTCAGATAGCTATTAAATTATTAATAGAAATTGAGCCAATTATAGAGATTTACAGTATCTCATAGAACTCTACATGATGTTTTTTTTCGAACCATTAAACCTGGAAATTATTAACTACATCTTTGTGAATTAATAATCTACTTTAAACTAGAATGAGACAACAAACGATTTGGCAATAATTATCAGTAATCTTTTCATCATTAATGACAACGTCATTATATTTATATGAACTAACAGCAAAAAAAAGGGAATACATTAATGTCATTGAATTATAAAACATGTCAATACTTTTAATGAATTGCGTATTGATCTTGTCATCTTGTAAATACTGTTCATATATTGTCATAATAATAATAAAAAAGCATCAAATTATCTTCAAATCTAATTGATTAATGATCAAAGATACTATTATGTATTCAGTACATATTTGGGAACATATGACTATCAATATTATAATGGGTTCTTCTATTATATAATCACTTGTTCATAATGGCACGTATATATTCACATTCACATACATTCATTCATAAAACACTAAACATGTGATTGTATTTATTGAAGAATTGTTTACATTATTCTCATTACATAGTTCCGGTTAATTCATTCAATAAAATCAATCTAAATAAACAGAGATCAATATGCGGGTAAATGTTTCATATGAAAAATTAACACAAAGATTCAAAAATTATTCCGTATATGTTTGATTAGCATTGATTACATAATTGTTAAGTGGGATTCTTAATTGACATTTATTCAAATCATATCTTATACACTAAGAGAAAAAGAAATATACATAAGTGATTATTACTACTACTGATTAAACTTCACCGATTACAATATGAGTAGTTATCATGTTATGTTATGTGTAGTTGAGTAGGCTTTAAATCGTTATCAGAATTATGAAGTTCTTCTTAGGTTACAACTAAATTATGTGCATACGTTATTTAAATCGTTACTTCTATCCTGGATAAAATAAGTTCAAAAGTTTAAGTTTGAACTCCATTATAATCAATATTGAACATTTCTAACAATGTAAATAGTAGATAATTTATATGGAATAAATTTTGTTGTGCAAATTACTTGAATAGAAATGTATAAAATAAGTGTTCATTATGCAATTACACTATAGGGAAGGAGTCCTTACAGAATGAGCATTTTTACCGCCTCAAATGAAAATGAACTTATTACAGGATAGTTACATGGCAAACGTTGATTTTTTTCCCATGTGAAATCAATCTATAATGAAACCGTCATTCATCAATTAGTAAATATATATAAGCTCACTAATTAGATTACACTTTTACACCGACTGTTTATAGCATTTAATCATTATACATAACAAGAAACGGATACAAATTGATTTAATTAACAAAAATTACTGCATAATTGATTATGTTTTGTTATGTATGATGACAAAATAGAGTATCTAGCCGTAGGTGAATTATAAACAGCAACTTATAAATGAGTACCATAATGCTCGTTATTATGAGATAATGAAATTTTGTTTTGTAGCATATATATATATATATATATATATATATATATATATATATATACGCAAAGAATTCAAACTAACTCTCAATAATAAGATCTAAGCATTTCACAATCTACTAGAAAACGAAGGAACTAATATGGAGGACAACTGGAAAGAGATTAATGAAACAATAACTTCAACATGTTATGAGATTTCGCGTCACAAGTAACAACATCATAAAAAATTGGATTTATGTTGGCACTTTGGACAAGATCCAAGAAAGGAAAGGCAGAGAGATAGCGATTAATAAGAGTCGGACAAGAACAGAGAGAGCCGAAGCACTAGCCGAATACACAGAAATCAACATGCAGACGAAGAGGAGTATTAGGTCGGATAACAATGAGGACGTAACAATGACGGTTGAATAAAGCTGCAAGAAGAGGAAATATGAGGCACATATACGATACAACGAAGAAGTTAGCTGGGAAATTCAATAAGCCAAAACAGCCAATCAAGAACAAGTTTGGTAAACCATTCACTGAAGTGTATGAACAACAAAACAGGTGGGTAGAACACTTCGAAGAACTCTTAATAGACCAGCCCACTGAACCAATCAGTCATCGGAGCAGCAGCCACGGATCTCCTTCTCCCCCCGCCCATTAACACCGACACACAAACAGTCGAATAAATCAAAATGACCACCAGAGTGTCAAATCGAGATTGGTAAGTCAGCAAGGCCAGACAACATACCAGCTGAGCAATGCACTGAAGACAGATATAGAATCAACTGCAAAGATACTCCACATTCTCTTTAGAAAGATTCGGGAAAACGAACAAGTGCTAGAAGACTTGAAGTAAGGGTATCTCATCAAGATACCAACGAAAGGAGATCTTAGAAATTGCGGAAACTACAGTGGCATCACTGTTACGTCAGTACCAGAAAAAGTCATCAACAGAGTGTTATTGAACCGCTAATTCATTACTTAAAATAAAAAATTATAGATCTATGTCCAAGATTTCATACGGATTGACTTCAACCACTTAATATTACGTCCTTCTTTCACAGGAATATCAAATTTCATGTAAAACACTTATTAAATCTCTCTGATTGAAGCATCATTTGTATCTAGATATGTAAAAAGTCTGATTACATTTATCGATTGGACTATTAGATTTTTTTTCTATGCGAGCCTACGTATATATCCTAATCTAATTATGAATATTAATAAGATTTCAAAGTTGTTTAGTCTAATATACACTAACTAGTCAACTAATCAATACATGGCTGAGTATGTACGTGTATATACGTTAGCACTCTAGCACACAAATATGGATGAGATAACACAATCACATCGACTTTTAACGTGAGCTATTTTATTTATAATTATTTCTATTATTAATGCTTGCTTACTTGATTGTTTGTTTGTTGGCTTAGTGACAGCTCTTTCTATTCTATAGCATTCTACAATTAGGACATATGACACTATATCATTTTTACTAAGCATAATCTATGTATATGTATCACACCATTGTACGTAGATCAATGTAAAATAACGTATTCATGTACTGAGAAATATTGTTTGATTTTCTTCCGAAATAAGACATTTGAAGCATCAGTGAATTCAGAAAATTTTATTTTCATTAACTAGTGACTACTAATTTTTTCATTAAAAAAGCTTCTACTTAATATAAAGTATACGTGGTTTAGAGATATACGAAAAATGAATTCTTTCGAAAATGTGTAGAATGACTTCACTTATATATATAAATTGATATGAATTGGCTTTTAGCAAATAAGTATTAAGTTTAGTTTTCTGTATTCGTCACAAATCGATGTTGGTTGGATACCAATGGTGAAATCAAGAGTGTGTACTGCTGAAGAGCATTATACTGGGACGAAACAGCTATACATTACTCCGTATTTTTGAATGGTACCCAACCAGTATCTGTCTATAACAAATGAAAACAACTAAAACATACATATGATATACTTTTATCTGATTTGGCAGTTTTGATAAGATTGTGTGTAATAATATCATCTGTCATATGCATCTATCAATGTAAATAGCTTTAAAAAATTACAAGCACTTGTTGAATTTGTATGATTTCCGAGACATTATTTCACTCAGGTATGTTGAATTCAAATTTAGGTGAGGTGATGTATTGCGTAATAGTTTTCTCAAAATTCTGAGTTACTATTTTCCATAAGGTGCTTACATTTTCATGAAGTATAATATTTTAGATATGATTTCATTTACTAATTATCTCTGTCAACAAAATGTACTTAAGCGCTTTTATAAAGTGTTTACCGAATATCTAATTACTCAAAAATTCATGAATTACCACCATAATGGTTTGTACATATCCATCGTCCTCTGTTCTTTAGAGGATAGTAAGGCGATTAGAATAAAATAAATGCAACAAATATGTTAAGTGGTGGAAATTAATGTTATTTAAGAAAAGTCTTTCATAAGCATTTACAGCTGAATGTGAATGGGAACTATTTACCGTTTTAAAACTTTGTATATGTTTTATGCAATTATCAGATATCAGGAGAGACTATTGTCCCAACTTTGTAAATTTTACTTTGAGAAATCTTTATCGATATGATAGAATGAGGGGAGTAGTATGATCACTAAGCTGATGTACATGAAAAACCGAACTTTCTAGTTAATAAAACTCTTGCAAAACCATCAACTTTAATGGTGACAACAGCAAAAGATAGAACAACATAACCTCTTTACTGAAGATAATAAGATAAATCAACATACCTGATGTGCTTTACTTATGAAATTCAAATCAGTGTACTAAGCCTTGAGCTAAACTTTAGAAGTGAGGATTGTTGATGTTACCTGTTTTCCGAAACCTAAGTAAATGAAGTTAAACTAGAACAAGAGACCCCGTGATTAAAAGAAAAACGCCCTAACAAATAAGCCACCGCTTTATAAATTATGGTTGGTAACCGGTAATTTGTAACTTCAGAATCTGATTAAAAATACCTTCTATATGGATAAAGTTATAGGTTTTCAGTGTTGGGAAGCTTATATACAGGAATCAACGGCAATCCAGAATGTCATGATTTTTAATGCTACTTCAACTGGTATCACTTCACGATGAGTATCATCTTAGTAATAATTGTTTTAAGAAATACTGTATTATTTATTCTAAGTTTGCCTTTATTCAACAAAATGTCATTAAAATAAAACTTTTTGTTTTAATCGTGTTAGGATTTTACTGGTTATAGTGGTTATAAGACATTTCAGTAATTAGAATAAATAATACAAATAAGCTGGTAGTTACAAAATAAGCATTGGAAAATTGCTGAATCATGCGTATCTTTTGGCTTTACTAATTTCATGCTTGCTTATTAGTAACAAGTTAAAGCCTTATTTCTTTAGTTATCAGGAAATTATTTACTGAACTACTGAGTTCAAATACACTACCCCTACACATCAGTTTGTTTAGTGGACATGAATTCATTTGTTAAGGTGTACATTTGATGAGCCTCACATATCTCATATTCTTCTGTTAGCTAAGATTCAACTTTTCAATAAAACCTGTGATTAATTGGTAATCTAATGGTAATCTGCTTGGAACGTACATGATCGATTAGGTACTGTTTTCTGTCCATTGCATTAATAATGGGAATTAACGAATCCATTTAAATATATAAAATATTTACCACAAGGGATACAACTACATTCACATAAACAGTGAAAAACAACTGTATCTTATCAGTATATTAAACTTCAAGTTTTTTAACACTCTATACGTACGTAGAAAACGCTATAGGTTAATATTATTAAGGTTCACTTCTCTATTAAGCAGTTTCGCAATAAACACTCTTAACTTTCTCAGTAATTCACAGTGTTGAGTTTTAACTTGAAGACTAAATAATTAAAATGACTATAAAGATTACTAATTCATGAATTTTGTGTGAATGTGTACACAAGCCACAACACTGACGCAAAAATGTAAGGTAAGAATTAAGAAGTAACTCTAAATAAATTATTTCATTGTTACATTGTTATACTTGTTCATTATGTTTCAGGATCTAATTTGAACTCGTTACGAATTTTGTAATTTTGTACTCTATGAGTTAGGTGGCTTATTCGTACTCTTTCTTTGTCGTCAAGATCAATGACATTTATGTCCATAGTTTTTCCCATCAAATGATATCATATCACGTCTTTTCACTACTAATGTCCCTTCCCTTAAGCTTGCAAAGCAAGAAAAAAATCAGAATAATGAAATCTGTGAGGACAACAATCGAAAATCATCCAACTAAAAGGATATATCATTGATAAAATTATCGGCTTGAATTGTAAATTCCCTCCATAATAATATAAGTTTTATGTGTTTAAAACCATTAAACCAACCAACCAACCTATTTCATAGTTATTCATTAAATTGCACTTTAGTTATCTGATTGATATCTCATAGGGGATATTTTTAAATTATAGTTACCATAATAAACTCGAGTCATAAACGCAGCATCAATAGTTTGATGTGTTCTATTCAAAATATAAAAGATAAATATATTTACCAATAAATTCAGGCATTCTGTGCATTATTCAGTTTCATTAAGATCCATACACCTGCTCAACTGTTCCCATAGTTACATTTATCATCAATATGTACTTCACTCTTGTTACCCACATTTTTTATTGTCTGTATATGAATTTAGTTAGCTCTTTTATTTTCTCCCTCTCTTCAAAACAGTGCTGCTTATACTGTCAGCATACACTAAGACAATTTTGTACATGTGCAGAAAAATTACACATAATTCTGACAGATCATATTGAATCAACTAAAGTACGTAGATGCCAACTCTAATTTAAATAGTTAATAATAATGTACACATCATTAAATTTGCTAAAAAGAATCTGGTTTCATCCCAAGATATAAAAGTATATATAATTAATTTTATTGTATATTGAAATTTTCAAAGAAGGACAGGGGGAAGATAAGGAAGTATTGAGCTAAAAAATAAACGATGTCAGACAATGTACCCTACATACTACAGCAATATAACGAGAAATCATATATAGCCCATATGGGTCAGGAGGAAAATTGTTTCCATTCTTTTTGTCACATATATCCACCTATACATACAATTTTCTAAGAAACTACATTTATATACAAACATACCCGTTATCTTTATCCCTCTAGCATAATGTATAACCACATACTATTTAGATCCTTAGTCATAGATTTAACTTGTAGGTGAAAAATACGGGAACCACGTGTTCATATGTTTATGATAGTAAGCCAAAATAAATAAATAGAAAACAACATACAAATATGAAAAGAGAATTAATGCAACCTATTGATTATCAAAGCCTTATCTCACTTGTGTTGAAAAGTACAACCAGTATTCTATTTTATTTGTTTCTCACAGACATCCCATTTATTGTTTGATAAAAAGAAACAAGGAACTCTATGTACTATTTCACTGATACCACCCCCAAATACATTATAAGGGAGAATTGAAGTAATTGTCATCTGATGAGTACGATATATTAGAGATGTGATCATAATGGTAGATGATATCTGATAAATTGATTTATTTAATTAGTAGATATAACAACTAAAAAATCTATTTTTAGGAAATACGTCAACAACTATTCAATGAATATATCAATTTTGAGCTTTATTCATCTAATACATTTTGATTTCATGCGAATACTAAAAGTACTTGAAAAAAATACAACCGGTTATATGGCTATGCTTACGAGTGTGAAGTCATGCAAATGAATTTAGCTCGATTTACTTATCAGTAATATCTGTTGTAGTGATACAATGAGTACATGCCTATGAAATGATAAAGTTGTTTTAGTTTTGATTGTAAATTTTTCTTCTTCGTCCTGGACAATATCACTAGTGTTCAGTCTACTTTCTCATGATCTAGTTTCTGACCTTTTGTTTTTACGGATTTCGAAGTGGGTCCTAATGAAATTATGTTGAAGGATAATGAAATAGTCCCAATTTAATCATCCAGTTAGCAGCATCGCCAAAATACATGTTTATGAATTCTAAGTTAGGTAGTTAAGGGCAAATGAGATAATGTCCGATTTCATTCGCTATATCTAAACCACTCGATTTTGAGCAACACTAATCATATAAGAATATACAATATTACCAAGCTTCCTAAACCGTAGTATTCGAATCCATGATCCATTGCTTAATAGTAGAATACCTATTTCACGAATTCACGGGTTTCAGCATGGATTTCTTGTCAGATATAATTAATCAGCGAAGTATATCTGTTATCTCTTATAGAACCGATACTCCAGAAGGGTAAGATTGTACAATAATGTCGAGTCCAAACCTAGTAGCAATATGAGCTGAAAAAATAAAATTAGGTCAATACTAAATACTGTGCAAAGGCTTTATTGCTTAATACTTGGGTAAGAATTAGCATCCAGACAAAAACTTCCTGATTTCATATCAATCCTTCAATATTACAACAGTCCCATGTGATATACAGATGCACTATGGTTCTGTCATTATCGATAATAACACCTGACAGTCCTAGTAACATATAACATAACATTTACTATCACTAGTGAATTACTATTAACTAAATAAAGTTAATATATACTGTAACCTGATTCAATGTGGATAATTTCGTCAAAAACTAGGCATCATGTGTTTTTAATTTCAAGAGTAGTCAAAATTGGAATAACGTTCTCCTAAATAATTAGAAAATGTGATAAGATATCAATTTTGATATATCCGTCTTTCAATAATCATTGTACCAATAGGGAAGTCAGTTCATTATCAACAAAATCTTCACTTCCAATAATGATGTGTGCAAGGATTAGAATCTCCCCGCGATTGATATTATAAAACTAAATAAATGAGTTTCTATAAGCATAAATACATTTTAAGCAAATCGCGTTTATATTACTACTTGGTCAAATATTTTTAAAGTTAGATTTTGGCTAACAGTGAAATATGAGACTCGCATTTCGCTTGATTTAGGGCTCGTCAGATACAGACTCGTACATAAACACTGAACAAGTAAGTAGTTATCTGAAGTAAGTAGCGCTGGGTTCTAATCGCAGTATTTATATCAGAGTTTATAATAAGTACATCTAGTTGACAAGCTCGAAATTTCGATAATTGTCAGGTTTCACGTAATCCTTCACTCATTTAATATAGACGTGATAATAGCACCGAACGCAGTTCTGATTTTTTTTAAAAAGGAATAGGTTAATTACTGACTCATCTGTTTAAAATGTTAATATCTGTTGCGCAGCATTATGATTAGTTTAAAAGTAGTCAATTCACCTCCTAGTATTATATTTAGGCAGCTATCATTTAAACTTTATAAAAAGAGTACATATACTTTTTTGATGCATTGTTAAACAATTGATCTAATCACATCAATGGTTAATGTTCACCTAATGGTATTATTGAATGGGAGTTCTTGTTTAGTTGGTGATAATATCAACGGACAGAACCTACTTATATCCTTACAAAATCTCTACTTTTGTTGATTGATCTCTGAAGCGATGTCATGTTTACCTAATTCATAAGCACTGATCAAATTTCAACGAATAAACTACAAATTTTTCAGCTAGTTTAAACGATCAGTTATTGTAACAACCACATCTTGTACTCTGAAAATATGTGACGTAGGTTTGGAAGACAGTTCAGATAGTAACCAGCTTTGTAGTATATTATCAGCATTTTCGATTTCAGTCAAGTGGTCTGAAATAATTCCGGTCACCACGAGATCACATGGTACTAAGCATCATTCCATTTAGAAAGCGTAGGTATGAATAGTCAAAAACCAAAATAAAATGGGCTTATTCTTTCTTCTCTGAATACAATTTCAACATGCCTCATATTAGAGGACTCATATTCACAATTTAAGGTGTACACATTCAATATATTTGTATCGTCTAGTATATAGCTCTCAGCAACTATTTATATTAGATAATTTTGATTTTCTTATTATTTCCCTGCAGAAGCTCAGACCTGACCAACAGAATAATGTTGAAGTTTTGTCAAATTTTATTCACTGAACGTCTCAATGTCTTCCGCACACTCGGTGGTTAGTTGTTGTAAAGTGATTCATTCACATTTTTACGTAATTTTTAAGAAAATACAGAAGAGAGTAAATCTATTATATTTTACTAATTTTTTTGTTTCTACATTGTTCAAATAATTAAGATGATAAAGTTCTATGAAACCTTAGTTGGAACAAGAGGTTTGTGAAGGTTTTTTCGCTTTAAGAAGTGACATTACCTGAGGAACTACTGAAGACCTGGTAGGGCTAACTGGACGGTTGACCAGTCTTCTGTATGTGACTTTTCGGTAATGTGCACCTAAAACCCTTCACGACTTCACGGCGTCCACATTTAAGTCTCGTGACAAGCAAAACCTCAAATACGAATGTTATTTTTTGTTCAGCGTGTGATGAAAGCTAATCACTATAATACTGGGATCATAGCAAAGTCTAAGTTCTTACAATATTAATGTAGTAACCAATAAACTAGATATTTCAATATATATCGAAGGTATATGGCCTGCAGTAAAATCTATAATGTGTGATTCACTTAAGTGGTTGAGATAGCAATTAAATAGTTAAATAATTAAAGAATTATCTACAAAAGTTTGAATCTTCCTATTTCTGCTAAAAATAACCTGACTAATTGGCATATTGAAACAATCTACTCAGTATGCAACTAAAATCGATTAGTTGTAGCCTAAAACATCAACAACTGAAAATTATGAACCGCTACTATTATATTAATGAAATAATCTACATTCTAAATAGTGTATAATTCAACCATAGTAAGTGAAGGAAAGAAACAGATAACTTGAATGAGAACTTTCAAGAATAAAATTTTTAAAAAAAAAAGGCGGTCAACAATCGATATGATTCCAAATGCATAATTACCTTTTACTGCATGTACTTTTCCTCATTTCTTCAATAATTTAAAATTCGAATTAAGTGTATATACATTATTCCAATGGATTAATCTATGTGTACTGAATATTCTATGTGAGTAGACAAAGATGCATGCTTTCATGTATACATATATCTATGTAAATAATTTAATCATGACTCTGATCTATTTATGTAACTAACTATCATTGATACACATACATTTATATATAAATGATTCCATTCTACAAATATGTCATATGTAAATCAATAAAGCCTATTACTATTAATGAGTGACTACACATTGGTTGTGTGCAGCATTACTACTAATTACTATTATTATTAAATTTGGTTACAAATAAATTAATTAATTTGCCAACATAAAACTTAAATAATTTATTTTGTGAAAAAAATAAACAATACTGACTACTAACAAAAGTATTTATCAATCGATTTATATTAAGATTGTTGCATATGGAAAGATTATAATATATGACAATAATAGTTCTGTAAGTCAACGTGATGTTAGCCCTGTGGGTGTTGATAGTACTGACCCTAATCGATATTATTATTTTCATCTTACATGTTATAATTACAACAAGTTGCGTTGTTCAACGTCATGATTAGATCTGATCTATTGAGAATATACTACATTATGAGTTGATGTCTCTATATTTTAACTCTAATACTAGAATTCAAGACTCGGCTACTTTATGAATCCCACTTAATTATGCAATTTAGACAAATCCGTAAGGTATAGATAGATTGGAACAAGCCCAATCTGTCAACGTCTATAAAAGAAGGTAGTCAACTATATAGAGATCAACCAAAAAAGCTAAATAACATAAAAGGTAAGAAGTGATGATTAGAACGAACTGATTTAACACTCGTAAAATGACACTTGTAGAATGTGGACAGTGAAATCTCTACAATTAAACCGTTCTCAATGAATACAAGAGTAATATATCAGCCGTATTATAATTATTCATCATTATTTTGGAAATCAACATGTTTTACAAATATCTAATAGAATGCTGAAGAAATAGCTCTAAATGAGTCAATATCTGAAAATTCTACCTGTTTCATCACGGTCCGTAAGAATTCAGTTGGTACACAAATAAGTTGTGTTAACGATCTGACATTAAGCTGTAACGGAAATGTTTAGAAGTAGATTGTCAACTTTCCCGATAAACTAACACAGCTAATCCCATAGTATGCATACAAATTCATACCTCTGTACACTTTATATGTGAAGTAAATGTTCCACTGTCAAAAGTATTTTTCAATGGAAACGTCAGGTGACTGTTTACAATAGATCAGCATATACATTTCAGCATTCTGATTTCTTTACTGAATTCGAAGAAAATTTATTGCCACTTTAGAAGTGCACAGTAAGCTGAATATTGCAGTATTTATATTAATCAACATTTTATTACTTAAAACAATGATTCTCAACTACTTATCATCAAGGGTAAAAGTTCCAACTAGCTCTGTTTATAGAAAATTCATCGTATCTTTGAGCATATACGCATATAAGTACATTGCTTTAAATGTACGATTCCGCTTAAACTTTATTGTACTAAAGAATAGACAAGAAAACAAGAGATATCTTATCTATTGATGGGCCTTTACTTGAACTCCTCATTAATCAATATAGAAATAGGCTACGAGCTTCCATAACGAAAAGTGAGTACATAATGAGTTTATGAGAAGAATGTTAGTGAAATATTTGCATACTTGGAGACTTAAGAGGGCTTCTATATTTAGTGAAGAAACGTTAACCACATCGTCTTCAATATTCACTGAGCTGTACTAAGTAATTGTAAACATTTTCCTGATCATTTATTGACTGAAATGTATGCGATTCACATTGCTGAATTCATTTAAATAGAAGACAATGTAGTAAACCCTGGGGACCGGATGAAAGACACAAATATATAGTAGAAATTAAGGCTTCAACTGGGAGCTGAAATAAAATTCACCTAACGATATACAACACTCTTAACTGTAGGAAGAAGAGAGAAAATACTGGATAAAATACACTAAATGAATGATGAAAATGTTGCTAATGACTTATCTGTTGATTGTATTGTAGCCTTTAGAGAATATCATATTAGTTAACAATTAATGTTTATCTTTGTGGCCAACTGTACGGCTGAGATATTATGATTATTGTCATTAATTAGTAAAGATAGTTTTTATTTTCGACAATTTGTTCAATCGAATCTTCCTATTCAAATAGATTTTATCATTTATTAAAGTATGAAGTGCTATTCCTATTATCACAATAATATAAACAGAGAATAAGTAACAATAATTTTAACAATATTACATAACCAATATTTCTAGAGTTTATTTCGCATGTACAAAATGATTAATTTGTTCTAAATTATACAGTAAACATATCTGTCTTTTCTTTGATCACAATGTACATAAACATTCTTCTACTGCTTTTAATTGTTACTTCTTGGCGAAGTATTTAGTACATGCTAATCATAATTATCTAATTCAATAGTGTTAATGTAATCATATAAGTAAAGATGTATCGTTTAACTGAATATTCTAATTTTCATCAGCATCCACATAATGACATGATGGGTTGAGTGACAATGATAACGATGATAAATCATTATAACAAAAGTTATTGTTTATTTAATTGTTTATCTATTTGTTTATTTATCTTCCTAATTGTAGGTTACGATTTCTCTTAAAAGAAGAGGCGGTAGCTATAAAACTAGTTTTTTATTAGTGCATATGATTCACTGATTAATATCAGTGTATATTTAGAAGGAAACAAAAAGATAAGAATGAATTCTTTTTAGAAGGTGAATAAAATACTTATAAGTAGTAATTATAATCTACTATCTACTGTGTGTATATATATTGGTGATAGGTTTATCCTACATTTTATTAAAAATGAATATGATGTATATGCTTTTTTTTGATCCATTAATGAGTACCCTACATCTGGCAAAATTAGCGTCATCACTAATGAAATTAAAAGTAAAGTAAGTTATAACAATTCTTCTTTATTGTACCTCTTTTCCAAATAAACTGAATGTTTAATTCCAAGGATGTTTAGTAACACTGAATACGATGTGTTTTGTTGAAGCCTAGAAGAAACAAAGAATTGTGTTACCTATGTGTGGTGAGTGTAGGAGTCACTGTATGTTAAATCATTTTTAAGGCAAGGGTTATCGACAAAGTTTTCAATATTGAACGTTGTATCTAATGTTTCTGGTCATTTTTACACCCACGTAATAAGATACTATCGCGTAGTAAAGTGTGATTTTCTTTAAATATTTCTCTTCGATAGTCATTAATCATCCTTAAGGCAACCAGATGCGCAGGATAGAAACTAGATGGGGCATAAAGTAAAAAATAACTTCACCTGGAACTACACTAGGGTTGCTGCCGGTCCCAAGTCCCGATAAATGAGGAGTATTAGGTATGGGGTTACCAACACCATTCCGTAAAACAACAACCTTTCTAAAAAAGCACTAACCGGTAAAAACACTTATAATCACTTTAACTCTGCCCTGGGAGTTGAAGGGTCTTCATTTCGAAGAGTTATGACGCCTCATAGTAAAAGCTTAATTTCTTCGGAAGCCACGAGGCCAGTACCCCGCTAGCAAAATTTAATATAGTTACATGGAATGTCCGCATGATGTAGGAGACAGAGAGGAGCATGCAAACAGCTGAACGAATGAAAAGATACAACCTGAAGATACTTGACATTATTGAAACCCATTGGCTACAAGCTGAATAGCAAAGATTATCCTCAGGAGAAGTACTACTATACTCCGGTCACGAAGAAGAAAACCCCTCACACTACACAAGGAGTGGTACTAATGTTGTCCCAAGTAGCATGGAAGAACCTTATAGGATAGGGACCTCATGGACATAAGACCATCAAAGCATCATTCAAGACGAAGAAGGAGGGGATTACAATGAATGTCATCAAGTGCTATGCACTCACCAACGGCAGTCACGAGGACGACAAAGATCAGTTCTACGCAAGGCTGCAGTCAATCATCGATAAGTGCTCAGCAAACGACCTGACCATTCTGGTGGAAGACTTCAACAACAAAGTTTAAACGGACACATCGCATATGAAGACATTATGGGACGACATGGATTGGAAGAAAGAAATGAGAACGGTGAGAGGTTTGCTAACCTATGTGACTTCAAAAAATTGATTGTAGAAGGCACCGTATTCTCCCACAAACGTTTACACAAAACTACATGGGTTTCACTGGACCACATTACGGAGAACCGAAATTGACCACATCTGCATCAATAAGAAGTTTAGAAGGACCATGGAAGACTTCAGAGCAAAGAGTGGGTCTGACATAGCTTCAGATCACCATCTGGTGGTGGCTAAAATGAAAGTGAAGCTGAAGGAGCCCTGGACAACTAGAGCAGCATTATTACAAACGTTTAACACATGTACTTCTCCAGCTTACTAACAAACCCAACGAATTTAAAGTAACTCTCAATAATAAGATCTAAGCATTTCACGATCTACTAGAAAACGAAGGAACTAATATGGAGGACAACTAGAAAGAGATTAATGAAACAATAACTTCAACATGTTATGAGATTTCGCGTCACAAGTAACAACATCATAAAAAATGGATTTCTGTTGGCACCTTGGACAAGATCCAAGAAAGGAAAGGCAGAGAGATAGCGATTAATAAGAGTCGGACAAGAACAGAGAGAGCCGAAGCACTAGCCGAATACACAGAAGTCAACAAGCAGGTGAAGAGGAGTATTAGGTCCGATAAACAAAAATATATTGACGACCTAACTATGACGGCTGAATAAAGCTGCAAGAAGAGGAAATATGAGGCACATATACGACACAACAAAGGAGCTAGCTGGGAAATTCAGTAAGCTAAAATAGCCAATCAAGAACAAGTTTGGTAAACCATTCACTGAAGTGTTTGAACAACGAAACTAGGTGGGTAGAACACTTCGAAAAACTCTTAAGTAGACCAGCCCCACTCAACCCATCAGTCATCGTAGCAGCAGCCACAGATCTTCCTCCCCCCATTAACACCGACACACAAACAGTCGAATAAATCAAAATGACCACCAGAGTGTCAAATCGAGATTGGTAAGTCAGCAAGGCCAGACAACATACCAGCTGAGCGATGCACTGAAGACAGATATAGAATCAACTGCAAAGATACTCCACATTCTCTTTAGAAAGATTCGGGAAAACGAACAAGTGCTAGAAGACTGGAAGTAAGGGTATCTCATCAAGATACCTAACGAAAGGAGATCTTAGAAATTGCAAAAACTACAGTAAAAATCACTCTTGTTTCGATACCAGGAAAATTCATTAACAGAGTGTTATTGAACCGAATGAAAGATCCGGTCGACACCCAACTCCGATATCGACTGGCCGGATTCTGTTAAGACCGGTCGTGTATCGACCGAATCGCTACTCTATGGTTCATTTCTGGACAATCGATTCAGTGGAATTCACCACTTCACATCAACTTCCTCGACTACGAGAAGCCTTCAACAGTGTGGTTAGAAGAATATTATGGAGCCTTCTACGTTATTATGGCGTACTTGAAAAAAAAGTCAACATCATACGGAAATCTTACGACAGACTACATTGTAAAATCGTGCATGGTGGTCAGCTAATAGATTTATTCGAAGTGAATAGCGGTGTCAGACAAGGTAGCTTATTGTCACCCTTCCATCTCTCTTTCCGCTGGTAGTTAACTGGATCATGAAGACTGCAACATCTCAAGACAATCCTGGAATACAATGGACAACATTGATGCAACTAGATAACATGGACTTTGCAGATGATCTAGCTGATTCTGCTATCCCGCGTACAACATCAAATGCAGAGGAAGTCGGAGAGCGTAGCAGCAGTCTCAGCAGCTAGCAATAGGCCTCAACAAACACAAAGGGGAAAGCAAGATCCTTCGAAACAAAACAAGAAACACTAACCGAATCACACTTCACGGAGGAAGATGTAGAAACCATTACATACTTGAGCAGCATCATCGATAAACAAGGAGGGTCTAATGCAGATGTGAAGGCGCGTATTGGGAAGACAAGGGCAGTATTTCTACAACTGGTAGACATCTGGCACTCAAACCGACTGTCAGTCAACATTAACATCATTTTCACTACAAATGTGATGGCAATTTTGTTGTATGGAGTTGAAACTTGCATGAAGAACTACGGAAAGCATTATTCGGAAGATACGAGTATTCATAAACAACTGTCTGCGTAGGATACTTCGGATCCGTTGGTCAGATACCATCAACAACAAAACCTTCTATGGCAGAGAACAAATCAATCGAAATCCAGCCGAAGAAGAAATTAGGAAAAGATACTGGACTTAGACAAGACACACATTGAGTAAATCATCCAACTGTACCACAAGACATGCACTAACTTAGAATCCTGAAAGCCAAAGGAAACGAGGAAGACCGAGGAAAACAACGTGTCGGGAATAGGAGACAGATATGACGAGGACGAAGAGCACTTGGGAAGAGCTGGAAGGGAAAGATGAGGACAGAGTTGGTTGGAGAATGCTGGTCGGCGGCCTTGGCTCCACATGGGGTAACAGATATTGATTGATTGATGGATCGATAAAAATAAATCTCTAACGTAAATTTCAGTCTAATAAGCAAAATCACTAAAAGTACCAAATGCAGCATACTTAGTGTCAAAACCTTCCGGTAATATATAAACTGAACATTTTTTTCTTTTCATTTTGATTAACGCTACTTAGAATACGATTGAAAGCCACAAAGCTCTGATCATTAACTTCGTCAAGGTGTGGAACTTTGAAGCAATTAGCACACACGATTAGGTCTGTCAGGTCTTACACCGTGAACTTGACTTTTAGAATCACTGGCTTTGTATCAAGTCGTACATATTTTCAGTTTAAATTGATTCGTGAAGTAGTGTGACTATCATCCAGCACTACTGATGACAATCATAACATGCCTAATCTTTATTGATTACAAATTTCCACTTCAGCAGCTCATGTTAAAATAAATATTCTTCTAGACAACAGTCCAGTGATTTTAATGCCTATATGTTCACCGTGAAACCTGAAAGTCCTGGGTTCCTTTCGTGGTTGAGTCATGAATCCACACCATTACAATCTCATATTAGGAAGAGAATTCAATCCGTGCAGAACATTGCCTACAACTTAAAATAACGTTCACAGAACTGTTTCATGAGTAACAATGTTAGTTCGTAAAAAAATGTAAAAAGATATACCTCACTCATAACAAGCAGATAAAAGACTGAACGACTGGAACATGATAACAATTTATTGAAATCTGAGTTAAATCTCTTATACGGCAAAATATTAAATGTTGGAATGTTTCAATACTATGTATTAAAACAGGGTTTTCCCAAAGTTTACTGATCAGGTTTTTTATCATCCTCACTAATGAATTCAAACATTTTATTTCTCTCAGTCAAAACTGATGTTCAGATTTTTTTCTGGTAAGTAATTTCCAATTTTTTGACTTTTAAATATGTATAGCTTGATTAAAGTTGAAATGTGACTTGCAAGTGGTGCTTAGGAAGTGTAATTCATCTCGTACGTGACATACCAGCTGTATATAATAGCATCCCAGTGCCGATGTTAACACATTGAACTTGGCAGCTTAGTGGATGATGTAAATGGACTGAGTTCGGGTTTCAGTGCACAAATCCAGAAAAATATGAGACCTGAGTCTTGGATTTTACTTGCTAGCCATTGTCCAGTAATCATCGAACTTTGATTAACTGATATATTGAAGTAATCCACTAAGGATACACATATGACAACTGACTGATCGATTACATTCCTGAATATTAAAAACATGAATATGTATATATATATATATATATATATATATATATATATATATATCAAGAACTAAATGTTGATCTGAAGGAGTCTCTCTGCAACTAATAATTCATCCATTCTAAATCGATCGGAGAATAATTCAATTAGTTGTCCGAAAGTCGATGATGTTGAAATTTCAAGCAGTCAAAACAGGAGTCATCTGAATAAATAATATTAATAATATTTAATTCTGGTATACACACAATCAAAAGCTTCCAAAGTATTTAAAACTGTTTGTTATCAGATAATCTCCATTCAGATGGTACTGAAAATGATATCAGCCAAGCCCATCACTGCTATGTGAGAAGCACTGACACCTTTTCATAAAAATAAAAATGACTGGTTGTAAAATGTTCTTTACTAGGTTATATTTCACTCATGTTACCTTAATCGGGATTTCTTACTAACCGAATTGTAGCATATCAAAGTGTGAAGCTGGGTGACAGTGGTTCGAATCTCACACGGAGAATTATTTCTCTCAAGACCCTAAGTAATCCTTACTGAAGAGTCCCAACTAGGGATAAATCTGGAATAGAGGTTTTCTGTCGACTACTTTCACCTATACAATCCCAGTCAACTCATTTATTGATTCATAAATTCTTTCCACTCATGCACCCTAATAGAATTTTCGGGTTATTCCACCTTAGATTTTATACGATTATTGGAGCTCTAACATTGTTACCCGATTCAAAATAAAATCTGTAAATTTAATTAACAAAAGGCCCTAATATAATTAAACAAAACTATTTGTCAGAGTGGTCATTTACTTATAGAATAAACCATCACCAGTCTCTCCAAAATCTCTATTTTTGGTACTTTTAGTCAGCTGAAGATTATTAGGTAAGAATAAAATGATTTCACTTTCTTCATATTTTTCCTTACATGAGATAATCTACTATTTTTTGTTAGGTTATTCTAATATTTTTATCATTGTTCCCAAGCAAATCATAGATATAACTTGAGTACTATAATTGTCGTGCCTTCTTTCATAGTAAATAAAACAGGTATACTTATTTCTCATTACACAAATGTCAGTTATCTCTTCATATATTTCAACTAAATACTAGAATATTTAGAAAATTAGATTGACTTCTCCTAATTTAATTACCCTCATAATTTATTCATTGTATGATATACCTCAGTCATGAATATATTTACTTCCCCTCTGTTTTTACTAATCATTTAGGAATATATAAAGTGACAGAGACGTTCATACTAATAGTAAAGAGAGTATGTAAATTTTATTTACTTGGTATAATAATTTTGAAAAATCCAACTCATTATCTCTTGTTTTGTCTAATGAAGCTTAACAACTAAACGTCGGTAAGGTAGTAGAAATGAGTAAACTGTAATTTTCAGGTACATGAAGTTTGTTCAGTGTTCTTATACTTTAGATATTTTTTTAACACAATTTAGTGAGATACACTACAAGAAATCTGTTAAATTATTATGCTCTATGATAAAAAGTGATTTTATTTCTGTCATGTGGTGTTAAATCAAATGTAGACGATAATTGACTGTAAACTACACAGATATCTACTTTTGTCAAAGTGAAGCATCCATTTGAAATGAAGAACATCTAAGAAGAAATTATACTATCTGTTCAAGTAAACTGGTGTAAATTAGCTATTCAAATTTACTCCAATTTATGCTAAAATATTTATTCATTGACATCTACTATAGATTATTTAGAATATTATTGCAATTTGTCTAATACTATTAATATGCCTACTATCAGTATTATCTGCTTTCATTATATACATTCTTTAAAACTAGATTTATAGGGATTATCTGTTTGCATTTTTCATAATCAATAAGTAGACTTATTGCATATGAGTAGTGAATAACATTTCAGCTTGAAAAGTTATGGACATTATTGACAATTATTAAACCAGAGATCATTGTACCTTATTGTCAGTTGGTAAGTTCTTAACCTTTGACTTGCTGAATATAGTAGGTGTACATTACTGCAGATTTTAAATTTAAAATAGAAAGTCAATATCACTACTTTCTGGTTTTTCAATATTCTGTCGTTAATTTTAGTTTAAGGTAAAAAGAAAAACTGTATTCAAATCAAACTAATCGCCTAAAAATCATTCATTAGTAAAAATAAATTGTTTATGCATCACCATTTTCTGATAACAGGGTGTGTGTTCAAAACTATCACATCAGTGAAAATTCATCAGACAAACAGTTCTGCTGATACATAAAACTTTCTTATTAAAAATAAGATAAACTTCAAATAACTTTAATTGTTAGACAGTATACAGGATACTTATCAATTCAGATGTTCTAACGTAAAACATAGTTGATTAATTAAAAACTTACAAATAATTAAATGTTGGATAACAGTCTAATCCGAGATTCCTTTTGCCCTATTTCGGACTAGTCCGACGGGTGCTACTAGATATGAGTTTTGGTGTTCAAACTAAGACCCAAACCCAAGATATTAAGCTTTAAGCACGACCGCGTTATTTATTAAAATGTTGATTTTGAATAGGCCATTAATTTTTTGCAACAGATTTAACAATTATGTCGCACTCAGTATGTGTTACATGGTGCTGAGTTCGGGCTTAATTGTGAGCATGAATACTTGGATGTATAAATATCCAGTAAACGGGTCTCGGTTTCCACCGCCTGTTAAGATCTTTATATGCAATAAAATGGTCCTATTGACACCATCTCCTAAACATGTATATACACTAATAATGATTGACCAGAATTCAATCGTGAATATCCACAACGAGATCATTTAAATATATAACAATCGTAATATAAACCACGAGATATACGAATTAAAACTACTGGCTGAATTAATTGAATAACTGACAAAAGTCACTTATAAATATTGTTCTAAAATTTATGTATGGATTATAGATTTACCGTATTATGTTTTTACTAAGAATGATAAAGTATTCTCCATATGTAGCTACTATTAAGGGAAGTGAGTAATATAATATTATCTATTTTCAAGAGAGTAAGAACAAATATTTGTGCAGAATAAGATGAATTCATTTTATTTCGTTGGTTTCTCATCAGCTGCATACAATCTATAACGATACTCTTCTATAATATTAATATTTGGAATAAAGTTAACATATTCATGAGAATGGTTATACTTAATTGGAAACAGAATTATGTAGATATGTTGGATATGTAAAACTAACTAATATGTTGGAGAAGATGCTGCGAATATATATATATATATATATCCGATACAAAGGGAAGTACCAGAAGGCAAACTAGAGATCAGAGTTCTAATGATTGCACAATAAAAATTAAGAGGCGGTTGGAAATATTTGAGAATAATCTAAATTAAGCTCAGTAGGTAAATTTAAAATGGTATAATTAAATACATAAGTTAAACTTATTGTGCAATCATTAGAACTGATCTCTAGTTCGCCTTCTGGTACTTTCTTTTGTAACGGATATATATATATATATATATATATTTGCAGCATTTTCTCTAACATATTAGTTATTTTTACATATCCAACATATCTACATAATTCTGTTTCCAATTAAGTATAACCATTCTCATGAATATGTTAACTTTATTTCAAATATTAATATTGTAGAAGAGTATCGTTCTAGGTTGTATGCAGCTGATGAGAAACCAACGAAATAAAATGAATTCATCTTATTCTGCACAAATATTTGTTCTTACTCTCTTGAAACTAATAAAGGGAACAATGTCTATTAAATTATCTATTTCAGTGAATTCCAAGTGAAGCTGTTTAAAGTTAAACTGAATGGGACAAGTCCAATATTACAAAAAAATTCTCTATTGCAATAGCAAATGATACGAGTAAATGATTTGATAAACAGCACTATCATAACTTATCATTATTTCTTCAATATAAATAAACATTTAGAGGTCATCACATAAATTAAAAACTACAAATTAATTCTAATATAATTTGTAAACAGATGGATTAGTTTAATGTAAATATTAAATGGAAAACGAAATTAAGCTGTTCAAAAAATACCGTGACACGCGGTTATTACATTGTTTCTACTGTGCACTCAAATTACCTTAAAGTCAATACATCACTTCCATACCGATCACTCCCCTCCCCCCCCATCCTAATAAAAGTTTAGTTTTCCTTGTTTCACTCCTTAATTTTACTTCTTAATAACATTCTCCAACTATCTTCATCCACCCTTAATAGAAGAATATCAAAATTAATCCCATTTTTTAGGGAGTGCTTTTCATTCTTCCCTCCACTCCATCATACAAGTCGGCAAAATACAAGAAGTCACCGACCGAATGTAAAGGAAATATTTTTAATTCAGACACGAAATCAGGCATATTGATGCAGTTCATGAAAGCGATCTTATGTTATTTCACATGGAAAATAATGAAAAATCGGTAAAATATTGTCAGTTCTAATGATATAGAATTATAACATGAAATAAACCAAGGATATTAGAATTCAAACAACAGATGTGCTGCGTAAATTACAATCAAAATATGCTCACTAATAAACATCATTAATGTTGAAAAAAAAATACAACAAGGATTACTTAAGTAGATAAACATACTACTATGGTGACTTTGGCATATGTCATTAATATAAAATCATTCATAACTGTCAAAATAAAATTTTATTTGATTCTACCGAAATGAAAATAGCTAACTGGTTGGTAAACGCCTCGTGTGTTTGTTTGCTTTAGTTCATGAATATATGGCGCATTCTTTTCAATATCCACAATGAGATGAGATAGTTAATTCATTAATGTTTGAAGAAAAATTCACAATTATTGGATGTAGATTACCAATAGACATTTTCATTAAAATATCAGGAGAATGAGTAATATAATAGTAACTTCATATCAGTTACCATCCAAAAAGGGAGAACCGAGTTTGTACAGATTAAATTTGCAAAATCGTTAGTGTTCATGAATCATGAATCTGTAAAATATTCTCCATTCGTAATAATAGATTTATCTTGTTTCCATTTTATTTGTTCACAATATTACTGAATCCACTGAAATATCATTTTTTTCAGTAACTTCCTTTAACATTATAGAAACTTCATATAGTTTTAGTATCTCCCCTCATTCTCATGAATGTTTTGCATTTCAGAAATATGACAAAGTCTAGTGGTTAAAGAAGAACGTTCTAATGGAACAGATATCGCAAGACAATTACTGCTAAAACTGTGGACTGTCAAGATATATCACAATTGTAATCTTCAAGGCTATCACTGAAGCCTTGTCGGCATACGACAAACTGTTTACTTTTCTAAGCTATCCCTTGAGATTTAGAATATCACATAAAAGTAGATTTTTGAATACATGTTACTTGGAAAAGTATTTAAATAACTATAAAATTCACGTTCATTTATAACTGAAAGATGTTGAATATTATTATTCTAAAAACTCTAAATGTTAGAGGTGTTCTGCTCATCATTTCAGTTGGACCACACCAAGGATAACTGAATATTAAGGTAATTCTAATCTCAAAAGTGAATCAGATAGAAAAGAGATATTATAATCACAACCAGACCGAAAGTTCATGAATTCGATTCCTCAACAAGATCATGCATGTGCAACGTTAAAGAATCCCGAATTAGAAAGGAACATATGTGCACAGTTCTTCGTTAACCTGTCAGCATACAACGCAAGTTGAATCCAACTTATATACAACCTTTGTGAAATCACTTTGTTTGACGAAAGTGACTATTCGCTTTGATTTTATTATAACTACTTAAGTTACTCAGTAGTGTGTCGCATTGTTTTATGTGAATCCAGATTTGGTTCCGTTTTTGTTCCAGATAGTTCGTACCGCGTTAGATTATGTCAAAGCTATTTCTCAGCATTAGAATACTTGTTCACAGATTATAGGTTATGGAAGTGCGAGAGAGGGCAGTTTACAACACTTAAATGAATTAGAAAGCATCTGCTTTGAACCTCTGAACATCTTGTATTATTGTTTCAAACGTTTCTGTTTATTTATTAACTATAACAATATATACATAGACATACTTCCACTTCAATGAAATCAGGTTATTTCATAATTTAACCCCGTGAACTAGGGCGAAAATGATGTAACAAAGCAGTGAAATATCTAGAGAAATTATCTGGGTAGAAACCCACTAGCGACATATTATTTTACCAATCATGACGACAACACTATGATTATGGCATGAATACAGCTGCAGAATTAGTATTATTAGCAGTAATAGTAGTATTAGAAATGTTCTTACTATATTAAAGCAAAACATATAGATACATTGTATAATATAGTGAAAATTTAGCCAAGCATACTATACCATTTGCAACAATTCGTATTTACTGACAAGAACACAAATGATTAGTATGTATTTTTCTTCAAATTTCAGGTCTGTGAACATGTAGCCATCATTTACAGTCTTTCCTGATGGAATAAAAATCAAACAAACGAAATGGATGACTGAAAGAAAACATCATTATTTAAAGATGATATAGTTTTTTATGTTTATTTGATTCCCATTCATTAGTAGTAAAGACGACTTGTTTCTTTAACTAATCATGCATAAAATGTGAATTAGCAACACGATTTTGTCTTTATTTATTTGATAGCAAAATAAATTACATGGTTTCCATACATTGATTCATACTGTGATTTGCAAATCATAGAAAGTATAAAGAATCAAGCGTTTGTTAGTCATAGTTACACAAAAAAACGACTATAAGAAAAACGAAGGACTACTGAACATCATTCTGCTCAAAGTTGTGGAATCTATATTAAGGAGAACCTACTATACCATAATTCTGTCTAACCTAAAAGTATACGAGAGCCTAATACATTTAAACCACTGAGCTTAAAGTTGAGTAATTAATATTTCCAAACTTATTTGGTTAAAGATGCGGTGTGTTATTTTTCTCTTTACTAATATATCTAAACTATCTAATTCACATATTTCCACTGTAATTTCACGAATCTGTTTCAAAATAAGCTTTCAAAAATCATGTTATTATGGTCTCATTAACCCAGTATGCATTCATAATAGTTAACTTGAATTTAAATCATCATATTCCAGCATTCACGCCATTTGCATAGGATTACTTATTTGAGTTGGATCCTTTTCCTGCACACATATGTATTCTTGCTAATAGTCGTGCAAATGAACTTTCACTGAATAAATCAGTTGAGCTATAATAACTACGATAATAACTATTGCCACTTATTTACTCAAGATTCAACCATCTCTCTATTAATTGATTAATCAAAGACGTTACATAGGTAATAGTAATCAATTTTTTAATTTTTAGTCCTTAATATGAGACTGAAATCGGTGAAAGAATTCTTATTAATTTATGACAACATATAATAGTATCTGCCAGAATTCCTTATGAAGTAGAACTAGAACAGAAGTTCAGGCAACAGCTAATATTAGGATAAATGTCTGTTTGCTTTTCCTTCTGTATTCTTTGCACTATTAATATAAGCAATATTGGTTGTTTTTTGTACTGATACTTGCATTATTAAGTTATTTTAACGTATCCTTGAATTTTATTTAAACGGTCACATTTTCCTTATATAGGATATTATCTAAAAAGAAGAGTGACTCAGGGTTCGACCCCTGGTATGAGCATCAGTACTGGAATGTATGGACATTCGGATAAAGAATGCAAAATGAGATGAAAGGCACACCCTGAATTACACAGCTAACCAGAAACTAAAAAAAATAAGATTGTACTGTAAATCATCAAATCCGGTAAATGCCTAGTCAGTTGTTAGCATTGGAAAGAAGTGGTTCAGTTTTCTACAGTATGTATGATCATTAACTTCTGGAATCGACTGACCTAATAGCTCAGATTCTGTGCATACCAGTAATATTTAGAAAAGTGTATCCAGTGCCACGAAGAAGCATTATTCTTCGAAACAATCACACATCTTCAAAGAATCTTAAGTTAGGGCGATAGAGCACCAATGTACTTCTTAATTTGGTTGATTTATAAGATACCCTAAATAAAACACCATCGGAAAATACGGGTTTACAGATACTTTTATTGCGAAATCCTGATAATAAACAAAGAAGAAGGCGGTATTAGTTAAGAAGAACGGTATATTTGAACGTAGGTAGCGACGAAAAATACTAGAGGCCCATAAGTTGGTTAATAGGAGGAACCGTAATGCAATATTGTCATAAAACTCGATCAAACACCTTCAGCCAAAATCAGACTTATTGTTATATGTTTACACAGCTATCTGCTTTAGGAAGTTATTTGCTACTGTAATTTCGTAAATTGACTACTAGTTTCCACGACAACTATCTTTAATCGATGTATCAAAGTCATTGGTTTCAATACAAATCATCAGTCAAACTTATTATTGTTAACTGTATAGTTGGTTATGTTCAACAATATAGTAGAGCACAAACTTTTAGTTCACTCTCACATACACTACTTACTCCATTCTATGTTAACCTGGATGTAGTTAGCTTGTTTACATTAACAGTTAAATGAATAATGTTGAAAAATTCCATTTTGATTCAATAAAGGTTATTCGATTAATAATTTTACAGATTATATTCATTGTCAAGCGTGAAGTTTTTTATGTAGGAATGAATTACAGAAAGTTCACTGACGAAAATTTAGCAAACTAAACCTACCTTTCGAGAGGGTCAGAAAAACCCCTACTCTCAATTTCAGTTGACAGAAAAACATTTTTCTATTTCAGTTCTCAAGCTGTATTATCCTAATGTGTAAACATAAATCCTAATTAAGTAATTAATGATGTTCTGATTCATCTGTTCTATTCCTACTTCTTGAAGTAAAGTATCAATTATCAGCTCACTTATGTTTCATAAATCAAAAGACTATCTGTAATGTTTAATGACAATCAGTAACCGTGATGCGTCATTTTGGTGTGAATACATACAAGTATGTGTGTATGTGTTTGTAGTAGGATAAAATCAAGAGTTTTAGTAGGTAACTTCAATAGACCTATCTTTACAACACATTACGCTTCAACTTGATAAGTGTGATTAGATTCAGTATATATCCAAATCAAAGTTACTCAACACTTATGATTATGATTATGATGATGATGATGATAACTGACTGGTTAGTTATTGAATCCAGATTATTTCTACAGATATAGATTAGCGTGGTACAGAAATAGTTATTTTCAGGAAACAATTTGTCAAGAATAATAATCCTGTTTGTTTATATCAAGATTAGTTCTATTCTGGAAGTGAGAACAGCACCTTTGGGAGTACTTAAACAACCAAATCACTTAATGCGTTTTTCTTATCATCTCAATGAATCTAATAATTTATGATATCTTTACAGAGACAAAACAGAATTTGTGTAGAATATGTGGTTGTATGATTATGAAAATTGATAGATAAAATATGTTTAATATCTAACACATTAGCATATTGTTTAGTCGACAATTAAGTTTAGTGACTTGGATCAGTTAGCGAAAGTTACTATCATAAGTTTCACATTTCTTAGGATTATGTCAGTCGATGATAGATTATTGTAAATAAAAACGAGACAGACTAAAATATTACAATAACTATCCATAAACCCCTGAATTAAAAAAAATTATCCGTCGATAAAGTAAGTTCCTATTTAAGTCTTGCTATTGTGTTCACATGACTGTTATACTGATGAACTCTTATGACCAAAATTTACATTGTTAGTACGGTTTAGCTTCATCTGAAATTTCAAAATGACCTTCAGTCTTCTGAAACTTTTTTTATCAATATTCTTAATGATTCACCGATAGTTGGCCTGACTTCTTGCTATAAGCTCTTAACTATCAGAAAAGCACAGCCACCTTAGACACGATCTCTTTGAATTTTTCTGAATCACATATTGCTGATTATTTCCGCAATGGATGATGATTAAGTAATATAACTAATTGTTTAGAGTCAAAAATGTAAACTACTATATTCATTTGAATAAATTATATTCGTAAATACTCTCAGTGAATGAAATTAATATCTATGGTTGTGAAGTCATATACTGTGACGAACCGACCATCCAGTGATCCTTGATTTTCAATGATTGTCTGTCTAAAGTTGATTCTTATTGTCAACTATCCTCAGATTCTATGATAATTCAAAAATCTACACTTCATTACTGAATATGAAGGAGTATTTTCTAAGGGAGCTTAATCACCTTTCCTTTAACTGTAACATGTTGAAACATTACATGAAGCTTTTTATAAAAGGCAAACAAATGTTAAATATCTCATTTTGAGAAATACGAAAGTAGTTAAAGTAAGAATGACCAGCTGAGATTTTCTGTAAGTTCAACGATGTCAGCAAACTATTTCGCTTCAAATAGGCTTTCTCGAAATACTTAACGATGATTTTTGATAGCTGTAGAGTATCTACATGACGAGTCCCTAACCAAGAAATTGTCTGAAATTAACGACCCTCAGAAAACACTTTCATAGGCTTAATAAATTGAAAAACGTCGGGAAAATTGCAAAGTACTATGTATATTTGAATTCTTATTTTGAGATTCTTAAACAGTATACACTTTCAACTACTACATTATGAAGCTGAGTTATTGGTCACGCTTGTATTATCGAATGTTGAAATCTTTTCTTAATATATAAATAACTTATCTGTTAAGGGTTTGAAATGTTTACTTTCGCCAAATTACGTAAATATTGAAATTGACTGTAATGCCCGTGTAAACATATGTCATTTTATTCTACCGAAAATCTAGATATAGCTAACAGAAGAAAGAAAAGGTATCATCAAGATATTAGTACATCGAAATGAGCAAAATACCAGATAATTTTGTGTCTGTCATAAATGACAATAATATAGTTTAATAAACTTCCCACTAAAAATATGACTTTGAGAGATTATTAAGGGGAGGTCAGTTGAAACTTCTATCAGCCCGTCGCTTATACGCATTAATAATGATACTTGATCTGATCAGGGTAGAAATATTTTATCTTCATATAAAAGTTGACTTGATGGAATTCTTAAAAATTTCATAATACGATGCATTTATGTTGTATAATTTAACATCACACTTAGATGTTCTACCACCTCTTTCTTTACTCTCGAACATTTTAATTCTTTTCATATAGTTACGACAATATAATTGTTATATACTAACTAACTTTAAGATGAAATGGCTTAGTTTGATTAGAATAAATACATGATGTAAAATGAAGGCACGTCTGACACGTGTTTATTCAGTTTAACCTGTGCTATAGTTGACAGGACAGAAAGATATTAGCAATGTAAGTTATCATAATTACACAGTGTTTATACGTACATCGCAGTGTGATAGTATAGGAACAAGGGAGGAGATGAGTTAAATATTAGAAACCACTTTGCTTATGCTAATCACTGCCCTCATGAGACTTGATTTATTAGGAGGATATATAATAAGTCATTTGAAATTCATTACTATTGTGGTTACATTTTGATTCTTTCTTTCTCTCAACATGGCAACATAATTTATTTGTTGTAATTTTGTTGCTGTTGACAAGACGAACCCGTATATGAATAATTCCATTTGAAATGTAAATCAAAGAGTCTAATTTTGTAGGATACTAATAAAAATGCAGGTGGTTGTAGTGATCAATTAGTGTTAACACAAAACTAAAATTAATTTTAGAGATCGAGTTAATTATGTTCATAACACACTGATTGTAAAATTCTCAAAAGAGTGTTATCCAGAAGTTTATGGTCTATCAATCACAACACCTGCTACCATGACATTAGTTACTACTGAGTATAAGAAGTTCCCTTCTAAAGGCGACCAGTTGAATCTTAAATAATTCAATGGTAACGTCACGAGCTATGAAACTTGAAGACGCGAACTTAAATTCCATAGGCTAAGGGTGTGGGCATGAGCTCCTTCAAGTTAGTTAGTATATGTCTTGCTGGTGAGCTTTAACTTGGAGAAAATTTAAGTCTAAGGTGTTCTACTGACCACCTCCAATTAAACAACATGTGATTAATTTTGTTATAGTATAAGTACATATTAAAGTACTAGGCTTTTGAG
This sequence comes from Schistosoma japonicum, assembly GCA_025215515.1. Lineage (NCBI taxonomy): Eukaryota > Metazoa > Platyhelminthes > Trematoda > Strigeidida > Schistosomatidae > Schistosoma > Schistosoma japonicum. The sequence continues at coordinate 31,436,948 of CM046061.1, forward strand.
TACTGATAGTAATGTTCAGTTTCCGAAAATGCAATAAGCTAAGAATAGTACGAACAATAAGGTGAATGTTTTCAGCCCAAAATAACCTTAACCATTAACACTTTTGTTACAATAAAAATGGATTATCAATGAAAACTAACTTCAAATTAGCGTTTATATACTTAATCGAATTTCGTAAATATGCAAATGTATACGTGAATTATGAACAGCCGAATATCAGTCCATTTTCAACGGTATGGCTAATTGAGTACCTCTACTGAAATCATAGATTTTATTCAAAGTTAGTTTTTGATTATAAATTGTCGTATCATATCTAACACTACTCTGCATCATAGTCTGAAATATTTGATCAAATTACTTATCGTATTTCAATTTTCCATCAAATTTCTTTGTTAACCTTTCTGGAATCTGATTAGCATTGGAATTCAGAATGCACTTTAGCATGTTTCGTAACTCGTCATCTGGACCTATAAATATTTCACAGTTAATATCCGCACTGACTCTAACCCAGAGCTTATTAATTTCAAACCTCAACGCATTACCTACTGTACAGAATCTAGATAACTACTGAATTGTATAACGTAGATAATGATTTAACATAGGCTTATAATTGTCAATTGTTGATATATAAGACTCCAATCGACCATTCTTTATTGTTATGTGTGCATCTCAAGAGCTCAGTGAATATCGACAACGGAAAATTACGAGCGAAAATTCAAATATATCCTGATGTTCCCATTCACACGAAACCTCAAAGTAAGGGATCCTTAAGTAGTGAAAGTGAAATTTGATTAGTAGTTCAGTGTCAAAGCTCAGTGAACAAACAATTTAAAGATCAGATCTTCAGATAAAACCATGAGCCAGATATTTATGATTTGCATCGAACAGTTGGTTGTGATATTTCAGAATAAATCATTCATTTTCAGTAGATTTCTAATCAGAAGCGCTATATGCACCTTTCCAAAATATCCAATCATTTAACTGAGTGGTAGACAAAACTGTATGTTTGCAACATATTCAGGCTGAATTTAAAAACATTCATGAATAAATTAGGCTATATGCCCTTGTTTACTAAACCTCATTTCTTCTATTCACTCAACAAAATCATAATTCCTATCATAAGCCACATAATGAATAACTGTGATTATGGTAAATTTGTACAGTATACCTAAAAAGTGTTGTAACACTTCACATGCATTTCATTGTTTAATTTTAAATCTTCAAACAACATTTAGGTACATTTCAGTTTACCAGGTGTGATCCACTCTTAGTAAACACTCAATAGTATCTAACTGTTTTTTATATCTATATAGCATGATAGTGAAGACATACTCTCATCATAAGTTTATTCGAACAACTGACCAAAAGTTTTTAAATCTTATTTAATCACACTTCTGTCGCTTCATCTTATCATGCAAACAGTGAGTACATAAATGCACGCATATCCTCGAAATTTTACACTGCAACATACTTTCATATAATTCCATACAAATAAAAACTCCTTTGACATTGTTTCCGTCGTTTACAGATAACTCACTTGGTAGTTACAACATGAAATTAGCTGTTAATGATTTTCCGGTTTTATTTTTCCTACAATTGAATAGTCTATTTTTAAAAAAGATTTTCTTATAAGAACAGATGTTGACTTTAATTAAAATATAAGTGACAGACAACATATTAGTACATTGATGGGAGAAACCAAAGAAGAACTTGTGTTTTTTTTTTTGGGGAACTAAGACCTAATTATTACAAATACTGATGTAGTTAACTAACAAAAAGTTTATTACTATGAGCTTTTTTTAAATGGGAACTTGTAAATGAAGACATTTTTGTGTTTATATGCTTATACACCTGTCTTAATTAGTTCATCGAAAGATGCATATAAATGAATGAATATGAAGTTAACCCGAAATTCTTTTGACATGCGTGACAAGTACACATGCTTAGTATCCACAAAAAAAAATTTATTCCATACACCTTACTTTCAACGTTAGTAATATACCATTTGGAAGGTTTTAACTTGTACAAATTAATTAATAATACGATGGAGACAGTGTTGATAGCTTAATAATAATAATAATAATAATTAAAAAGGACTAAATAATAGTAGTGAATGTCTTAAGCAGGTGTTTAATTTGAATTTAATAACTATTACTGAAGAGAAAGGAATATGAACATGTAACCATATTGTATTACGGAATTTAACAAAGAATACAGAATATAATAAACTAGACAATAATCTCTAATCAAAGAAGAGTAGATGCTAAAGATTTAATTAATTATTGAATTGTTACTTATATGAATATTGTAAGTAAATGTACAATTGTACTTTAGACTACTACTACTACTTTTATAATCTTAGTATTGCACTCCTCAATAAAGTGAAACAAACGTCACGCTAGATATCAAAGTTAGAAATTCATCTTATCATCCGTTGATTATCGGTTTTTAGCGATTAACTAATCACAATTAGTTCATGATATTAGTCAACTTCAGAATTGAACAATTTCTATAAATCTCCTGACTCTATTGCTGTTTAACTGTTTCATTCGGTTAGTTTAATTTTTCCTGGAAAGTCATGATTCAATATTTTATAAATTTTTTAGCACTGATTTTTAAAGACTACCTAAAAATCAAAAGAAATGCATCCTCTACCGCCCCACCCAAAATATACTTAAACTAAGCCATCAAGTAACCCCCCAAACTATTAGAGATGCACCTCCCTACATTATTCAGACCAACATTCAGTCTCAATGAACCTAGTTTTGCCTTAATTCAGCAATCATTTAAATTATTCTAACTTGCTGTTGTGTTAACCATCACTACATATCATAGTATATAGTGACTTGATATGTTCAGTAAATATCATGATCGCCTCGGTTGATAGTAATTTGCAACCCATTAGTTACTTTAGCATACTTATCTAGTACCTTACTTCCTACTTTAGCGTTACTAACTTAGTCAGTCAATATTCTGGAGATACCTGCAGGCGAATTTGTGCACTCTGCATATGTGTCTTCCAATCCTAGGTCAAGTTTAATAGCCAAACAATGATATGGAGTGAGTACCATACGATATATTTGTACTCTGAAAGATAAACCAAGCATAATACACTTATGATTGATACTATGCAACATTATAAACAGCCCCAGAAGTTTCTTATAGGTATCTGGCATGTTGTTCAAATAACTTAGATGTAATTGTAATCTATTCAAACTAAAATTCAAACATTCAGACTAAGTGCATTCGAATAGGTTAACAACATATCGAAAATCCAAAAACTCCAACAGTTTCTAATAACCGTATTGACGGATTTACACTTAAAGTAAATAATATAATACCTTCAGTGTAAATCATTATATAAGATGGGAACCTAATAAAATATATTACCATACTTACTAGAATTTCAATTAATCAAAGTTGATTTTCCTACAACTTTATCCTTTCTCGCACCATTTATTTGTATGACAAAACCGAGAGAAAATATATGTCATCTGAAAGTTCACCTGAAAAAACATGAATTCTGGACACGTACATACATATATAAATCTATGAACATAAACATACTCACACACACTCCGTTAAAAAAACTTTTCGAACACATTTTGTATGATAGATTGTAATAAAAATGAATTTGTAATACAATTAATCGAGTGTAATGAATTGGTTGTATTCTCTGTATTCTACTTAATCTTAATCATTATCTCGACCTCATGATCAGCTATTAATATTAGACAAGATCAGAGAGGATAAACGATGAGGGAGAGGGGGAGGATGGTGATGAATTCAATTATACTTACAGTATTTTCCACTTTCCTGTTCTTACTAATAAAGGAAATTGTTATTTTAAAGAGTAAAGTGAAACAGTAGCGTAAATTGTTTCGAATCTCATAAAGAAAAATTGAAAAAAAAAAACACAAAAGTCAATATAGATATATCATTTCTAGTTAAATCAGTTATTAAGCAAAGATGAAAATGCTAGGTAAAATAAACAAAATGAAGTTTACACAGTGTCATCGTTAAGTAATGGATTAAAAAGAGGTCATAGGGTAACAGTTAGGATAAATAAATAACCTGATGGGGGCAAAACTGATTCCTTTCACTATTCCATTGTTGTTGTTGTTTTTTCGATAGCTGCCAGTGTAAAGAGAGTTTGACCTCGTGTCAACTATGAAAAAAACTATATATTCTAAACTATTTCGGTAAACATAAATAAATAAATAAATAAATAAATAGACTGTTATTAGTTATTCAAAGGATTTCTTGCTATTCTGTCATTATGTTTTTAAACAGAACTTGTTCTTGTTAAAAGTAGAAACATGTGAGGAGATTCATTTAATTAAAATTAATGATAAATGATTAGTGGTTTTTGTAAATTTCAACTATGACTTGAGCTTTCATTTAGAAAAGTCAAGGAAGAGAATATATTCACTTTTTGGGTGGAGGTCTTTTCGTAGATTAAAAGATAATTGATAATATGAAGTTATTAATAGGAAGTGTTTTCATGAATAAAATTATTTCAGATTCATAACACTTGATTATAAGTTCCAATTCCAAATGACTAAATTTAGTAATGACGTTTGTAACATCGCGTTGTTGATATCCAACTCTACAATAGATCAGTTGCTAATGAGATCACCGTAGTACATCAAGTATCGTTTATTAGTTATAAGTAGTGAATAACACCTTGGTTTTTGAATTAATAAATACTGAGTTAGAGTTTTTCGTTGTAGGTATGTATACTGAGATACACCTTAGTTTCAGTCGTTAGTAATATTTCGGACAGAATGTTTTAAATCTCCCTTTCACTTCTGACTGGAAAAGTTGTTGTTTATTACACTTTACAACATTATGGTCTTAACTGTGGGTGCTTAAATGACTATTACCCAACTCCAATATGAACCAACTTCGAAAAATATGATTTTGAGTATGCGGCTCTAAGTTATTTCGTTTATTTGTTGACCACTGAGTAACGACCAATTCTATAGGTCTACTTGTATTGTGACATCTAGTTCAGGCGACTTAACATCACTGGCTGCAAGGTTGTTGGAAGGTCCAAATAAATCGTTAGTGACTGAAAATAGGTGACTCGGAGCCGAATCCACAGAGAAGCATAAGTTCCCATAAACATTACAGGCACGTTTTCCTTACGAATGTCGAATAGTACGAAATCTGAGTTTAGGATGTCCTGTCAACTACCACTTGCAGCCAAACAATCTTCCAAGTAATTTCATCTCACCTACTTTCTAGGCTTTCATCTGGTAGAGTATTTATACAGTGGAATAGAATCTTGTTGTTACAAAATATTTAAATGTTCAAACGGTAAATTAAAATATTTGTACATTGTTAGCAAGGTTTCATAATAAGAGGCTAGGTTCGATAAATTTTATTCAGTTTGATCGAGTAATATACGACCACTAAACACATAACTCAATTGTTAAATAAGGTTATGAGATAAATTTTATGTAAAACGGACGTCCAATGTGCATACATCATATACACTCTAGGTAGTGTATTGTTAAATACATCTCACCAATAATGATACTAGTTAATCAGTAGTTAATATCATATAGCCTGTCATAATCGACAGTCTAATTTACTAAAAATTTTTGTTGATTTATAAGTTGTGGAAAAAGAGGATTGAGGGTAAACGGTGATTCCTTAATATTTTTTAGTTTGAATATCCCATATTTTTGCCCTTAGTTTCTAATAATGCTATTCAGTTTAGAAAACAGACATTTCTTTGTATTCGACAATTATCCAGTTAGTGCCGATAGAGTTTCAAACTCTTAAAATAACGGAAATCAAACTAGCTGAAAGAATAGTTTAGTGGTTGAGGTACTGAGATCTGCACCAATCAGTCTTAAATTCGAAGACGTTTTGCTTACTTCATTTCGAACAGTCAGATGATACTATTAACTCTCAATCAAATAGTAGACCATGAAACCGAGTACATAAATATGTACTTGGTACATGAGATGAATAATTATAAATATGATCTTTTTTTACAATTCATTTTGAATCATTGGTTCTACTTTCAAATGTAGATTTTCAATGCTCAATAGCTATTCATGTATTATAAAAACTAATTTGAAAATATTTTTAATGCTACACTTTTCTGACACTAATAGTTGTTGCCTTTAATAATGAATAAGTAATGTATGGATTGGGGAGTGATATGTAATTTTTAATAAAAAATTTATTGCCCAAGGGAATAAACTTCCTAGTTTATGAAATCGTTCATGTTTAATGTGGATATATAAGTTGTAAAAATATCAGAATTCCATTGATTATCTCACTAATTAGGGCGATCAACCGTTAAGTAAAGATTTACATTTTAAAAGGATAAATTTTGGTTGATTTTACATCATATATTGTTCTTGTATCAAGATGAAAAATAAATTCAGTAAGAAGCTTTAAATTTACGTTTATATATTTCTACTACTTATTTACTAAAATATAATACATTAAATTAAAAAAAAATCAAGGTACATGGTATGAAAAAGAAAGCTAAGTATTTTAACTATTCTAGAAATAGTTATCAAAAGCTTCATAGATTAACGGTAAAATTACTAAAATTAATATAGGGAATGTAAGATATTACTAAGTTGACAGACTACTTATCACTGGTTATTTTTAAATGGCATTTTAGATATTTCCTTAGTTCAGGATTCAGTAGACAAATAAGAGAATCTTAAGAAATTCCTGTAGAAGGACATGGTCCCTAAGTCCAGTAAATATGAAAACAATAACAGATACACCTTTAATAACAGCCGATTACAGACATCCTGTATAATTCGGTACTTGAAACTGGATAAACAACAGATTTTAAATTTGAACGTAACGATTAATTTTACAGACACAGTTTGTATCTGTGTTAGGATTAAGACATTTGCTCACTAATCTTTTTGACTTACATCATGCACGACCTGAAACACTTTATACTTTGTATACTGCTTACAATGTTTAAGTAAGCATGGATATAAATAAGTAGTTTTCATTTTAGATTTGATACATAAACGTGAATATCAATTAAGCTACCATACGGAGATAAAGAACATATGTAAATTCCGCTTTATTTCTGCATTAAACTCCATCCGAAAAAATTACTTTAACAATTCTTGCATAATTACTTCATTGTCATTTCAATTGTTTCGCATCTCTTAGGTTTAGTCTCTTTTACAATTAAATCATTTATCTTTGAAAGCGAAAAGAGAAGAAGACAATCATTAAGTTCACTTTTATCAATGTAAAAATATGATTTAGAGAAATGACTTTATGACAAGAATTGCATTATTTCTGTATGATAGAAAATGAGATGCAGTGGTGATGAGGAAATGGAAAATATAACATTATACAGAGAATAACAGAGAGGGAGAGGGACAATGAAATAAAGATGAAAGGAAAAAAGGAATTAGATACATTAACAATAAACATGAATTGATTTCATTCACATACTGAAAAATTTTATTTCCGTCAATCTTATTCAATCATAGATATTATAGCTTACTTTATACTATGAACATATGGTTCGTTTTATCATTTAAAACTGGATATACATTTAACTTTCTTTTGTACCATCGTTAATTAAGTCAACTGTGTTAAAGACTAAAAGTTTCATCTACTTATATTCATTGAGCAGATGTGCGACATAAGTCAATTCGTTTAGTACAAGGAATAATTTACCTTTGTTAATTATTATAACTATTAATAATAATAACAATAGTAATAATAATAATAATTCATACTTTTTTAATAATAGTAATCTAGTACGGATTAAAAGACTCAATGTAGAATCGCTTATACAGAGACACGTACACAGATTAAAACGTTGTATGCACATGACTTGTGATGCGTTAATTTAATAATTAAAATGTATCATCAAGTCGCCTAATCAGACTAGTTTGCAGTGAATATACCTTTATTAAAAAAGTAACAAAAATTTCCTTATGGATGAGTTTGAACGTGTTTATGCCTTTCTAGTTAAAGCTCTTAAATGTTGTTTTCATGAATGAAGTCGGTGAATAAGCAAATCCAATGGTAGTACGACAGAAAAGTGCTTTTATTTTACTGAACAGTCTGAAATTTTAAAGCAAGTAATTGGGCTTAGGTTATATATAGTGCCGCGATGTTATCTCACTACTTTATACATTACATTGGGTTATTCTTCGGTTTATTTAGTCGGTGAGTACTAAATGCTAATCTATACATTTTACTGAAACATCCATTATAAGTATAGTAAAACTTAGTACGTGACATGTAATCATTAATGAAAGTTACATTCCAATACATGACACTTGTCAGTTAATAAACAGAAAAACGACCATAGTTTTTCGGTATAACGCAATTAGTGAATACTGATAACATTGAGGGTGACATCAACCTTTAATCGTGCTCCCACCTGTAGGATGACATTATTAATTACGGCCCTTTCACCTGTACACTTTTGAAAACCACCAATGAAAACCAAACAAACGATAGTCACCAGTAATACTAAATCATTTGCATAAATAAAACCATTCTTCAAATAAATTTTAGCATTACAATAATCAGGCAACTTTAAGGTGAATTCATCTTTTTGCTCATATGGTCTTATAAAGTAACCAGTTGTTTTTGCATGAAATTTGTTTACAAAGTATTATAAAGGCTCTCTATAGAACTTATGAAGAAATTAATTATCTTAATCATAAAACAAAGTTTTAGCAACAAGCAAAAAAATAGTGATTCGATATATGGCGGAGTTATACACAGTTTTCCAGAAGAAAAGTAACTTGTAATCACCATCTAGTCACCCATTCATCGGTTTCAATCAGTAATTCACAATAAAAATGCTGTCTTCTTACTCAGAAGACATTAGAAAACTTTTTGAACTGAAATATAATTTTGATTTGTGACGATGAATGAAACTTATGGAGTACGTTTATCCTTAATTGAGGCTAGTCACTTGAATCCCAGTGTTAATACTCACACGAACTCGAACTCAAAACCTTTGGTTCCGAAACACTATTGAGACAATCGGCACCAAATAAATAGTTGATTGTAATCATGAGTGCAAGCAGTAACAAACCACATGTCTTTACTAATTCACTCATACTCGTTGAATAATTCAGTAATTATCTGAATATGTATCGCAGTGGGTAACGTGTTGAAGTTTGAATAGCAAGTACTGGTTTCCAGCTAATGCAAATATCAATATATAATAATGAGAAGTAATAACCTTTACTATTAGAATATCTTTAGTATGACAAAAGTCATCTTAATTAATAGGTAGGTTTCTTATGATGGGCTGCTTGAAATTAAAGTGAGCATGTGTTTAAACTTACACCAGAATATCTCAGTAAAATAATCTTCACACCTCCGTTAATGGTATACGAAGTCAATAGGTATCGTTAGCAGAATATAAACGCTTTTTGAAGCAATGGATTATTAATTAAATAATTGTTTGCCATATAATATTCCATGCATTATCCACAACCCACTGATGACCTGAAATGTATGCTTTCTTCAATTATTATTATTAATATTTCAAGGTGAAAATTTATAGCTTTTCTTGTCAAATTGCTTTCTAAGGTAATAAGACTTTGGCTATCATCAGTAATAAAACAGTGAATTAGTGGTCATAAATTTTCACTATAAAAGTCTTACATGATGTAAACATTACTACCTGACAGGTAATCCATTTATCATAAATTCAGGTTAATAGATGCCAACAAATTTGTGTCCAGAGATTGATTTCACTCTGTTCTATTGAATGATTTAGCATTAATTTATGATCACTGTCATTCATGGTTAGATGTTAAATCAATATAATCATCATTAAAATGGCAACAAATTTCACCAACATTCAACAATATACTGACAACAACTACTATGAATAATGAGTAATTTTATTTAGCTATTTAGTTATATGATGACAAATAAAATTTAGTTTTTTGAAATGAATGAATCAGTGAATCGTTCGCATATATGTCGGGAACAAATTACAATTGTTGTTAAGTAATGGTATTTATTTCTTTGTTCTATAGAAATTTCATTAGATTTACCATAAACTAATGTGAATTGAAAAATAAATGAACATTGGAGGTCATAGACGTACACTGGTGTGTAGTCATCAGGTAAGGCAGAACATCTACTCAATGTACTCTGGCAAATATTCTTATGAAATAGTCAATTTGTAAAGCCACAGTTGGCAATAATGAGATGGATGTTTTTAGTGATGCTGTGTTGTATGGGCTAGATGCTTTCATTGTTGTTCTGTATCGTTCAGAACCAAGTTACTAAGTAATCCCACAATTTTTGAATCATTTCGATCTAACGGACCTATTTGTAACCAGTTACCTTAATGGATTTTAGCTACATGCATAATGATAGATTCATAATTAAACCACCCAGCACAAGGAAAGCAATATCACTAACATTAGAAGCCAAGCTATAAATTATCCCAGCGATTTATTGGGGGGAGGGGGGTTACTAATTCAAATCTTACAGACTACTGAAATAGCCACTAATATAAACGTTTCGGCAAAAGTAAACCATCTGTAATGAAACTTATAGAATTGAATGAATATACCTGTAGTAATGTTTTCGTATGCTTCGTTTGATTTTTATTAAGTACTATCATCCTTAAGAATGAGTTTAAATGTACCTTAGAAGATAGAATTTATAAGCTGATATGCATTTCTTGATAACCAATATGGTTTTATTTTGATACATTCAATACATTAAGTTGATTTTCGTCACAAATTCTAGATTATCTGGTCTTTATGACTATGCGTTTCGTACTTATGTCAACTGCTTTCCGTTATTCACGGAATGTTCTTTTTCTTGTACAATTCTTTCTTCTGAGCTGAATTTAAGTTTGTTGCCCTGATACCAAAAGTTCAACATAATTTAAATGATTTCAATTTAGATTAAATAAACTTGAGCACAACTGATTGAAAGGATTTCGCATGAACGATTCATTTACAAAAGAGCTACAATTTAGAATGCACCTTTTGTCCAGTGTTTTTGCAATACAATTTTAGCAATAACATTGAACTTGTTTAACAAATATTATTTATTATGTGTTTGTTACAGATTGATCTTAGTTGAGTGCTAACAAAAACAAGAGAAACACCGGTCAGTCGTTTTGTTGCAGTCCTGATGGTTAGGTGTTCTCTGCATAACATGAAAGTTCTGAGTTCATTTCCATAATGGCGTTACGGTTGCATACTGTTGAACAGCCCCATATTATAACTGAACAGCTATCTAGTGTTTCCGTGTTTTTCAACGACACTTAGACATGATCAAGCTGTGGCGAATACAAACAGTAAATTAAATACCAATCCCTACAAAATTACCCCCAACTCAACTGTTATTATTATTTAATACTATATAGTCTCATTCCTAATTTTTTTCCACTTATAATATACCTGTGGTTTTCATGATGGATTCATTATGATGGATATGAATAACCAAAGTGTTAATTAAAATGTCATGAAGTCCAAATACAACATGCTGGTGAATTCGATTATAAGTAGTAATAATAATAACAGTAAGATTACATGCAATCGTAAACAAGCTTGTCGTTACGTGTGTCATGATAATAATTTCTTCGAAGTTAACAAGTAGTTAATTGTGGTGGTGAGGCTAGCCTATTTGAGAAACCATACTGGTCAAGAATAATTACATGGGACGTAGATTAACTTATTTTAAGGAAAAAATGGTTAGTAAATCAATAAGACTATAAGTAGTTACTATGACTATAAAGTCACGAACTCGTATATATATATATATATATATATATATATATATAATTATGACGAGGTTATAAGACGCACGCGAAAGCTATGTCATCAACATGCTGCTTTAAGTGAACATGTTGACGAAATAACTTTCGCGTGTATCTTTTAACCTTATCATAATCGTTCATTTTTCTAAGGGGAAACAAGACCAAAGAGTGAGTGACAGAGAGGGGGATAAGATGAAATACTGCATAAGAAGCAGGCGTAGCAGCTGACAAATGAATAAAGGATTTCTTAGCAAGTTGAAACATTATTTATATTATAGATGGGAAGAATCAGTATTGATGACACCATATATATATATATATATGTATATATATATATATATATATATATATATATATATATATTGAAGACGGGAATATTGTTATATTTTGATTTATATTTCAAAATAGTACAATGAATGTACTATGCAACACACAAAAGATGCTGAGAAAATGAATGAAATTATACAAAATACGGTGGGGGGATGATTGTTAACAATTCAGTTTTTTTCACTAACATTTCATAAATGAAATCTATTCTGTGGGTCCTTTTTATAACAAAATAATATTAGCTGTAAAACTATGGATAGCTGCAAATCTTTAGAAATGCCTGAATACATCACTCTGTAACTTAGGAACAAACTCATAGTCTTGAGATTTGTTTACAGGTAGTATGATGTCATTTATTCAGTAACACGGAATCAATGAGGTTCATAAACCCATATTCAATCAATATGTGATATAAATCGAAATTCTTATCCTCAAAATATATCAAAGTCACAACAAAACCACCTACTTTGACAGAATATTTGTATGTAAGCAATCTTAATAATACTTACATTCATCGAAAGAAATAAGAAATTTAAGATATTGTTTGACAGATACATTTACTAGATCACATTCTGGATTGTATATTCCCTTCTTATTATTATTACGAAACATGACGAGATAAATATACATAAAAATGGGCTGATTAATCAACTAGATGAGGCTTAAAGTGAGAAGAATGCCTAAAATAAGTATGAAGCAGTAGACAAGCTCTGTACATGTGCCGAACCAGGGGAGGATTATAGAGTGAATAATAATACCTAGAGCTTTATGAAAACTTTTAGCAATTTCTATGTATCCTATTAACATACATTTAAAAAATTGACATGTTAAATAACTCTGCACTAAATTGACTTTAGATATTTGAGATGATGTTAAAAAACCTATGAATAATGAATATAAACTATAAGTTCAAATTTCATAAAATTATATTGAAATAATAGACTTTATGTTATAATCAAGCTTTATGAAGAAGAAAAACAATAGCCATATGAAGGTTTTTATGAGTATTCAATTAATAATCATAAACAAATGAAAGTTCAGAATAACAGTCTATACAAATATACAGAAATCTTCTTTTGTATTTCTAATATGATGCTCCATAGTATCAATATTCTTGTGCTTTTATCTATTTAATGCAAGACAATAAAAGCTTTATGAATTTAGATGAAAAAAGATGAATTTAAGCTGGATTGCTACTTATAGTCAAGTCTAAGATAGGTATGTATTCCGATTTAGAAATCATTACCAGGATGTAACTACATCCTAGTGCTAGTATTCACACAATAACTCATGCTCAATTCCCTCGCTTCATACTCTATATTATCCACTGAATTAAAAAAAATCCAAACAATCGTTTGCTGCTGAAACACTGGAATACGAGTACATCCGGTTGGTAAATCTCAAATAAGATGAAAGCACTTCCTGGAATTCCCCTACTAACATGATTCAAATTTATTAAAATTCGTATCATTGAAGCATTTATCCTGGAGACGTACATAAGGTAAAGAGGATTGGTGGACTGTAGTCCTTAGCACCTAAGACTGAAAAATACAAACTACTTCCAAATGCAATGATTAGTTGTTTATAGTTTGTTACGAATAGAACATCACTACAAATAGAGCCATCGCTTAGGCAGAAACAGTAACGTATAACATGTAACATTCACTAAAGAGTAGTTATGGTAAATAAACTGAAATTGATGATGCAAGAGATTCAATATTAAGATATGAAGATTTACTGTTTTAAAATTCTTCACTTATTCACAGACATCAAGACACCCTACCCCCTCCCCTCCTAATGTATATCTACTCAAGTTGCCCTAATTACAAAATGTTCACTTAGAAGAAATAAAAGAAATCGATGAGAAAACGGGTCAAAAGACATCAATAGGATTAATATTACAAGATCGCAACATAGACTAAGACCATGTTTGGACATGTAAGGCGAATAAACAGATGAAATAGATAAAAATTCACTCTACTGATCTCGTGATCAGTAAAAGTTGAAAGTGCCTGATCCTGATTGTCTAAACATGTAGCTCGGTTAATAGATCAATGAAGTTGCAAAAAGATCCGTTCAGCAAAGTCAGATTTTCAATTGTAGTATGAAAATATTAAAAAGAATTATGTAAACTATCTACCTAGAAATAATGTGTTGTTGAAATGAAATCATCATATTGGTTGACCACTCAGCTGTGACCGATGTTATATTTGTCTAGTTCTCATTGTTTTTGATTGAATTATATCAGTGTTGGTTGTGGTGGGAAGAATTCAATTTCCCAAAACTATGATTACTTAGAAATCAATCATAAGACTTCGTATTGAATTATTTTGTATGCTTGATTTGTTGAACTTTCATTACATTCAGATATTTCAGTGTGAATTATATTCATTTAAAGGTTTCTGCAGACTACATGTTACGACATTTGATTAATTAATTAATTGAATCAGTGGGATTTTGTATTTAATTTTCTTAATTTATAATCACTGCAATTTAATTGATATGTAAACAAATGACCTTAAATAAACTAGATCCATGATCCTCATTAATGACTACTTAATTTTAACCTCATGCGTCATTTATAGGTCAGCCGTCCAACAAATCCTTACAGCAGAGGACATCATATCTGATAGCTCAAGTTTCTCGAATCCTCTTACAACAATGTAGCAATCAGTTATGTTCCAATTATTCACTAGTTTAAATTTGTACTGGTTTGTTGATATTAAGAGGTTTGATGTAGTTGGTAGATAACCTAGGTTTTATACTAAGGACAAAATAAACATGATATTAATCATTCACTACTTAGTGACCAATCATTGCAAGTTTCTTAGACCAACATAAAGTGAATCACAGCCAGAATAGTTCAGTGGAAATGCCTCATATAGTACAACCGAGTTAACATTTCATAAGGTGCATCAATTTCCTAAAGGCTTGAAATGCCACTTGTTGTCAAGTACCAGCTACTACTGAAACCTAAGCTTTCGGTTTCCCCAATCACCTGACATATATCCTAATGAATTAGTATTTAGTTTGAAATTTAATCATTACAGGGAATTTGTAGATTAAAATACATCCCAATACAATTGCTTTAACACTCACCTATTACCTACTTTCTTTAAGAAAAATCTATTTTTATTGAATTATCATTGATCTTAATATACATTATTCGTATATGTGTATATTATGAAACATATTTTAGCGTATACAGAATTTAAAGTTTTATTCATCTAATTTTCATCACATTCCCATTTCCCATAGAATTAATCCAACTATTATAAACATAAAATAGTTTCACCATTATAAAATGTACAAAATTGTTTTGTTTAAATGAGTCCTTCAGTGAAGAAAAATGTATACGATAGAAAGAAAGCTACTTATTACCGTTTTTTTTTTCAATCCTTGTTTCAGCTATAAATCAAATGCATTCAATTGTCTCATCTAGAACAAAAAAAACTTTCATTAGTAATAACAATCAGATAATATCCATATCATAAACTATTGGAATAATTTATATTGACATGATTAAGTGAATGTATATCTGCATATTTTACTGCCAAATACAAATAGATTGTTATTTTAATGTGAAGAAAATGTAACAGTTTTATATTAGAGAAAGAATGTGTAGATAAATAAGACTAGATAAAGGAGAATGAGCATTTCATTGTATTCTTGAATGTTAAATTGAAAGGTAATAAATCCTACATGTATCTAAATACATTTTTGACATGAAAAACAGTTATCTATTAAGAAATTCGAATAGAAATAGTTGTCCTGATATGTAGGTTAATGGGGAAATACTTAAATTACTTTATAATTCAAAATCCCTTAGAGTAAATCTGACAATGTTATAGATAAAAGAATTAGGAGTATCTTAAGCTTAACATTTATGACTGATTTCCATTAAAGAACCATTCAAAACCAGAAAGATGTGGTTAGCTGATTCAACTAAGTACGAGAGTACTTTGATGTTCACGAAGATAACTCGATCAAAGACCGATTTCACAACAACTAAGCCACAAAATGAAAAATTAATCTACAGATCACTGTGTTGACAGCCAGCCGAGCATATACGTAACTGATAATTCGTGATAGTATGAACCCAATGTCCATCGTTATCCTAGAATTATCTATCATAGTTAACCATCAGTGTAGTAGTGGATGTAAACTGTTGAGGGATCCCATTTTAAGATGAGATATTAATTAAGTGTTTCCTGATTCACAATAGTTGTCTAAATAAAGGTAGTCGGCGAAGTTAGACTCCGAATTCCCGATCACTACAACACCAGATCTTAACAAATCACTTATGTTAAGTGATTTGTGGAGATTAGTTCGTTTTGTAAGACTATCGTATCAAACGAACCTCAGATGGGAAAAATACTGTAAACTTGTCATTACTGGGCAACTTTTTGGCTTTAGGTTTGATATTTCAGTAATGTATACTTTTAGAGAACTCAACAGTCTGCGCTTCCAACTTGAATCATTTTGCAACAATATGTGCTCATCATCCAGTGCAATTGGTACAAAAGCGTCCTACTCTTTACATGTTAGAACACTACAGGTTAGTGCTCTTCACTGTAACCTTGGAAATCCACCTGCGTAAAAAACATCCTGACTAACGATTAGCTTTGAGACTGCATTTAACCACCTTTTCACTTAACTTCTCACTAAACCAAATATTTTGGTTCCTACACGATAGACGATCATTTCATCCAGTTCACCAGCTGATCAAGAATTACAATAACTAATTCATTTCTGTTAACTAGATCACATAACTAACGGGATGAGATCACTGCTTCTTTAACAAAACTAAATATCAAGAATTTCTCGTTCAAACTGTAAACAACAATTTCGATTAAATAAGATATCATCTTCTTCTTTTTATTGGTGTCACCTCAGTTATACTTTCACAATTCAAGCTTATAAGTGAAAATAATGTGTCAGTATGTTTTATAGTAGTCCCTTAAGGGGAAATATCTACATATTCAGTTAAAATAAGGAAAAGAATACTTCCATATACAAACATGTGAAATGCATTTTCATTAAAATTCAGTTTCTTCTCTGTGGACTAGCACATACACATTACTAGGAATAAACGCTTAGTTATTTTCATTTTCTGCTGATGGTTGCATGATTCAACATGTATTAGGACTACTAAGAAACAGACAATCCATCCTATTGTCAATCTAAACAATAATATTAAACAATCAAACCTGGTTGATTCATTTGTATTCATTTATATTCCTTCTATCATATTTTTCTCTTCGATGTAGCCTAGTCTTGTTCTGAACTTGTCATCTAAGTTCATTTGTTGCCTCTTATAAGTTATAATTTCCTATCTATATAGATGAATAATTTTCCATTACTATGCAAAATGTGTTCATCATATATATATATATATATATATATATATATATGTTAAAAAACTCTAGTCACTAGGTTCAATATAATTTCGTTTGTTTGCCCCATTTTTTTCCGTTTTCTTTACTTACTCTGCTATTGTTTGCCTTTGTATAAAATATGACTGGCTTATAAAAATGGAAGTGGCGTTGATATTGACAACTGATAATAATACTCTACTTGTTTGCTAATATTTATTTATATTAGCCTCTGTACATTTCTATATTTACTGTATAAATGAAAGATTGTCAAACTTGACTTACTAGTTAAGTAATTAGTAGCCATAACAATGGGAAAATGAGCAAATAATTTTGTTACTAGGTCAACGAAGCACGTTATATGTACATTTATTTACTATGATAGTTCAGAATAAAATTAATTACTTTATCTGATATTATGATAATTATCTATGCTAATGTATATGCACATTTATCTAGTTTACTGATGTTATCATTGCTATTAGTTTCTGTTAATATTGACTAAAGAATGATGATTCGATTTAAACAAAATTATCAGAGGAGAAAAATTTAATTGGGCAATTAATAAATTAAATACATTTCAACGTTTAATAATGTATACGTGTATTTATTTAATTTTTGGGATAGATGTTATATTAACAGTTTAAGGGAAGAAAATTAATGAATGTTTTAATGCTAACAATTCTAATATGTGAATTAATGAACTGTTAATTAAGCAATTAAACAGAAAACAGAGGCTGATCAGTTTCAGTCCATTACAAATCAACGAGATGATACGAGCCTATTCTAAATTTAATATGTACCCGTTGCACAAGTGTGACTGTCTGGACACAGTAGCCTAGTGGTGAACGCATTGGCGTTTAACACGAAGCGAACTGAGTTCGAATCCCAGTGTGAACATCAACATTGGGATGCAGGTACATCCAGCCGATGAGTCCCGAATAGGACGAAACGCACGTCCTGGATTTCACTTGCCAGTCACAATCCAACTTAAATAGAAAATGTTGATGTTGAATAATTTCATTCACGTACGTTTGTTAGGTGATATATTTAAATCAACTTTATTCTTCACATATTCTTATTTACAATTTGATATAGAGTTGACAAAATTGTACTAGCAACATTCTAGATCATATATGTTGTACTGTAAATTGTACAGTGATCTGATAGTGGTAAAACATCTCCCTCAAATAACTAACATATACACCTAACTTGTCTTCTCAAATAGTAAAAGTCAGTTCTAACAATAATACGCTTGATCTTATCTTACGGGTTTATGACGTTAATAAAAAGCTCTCAAAAGTAAAAAGTTAATATATCTAAAACTATTCATAAAAAGGTTGTATGTAATTGGAATAAAAAAAAACTGTTTCTTGAGCCCAACAGTCACGCCTTTGGGTTGTACTTCAAAAAGAAACATCCTCCCCCCTACCCATGATATGGGCGACAATAAGTGATAGCATTCTAACACAACTTAGAATTATATTACAGTCAGACAACAGTTTATTAACTTCTGTCTCTTGTGTCAAGAAGTCTTCTACTTTTGAACTCCGAAATGAAAACAGAAGACTCAAATTACTGAGCGGGTATTACTTTTAAGGTTAGTTCATACACATAAATCAAAGGTAATCTTAGGATTATGCGTTACCACGAAATAATAGTGGCTTCAGCAAAGCTTGATAGTAAATTCGATAACTGTCCAATTAGAATAATGAAAATTTTCTAATAAGCATTGGTTTCATAAGGTACTTTAAATAGATTCCTTGTTTCCGAATCATTTTTTGAGGAATTTTCGTCTGTTCTCATCAATACGTAGACGATTCATGGTAGTTTAACATTAAATTGCTTCTAATTTATCTTATTTTATGACAAATTACAAGGTTTCCTAACCAGTTCACCCTGTAGTACCATATAGAACTATCAGATGCCTAGAATAGTGTGTTATTTCTATGATTAGCTCGCATTATTTTATTGATGGCAAATCGATAGCTTACTAAATTTACAATAAACTCCATGAGGATTTTTGTCATCGTACTGGAATAGCATTCATATATTTATAGAATGTCATTTGATTTTCTCTTATTAATGTTAATACAACATGGACTAGTGTAATTGAAGATTGATGAAGTTCAATGAAATACCTATCAAATATTCGTTTGTCTTTGATATTCATTATTTATGATTTTAATCAATGATATAAATAATTTCGATGGAAGCCAGACATTTATTTTAACTATCATCTTCAGATTTTTAGTATCTTATGTAGGTGACAAATGAATATGCAAGTCAACTATTAATTTATTTTTTAAGTAAGCATAATCTATTGACAACACTAATAAGTACAGTGTGACTTCTTTTAAAAAAATTCTAGAAAAAAAAAAGAAATAATTAAAATAATTACACTAAGAATCAAATAAAGTTGCATTGGACTCTCACTACTGTGTGGTTAATCAGGAAGTCGCTAGCGACCTGATTAACTCATTGGTAACATTTAATACTGTGAAGCTGCGTAACTTGGATTCAGATGCTATAGGAAGCATCACCTCATTCATGACTTCAGGTGTGTCTCTAAGATGAGTTTTATTTGTCCTGAAACTTAATTTCATGGTCTTCCGTTGGCAAATTCTAAGTATCTGACATAAACGGGGGACTTCAGACAATTTTAGAATGAGACGGTTATTATTAATGCAATTTGATGAAGACGCTCTGTATCGCGAATTGATTGAACTGGAAATCCTGGCACTAGAAGCTAGGCTAGAGTTGATAATGGTTAGGCTTTCGCTACAATATTTAAACGTCCTAAATTTGGTCAATAGAAAGGTTGTGAATGCACATCACCACTGAGGATGTCCACATATGGTCAAAATATCTGTCTAGCACTTCCTGGGTTTCAGTGGTACCTCCCCGAGATCATTTTATTATGAATACAAACAATAAACTGAAACAAAGTGGAATTATCATGTTAGTAATGTAAATAAATAACTTTCGAAATGCTAAAGTACACACAAACAAGTACTCAAGCACTTATGTACATTAAAAGACTAAATCAGAGTCAGTTCATGCGTTAATTTTTACAAGAGAACAGACTTGTTCCGCATAAAGAATAGTGAAACACAAACGATTTCACCTTAGTTTTAGTATAGCAACTAAAGTCGTGTCTTTACTACTAGTTAATTTTATATGTATATGTATGTGTAAATGCTCATTCTCCTCCTTCCTACACATGATCTCATTTCACTGATTTCGCCTTAGGTTATCAGCATTATCACTTGCTTATAAGAAAAGAAGGGAAAACAAACAATAACTATAAACAAAACAACTGAAATAATATTTGCTACAAATGAAATCTGAACTAACATTTTCTGTGGTTAATTATTTGTTTGAAACACCTGTTAATAAAGTACTAAATGATTTATGATGTGCACTGTTTATTTACCTTTCAATATTGCTTATCAAGACCACATGTTAGGATTAGTGATTAGCACGGATAACGTTGATGCGCTACTGTATTCCTTGTGTAGAGAAATCATAGATTCATAATTCACTGGTATCAGTAAATCACCTCTTAATAAAAGGAATTGCTTTTATTACATGAATGCTAAGAAATCGACAGTTGGTAATCATTTAAGTTTAGCTCCAGAAACTGACATTATTTGTTTCATCAGCAGACAAAATGCTCTAAGTTAGTCAAACAAATTTACTAATACTCGAATATAATAAAAATAGTATTTTAAGTTTCATATCATGATCTGACTTTAGTTATAAAACTTTTCGAAAACCAATTAGCAATAGACGGCTGTTTCTTTTTAATATAAGAATAATAAGTAGTATTCTTTGACAAGAATTAGTCACTTTTTAAGTGTGATAAATCATCTACTCTGAAGCACACTTAACTACTCCTTTCATTTGATAGGATTCTCTTGATTATATTGATTGATATATCTATGGACCAAGTGGATTATGATTTGTATAATAAGCTGCCGTAGATCACACATTTTCACTGAAATTACAATAACTTCCTTATAAGTCAGTAGAAGTTCACTTAACTGATACTTTTGGAACTAGCTCAATTTGAGAAAATCATAATTTAATCCGAAAATTCCTCTGAATGTCAAAAATACAGATATGTATCTTCTTCCTGTTGAATGAACTAGTAATTGTGCACTCTCCTTCATAATTGAAGACACAAAAGGCAACTTATAATTATCTTTATTTTACTTTCACCTTAAATTGTATTTTAAATGTTTCCTCTACATCAACCATGGGTTAACTTACCCCTCTACATACCGTGGTTAACACTTATCTGTTATGCTGGAATGATAAACTTAGAAAAGTCACCTAAAATAAGCTTAAAGTATATACTATAAATCAAAACAATTAATGTAGTTAAACCTTACTAGCCTGTCAAACACAGCTTAAATTTTATAATTAAGTTCATATCTTTCTAGATTCTGTGTTAGGTTGATGGTAATATATAAAGTAACTAAGGTAAATATACAGTGTGAAAACTTATAATTCAATAATCTCAAAAATCACTTAGTAATGACAGTCATTATATGAATAACTTAGTGAGGTAACTACTGGAGTTTTGTTGTAATGTGCTAGTGAAATTCATACATATCATGTGTGAGGCAGTTACCAACCAGTTGTTGGGGATGTGAAATACTGCCGACTGACTGAGTTCCCGAGGTCTAAATGTTATATGTTTGATCTCTTCTGGTATCGTGGATGTGAACTTCTGAAAAGATTGATGCTAAAATGAAACATCTGTCCAGCGATTCTTAGTTTTCACCTGATTGTCTAAGACTAATCCTTGATGTGAAGACTTCTCGAACTTCGGTTTTACTCACGGTCACTTATTATCCACATAATTTAGTTCCACTGTCTATATCTGTAGGTATTAACAGCTTAAAACGTTGCTTTCTTACAATGTTACACAAGCATATTAGAAATGAGTCTTGGTAATCAGATAAAACAGTTTTACCCTAAATGACGATAGTTAAGTTAATGTACGACCTATGAAAAATGATCTGTTAAATGTGTAGAATTGAATACACGGGCAAATTAAATTGTCATAAATCATATTATGTTACTTGATTCTAGAAATTGTTGGTCTATCTAATTGACCAGTAGTCGTAGTAGTAGACAATAACATTTAATTCTCGTTGTCAAGTTAGGCACAAGCCTCTTTTTAATGTCTACAAAATGAGATCAAGCTATTTATTAATGATAGTGTGTTGTAATGAATTAAATCTGAATAACAAAATTGATTGTAATTATGATCGTAAATATATTATGTTTAAGCTGATCCAAAGAAGACACGTGACATCAGATTTAATTATATAACTCCATACATAAATCATTAACATTCTGTGGTTAACATCAAAGTTAATGTTATACTGATCTGGCGTCAAAATTTTCATCTCAGCAACCACTACTATTAAAACATTTTATTCATATTACTGTTGCTAATTTGTTCATGTTTCATTTTGTAGTATAGAAAAAGGAGATACTATTACACAGTAAAATTAAGTCACCCAAATGAAATAGTAGCCATAGTAGTGTAACAATATGCTACTTTGTATTTGATTAGACAAGGGGATGTTAGCGAAGTTGACAGATGTTACAGTCCCAGAGATAAAATTAGAATTCATCTGCGTATAATAGAAGAAAAAGGTAATGAACTCTGAGATAGATGAAGATATATTACATTATTTTATTCCATGGCTATATGATGATTAATGTGACGAAATTCTTAATAAGTTCCATCCAGTATGAAATCGTGGTTTCCTGACATTGACAAATATTCAACCAGAACAAATGCGTACTTAACGACCTGTAATCTTCAATCCATCACTAATTTGTATATCTTTTTGATGAAAGTTATAATACAATAAAGATAGAATAAGTTGATGAGAAATTAAAAGTATGGTTACTTCATAGTATAATTTTCCTAAAAGTATATTTAAGAGCTTAAACTCAAAAATAGTAGGATGCAAAAAATGTCTTTGCAACACTTATGGTTTTGTATCCGCTTTTCAATGTTCTAACGATTAAATGTTATAAAGAATTTTCCCAGCCTTTAAAGTTGAGAAGCTTATTCATTCTGATATCAGTTTAACAATTTTTAATATTGTAACACCAGTATACCTTTTTAAAAATACATTATTGCAGTGACAATAGTACCAGTAGCAGTAGTAGTAGTATTAGCAGTAGTAGTAGTAGTAGTAGTAGTAGTAGTAGTAGTAGTAGTAGTAGTAGTAGTAGTAGTAGTAGTAGTAGTTATAGTAATGGTAATATTAATAGTATATCTCTTCGCGGTTTTTTTAAATCATTATTAGAACATTTGGAGACCTTCAAAATCGACAGTTAATCGTTAAGTTGATTTTACCTACTTTCTCGAACTAAATAGACATTCACCATATTGTTATAAGTGTATATGACCTACAAGCATTCACTTTGACTTATTATATGCATAAAACGTTAAATACTTTGTTTATTAATATCATCGTGTCTGTGTAATATTGAAACTGGATTAACTTGAATGTAGTGAATATAGTAACAGTTTAAAAGTATTTTGAGTAACCTCTTTATTTTAATATTATTCTACACCAATAATAATATTAAGGTATTATTAGTATCAGAAAAATTCTGTGAAGTATATTCAAATGTATTCATGTAAAAAATATGTTTTATTTTTACACTAAATGACCACGAAATACTGATAAATGTTAGTACTGATGTGCATCAACTGACAAGAAACTTATGCTACATTGTATTTCCTCCTAATTACTTCCAACCACTCAACGTCAAAACATTGTGTATTCTATGTCTAATCACTAGGACTGATGATCATATTTTAAACTGGTCAATGGAATTCAGTCAGCACAAGCAATGCTATGTGTTACTTCTGAGTGATCAACCAATATTAATATCGTACATATACAGGAAGTCACTTATGGTTCGGACAGTTTAGTAGTGATATTTCACATAGTGAAACAGGGAGGGGATACAAACTAAAAATCCACAAAAGAGGCATTAGGTTCTTTATCAATGGCTTTACACTATCTTAACGATACCAGTCAGTGCTAGGTTCAGGGTCTCATGCAGAATATCTTCAGCTACTAAACATGTCATCTATTATTAAAGAAACTATAATAATAGTTATAATGTTGATAAGAATATGTGGGGTAAAAGTAATCACAAAAAATACATTAAACGAAATGAAATTTTATCTATTCATCTAGAGGACTCATTAACGTTGCTTTTCATTTCATTTCATTTCACAATATTGTGTACATTAATTGGGATGCTTTTACAAGAATAAGCAAACAATAATGATAATGTATGTATGAATTAAGTGAATACTTAGCTTCTTCTAAATCAACTAACAATTATGCATAAGTGTAAAGTTTCTTTCATAACTTTCATTATACATAGAATTTATAAACACTGGTAGTAATTAACCATGAATAATGAGGTGTATTGATGAATAAATGTGTTCTGTATACAATCATCTGTTTATACTCCATTCATTTTTACTCTTTAGAAATTTTTTTTTTGCCCAATTTACAATATCTATGCATTCATTCAACTGTATAATCCTTAATTATTGTTTATCATCTTAGAAAAATCAATGAAATCTAAAGTAGATTCATTGAAGCATATTACATAACTTTTATTACACGTGGTAATACTCAACTTTTCTTATTCATTTATATCATAGACATTAATTTTTTTTCTTGCCCATATTCTCATTAATACACATAAATGTAAATAGAACAACATATTTATAAATGAAAGAAAAATTTAAGTTTCTTTCAATGGTAACATACATACATGCAAAGATAGAAGAGAAATGTATTGACTTCATTTCTGTTTGTCTAGTCAGTATACTTCAATGTTTCCTTTAAAGATTATTTAAAGTATTAATAAAAATGTTCACAATGTCTTATGATGTTTGAAATTATTAATTAAACATCAGTTAGTAAGATGAGACGAAGACGATATTCTATCTGTTCAATGTCAGCATCTCCAAGATGATCTAAAGCTAAGAAATGATATTTCATATGAAACCCTTATTTTCAACAATATGCATTTATTTATGTATACACTTATTCTTACGTACATATTACCAGCATATTTAAATGTTATTTGTTGTCTTTTATATAAAGTTTATATTTAGTAATTTAATATGCGGGAAACACAACATGATGTCTGTTTTTCATTGAGATTTATGTCCATCTTCTTTGTAGCTTTAGTAGACATTAAACATTATGAATGTATATATGGTCTAATAAATGGAGTTATATATTGGATAACATGAGGATACCCATTTAAAAAGTGGTTCTTTTATGAATACATTTAAATTGCAAGTTTAATTGGATTGATTTAAGTCTCGATACTACTACTAAGAGTAATCTCAATACCATTGCTATTACAAATTCTAACAATAATAGTAATAATTCTAGGCTAATCCTCAATACAAAATATCCAAAACTGCAATAAACATTCTTAATTCTATGCAGTTTATTTATACGTATTCGAAAATCATGTTCTAAAAGTATCATTTAGTTTGGATTATGACTGGCAAGTGAAATCCAGGACGCGCGTTTCGTCCTATTTGAGACTCATCGGCTGGATGTACCTGCATCCCAATGTTGATGTTCACAGTAGGATTCGAACTCAGTCTGTTTCGTGTCAAACGCCACTGCGTATACCACTAGACTATTGAGTCCAGACAGTCTATAACAACTCAATCGGAATATACGAATTCATCCTACTATGTTTTAAAGGTGTTTAAAGTGGTTAGGGAGCATTTATGTTCATCTGCAAATGTTTAGGATCAGCCAAGCACCCATGATATCTCACGTTACATTAAATAATAGAAGCAGAAAAATTTACAAACCAATATAGTGGTGTCACAGTAAATAAATTCGTGAAGGTTAGTAAACAGTTTAGGAAAGCATGTCAGTTACGATGAATAATGATTGTAGGCAAATTTAACAGAAAAATAGGAGCCAATCGATGCGAGATTAAAAATATGGTGACTTAGTAGGAACAGTTTTCTACTCCTTTGGTATTTACCGTTGGACTCAAAAGTGTTTTCTTATAATAAAAAATACAAAATATAAAATCATATACTTTGATTATTGCCGAAGTATGAATGTTTAGAAACTATGAATATATCGACAGCTGAGAGTGCTTCCTCTTGATTTATTCAGTAATGTAACCTTGAAAAATGTTGAATTTTTTTACTCTCCTTGTAAAATATAACCATCCAAAGATTATCTCCATATAACTGGTCGTATCTTGTGAAAACATTAGATCAATAATCCTAAAGTTCTGCAAGATGTACTATTTGAGAGCTTTTGATAATGCATACTTTGATTGGGTCATAATTATGAAAAAGTGAACGATTTGACTACACTATTGATTGCCTCCAGTTTTCTGATATTAAAACAAGATATATGCGGTGTCAGGAAAAATTGAATAATCGCCAAACCACTAAGCAAACAGTGACACTAATTGGAACTCACAGATTAATTAATGCGCTGGTATATAATTGAGTATGAATAAACAAAGTTAGACAGATATAAGAAATTTGACCTGACAACCAGACAAATAATTGTCTTACACAGCTTAAATATCTTACACCTTCTACCGTGAAAGCCCTTACGAATCATAAACATAAGAAAGCTGCTCACTATTAATGGATACACCCTACAGAACTGAAATTGCCTACTATTAATGGTTTGTAATTCCATCGATGTCGACACTTAGTTGTAAGGTTTATAAAATTTGGACAGTGGTTAACAGTGAAGTCCGAGATTAGCTTTCCGCCTTATTTACGACTCATAAGCTCAATGCAATCACTTTCTAATGTTGATGTTTACGACAAAACTCGTGATTTCCTAAATGTTGATATTAAAGATTTCAAATGACCAATCACTGTTCAAGAATGCGAAAACTTGTGACTAATTAACAATATCGAGATAATCCACTGAGAATAGATCTATACTAAAACACATTAACCAGTCTCATTAATGAATGAATCATTATTAATACATTCAAATTCAATGAACAAGTTAGAAGTCATTTAAACAAGGCAGCCTGACGAAAGATACAATCAACCAATCAGTGCATGTAACTCTTAGTAGAGCATAATAGGTCGCCAACTGGGATACTCCACTCAACTCTGTCCTGAGCTCTTCTTTCCAGTTCATCCCAAATACTAGATTTTAAGTTGATAAATACTAACTTCAACTCCTAGTGTGAACATCAACACTAATAAACAGGTATATTCAGCTGACAAGTTTCAAATAAGTCGAAATTCATCACCTACTTTTTTCAACTACCCACAATCCAAGTCTCATTTTATCACAAATGTATTTTTCTACTTGTAGCATAGCAACCAACTTTATCAATTAACTTGTAACAGACATCATTGTTTTTCTATTCTTACTTTTAGTTTCCTATCTAAGTGATTAGACAAACAAACTCACTCTTATTGCTATGACTGTAAATTATTTATTTATTTTTCAAATTGAGTAGGTAAAGTAAATCTATGTTTGTATTTAAAAATGATATTGACGTATATAATGTGGTAAATAATCACTTTACTACTACTGATAATAGTAATAAGTAATAATTAATTAGAAGTGAAACAATAAAACAAAAAATCATATTTATTATTTGTTTTCTCAGTCATAGTATAAAATCATCATACCTCTGTAATAATGTTATACGTTGTTCAATGTTTCACTGATGAAAACATAATAATTCTATAGATAGATACATAGATTGGTTATTATATAAAAATGAAAACATGAGATTTGTAAGTATTTTAATAATACTATTATTAATCACATAGTGATGAAGATGAAGAATAAACTCTTGTGAAATATTATCACATGTTTAAAATTAATTCTCCTTACTCCCTCCGATTCTTGTTGTTATGTGATTCAGAACACAAAATAAGGATGTTCCAGACTAGTGTATTGTCATCATTAATTATTTATGTACAATACTTGGATAATTGTTATGTACAACTGAAATGTCTATAGACACAAATGTATAATTAATGGGAAAAAATAAATAAGGAGTCGATTATTCACACTGTTTCTATCATTCTTACGTCCATGAATGCTTATCGGCAGCCGATGTTTTCTGCAACGTTTTCCGTGTTGCAATATGTATTTTCATTAATTCTTTCGTTCATTTAACGCCACATATTATAGAATAACTTTCACTAAGGCTTCATTTCGAATTGTGACTTTCACTATATTTAAGAATTTTTGTTTTCGAGTTCAATATTTTGGGCTTCTCTACACTGATATTATTCACATAAATTAGTTGAAAATAACTTCAAATGATTGGAGAGGCTATTGTAATGTAGATTACACTCTAATATGAAGTACTTACTAGATGGACGAAATAAAGATGAACACTGAGAACGCATGAGGTAATCTTGATCTTATTGTCTATAGTCTAAAAACTGGAGTGTGTACATTTCTCAATATTCATTATGATCTTGCGTATTTACTATGAGAATCCCTGTTAAAATGTATCAGAAATCCTCTCATGAATAAACTTAGATCGTACAAAGATTAATCGCTTAGTAGTAGTCAAATCATTTTTGTATATTACCTAATCCTCATTGAATTCAAAGGACTAAATTCAGTGTGTTGCCATTATTCTAAGGGAATTAGCAACGCCTCAAGCTGACTGACATGCATTTGAATTTCACATCGAGCAACTGCTCCCTCAAGATTTTGGGTATGCCATGATAATGAATGAGAACTTAGGTTAACCCCAGGTCTAAGGTCGATTAGCTTCAGCAGCTTTGCACAGAAACCTAGATCTATGTTAAGTGATCACTAGTTAGTAACTTTTGTCACACTGTCTAGTGCAGATCAGAATAGACTGGTAGAATTGCTGTGTGGTTACTAGACTAAAAGATATAACATTGCCATTCAATCTGTTTGACAATATATGGTTTGAAAATAGTAAAACCGAAAACCTAGGTCTATGTTTAGCAATCGCTAATGAAGTGTGACTTCAGTACTATGAGTTTTCACATAGTGAAAAGGATATCGTTTATTAACACGGTCAGCGATTTTGACCCTGAAATATTTGGAATTGAATAGTACCCGCTCACACAACTTGCAGGTATACCTGCTCCACTAATACCAACTAACATAAGACTCAACCCCAGAAGTCTCTTACAAAAGTTCCCAATAATCAGAAATACGATTTCATAGTTTCCAGATGGAAGCATTAAAAGAATACACTATTCAGAATATACATTCATAAACCCAATAAACTTTGAAAAACTTGACAAAAAAAACTCAGTTTTCATAGGAGCATCAATTTCTTGACTAATTGCGTGAAACTTCATAAAATCCCTACTAAGTCAACCTATATTATGTTGGTTACAGTTACCTGAAACATTATCTTTGAATTAAAACCCAACTATCAAGTAGAGAAAAGAGAGCATAAAATGTTCGAATAAATATAAACTACTTAAATGTTTTATCAGTAGTAATCTTAATATACAATAATATGATCGCTATACACGATGATAAGTCATGTAGACATTTTCCTGATAAACAAATACTAATTACAAAATAATATATTTACATTGGCTGTATTATCTTGATG
This sequence comes from Schistosoma japonicum, assembly GCA_025215515.1. NCBI lineage: Eukaryota > Metazoa > Platyhelminthes > Trematoda > Strigeidida > Schistosomatidae > Schistosoma > Schistosoma japonicum. The sequence continues at coordinate 31,467,083 of CM046061.1, forward strand.
TTGAAGTTCTAATTAACCATATATGTATAGTTCTGTCTTAGTATTAAAGCATTATCTATCTAGTTATTCACAACATTCACATAATTAACGATAATACTAACAACAAAAAAACTACTGACTACAAGATAATAGTAGACAACTTAAAATTCTCAGTATATCACTTTGTGGGAAGTCATGGGTGTATAGCTGCTTTTTATGATTTTGTCATGATCATATGAGTATGACGATTAAAAGACTGTGAACAAAACGATATATATCTGATTATAGCCAATAAATGAGACTCACGGACATTGTTACTATATGTATGATAATAATGTGGAAAACAAGACAAAGTTGCTTAATATGAAATTTGTATCTAATATTTCTAAGAACAAGCTCACACAGATCAGCAAAAAACAGTTTGAAACATCTAAATTATTCATATATAAGAAATAATAACAAAAAATTCAGAACACAAGCATTTGGATAAATTACAGGATTATATGAGTATGTTTTGAAATTCATGGTTTTAAGTATCAATTAAGAGAAAGAATGAATGTAAAAGACCAAGTGGATCAAGCAGTATAATAGTATTGCTCAAAAGAAAAAAGCATACGAGCTCGCATGGTTATAATTAAAATACATGTGATGTTATGTCATACGAAGTCACCTATCTCTGATTTCTATCAGCCTAGAAATGCTAAAAGACTTAAAATATTTTTTAAACTACGTGATATGCCATTTCCTAACTGTGAACTACCTGTTGAATGAATAAGATGCATTTTATAAACTGTGGAAGTCCCATTATTACACTTGCTCTAATTTCAATGGATCTATAAATCAAGATAAATAAATGACACACAGAAAAGTAGAGGGCCTGCTTATTTCAGATAATAAGTTTATTTGAAGTTACACTTCACAGGCTGACCGCATCTAGACAGTTATTAAAAACCACGAAAGCACTGGTACATGTTTTACTCCTAAGTAGCGATCAGCAACGACAATACCAGAAACAGAACTTAAGAACATTAGACCTCACTGGTAGTGTTGAATCCACAAACCATTGAGTTGGCGTTCGATGAAGATACATTTCCATCTCACATCGATTCTCCATATTGCGAAGCCATCCTTCATTACCATTGGAGATACTTTTTGATACCTAAAATGGATAAAGTTCACTGATTTCAAATTTCTATTAAATCCGTGCGAACTACCTAATAACATCATATAGTAATAATGCAGTTATGTTTGAGTATCCTTCAGTTAGCTGGATGTGATATTAGGTGTATCAGAAGAAGCAGATAATATATATATATATATATGAACTATATTTTTCAAAATTTCAACTAAATAGGAACCTACGCTGCTTAAGAGACATGTTCGTAGATTTCTTTTCATAAAGGAAATGAAAATTCAGTTACTTGATAACCTTAATAAATACTTCTGACTGAATAATGTTGATTTTGTTTTCTGAGGTAAACAGGAAAACATTTCTTTCGTATCATTTTTAATTCACTTATTTAGTAAATCATTGATGATACATGGAATAAGGGTATACTGCATATCTGATTTCCATTCCTAGGGTTTAGACGATTAGAAAATATCATTAACTCCATAATACGAATTGATATAATTTCTCCTTATCTTATAGCTTTTGTCGTACGTACAAGATACTCCTAAGATCAAAGGTTCAGGGTCCTGTCTCTGGTGAGGCATTGACTGTCTCATACTAGGAGCGAATAGGTATTTACCTATTCTCAGTTGTCACGGATGTGCCAAATGGAAATAATTGTTGATGGATACTACTTATAAATTCATTTTCGTGAATTGGGCCTGATGCTTAACACATAACATGCAGCTACTTATAAGTAGTTCAGTTTTAAAGAATAAAATATATGAAACAAGATTTCGTGATTTTCAGCTAAATAACTATGACTGAAGTTTAAACAATACAATCATAGTAGCTTATCTTGGCTTCCGCACTGAAAACTGATACAATTGAAATGTTGAAGTTATATAGTTCGACTATCTTAAGTTACTGAACACTTTATATGCATCCCAAGCTCATTTTTCGCTTCAAAGCCTCTTTAACCGAACAAAATACATTATACGTTCTATTCTGACTAACTATGTTGCTATATATATGTATAAAGTGACCGAAAAATCTCCACAAGGTTTCTGGTTATAAGTTTTTGTTCAACACACATTTATTTGGTTATAATTGGGGGTTGTGGAGTTAGTTAACTGTCAATCTTTATATCACGAATTGATCTGAATCAGACAACCATTGATCACCTGGAAGCACTGAACAGCTGTTTCGAACGTCTTACCATTAGACTACTGAGTCGGCTCCTAACAGTCAACATTTCTAATTCATTCAGTTCGTGATACGTTTGCGTGACTTCATCCTTACCATCGGTGGGTAACTGCCTCACAACTGACACGGTTGAACTCCACTGATCAAGCCGCGGAGCTATAGGGTTCTGGGTTCGATCCCTGACGTGGTCGTGGATGCACACTGCTGAAGAGTCCCACACCAGAACGAAACAGCTGTCCAGTGCTTTCAGGTGATCAGTGGTTATCTGATTTAGTTCAATTCGTGATATCAAAATCAACATATTTATTTGCCAATTATTCTGATTAGGAAATTAAAAAATCTTAAAGTTTCGTACTACTGTCATACAAAAATTCTAATTATTTGAAGATGTCTCCACTTATCGTTTTTCTTTCCATGTACTCTGTAAAAATGTGTGGAAACATAAATGTACGGCGCGAATCCTAATGCAAAACAATTGACCATCAGACAAATAATGTTTTTTTCCAGTTATGGAAACAACTTTATGCCATTTGACCCATACCCTCATTTGATGAATTATAGTTGAAACGAAACGTCCTAATTGTTGATTTTAATTAATAAGTATTGAAGATTGTTGAATTTTGTAAGTTACGTCACACACATAATGTAGTAGTACGGCCACTAAAAAGTAGAATATTTTAAACATTTATTTCTATCTAGTAAGGGATTTCTTAGCAGTATACATTCATGACTTTGACTGAGATTGACTTCGATAAATCCAGGCTCCGTTGTGACCCCTTACCATTTTATTGGTATTTGAAGGCTTCTATTTCTAATTTTGTCTCTTATACCCACAACTTGTGCATTATCGCGAAATGACTGATTGGTCGCGAAAGGGCATGATTGAAAGTTTCATATTAGAATGAAATAGTTGCCAAAATCTTCCTACATTTTAATGGTTGTCTCACCACAATCAGTTCATAGTATAAATTACAAAACTCAACAATTTCACAAAATCAGTTTTTCTAATAATACTGTCGTGTTCATTAGTGACTAATTTCAAAAGATGATTCACACAATCCTTTTGAAAAGTAGTTACTGGTAGAGTTTTATTACATGCAGAATGAAACAGTTACTTACCAAATACAGATAATCATTAAAAAATAATTCAAACTAATTAAAGTCAAAAATGCAATACCTCAAATACCAACTAAAAGTTGATTAAGTGATCACTGTAAGACCTAAATATACTGGATTGAGTTCCAGATAAGATTGTGATGGATGTGCACTTCTACGAAATCTCTTGCTAAGACGAAATAGTTATCCAATGATATCTGATCTTTAATATCCGTCTAGCTACAATCGATTCTCATAGTAAAGTGAAAAAGTTATTAGGTTTCATTGAAAGAAACTAAGAAATTTTAAAAACTAAATGTAAATTTCCGATAAAAAAAAGAAGTTTATCCAGCAAATAGAATTAAAGTGCCAAATATCAGCTAAGTATTAAGTTTCAATCACTTTATGTATATAATACTTTATCATTATTACAAATATTCGCTTAATCAAAAATGTACTACGTATTAACATAGTAACAATTCATTGAGAATTGAATATGTCAGTGAATGAATTGTATAAATTACATGATTCAATAAATATTCATTGTAAAACGTTGTTTAAATTAAATAATACACTAAAAATTACAATTACAATTTATCATGTATAGATTTTTTTAAGTTATTGGTTATTATAAAAGTACATTCAAATCAACATATAAATGTGACTCTTTTAATTGTTTATTTGAACTTTAGTCATCTATTTGTAATTATGAGTAATGCATTGTTTATTAAGAATTTTAAAAAAATTGTAATTTGAATTTAGTAATCATGAAATGATCTTAATCAGATAACCATTGAAAACCATCATTAGACAGCTTATACTCCCAGTATAGAACTCCTAAGTAGCTAGATGTAAGGTAATTCCCTACTAATGGATACGAATTAAGTTGCGAATGGAATAAAGTTGGGAATATCAGCCGTTAGATACAGGTTCAGTAGTCTATGGGTTAGGTGTTCACCTCGAAACCTGAAGGTCATAACACAATAACCTGGGTGTAGTCACAAGGGCATACCGATGATGAGCTTCATACTGGGATGAAGAAACTGTCCATCATCTCTTGATTTGCAGTAATAGTATAACTCAGGCCAATTTACTATATCCAATTCGAATTCCATAGCCTTCAAAACACATAACCAAAAACTGTTGTTGTAATTCGAAATGTGTTTACTATACATTAGGAATCGGACATTAGTAGTAGCGGTAAAAAATTTGCTAGCAACATTTAAATTGATTGGCCACTGAATGGTGATTAGTTTAATTGCTTATCTAGGTCTCAGTGCTGAACAAATTCTATCAGTTTAGTAACAATATGATGTCCAGTTTAGGTAACAAACATCGTCTTGACTAAAATTCAATGTTAACTGCATGGAGGTAACCAGCAGGAAATTGAATTTAAACATTTCTATCTTTCTAGAGGTCAGTCATCATCTCGATAGCTCAGTAGTAACGTCATGTACTATAAACCTAGGCGACATGAAAATAACAAGTTTCCTGTCAGCCACTTCCATTCATCTTAAACTAGGGACATTTGCTAGTTAGTCAAAGTCATGAATTTCTCTAATGATTACTGTAGTAAAACAGTCTGGTAACTCTTCAGGTAATGAATCAGGGCACTTACTTAAAAGAATATATAAACGATTGTATAAAAACTGATTAAAATAACTATATCTTATTTATAAGAAAACTATCAGAACAATATTTAAATTAGAAATATCAACCGTTATGAGCCGACTCAGTCGTTCAATGGTTAAGCGATCGTCGCAGAGCCAGAGGGTCCTGGGTTTGATCCCCAATGGGGTCGTGGATGCACACTGCTGAAGAGTCCCATACCAGGACGAAACAGCTGTCCAGTACTTCCAGGTAATCAATGATAGTCTGATTTAGATCACTTCGTGATATCAGGGTTGACAAATATTTAAAACGTCATTTGGAGGATTTTTTAACATTATAGTACACTTGACACCATGAATTTCATTATTTTTCTCGAAGATGGTCTAGAAAAGATATTTTACTTACAATAGAATAAATTACCAATGGAATTTCAAATAAAATACTTAAGACAATAAATATATTTTTTATGTGATTATTGAAGATATTTTCAGGTGGAAAGTGGTGAATTCAGTGATGATTTTGTTTGGAAACAATGACTTGTGCAGTCATTAAATTAGTATGTTACGCGGTAACTCACTGATTATATTAGATGATAGTCGGTCACATGATATCAAGAATAGTCTGAGGTTGAAATCATGAACTAACAAATTGTAACTGAAAAGTTCCATAGTATTATTTTCACTAAGTAAATCTATAAACCATGAATTCGATTTCGTTGAGGGTAGTGAATAAGCAATGCTGAGAAGTCACAGTCTCAAATAAACTATCTCATTATGTTTGATTTTCAAATGATTTCTAGTTGACTTTAATTCCTGGTGAAAATTGTACTCAAACTACTTTGATAATTATTATAGTCACCGCCTATTAGCATATTTAATTGAGGTTCCACCAGTAATGACCTTGAGGATAAGAAATTTGCTGACTAAGTGAATATAATAAAGGTGGATGGTGTAAATGCACTTCAAATCTGAGTAACGATGATCATATACACCATATGTGCATGTTAAAACCCTTCTTATGGTAACTAACTGCACTAATTCTTCGAAGTTATTGTAAGCGTAACGTCATTTATAGGATGCTTCTGGACGATGTTCACAAATCTTCTTAAACTATGATTTTTTCCTAAGATTGTAGTTTGTGTAGTTTTGTTTGTTATTTAGTATATTGTGATTATTACACTGTGGACATATAATGCATATATAATTTTCAAGGAGGGGGGCGAATATGTGGATTTCTTATTGGAAAAATGGGAATTTAAGGAAAATTTCTGGGGAATTTTATGAAAAAAATGGTTGGGAAAATTTTCGAACAAATGTAAAAATATTCTATAGCTTAAGAAAATACTGGTGAGTTCACTTGTGGTTAACTTTTCTTAGAATTTACCCCTACTTTGTATAGAATTCTGCCTAAGATTGATTACTTGATGTTTCTGAATTACTAATTATGGAAATGTGAACAAGATAGAGCATAGGATTCTATTATAAACATTCTAAGTGTGGGCAAATCAAATTCATATTTTGAGGCTTTCAGTATTGTTAGATAATAAATATCTCTTTAGAATTTGTATATCAATACCAACTGAAAGTGATCAAAGGTAAATCATTCCTAATTTTCTTCAGTAAAAAGAAGTTTGAAATAAAATCATTGTAGAGGTAACATCATAGTTATGGACGTAACGAACAATACATTGACTGATATTTAAAGGTAATCATACTAACTAACATGACTTGACTGAAATCTTCAGATGGATAATGTCCTCCTTTGGGTTTCGACTTGCATCATTCAGTTCTGCTGTGAGAGGTTATGCAAATCATATGCTCAAACTATTGATGACTACATAGATATCATTGATACTTATACTGACTGAACTGTATTGCTTTTTACCATATTTTATTTTTATTTTAGTTTTACTGTCATTACACAATTAAAAAGTTAGTTGCATCATTTTGTGCAACTGGTTAGTTAAGCTATATAGGGACATTTTATCTGGATAACAAAAATAATACTTGAATCAGCTGACTATTTATATTGCAATGTTACTGAAATAACATAACCCTTCGCAAGACTGCTGGAATATAAATGATCAATAAACATTACGTTATTTGGAGATTAGAGATGAAAGTAAATGCAGAATACAGTCTTTACTATCGGACAGACGTGCACAAAAGGGTACACTTGTCTCTATACCCTTTCTTCTCAATAATATCTTAAATATAACCAATGATAAACTTCGTACTTCTGGAAATGTTTTGTTCACATAGTTAAGGTGGACCAGTCTATAAGAGTCATCGAATGATGTAGGTTCCATGTGAAATTAAATAGGGCGAGCAGTCATACCACTCAGCTAGACATATCGTATCAACTAGGCTGTTAAAGGATCAATACGCGTAGGCCAACTCAATTCTTGACCAAGACAATTATTTCTATTCTTATAATATCCGTCATTATTCACGATTTTTCCAAATGGTAATATTTTAAATCCTCCAGCTAACAGAGCATTTATAGTCTTTCTGTATAGTTAAATATAAAACAGACAAAATCTCGAGTTGGTTTCGAAATAATAAAGTATTTTAGGAAGAGAATTATATTATTTGTGATCAAACGAAATAAAACTGTATTAATAGGTGTCAGTGGAGACGTAGTAAAATTGAAGATATTTCTAATCATGAAGTGACAGATCGTTATTTGTAAAATAAATCGACGTCGGTAGTGACTGTATTTAATGCTCAGTGATAACATTTTGACTGTAAATCGGCTGAGATTGTGTATGTTAGACATTGGAAAATGACTGAATATCATGATTTTTTTATTTTTGTATAAACAGCTACTGTTTTCTAAGGTAAATTTTGAGAGGGATCATTACTTTACACCATTGAGGCGTATCAAATAAAGACAAACATGTATTCAGTTCTCTCTTCTCCTCAAGTACCATCTAGTTGATGTTAGTTTGTGACAACAATCTACCTTGAAGTATGATTGTATATCTCATTTAATTCAATGATGAGATTATATTATCTACTCATGAAATGTCACGGGTTTTTTATTTGTAAAATGTATATTAACTAGAAATATATGCTTAGTAGGATACTGTTCAAATCACTTTAAATATAAATCTCAATAATGGACAATAACGTAATGTTACATACCACATTTATAATATTTATACAATTCACTAGGAACAATATTTCATGTTAACGTTTAGAGAAAGTATTTTTCATCTATTTACCGATTTAATTAATTCATGTATCTTGTTCAATATCTTGTTAGTGAGAAAAAAAATAGTGTTAGTTTCACACCAGGTACTAAATACCTTACAAGTTTACACTGTTAGATAAAATAACAATCTTATAGAGTTAACACTGTAATAGATTGTTGGCAATTTATTCACTAGTCAGACAGAATAAGTATTCAAATGTTCTACATTCGAAAACAAGGTTGAATGAATATATTTAATTGATTTCGCATTATATATATATATATATATATATATATATATATATATATATATATATATATATATCAAATCCTATAAATTCATTTAGTGATCTAGTTAAAAATTAGAAAAATAAAGGTAAGATATGATAAAATGATACGAACTAAAATCCTTTATGTTATCGAATTGATGATCTAGTAAAATATATCATGTAGCTAAATTACGATTCAATTTCATTTTCATTTCACACTTTAAATACTGTCTCCAGACGTCAGGAGAAGTAATGACAATTTATATCTTGACTGATAAAGAGTTTACGGAAAAATCACAACAAGTGGTGGGAAACGAAAATCAAAGGAATAGAAAGGCAGCAGAGATGAAAAACACTAAACAGCTCTTTGGTCTATTAGAAGAAACCGGAGTTAAAGTCAGGTATTAATATTACAGTCTCCGAAATTATGGGACTTTTATCTGCTCTCAGCCTACAAGTTTAGATTAAGGGGCAAAACATTTCAAAGGGCAGTTAAGTCGTTCTCCAGGTAATTTACACCTACCTTTATTCTAAAACAGCCTGAGTAGAAGATTGGTATAGGCCCTTTAACTCTCATTAAAGTTTAAAAATCTACAACTAATCTGAAAAGAGGAAGAGCTGAAGGACTGAATAGATTAACTCCGGAGGTCTTTAAGGATGGTGGTCTAGTTTTAGTAACAAAGGTGACTGATATTTTAGCTAAAGTCTAGGCGCTGAACGTAATCTAGTTTGATTGATGTTAGTCTCTAACCGTGATAGTTTATTAATCTCATGATCCTAAAACCCGAATAAGTCGGGTTAACTTCAGACTCTGTCGTTGTTATATCGACCAAATATTCACCTTTTGTCAAGTCCCAAAATATAGACGTCCTTACCGACGACTAACAACGCTAATATTTTCTGACTTGAAATTAGCGTTTGACTCCGTACGCATAGAGGTTTTATGGTAGTGATTGGTATTGGAAGGGATACTTCAGAAATATAAATCTCGTTAAGGCTTTTTACCCAAACAATATCCATCGAGTTAGTGCATATGGTAAACAGTCACTTACACTTACAACCTCAAGTAGTGACAATTAAAGCTGTCTACTACTCCCATTTTTCTTTGATATCATCATAGGCTTACTACTGGAAATAACGCTTTCGTTGTACTAATTTTCACGAAATAGATCACTGATAGATTTAGAAGTTACAAATCCCATACTCCTGTTTGTTAAAGATGCTGTCATGATGCAGAGTTTATTGGCAACAAAGAGAAATATTGTAAGCAGATTTTTGTCCTTTTCTCTCCCTCTACATACAAATAGCTTGTGTCAACACATGAACTAAAGATAGAGAATGTTGTAGTTGAGCGCAATAACCACTTCATTTACCTCCGAAGTTTGATCAGCCCAGAATAGTTGGCGTCTGATGAAATCTTAGCATAGACTCAAAAAGCTCGTTTACCTTTGACCGACTTAAGTCTTCTATGGCGTAGGTGAGATAATCGTTTATCAATCAAAGGACGAGCATACTGGGCAGCGATCCATTGTGCCTTACTGTATATACCTAATACGCGGCGTTTAGGAGCTAATGATATTCGTAAGTTATTGGCATTCAATCGTTAGTGTTTTTCAAACATTGCTCGCGTTTGCTTAAGTCACCGGGTAAGTAACATTGAAGTTAGATGCTTGGTATCGGAAAAAAGTGGTAAATCAGCTTATGGATTTGTGAATCTTTACTCACTGAGGACATCTATTAAGTATGACCAAACACTTGTTACCTTAACGCGTAGTTGTGACTGAAGTTGAAGTAGGATGGAAGAAAGCTAAGGGTGTACAAACCGAAACATTACATCAGTTTATGATGTCAATCACTTTGATCTGAACTGTGCTAGTAGAAGAAAACCGCTTGTTTGGGGTCTGTACAACTGTTGTAACCAATAGTTGGATACTGGTTAACACAGCTCGAAATCGACCACAGTGGCTCAGATGCATTCACACTTTGTCTTACCTTGGATCCTAGTCTTAAAAATATTATATAATCCTCTTTTCACCAATTAATTCTTTCTTTAGAATCATATTTTCTATCTCACATCATTTTTAACTACCATTGATTCAGGCATTACTTCTATTAGTTTGGTACTTATCTTGCCGTGTTCATGAGGTATGGTAACAAGGACCGATGAATATATGTCCCAGGTTCTACACTGTACATAACTTGCTGATACATATATATATATATATATATCAGCTGGATATTTATATATATAAAGTTGTTGAAAGTTCAAATATACCTGTAGTACACTTAGAATTAGTTTTTATGATCTCACCACTCTATATGATAGTTAGTTAGTAGTAATCTACGTAATGCAATTCGTTTCCTACAATGCATAGAAATTCAACTTTATGGGAGATTTTGCATCCACTTAAGTAACTTAAGATTATGTAAAGTGTGATGTAATAAACTAATTTTAACTTCGCAACACATTTTATCAAGAACATAACAAAAACTATATTTAAAAGGTAATCAACTGACTGTTCATTGGGTAAACAATAACACAACAAGTTGAAAAAAATGCCCTAACTAATTAGCAACTAACAACAGTAATAATAATTCAGTCTAAGTAAATTAAAATATTATTCATTACCCTAGATTCTACATTACAACAACAGTTTTGTACAGATTGAACTTGATAGACAGAGTATATAATCTACATTTTATTAATAACAACAATTGTTAAGTGCATATGAGTGGATTTCATTAGAAAACAAAAACACTACACTTTTTATTTCTAATTGTCTTCCCATCGAAATATTCAATCAATCAGTAATATACACTCGAACTTCGAAGATTTTAAGTCAGTCACAGACATAAACGAGTGTTTTACAATATAAAGTGAAAATTAGTTAGAAAGCAAATATAGTTTTCACATCATTAATAAACTTAAATACGTTCCTCTACTTTGAAATAAGAGAGAATTCAGTAGAGGAATTCAACCATACACCTTGAAATCATTCAATTAAGGGACCATTTACAGTTTTTCGACTGCTTACAGATTCTTTTCACTACTGAAATCTTAAAAACGTGATTGGTAAATAGCAATTTCAGTTTACTATACCTTATTTCGATTATAACTGCAAACTCTTCAGTTATCACTACTCATGGTGGTGCATAACGGAAAATAATTTTTGGTCATAGGAATGATGGTATCAAAATTCTAGTTTCCCATTTTCTGAAATTCTCTTTCTGTAGATCACTATCCCAATAACTAGCCTGTTACATAGGATCTACTACCCACTCTACATTTTCACTTCCTTGCTCTATTATATTCCTATCCTAGAGATATTCACTTATGGTACGCTCATTATCTAGTTGGAAGATCATAAATTCCTAGTATCTTCCGGAATAGTAAAAGCATTAAAATCGTATACGACGAAGTTAATTTCTCTTGAATCTAACTATTTGTAAATTATTATTGAGTAGTCTAGAGATTTTTGAATTTGAAGTTTTGCATTGCAAACTAACTCTACTTAAACAACCATTATAAATTAATAAGTATTAGTCTTTGTTTTGCCATACAACGAAATACAGTGTATATCCACTACCTCATCATAGACAGAACTCAAGCCATTCAGGTCCGCAGACGAGTGCTTAAACTTAGGATTACTGAGTTAGTATTTAGTTGCTTATATATTTAACTTAAGTCAACTCATAACGTTGGCCTACAGTTATTTGCATTCGTCAACAAAATGAATAATCCACAGAGTTTCAACATTGTCCTTCAAATAAAAGTGGTCAAAGATGTTATCACTCGGGTGAATACGCTGCAAGTGATCTAATACAGGATCAAGATATATGTACTAATCTCTAAATTAACGGGATATGTGACCGTCAGTGTGTTGAAATGGCTATTTGTTAAGAAAATCATGGAATCTGAGAAAGAATGTGAAACTATCGTTGGACTGTAAGAGAATAGAATCATTTAACTTGAAAGCAGTGGTGATATATATGTTGGGATAGAAGATACACCATACTGTTAAAGAATTGTAGTATTCTTGCATTTGGGCAGTGGAATTCACATGTAGAAACATAATTCAGAATCAAGTTCAAGGTCGAAGTCCATGTAACCGATTGAAATTCCTTTCATTCTGTTTAACTACTTCAAACATATGAAACATTTTAAGTGTATACTCATTCCCGAAATCAGTTGAGATGGTTTAGAAAGCATATTAAAGTAAATTTGTGAAATGTTTCAAAGAAAATATATAAAATATATTGTTACCCTATACTAAATGTGTTTACAAGCTAACGCACATTTCAGTGGAGAACCTGACTAGGATGAAATAACTTTTCTTTCTACCTAATCTTCACTGGTTGTTTAGTTAACGTGAATTCATGATAGAAATCATTAGCAATAAATGAACTAAACATATAAATTACCCCTTTCTTTTTTCTAGAAACAATTAGCTAATATCTATTTAAAAGAACTTTGAGTGTTCAGAATACTTTTAAATTTAGTAACTTTGTGTAAAATGCAAACAGTACAAATTAAATCAATTTACAAAATGTTCTATTTTTGATTATGAAATTTTTGAGAAATGTCATTATAATCGGTAACACAATAAATAAAGTATTCTAATTAAGTTAATGAGTTTGTAAATGACCTACAAGGTTAATATCCAACAAATATTGATTTTTTTTCTTAATTGTTTTATAAATTAATGTAGCCTAGTGGTAAACGCGGTGGTGTTTGGCACGAAGTGAACTGAATTCGAATTCCAGTATGAACATTAACATTTGGATGCGAGTCATTCAGCCGATGAGTCACAAATAAGACGAAACATGTGTGTTGAATTCCGCTTGCCAGTCACAATCCAACTTAAATATTATTGATGTAATATTTTGTTGCACAAAAAAACTCATGATTGATGATCGATTATTTTGTCTTTTGATAACCTTTTATTTGAAGTACTATATTAATAAATCTAATTTCTAGGTAGTTATTACACTTGGTTACAATCAGTGTGAATGATCAATAGTCTATTCTCCAATAACCCAAGCAATCAGCCACTGTTGTATAAATCTGTATATTCATACAATCTTCTCTATCGGTTATTACAGATGCACAGTTCCATTAAGTGCTAATTTAAGCTATAGCTTGTTAATGACATTTTATTATTACATCAAAACTACTTAACAAAAGTAATAACGTCCTATAAACTCTGCAGATATCTCGTTTTAGATTGTATTTTCTTATGTGAATAGATTGTTTCATTCATAACAGATCCAGTTCAATGATTAAGGTTACAATGATCAATCACTTAATAATCGATTATATATTTTTATATTTCTAAATAGGAGTGAATTATATACAATTCATTTGAATGATTGTGAGGTTTTTCAAGTGTGAATGGAATATATGCGTGCTAGATAGATTGTGATATTAACATTATTTGTTCCGGCTACGACTGACCTTTTGCAGGATTGTGATTTATATATTGATTGATCGTTGTGTAGTGACCAATTCGGTATTCGTCAAGCTGTATATAGTGCTGATTGAATTCTATCGATCGAGTTGTAATGTGACCATTAGTCAAAGTGACTCGACCGAAAGAATTCGACTAACACTATAAACAACTTGACGAACATAAAACTGGTCACTATACTGTGATCAACCAATGTTATAGTGAAAAGTCATGACTGGTATGGTTGAGACACGCCGGGAGCGAGACACTTATCACTAGTGGTTTCTAATGGTCGTCGCGCTACATGGCAAATTGATTGGAGTGAGAATTCTATTATCAGACCCAGATTAATGGTGCAGGTGCTTTTGTTTCAAGACCTAAAGGTCATAGGACGATTCCCTAGAGTAATCGAAGATGTTTACTGCCGATGAGCACATGTTGGACAAAACAGTTGTCTAGCATTCTTTGATTTTTAGAGGTATTCGACTGACATCAATCTATGATACCAATAAAATTATGTATGAAACACCTAATACAGAATTCCCTAACAAGTGTATTCGAATTATAAGTCAATAACAACATTTATGGCCTTTAACAATGTGTATATCCAGCACTTTGTACTCACTAACTTTCGTCTATCATGTATGGAATGTAATCAGTAGTTTAAATCATTTCAACATTACTGTCAATCTGTATATTTGTTTTGAAGAGTTTAATAGCAAAATCTCAAACGAAGGACATTTAGTGATTTAGGTTTGAACTCGTGGACCAGTATTACTTCGAAAATTTCATATATAACTTATTAATAGACATCAGTCACAAATAAACTTGGATTCAAACATTTCTACTGGCTTTACATTCAACCGCCTTACCGTATGTATAATATTATATTGCATCAACTGAGTAATTGATAACTCATGTTACTTTTTTGAAAGGTTTTATAAGATCTTTTTTATCATTTCAATAGTGATTCAGGATATTATTAGATATTTCATCAGTTTTAATAATCATTAATGCATATTGAAAAAAATTGGAATTCACAAATTATACAAAATTATTGGAATGGTGCAAAGATACACTGGCATTAAAGTTTCATTTGCAATGACCCTGATGATCTAGGTGTTAACTAGTTTATATTTCATGCTAAATTTATCTCCCTCCTTCCCTCCCAAAACCAATTGTCAACAAGTTAATATCCTTCTAATCGTTACTGACTGCACAAAATCTTCATAATCATTATAAGTGAAAATTAAAATGTAGTGCACTTTTAGAACATGAAAAAATGATTAACTTACAACTCTGGTTTTGAATAAATATTTCCCTTAACAAACTTGATTGGATCTGTTGAATTTTGTATTAAATTTTTCCCATTCAACTTAGTATGTCTTCGATAATCAGATACAAAAGTATTAAATTTTCTCGATGAATTCAATGAATTCGAATAGATAGATTGATATTTTCTATTCAACTTGGTATTAGTTGAAGTTACATTAGTTGATTCTCTTTTATTTTCTATAGGAATTTCATAAATATTTTGATGAATATAATTTCATTGCATCAATGTCATTTTCAAAAGCAGCATATGAAAGTTTATTACCTAAATTGAAACTAGAAAAATATTTTAATTTTAATTTTGTATCCAAAACTTTATTGAAGATTGAATTTTTGGATTTAAACACCTTCGTTTCAGAATTCATTATAATGTGAAAAAAAAATGTTGAAAAATAGAATACTTAACATTTTGATGTAATTAATATTTTAATTGTATAAGCTAATTTGTATTATATCTCATGAAAAGATATCTGTATGTAGATATAGAGAGAATTTCATAGATTGTATTTGGTAACCATAATGAAAAACTTTGTAGTCAAGGTTTCAGTAGTATATAACCTTGGTCTAACCAATTAAATTCATTCAGTGTGTGTTACTTAATGAATAGTCAGATTACAATTCGAAATTACACATAGTAGTCATAAAAAATTAACTTCGATTTGGTGTACACAAATTTTACGTTCGGATATAAAATAGATTTAAGTAAACATTATAAGACATTCAACAGACCACTTGTCTAAACTAGTTACATTTATTATGTTCATATAAAAGGCTAGTTGATATGCAAATAAGAATGTGAGAATAGAAAGAAACTGTCTTTTTGTTTTTATTTTAAATTAAGTAGTAAACAATAATCAGTCACCACTTTGTTTGTTTCATCGCTTTTCTTACTAGTTTATTTACGCTTTATTAATTATGCATCATGTCTCATGTTGTCACAACTTTTAAATGACGTAGAGAAAGTAAAGTTAAGATATTGTTTGAAAGTACAAGTTTACATTTCTGTTAGGATAAAAATTGTGAAATAAACCTCATATTCGATAAGAATTAAACTATTCAACCGGAGATAAGAAAAAGAATGAATAATTTTTTAACTGAAAAAGTTAATACCGGTTTAATTCTGATAAAGTAATTTCTAAGTCATCCTTTAATGATTCAACTAGAAATATTTGTTTCTATTTATCTAAGAGAATTATAGATATAATAATAAATTATCAATGAATACTTTTCAGTGGTAATCAACAGTCCTGTGAGACTACATTAGTATAACTTATGATCAATCAATGCCTGTTGCCCCACATCGAACATAGGCCGGCGACCAGCATTTTCCAACCGACTCCGCCCTGAACTTCCCCTTTCCAGTTCTTCCTAAGTGATATTTCCTCTTCACATGTTTACTTCCAATTGCAGGTGAAATGTTTTACTTGGTCTTATTCTTCCCCTATGGTCTTGTGGATTACAAGTTAATGCCTGTCTAGTGATACAGTCTGATGATTTTTTTCAGTGTGTGTCCTATCCACCTCAAGCGTTCTTTCCCTATCTCTTCCTCATCTGGAAGTTGGTATACCCTCTACCATAGTAGATTATTGCCGATAATATCTGGCAAAAGAATCCAGAGTGTCTTATGTAGACACCTGCTTATGAATACTCCTATCTTTAAAATGATGCTTTTCATAATTCTCCAATTTTCAGCTCCATACGGTAGAACTGTCTTGAAGTTTGCATTGAAAATTAGACTTTAGTGTTGGCTCAGAGTTGTTTCGAGTTCCCGATATTCTTCATTTGTAGAAGTGATGCCCTCCCCTTGCATCCTCCTAGGGTTGCTGCCGGTCCCGAGCCTGGATAAACGAGATGGGTTGGATATGGGATTAACAAACCCATTATACAGAAAACTTTGCTGAAAAACCCTAGCTAGGAAGAAATCACAACTAATGATGGTAAAGTTATATCATAAATCTACTAAAGTTCGGAGTGAGTATCCTGCAAATGTTGAAGGCTATAGGCTCGACCCCATGTATATCATAAGTGAGTGCTAAAACAAAATGAAACGGCTCATTGGTGTCTCACATTTTGTACTGGTTTACCAGTTGGTGTCATTTTGTATTAGCGTATGCCCAAGTGCCACCTAATGTCCGCCAGTTGTTGGAGCAGCAATGATGAACCACATGTAACAAAAATAATTCATGTATCCGACGCAAGGCAATCTCCAATTCAGGTAATAGATGGAATAACATAAACTGTATATTTTAGTGGAGTAGGTTAGGTTACTAACTTTGGAAAGGATATATTTAAATGTCTACCTTTATATTAATAAAATTTGCTATGCGCATGAATTAAATGCAAATCAATTTGGTTGGGGAATAAAGTTTCTAATTTTCATTTTATCAGCCTTTTCATTCTGAGGTGAAATGGGTCAGTTAGGAAACTTTTGTGTGCACCCTTCTGAATCGGACATTCCGGAAAATAACAGTTGGAAAAAACTAGTGTCATCAGTCCAGAAAATTATTGACTGTTGGTTTAAGCCATATTGGCAGATGTAGAATACCTGATGGTAGGAGTCCTCGTCGTATTAAAAATCAGTTGTCAGAGAACTTAAATGACATCACATAGATGAGCCTTTTATCATGCTTCAAACCTTGAGCTTCATCGATACATGATACACACCCTTTCATTAAATCTTCTAGAAACATATTTTCAATATTTGCTATTCCTTATTATTGTTATATTATTTCGACTGATTTGTAATTATTTTTTAATTGCATCTCATAGTTTTCATGTGATACCGCTACTTGGTCTAAAGTGCATTTGCGACTAGCTCTGATCGGATTATGAATGACTTATAAAAATCTATATAGAAGAAATCTATGCATAAAGCACACCTCCATTGTATATTCAAGTGAGAACTGCTAAGACTTTGGGTTGAAGTATCGTATAGGAACGTGTAAGAGCTACTCTTAAGTTTCTAAACAACAAAACATCTCTCCCCACCCATATTGACTTTAAGGTTGCACGTATTTTAATTGAAAAAGAATATCAAAAATAATCTTTCTGTTGCTTGGCCTAAATTACGGATTTCATTAAAAAGAGGAATATAATAGGGAAAAACTGTAGAAAAGGAATGTGCAAATGATGGCATATCTTTATCCTTTTGCAGGCTTTCGGCATATTAAATAGGACCAAATGCAAATGTCGCTTCCAGAAAGAAAAGACCTTACAAACGAACGCTAGTATCAATGATATAGAAAATATTTCAACAAGCGATAACAACGTACACTAATGTTCAGGGCTAATACAATCACCTTTCACATTTGAGCTAGTCATTTTGAGGATCTATTATGATGTTCTACGATAATTGCAGACAGTTTCATGATCCGAATGGCCTTCAATCCAATTGATGCACTTACAACTATTGTATTATGTAAGCCCGTATACGTGTGAATGTGACCGTTGACTATTCTGATTACGTTGTTCTAAGGCCATTAACTCATGTTACAGGTCCTTTCTATCCTTACTTCTCAGGTCTATCTATATTTAAGACATTAATATTTAGAGATACATTCATTCCTGAGATGTTTGTTGGACTGAATGTAATCCAAATGCCAGTTCGTAAAATACATTCCCATTACCACCAAGTCTGAGTTTTCGTTGTGTTACTTCGTGACTGCGAATCTAGAATACTAAAATCTAATAATACTACAAGATCCACCGACAGGTGTCCACACTAACAACAACGGGGAGTTCTGAAGACGCTTAAGACTAGGGACCGTCAGTTATTCAGCCATATGAACATATTTCTATGTAACCGATTCTTTATCTAAAGGTAGGAATTCCACTATCAAACTTTATTTATTAACTTTGCGAAGTTACTTTATCCACCTCAACATTAATGTTTTCCGATAAACGATGCACTTTCAACTAGTCTTCTGATTAGCTAGAAGTATTTGATTGACTCGTTTTTATGTTCAGCTAAGTAAGTTTGAGTAACTTTTGATTGTCATTATAATGCATTTACAGTATCGCCTATTATTATCAAATGAGTCTTCACACGATAAGCCTACAAAAATAATATGTTTAGTGATAAGCAATCCCTACTTTAAAATGTCCGATCCTTATGCTTGCTTTTTTTCATAGGAATAAACTTAATTATTGATTACTAAGCGAAGCGAAAAATAGACCTTATCGAGAAATCGGCATAAACCACCATTCATACAAATGACTTCATTGATTATCTCCCTCTTTACAGAAATGTTTGCTAGGCTCTTTAAATACGTTTTACCTAACACTCAATCATTTCTAATGGAAAAGTGCTAAACACCGGTTTTATTATCATCGAAGATTTCTTTTCAAGCTCTTAGGCTCCCCGTATGTTTTTCATGAAGCATGTCGAGCAACACCACACTAGATTTGTTTATAGCAGACAACTAAGAAAAAATGCAACTGTTTGAAACAAAAATCATATTCCAAAACCCAATAAACGGAGAGAATGATCAGGAGCATTACGCAAAAACAATTTAGCGAACATTGAAAGTGTTACAAACGACCTCAGTTTGTCTAGTTATCTAATCTACCTTGCCTTCAGACATGCATCCTAGTGTAGTAAGGTTTACAAAATTCCTGTTCATGTTGAACATTAATGAACAAAAAGCAAATTTGGCGGAAACCCTCTTGAAAACATAATTGGTTTATTTTAGCTTACATTTCTTTTCGAAATATAACTGATCTTGTTTTCTGAAAGATGTACTTTTTGGAAAAAAACTGCTAAGTATTCGATCAGTAGCATAAACACAAGTTGAACCAGTAGGAGGGACGTTCTGTTTACCTGAAACACTACTGACGAAAAAATGCAAAGTAATCCAATATTTCTAGATTACGAACGTATGATTTAAACGACCAATCGACAATTATTTGAACTAAACTTGTTTCCATTTGTATTACAAAGAAGGGACTACTAGTTGACCATAAACGAAATCCATTATTTTAATATTTATTTCACGCGATAAATGTATAAGCACCTTCGAATAACAATTACAAATAATTGCATAGTTCAAATGTATAAACAATCATAAATTGTTTGTTAAAGCATAAACATCGAAATCCAACTTTAAATCTACGTACATTGATGGTATCCGACTAAACTTGGAAAATGCGGAACTAATATTTTAAAAAATCAGTGTACATACTATTAAGTAATATTTTTCTAAGGAAAGAAAACTATTAAAATCGCCAACTAGCTAGCTTTCCAAACTGCACACGTCGCAAACGTTTAAGAATATCTGCTAAGCTGATGACAAGTTTTTGTTAAACTTATGAATATACTGATAGTGAATTGGTTGCTTTGTTATATTATTAATGACTCTGTACTTCGTTGGTCAGAAACTCTAAGCTAACTAGGAATACATATGTGGACTAATAATTAATGGATAAACATTAACGTAGACTCAACATGCAACTTAAAGAGACCTATTCCTATTCTAGGAGCCAAAATAAATACATCTCGATACCGGTTTAGGACGTTTAGAAAGTAATAAACCATCGCGACGAGAAAACTGTTACTTACACAGAAACGTAATGTTATTTTTTGATAGAAATCTCCATAATGACCGCTTAGATTCTCCTATTAGTTAAAACAAGTATAAAAAAAACAGAATCGAAACAGGATCCTATATAACTGTATCAATGAAAATTGAAAACACAAAACATTCGAACACCGTTATACAAAGAAAGGAAGCAAAGATAATGTAAATTACACTACTGATTATATAGTAATCAACAGTAGGTAACAAATAACTGGAAATAATATGAGATGTAAAAATACTTTATTTGCTTCAGTACATGATCGAAGAAATGGAAAGTAAACAAAAACTGACTAAACATGTAGTGGTCGAAAAACGAATGCCTTTAGAAAGGGTAAACAGATAAAATCATGTGTATAAACTCAGCATTTCCGGGATTAGTTTCTCGTAAATCTTGTAGTCAATGTCCATGAATATACAAAAGATGACACGTTGAATCTGAAATAGTAAAAGGTAATACTTAATGACATTCACTAGAACATTCTAGTATATAGAAAAAAAGGACAATCATGGAAAGATTAGTATACAACATGAAAACATTTTTACAAATAAAAAGCTATGAAACAAAATTAAATTTCAAAGTGACTTAACTGTCTATCTTTCAAGACCTAACATTGTGATCCTACGACCGACTTTACCTGACGTCCAAGTTTACAGATTCTATACTCTCCTACTTCCATACTTCGCTTCGGAAAGTTTGTCTATACCAGTAGATGTGTGACTACTGATGATGGTGAAACAATCTGAACGACCAATGAATGAACTTTTTTAGGCATACTGTTATTTTAGTCAACATTTCTACTAACCCAACGCTCTAACATCTTTCTCGTGACAGGTTTAGAACCAATTGTTGTAGTTTATTAGGTCATTCACGATCATACTCAGTTGCCAAACAACCGAATTCATACAGTAACAAGGTCGCCGAAAATACTTTTAACACTATAAATCTCCTTAGGTATTACTGTTTTCACCTGACCGTTGCCTCCACCTTAACGTGGTGATCAAGCTTGCATTTCATGATGAACCACTGGAGTTATACTGGCAAAAATAATCGTTTTTTAAAGTTCTAATATGCCAAACAGCTCGATTGAAGAGCGGCACGACTAAAAGCAGCAAACCTAGGGTCAAAGAGGAAAGTCATACTGTCAACTGAACAGAGGTGCGACGGCAGAAAGGTGTTTCCTCAGACAACTAGCATGACGGTGGTCTTATCTCCTCACAAAGGAAGAATAAGGTTATAAAAGGTCGACCCCAAAAAACGAAATTTACATCATGAATTTCCGTCCCCGTTAGTAAAGCTTTCACAAGTACTGAGTTAACGCACCAAAAACCATTTGTAAAAAAAGGTAGTGTGTGACCACACTCAAGCAGTTGGTTCTAAAACACTGTGATCAAGTCTTGGATTGTCAAAACCTCTTTTTTTAAGGTGCCTCAAGAACCTTATCGTGATACAGAGAACTGGAAAGCGATAACCCCCCCCCCTTCATACATATAACAACAATCGAGATCACCCTGTTCACGGACAGAACAGGCACTTCTCAAGTGGATACCTGTTGATAATCGTTAATGCATTATCCGTCTAAATGGTACAGCACAAACTCAGAAGTATAGAGGTATACGTAGATGCTTTATTGTCGTTTTTGCTTATCCCCAATGAATACAGTTTAGATGGAGTAAACAATCAATTCTAGATGAAGTTCTCAAGACTCCTTCACAAATTTAAGCACTCAAACACAGTAATCATAACAGGGGGTTTTAATATTCAAGTAGGTAGGTCACATCGGAAAATCAGCTGATGAGGTTGCAAATTTGCATCAACTGAGGTATGTCCAACCACCACCTACCCCATCGAGGGATGTTGGCTGATGGAGTAGGATGGAAAACGATTAGTGGCGTCCAGATCAAAACATGACATCAGTTCATAAGGGCTTTGACCAATGATCTAACCATGTTGGTAGATGCCGATTACCCAGTTGGGGTCGGAGCGATAGTCCCGATCAATAGTAAGAGACACAGTGCCATGGATCAGGATCCGTCATAGTATAACAAGTGTGTTCGCTCCTTATCTTTATCTGGGTCTCAAGTTTTATCATTTTTTTCATACACACCCTCACTTTATTCTTTCCTACCGAATTCTGTCATCGTGTTACTCTTGTAAATTCGATCTTGTTGTGATGTGGTACGGTAACTCGAACCTACGGAATAAACCAGGATTTATGTTGTTAATGACACTGAGTTCTGTTTTTAAGAGACCAGAATTAATATGGTTTACCTCGAACAAGTTCAATGCATTAAACTAGATCATTCAGTTAACTTTAATTACAAAATCATCCTTAAATAATCAAGATATCACACATTTTACTTAATCAGCTGACATGATAAGATTTCTAAGGATTACTTTGGTTGTTATGAATAGGTGTTGATAGTGAAATAAACCATATTCCGTAAATATGATAAAAATGAATTTTATTGAATACATGTAACAAAGAAACAAACCTCAGGATGAGACTTCATATAGGAGAGCACTGTATGGATTGCAACCTTGGCAGCAGCTTCATTAGGAAAACCTTGGTTTAAGACAATTGAATGCAATACTGACATTAAATAGGGCTCAAGAAACTGGAAATTAATTTAACATGTGGTAACGTAAAGTGATAATGAAAAAATTCTAAGTATAAACGAAGAATCTTTTTCCGATAAGTTCTTAGTTTTTACAATTATAAATCTAATATTAATAAAACAAAAATAGCCAATTTTGAGGCAGATACAAAATTTAAACAAGAAGGACTACTGCACATGAATTTCGTAACGTTTCTAAAATGCGACTGTTAACGTTGAAATAATAGTAACAATAATCACGTAGTGATTAGACTGTACAAGTTCATACAATAATTAAGATAAGATTATTAGTCGAATATATTTATGTATAGGTAAAATCGAGTGACGAATTTGAAATCAGATCAAGTATTTGGTCAAAGACGGAATCGAATGGGTGCACCACTGAGCGCTCACAGACAGGAATAAACAGTTGTTCAGTGCTCAATGGCCTCCAATGGTATCAAACAGAAAGCATTGTGTGACGAGTGCAAACAACAAAATTAAATGACAATCTCCAAAAAAGTACCTCAAATCAAAGAGATCAGTTGTTTGGTTAGGGACTGGGCAAAACATAAAGTAATACCAAATACACACGAATTTGTAAAAATGGGGTAAATGATATTCAGATCTCACATAACACTTCATGTCATTTGGAATGCAAATAAAATTGCGCACCAATAATTTTGCCTACTAATAAGTAGCATAAACTAGTATTCAAATTTTTTTAGAATTCAGATACTGAGAGCCAACATGTGAAAATTTTGACTACCAATCACCTCATTTTTACAAATTCTTGTTTATTTGGTATCATTTTGTGTTTTGCTTAGTCTTTGATCAAACGACTGATCTCTTTAATTTGAGGTGTTTTTGTGGACATCGGAATTTAATTTTGTTGTTTGCACAGTGATCTCGGTCGGATACCATTGAAAATAACTGAGCATTGGGCAGCTGTCTCATCTTTGAGCGGGACTCATCAACAGTACATAGACTCTAATCTGCCAGGGAGTCGGGCCCAGAACCCACAGATTTCGTGGTGAGTGCTCTACAATCAAAACCACTGAACCAGTTTCCAGTAGTAGAACTCTCACTTCTATTAATTTGTGATATAGTACTAAGGCCATCCATCATCACTGATGATAAATGTTTCACACTGAACAAGTCTGAGCCCTACGAGGACCCCGGGGGGGATCTTGAACGTAGTCACTAGCGGGTTGATTATTATAATTGATTTGAGGTGATTCATTGGTGTAAATGGGCATTTAATTTTGTTGTATTCGTCACATAATGATCTCGGCTGGATACCGTTGAAAACCAATGAGCACTGGACAACTGCTTGTCTTGGAATGTGAGCACTCAGGAGTGCGTACTCTCAATTCCATCTTTGGTCAAGCACTTGATTTGATTGTAATTTTGTCACCTTATGTCACCTGCACACATCCATATTTTGATCACTAGCTTTATTATTTCAATTGTCTTATAAACATATGCAAGTTAAACATTACGTGATTATTATTAATTATTTCATCATTAGCAATCGTAATTTAAAAACAATCATAAATTCGTATGCAGTAATCTAAGTGATGTATTTACCTCAACAATGGCTATTTTTGTTTTGATCAATTATATCGGGTTTATAATTGAAGAAGCTGATAACTTAACAAAAAGACATTTTTCGTTTAAGCATCTTAGTTAAGTTAAACATGGAAATTGTAAAGCAAATCTTAAGTTGTTTGAGCACATGTTAATAAGCTTTAGTGTGAATGTAAAGACCGGGTTTTTATCCTGATAGGTTCTGGAAAACCAGTATATCTACGAATACTGAACCTCAGGATATTTTTAGCCTACTGATCTAGTTTACATAACGCACCATTAAGAACTCAGTACCTAAATATTGGTAGTAATAATAGAGTTTATGTGGGACTCTTATATGATGTGGCTATGGGTTGTGTAGGTTAGTGTTGAGACTCAATCTACTCACGTTCGTTTAATCTTGGTAAATAAATATATCGGAAGATAACACCATTTACCTTCAATATCTTACGGAGACGAACTTATTGAACAGAAAAGATAGAACTGTACAGATAAGCGCCCTCTTATAATAAATTCCAGATATAGCAAAAAGTTAGAATGTTTACGATTTATTTTTTTACTTGTTAAGCACAAAATGGTAGCAAAAAACATTAAGTATAATCATTACACTTGTCACTTAAACTGAGGTTGGAGTACATTTATTAGATAGTTTATGCACCTAAGTCTGTGTGCTAAATAAACACACAAAGGCTTATTGCTTAACTACTCAAAACATAAAGCAACTGCTCCAAAATACTTCAAAGGATTTGTAAATTAGGTTTATAGTTACATTTGTAAGAAACAACAGTCATGCATGAAAAATAAATGTAACTCGATAAAAAGCTATATAAAGAGGTTAGTGACATGATAAAAAAAACAGCATGAATTGCAAACTAATAAGAACTGACCATAAACACCGGTAGATATACAAGGAAATGCAATGGACTGAATATTGTGTTCGGAGCATAATTCCAATGCTTTTTGGTATGTGGATCCCAAAGCTGCATCATTCTGTCCAATTGGTCCGACACAATGAATCACATCTGAGTTGGAAGAGCAAAACATAAAAAGTAATAATAATAACCTCAAAATGACTAGTCTCAAGGAGAAAAACAAAACTTCTTGCAATAAACGACTTGGCCAACAGATTCACACTGCCATTTAATAATAATAATAATAATAATAATAATAATAATAATAATAATAATAATAATGTACAAAGCACGAATAAAACTGAAGTTTAAATGAAATTTAACGAATAATCTCACATTTGGAAGGCAAATTGAAACCTGGAGTAAGTTTCGCATCACCGGTTGGACAGCCACCAAGCTTCTGACAGGCTACAAGTAATTCTGGACCAGCTGCTCTATGTATCGCACCATCTACTCCTCCACCACCCCTCAGCTGACGATTTGCAGCATTCGCAATAGCATCAATTCGGAGATGTGTTATATCACCACGCCACAAGCTGATACGAGATCCCAAATCCGACGCCAAATTGCTTGTTCCTATCAATAAACCAATTATTAAAAGCAGTTAGGCATTTTGGGAGAGTAGTGCTTACAGAAATTGATACATAATCCTTCTTTTTTTAGTTATATTTCTACTCTTGACAAAAAAAAGTGTGAACTAAGATCCTGGGAAGACTGAATGTGTTGTAAAGGCTCGTACCATTGACCTTTATCGAATATGATTTTTACACGATGAAATATCATTACAAGCCAGGTTTTTAGTAAAATGTCAATGATACTTAAACGAATGCTTTGGAAAGATCTAGAAGGGTTAGGCTCAGATGAAAGTTTAGCTCTATCAATAAAATTTAATCGTTTCATGCAGTTGATAAGTGAGCATTACAGTATATACTCAGGAAAAAAACCATGCTGAGATTGACAGAACGGAATTATTACGGAAATGGTCACGATATGATTCCTAAGTGACTTTTTACGACCTTCGTTACTAGAGTAACGCGAGTGGTCGGTAGTTGGTAGTTTTTACTTTGCTACTTTCTTTGTGTAAGGGTTAAACGACATACTTTCTTACACTCAAAGGGTAGTTTAAACTTAATTCTATCATTAACCTTTCTTTTCATTTAGTAGTATTTCTCCAGTAAAATAAACAAATGGACGTTTTATTTTCACAAATCTAATTTGGTACATATGCCGAAAACTTGAACATTAATGGTTAACTTTGCGGCATAACGTAAATAAGCACTTCCGAATTTCAGTTGTACAGCTATAGCCACATAGTCTTCAGTGATAAGGACAGTACATCTGGTGACCTGTATTAATCTTTGCGATGGTTTTCCCAGTGTAGATCCAGTTTCTGCCTGAAAGAGTGTACCGATGAAGCTGACACCACCTGTTTAGGTAGTGTTTCAGCCAGTCAGTCAGCTACATCGTAGAACTTGGTACATGCATACATCAGTTCAAGTTGCTATGTCTCAATTAGCAGATAGAGATTAAATTGTCGGACCAATACCTAGAGTAGGGGAGGTAGTAATAGAGTAAGTACTAATGGAAAGGAATAGAGATCAGAGATGAGATTTGAAACAAAAAAAAAGTGATTCAGTAAAGAGAAAATTATGAGCTCAAAAACGAGGATTTGGAGGAAGACAAAGAGTGGATGCAACTGCGCCGTTGCGAATGACTTTGAGCCATATCATCTAAAGTCTCTAACCGTTTGTTATGATCATTGCGTGGGCCCCAACCAAATAGTCTGCATCTATTAACATGACTCAGCCCAATTGTCAATGACATCATGGGTTGGTGCCATGTTTTCGTTTGGCCACCCGTAGCCTTCTTCTAGCCTACTCCCACAACAGACAACATTGCTCGTCGAGGTAGACGATGGTCAGGCATACGTAACACATGTCCAAGCCATTTTAACTGGTGAAGATTCACTACTTCATCAATAGACTTACCGTATTTACCTAGTACTCTATACCTAACCCACGCATTGCTTACTCGGTGGTCCCAGCAAACACGAGCAATGTTTTGGAGACATCTATGATCAAATACTAGGAGCCTACGAATACCCTCGGTCGTTGAAAACTCGATCCGAGAAAAAAAAATACTTTATTCAACTTTGGATCGGTCTTATTATTACAAAGTTTGGCAGTTCCCTTATAAGGCCAACATGGGACACTATCAAATGCCTTGCTAAAGTTGATGAATATTACATCCACAGACAGTCCTTTATCGATAGCTTCTGCCCAGTCCACCTCACAGTTAACAAGTTGTTAAGACAGGAAAGGTACCTATGAAACCCATGTTGCTTTGGAGTCAGCAAGTTTTGTGACTACGTGAATTGGTATTTTATCACGGAATATCTTCTCTAAGATTTTAACTATTATAACAATTAAATTGATGAGTTTATAGTTACATGCTAGCTGTATTTCCATCCTTAAAAACGGGGCTGATTATTGAATCCTTTCAATTTCTTGAACGTTGCCCTTGCAAAAGAGGCATCCTGAACAACTGAGTAGTTCTAAAATGATGTCCGCGGGTGACGATAACAGCCCATAGTGCATCCCATTAGGGCCTGGTAACTCATCTAGTTTCAGGTAGCTAAGCCAAAAGAAAACCTTTTCCGTAGTAATAAGGACTGACTTCATTGCATCTATTGTAGAATATGCTTCAACATTAATGTTCATAGCGAAAATTTCGTTGAGACATTTCGATAATTCTTTAACTCTGTTTAAAGTCAGTTAACACAGTTGGGTTATCGTATATTAATAGGAGAGGGATCCCACTATTTCTTATTTTGTCTCTTAATATAAGAAAACAGTTTAGGACAAGTGAGGCTATCATGTGCAAGCTGCTTCAATAGGTTGTACGAGATTTACCAATAGTTAGTTTAAAATAGTTACTAACCTTCTAGTACTCTTGCTTAAAGGTGTCACAACTCGTACTAATGTACAAGTCCCAGAGACATTATCTACGTCATCGTAGTACACGAGCGTCTTTGTCAATCCATGGAGGATGATTTGATAACTTACATTGAACTGACCATAGAATCAATGGAAGTTGTTACTTCCTGGAATGTTTCTTTAAACTTGCACGATTTTTTTTCAATTGAATGGCTTCCGTTAACTGATCATTCCTCTAAAGTAGATCGGTACCGAATTGACGGGATGTCCACTTGCCATTAATTTGGATAGGATGGAACTGATTCGTATGCAATATCAGTCTTAAACACAAAGGACAGGACGTGATTACTACTAACAAATGGGAATAGGAGCTTAAGATTTGTAACGTCATCGGAATTAAGTAAATACAAGGTCTAGGAGTGACGGTTTGTGGTCTAGATTGGTCGGTTTTATGATACTTTATTAAGATACACTAACTGACAAATTTCTACCAATGCTTGCAAATGCTAGGTGCATTGAAGTCCCCAACAACAGGAGATCTACTAACTTTACTCCACTTACAAGTGTAGCTCAGTGAAAACAAAATGAAAACAGCTGTTAGACAAGTGAGTGACGACTCAAATCCAGACGGTTGAATCATCATAGCGAACGTGGCGACTCCCCACAAAGATGCCTAGATACTTAATAGTCATTAGTGGAAATAAGGTTTGCTTCGAATATCTGATAAGCTAGTATAAAACGGTTCACTTAACTCTGTATATAAAAATCTGTATATAAAATTTCCACCAAAATGCTTGTATGCTGAAAGCAATAGCTAGAACAAACCTTTAGCGATGGAAGTCCAAGTCGGAATATCCGAAAGTGCCTTCTGCATTACTGTAAGCTAGGCTGAATTGGTGTTATTCGTATGTATTCCGTCAGTAACTGAAGAAGTGATCTTGGGACCAGAGGTGAAGTCTACAAGGTAGGAAAGTGAACAAATCAACTATCATCAAAAGCCCAGTAAAATCATTTAGGATCATTCACTTGTAAAATCCAAATTGGTGTTCGAGTGAGTCGTGTAAGTTATGCATTATGA
Organism: Schistosoma japonicum; assembly: GCA_025215515.1. Taxonomy (NCBI): domain Eukaryota; kingdom Metazoa; phylum Platyhelminthes; class Trematoda; order Strigeidida; family Schistosomatidae; genus Schistosoma; species Schistosoma japonicum. The sequence continues at coordinate 31,497,014 of CM046061.1, forward strand.
GGAATTCAAACTCAAGACAGTCAACCTTGAGTGCACGTGTTAAGGCAGACACTGTCCAATATATCCGATTTGTAACTTGATGAGAAGAAGGCCAGGGAAACGTGTTATTTCTATTCTATAAAGCTTCCTTCGTCTCTTAGTCACCTCTCAAATAAGTCAATTGAGGACTTTGACACCGCTTCTTCCAGTAGTAGGTTTCAAGAGTCAGTTAATTGGAAGGAAAACCTAAATGCTATCTTCTTGAGTTTTGAATCCTCTTGCTACATAATCTGAAATGTTTTGACTTTTTTTAGAAGCAAAAAAAGAGATCAGAGACGAATTCTTTTGCTGGTGTTCTATACATCGAAACTAAATCACCTCTCATTTTCCCATAATACAAAGTGTAGAGGCCTAACTTATCAAGCCACGTACCGTATGCTAAACCAAGCAGCTTCAGTACTCAAAGGGCAATCATCCTTTACACTCATTATAAAATATCAAAGCCGTCCTTTAAACAGAGGCTTGTTGTTGTACTTGGTGTTCTGATTTAAACTTCACTAAGATCATGTTAACCACGGAGAACATTTTAGGATCTCACTTGGTGAAATTCCTTCCTAAATCTAAACTATTTTAAACTCTCCTGGCTGCAATGTGACGATGATGAGACGTTGTCCTAAAATTACGACTAGTCATTACCCCGAGACAACTATGTGTTGTTAATGACGTCAGGCAGCATCATTCAGAGTAGTAGTTGTAGATACTTTCGTAGCCAGTATGCATGGCGATACATTAAACCGCGTTGATTGACATTAAACACATCTTAGACTGACGTACCAATATATTGGGGTTGGTTTAGAGTTCATGTAGGGCAGACATTTTTCACTGTAAGCTATGTCCTGACGTTACCTGCCTTCAGCAACATTCAATACTTGATGGTCTGTGGAAGGTCGTTGATACATAAAATAAACGGTGGAGGACACAGTACACAGCCTTGAAATACCCAACTCGAAACTGACATTTTAGAAAAAACAAGAGAATTAATTCTTTCACTCTTTTTACGGCTGACCATAAGGTTCTTGATCCACCTTAACAGATTTGAAGGCATTTCTATATTTTCTAGCTCCAACAGAAGCTTATTTGATTATGTAAAAGTTTTCGCAGAATATGTTTACTGAGTTCTTGTTGTTAGCCTGCCTTGACCAAATTTCTGTTCTCTGTAGAAGACTGTGGTATATACTCGGCCGTTCACAAACCCATGTCGCGCAGCGGTTAGAAGTCTGTAGGTTTCTAGGAGCTCTAGAAGTTCTCACCTAGGTTTGATCAAAATTATGGTACGGTTGATCAGTTTGTAGTTTGATGAATGTCGTCTGGACCTTGCATTGTGGATTATGTTAGCCGTCGGAACATTTTGCTCTCTTGGCGACAAACTCTGAATGACGTCTTGAATATCGTTGATTTGGAAGCCACACGTGCTCTAAGTCATCGCAGTATTCTGGGGGGGGGTGGCCGGTCCACTTTCCGTTGACTATCCTTTTTCCGATAAATTTAATGTCTCTAGTATATCTTTTTGGCTGACACGTATGCTAAGTAGCCTCACCGTCACCCCTGGTGCCTACTCTACATCTAAAAATGTGCATCAATAAAGATATCTCCAAAATAATTAACAATGGATTCCTCATTTACCTTATATTTTTCTGTAATTACTGACTTACTACCTTCCATGATTAAATTAAAAATCAACTAATGGGTTTGTTTCGTAGCTGATATATGAGAATAGTGAAATAGATGTGTGATTAAAATTCTTGTAGACTGAGTTTCATCCTTTCCTTAGGGAGGTTTAAATTGCATCGATACGGTTGTTCCCAATCCAAGTTTAGAATTCTACTGCATTGGCGGTGTCAAAACTGAAAGCAACGTTTCGGTGTATTTTTCTATATCTCAGAAAGTGGTTCGATTTCATGATTAATCCATGAATAACAGTACATTTTTTTCTTGTGGACAATCCAGAGTATTAATTGTTTTGCCACTCGATTGTGTAACTCACGAAGTGACACTGTAGAGTCAGTGAGTTATCCAACCCTACAGCATCTATTAGCCATCATCCTAAACGATCAATAAATGCCACTTTACTTAAAGACGACATGAAAATGTGATCAGGGCGATGATGAAATAATTTATCTGCATCGTATAACAGAGCATGAGACAGTGGGCTTGAATCATCTTATGCCTTTCATTTTAACTGTTTACTTAGAAGGAGCTTAACCATTAACCAGTTGTATTTTAGTCAGAAGTGTAAACGACATGGTCAAAGTGAGACCGACTAGGGTAGTCTTCAGATAATGTAACTAACACGAGACATTGTGTAAGTTAAGTATTTGTACCATCGAACTATTCATGTAATAGAAATAAGATGGCGAAAACTATCAAGGCAAGTTAGCTGGTTAAGATACTAATGTAGACCATAAAGCTTAATCCTACAGGATATCTGGTTCGACTAACACCATCCCAACTGGTTAGAACCAAGTCAATGATGAATGAAGAGTATTGGAAATAGTGTCAGGTAGGATTCGTGAGATGCCGAATCAAGAGAGTGTGGGTTTTTCATTCACTCGGCAACTGTCTGCAGTCTGGGGGAACGCTAAAATGGTTACTGATTGGTAAAGATATTACCACTGCATAATGGTTTAATACATCTAAATATTGTCACAACATGAGGACTTACGTAGACGGAATATCTCTAGTTTCCGTTGGGCCATCCTTGGAACAAAGTGGATACGGCATAGTGTCGTGTCAGTCGCTGAGGAAGCTCCTTGAGGCAGGTAACAGTAATCCTGATTCAGTTGCTAAGCACAGTGTGAAAATCATTGTCACCTCAGGGTTGGTAATGACAGATGAAAAAGGCCTCTTGATTTGCTGCCATTTCCATGCTCTATAAATAGACGCAAAGCTGTGGGTGTTTTCATATTTTCTCGTTTGGTCGGCTTGCCATAATCTCTTGTAGTCACTTTCCTTGGAGTTGCACCTGTTCCGTTGAGTCAAGCATAAATATTAATCTAATTACGTATGAGATATTTTCTTCGTGTGACATTTCCCTCATTTTCTGAAGTGGCTGCTGCATATTGCCTTCAGGACTATCGCTTGACTGACTTTTGAGTATTCATCTATGGTCAAGTGCCATATTCTTGTGGCACTGGAAAGTGTTTTAATCGGTCCCTTATGGTTGATTAGGCGACCTTCCTACAACAGGTGTAAGGGGGAATCCTTTCATATAGTGACTTGGTAATGGCAAAATATCAAAAGTAACTATTACATGGCCACGTTTCCTTGAAGAATTTGCACCTAAATGTTTTTAAGTGCTGTTAGATCATTCAATAAAAGTTAGTCCAGCTTTGATGGTATTTGGTCATAACCCATTTTTTTGTACCACCTGTGTGCCAAAATAAGCTTATAATAAGAAGGGTGGTATATGCCTTTAACCATGCATTTTAATGTCTTCACTCTAAAAAAGGAATAAGATGGACTTTGAAAAGTCTTGAAAAGAGTGGTGGTGTTATTGTTGATGACTGATGTATATTGTTACTCCATTTTTCTCAGTATTCTTCCTGTTTCATCTAATTAGTATCATACCATACATACAGACCTCACAGTTTAAAATTCTGGTGATAACCGTATTTTCGTTACAATTAAGTTGTGAGTCTGTCCTAGGTCTGTCATTTCAGCAGAAACCAGTCAGTACAGGTTTCCTTTCGGAAGTAACAATCACTAGTTTCCTGAGATTTGGGCTGTTTACTTGCGACGCTAGACCCACCTAATCATTTTAGATTACATCGTAATAAAAGAAGATTTTCGACTGTGAGTAGTTATGATTAGGGTCTCCAAAATAAGGCACTTGGAATGAAAATAACTGTTGATGTTAATTTGAATACATGTGCTCTAGCCCACCCAAAATCCAAAACAAGATGGTTGGATGGTGAATAGTTCCATCTAAAGCTATGTATGTAAATGTGCATTGTTGCCGAAAAACTAACGCTACTCGACTATTCAGCCTGAATTCGTTCTAAAAATTCGTGTAACTAAATCAGTTTCAGCAAACAAACAGAAATATTATTCTATTCTCAGGGGATGGATCATGTATTGTTTGCTCGAAAGGTAATGTTTAAATCTATAGAAATATCAACACCAAAGTATTAATAGATACTTGTTGCAATATAGTATTTTAAGTTCTGTAAATATTCTTCAACTAAAAATTAGAAAATGCACAAATCCATCCAATTCGAGTAACATAATCGAAACGAGAACGAACTACTATAGCAGCCGCCAAAACCAAAACACCAGAGTAGATGTAGTTCATAAGAGATATGGAAACTTAGTAATAATGTAAGAAAAACAAAATTACAATAAAAAATATTGTAGAAACTATCTAGTTTAGAGTCAAATGATCGTCAGAATGCACAGCTGAAAGGATTAAAAATAATAATCTTACTTTTGAAAATAGAGCAACACATTTCAATAGAGAAGTGCATACTTGGAGGGGTTTCCAGACACTAAACTTCCAAGTAACATCCTAAATCGGTATACAGACACTGATTTCTGACACACTTGCTGAATCTAATTAAATACTAAGTGAAGTGGCAATGACTTTTATTTATAGAGCTTATGTTCTTGCACTAGTGGAATGACATTACAGATATGATGCCAAATGTAAGTTCTGTACCTAAACCATCTATTCACTATTCATCGGGTAGGTCTCTGATATCAAGGAGGTTGTTGCTATGGTCCGTGTCGTTGACAAAAGTCGTCCAAAATTTGGCCTGGTACTTAGTGAGGCCACTCCAAGGATTTCCTAAGGAGCACTGTGTTTGCAAACTGACACCCCACTAATTTTGTTGGGGCCAGCCAGTACTAGATTTGGTTTATCACTACAGATCTATTGAAGCTCTACTCAGATGATATTGCCAACAGAGGTGACTAGGTTGCTGGTGCATCAGTATACAAAGATACTGCTGTGATTTCAATGATTTCCGCTGCTTCTTTGGGGAGGGAGGTAATTTACTTATTCTCTCTTCCACTGGTGCATGTCTGGGCTTTGTAGTTGCCTTTACACACAGATTTCCTGAAGTGGCAAGTGGTAGTGTGTCCCTTTGTATAACTGATTTTAATAGTGTGCCGACTCGGCATTCTGGACAAATGTGCCAGGATCAAGGACATGGATGTCCGGTCACAGGCGATATGGCTTAGGTACTTAGTTCTTTTTACTAGGAACACCTAGTGCACCAAAATATTTCAAAGAAACATATTCACAAACAGCATTGGCCGCTGTGTCTTTCGTAGACATTAAGAAAATTTGAGTTTTCAGTGAGATATCTACTTTCTGTTCAGCATTCCTACCTTTCATTCTCTTCTGTTAATAATGAATTTGGTGGGATCGTGTCCGGGACGATTATAACCATTATGTCAGCTGAGAACAATATAATCATTTTATGAATTGCAACCTGGACACAACTTCGAGCAAAATGAGTTGATGAAGGAAGGAGGGGTACATGGATATCTTGTTCTTTAAAATAATCTTCAGTGATTTATATTCACTAGGGCGCTATGTAACCCTCTTTATTTCATGAATTCAAAATTTTGCTAGTACATAAACCAGTCAAAACATTTTCGGCAAAATGATCTGGACTTGAATCATATTTATTAGTCGATTGTGATTAAAATTTCACACACTGGTTTGTATTATGGTTATTTCTTATCATGGGCGTAGGTGGGTCAATAATATCTATCAGTAAGGGTGAATTAGGAATTGAAGTTACATCTGGATGATTTTATGGGCTTCCTTATTTTATACACTGACGAATTAGCTATCCAGTGCTCACTAGCTTTTAATGGTACTCAGCAGAGGTCAACCTATGCCAAATACAAGCGATATATTTAAATTAAGTGCTAATTTCTACGAGACTATCACAAATTAATTCAAATATATTCTAATGCCAGTGGTCTTTGTTTACACTCATAATTGTTACACTCAGTTTTGCTTATTTTCTCCGAATACCGACAGGCAAAAGCCTAGTTATCTTTTTAATTACGGGCACTGAACTCATTTCATAAGATATATTAAATGAACAAGAATATTTTCTTAACAGACTATTCAGGAAGCTGATGAGCTTCTTAGAATTACCTTTAATTTGGTAGTCATTAAATTTTACTGATTTATTCACCGTTTTCAACCACAGATAGTCTCCTGAACCTTTTTTTACGGATCTGCTTGGCTACAACCTAACGAAGACAGACGTCGAGATATGATATTGTAGAAACTTAGGTTAACTAGTTAAGAGTTGACTCCAAACCTTAAGTATACGCTAAAACAATAAAGCTCAAGTTTTCATTTACTTCCTTATTCTACAAAGGGATTATATTTTCTATAATCTTATATTGAATGTTGAGAAGCATTGTGTGTTTGAATGACTAGATCCCACTCCACTGTTCCTGCCGACGATAATAAAATAAAGACCGATTTCCGAAGTCACCTAAGCCACTACAGACTATAGGTTCAAATTAACTGAGACCGTATCAAGAGGAGGGTCACGAGCCAGTAAATTTTATCGGCCTCCTTTTAAAGATTAGAGTGATGTATGCTGACTTCCGTATGTCCTAAACCACACCTAGGCTTAGGGAATGTACAGACAGCCCTCTGAGAGGATTTTACGAGAATGAGGGTATTACCCCCCCCCCCATAGGATATGGGAATGAACCTTATCTAGCAGGGCAAGTTCTTTATTCGGTCACTTCAGTTTTTGGAACACCAGCCCAACAATGGGGTCAACCTTGATGACTCCCCGTACTTTGAATTGAAGCTCTCGAGGTTGTTATTCGTAAACGTCAGTTTAGACGCCTAGTCATTAGTGGTCTGCCAAATCCTCAGCAACAGCGGCTTTAAGTTCGGGTGGTTCAATGAGATCTGATAGTTACAAGACTCCAGCTTTGATAAGCCGGGGAAAAGGTCACATGATTAAATAATCCCTTCCACTTGGAGTGGAACATGATGATCATTTTGTTTTGATACTATTATCTATCTACAATCACAGCCTTTATCTCGACATTTCTTGCTCCTTTTTAATGCTCTAAGGTAATACCACGGTTTATCTTTTGTGCTCAATCAAATGACATCTTTCTAGCTAACTGTTCAGTAACCAATTGACTTCCATTAGAAATGATGAAAACAGATCAGCTGATACGATAATTTATTTTAGTAAACCAAGCAGGTAAAATCCAAAATGGCTAGTAATGAAAACCTTCATTGCTTTAATCATATTGTAATGTGGACATCAAGATGAAAGTGTACGCTAAGTGAAATATTATGTCAAGGGTTATCAGCTGCTGTGCAATGTTCCCTGCTACTCCCTCCAACGTTTAAATTAACACTAAATTTTTACAGAGCTAAAAGAATCAGGGGCAAGTATGACGTAATTCTGACCAGTGAACGTAAAAATATTAGGGTACAGGGAAGTGGCCGATTTTCACACCAAAACAAAATATATAGTGCATTCATGGCATTACCAAACTGTAAGTACCACTAGAGAGGCGGAGATCGTAATCGTTGCATTGCAACGTACACCCGGATTAATAACCTAATCCCAAACAATACCCGTGTTCCTGACTGTAATCGCTAATCTACTCCTTACCTCTCCCTCCCCCTGCAACGTAAATTAATCCAAACCATAGTGAATAGCCCACTCCTGTATTCTAATGTATTATCAGGAAGACGAACCCTAGTAGTGTTAACCCGGAAAAGCAAATGAATGACTTTGTTCCTATAGATTTCCTATTCCGCCAAACGTTAAGACTAATCACCGCATCATTTCCAGATCTTCAGTATTTTTGACCGACTGCTTTAGTGCCACAATCACAAACAAGTGCCTTGCGCAATAATCCTACATCCTGCAAATATTTTGATTGCCCCATAGTTGTTTGTGGATTAAAGCTACACCTCAGCCTGTCTAGGGTGATAATATCATTTATAACGATTCCCATCCTTCATACAACTATGCGTAATTACCATGGAACCAATAACTCGCTTTTGACTGTTCAAAACCTTAACGTGCGTTCATCGGGACTATAAGTCAGGTTAAAATAATCAGGCTTCAATTGACTCGTCTCGTCGACTGTATGTATAGTTGCCGAGATTGATTTTTGGGAGAATGAAGATCCATAAGATTAAAATGAATTGCATCCTGTATATGACTAGGTTATGTTCGCTGTATAATCAGAGTGAATTCTAACGATTAAGAACTAATTATAAGGCAGTGATGAGTGCAGTGGAGGTTATATTTGATCATGAGTAGAGCGTAAACGAGGTAGAAATGTCTTTGCTGACTAACTAGATGTTATTGCGTCAAAAAAGGCTGTTATATTACGGGGGAAGTACGTCTAACTAATAGATGTAACCTTGCAAGCACGGAATTACAATACCAAACGCCAATGAGAGTGCGTAGGCGAAAGTGATAAGAAACAAAATGTTAAGTTCGCACAACTAAGCAACCGAAAAAATCTAAAATATAATTCGGAAGGCTGCTTACTCTTTTTAAACCGCCCAACTTAACACTAAAGGAGAGGTTGTTTTTCATGGTACGTCGTGTAGATGAGATATTTTGTCTCAACAAATCAAAAGTAATCAGTCAAATCTGACCGAGCTTATCAAACAATCTAATTGCTTATCGTTTAATCGTATCATAATGAATACGTTGTAAATGTTGCGCAACTATCAGTAATCGTTTAGGCAATATTAATCTTCTGATGCACATGGGCTTTTTAAAACACTACATCTTTTTCGACTTTTTCTGAAGTAAGTGGACATTAATTCGCCTATATAAGTAGCTGAAAGACTTATAAATTGAGTGGTTACATCTCGTCAGAATTCTTCAAAAGTTGTCTTTCTGGTTTGTAACATCATGAAAAGTGTCATAAACATTCCTTCTTTGACCACTTCTTCTTGCATTGTTTACTGACGATTCACCAAGAGGAGAACTGAGATGAGGAATCACGGTTAACCAAGGATAAATACTCTACATAAGTCATAAAGCGATAATGTCACTGGGCATTCTAAAGTACATTCTTTATTGCCTGCATGAAATGCATAATTTTAAAGGTAAACAATAGTGTTATATTGACATCGTACTTTCTGATCAACTCCAACATCACAATTTATATAGGAAAAGAAACCATGGGTATTACTCTGATACATATGTTAGACACTGTAGCTAACAAGGTTTGAGGTATAATGGGGTTTGGTTTTAGAATTGTAAGTGCCTATCAAGAGCATTGTTTTAAAAACTTCGATTGTTAGGAATATATTTTAAATGCAATTAAGTTCTGAGTGCTATCTACCCAGAATACTTCGTAACGTTCAAACCTAAACAATAAGAAGGTGGAAAGGAAACAATGAAAATGAGAATGATAATTATGATTGTAATCAGAATGTATATATACGTACACCGTCTACACAAGCTGTCTCCATAAAGAGACCATTTTTACATCAGGCCTCAGCTGCTTTTGGCGTCTATTGTAACTAATAGATCGGGTTGGTTGACAAATACCCATATACCTAGTTATTTTGGGGATCACGACAACCATATCTTCTTACCTCCAGAAGAAGAGTTCGAGAAAGAACAACGAAAATTGTAACTGAACTAGCAAATGCATTCTATGGAGATTGTTTTGCAGAATTAAACTAACGTCTTGTACAGTATAGAGGACATGCAATGTATCGTACACTAACATTCCTATTCACATTAATAGATAGAATAGATAGAATAAATCACAAGCGGATTTCACCAATAAATAAACTTGTAGAACATCCATATGAATCTTTCTAAATAAAAACTGATATTTACTATAGTTTTACCAGTACTAATAGAGAATATTCTGAATATAATTTCCCGATTACTCATATTGTAAACTAGTGCAGAAAATTGTCTGCGAATAATCGCTGCCTGCAAAAATCAGCAAATATGAAAGTAGGAATTAAATGGTTTACTATCCCACGGATGAGAAAAAGGTCTGTGTCTACAAGGCTTATCTTCAAAAGTGATATGATTAATGGAAAGATAGAACGCGAATTGAAATTTGAAATGAAAGGACCTGTAGGGCCTAACTTTGTCAAACTTAGGGGCACGACACACTGATTGAATAAATAGTTGACTAATACTTACCTCGGGTATCCTCCAGCTGTGTTTATCAGTTAAAGCAAAGGTATATAGAAACAAACCAGTTAGTTTCTTCCCATTCAGAATGATTTAAATTTTGAAATTACTTGGTTTATGGTTAAGCTTAATGGGTTTGCTGAATGAGAAATACCTCATTATGCGGAGAACTAAAATCTATTTATTTAAAGCACATTATAATCCCGTAAGTCACGTAAGCTACAGAAAGAAGCCTTAGCGATACGTGAACTTGACATATTAATTATATTTCGCCACTTGTTTAAGTCGATAAGTGATCAACAGTTGCGGGCTAGCACATTTTTCCCTCAAGTACTTTGTCACTTGAGAATGTTGCCATCAGCCAAAGGTGAGTATATACGCTGTCGTTTGAGATGTATTTTTCATGTGACTAACGTGACATTTACTTCACTTTAGCTCGAGAATGGCAGCAACTTCAGTCGAAAAAGTTCTCAGAAAAGCGCAAGTTTGGTTTCGTGGAAACTCAAAAGGATGAGATGCCACCTGAACACGTTCGTAAAATCATCAGAGACCATGGCGATATGACAAACAGAAAGTTTAGACATGACAAGCGTGTATATCTCGGAGCGCTAAAATACATGCCCCATGCAGTACTTAAGCTGCTAGAAAATATGCCTATGCCCTGGGAACAAATTCGAGATGTCAAGGTGTTATACCATATTACCGGTGCTATTACGTTTGTGAACGAAATACCATGGGTTGTCGAACCAATCTACTCTGCTCAGTGGGGTAGTATGTGGATCATGATGCGTCGTGAAAAAAGAGATCGTCGCCATTTCAAACGCATGCGATTTCCACCATTTGATGATGAGGAGCCTCCACTAGACTACGCTGATAATATACTTGACGTTGAGCCTCTTGAGCCTATACAGTTAGAATTGGATCCAGAAGAAGATGCTTCCATAATTGAGTGGTTTTACGAAAGAAATCCTCTAGTAGAGTCAAAGTATGTTTTGCACCTTCGTATTATTCATTTTTTGAGTGCTTTTGTAAATACGCGCCCAATTCATCACATATATCTAACTGGAACCCGTCAATACTTCATGTGATACTCTTCCTGATCAATCCGAATGGAATCCTGAAATTCGTGTATTGTTTGTTATTAGTAAACACTGAATAAGTCAGTGAGCCTTAATTAGGTGTCCGTTGTCTTAGACTATTACATAAAACTCGGCGAGAGTAAATTTTTTTGAGAGTATTGGTTTGCACAATTATTGTCGTCTAAACACATATTTTTACTAAAAATGCGTGCCGAAATGTATGCGCTATGCAGTTAGACAAAATATTCACAAATATAAATCTTTGTTGTACACTGCCTGTGATGTCATCCGAAAGCCCATTATCGAAGTTGTTAACCTGTGCAGTATCAATAATCACATCTACAAGCCATTTTTTGAGCTATATGCTTCACCAGTGTATGTAATCATAACGCTTAGTAGAATGACAAAAGTTGGGTATACACGTAAGCTTTTGTCCATTTTGTACCATACTGTTGTGTTGCTATAGATATATTACTAATCAACTAATCTTCAATAAAATAAAAAACCACGCATAACTGACCGATATATGCGTTAGGTTTTGTCCATAATCCACAGTTTATTTTTAGGAACTAGAAGTCTGTTCATATAGTAGTTCTAATTAATACCGTAACTTCGAAATCAAATCGTTGGTGATGAGTCAGTGTTAAACGTACTTGAATATTTCGTTATAGTGCCCGACTCAAGGCTTTTACACATGACAATTTTTGAAGCCACAATCGAAAATCCCAGCTCAAAAACCAGTTAATCATTAACAACATAAATCCTGGTTTATTCCATAGGTTCGAGTTACCGTACCACATCACAACAAGATCGAATTTACAAGAGTAACACGATGACAGAATTCGGTAGGAAAGAATAAAGTGAGGGTGTGTATGAAAAAAATGATAAAACTTGAGACCCAGATAAAGATAAGGAGCGAATACACTTGTTATACTATGACGGATCCTGATCCATGGCACTGTGTCTCTTACTATTGATCGGGACTATCGCTCCGACCCCAACTGGGTAATCGGCATCTACCAACATGGTTAGATCATTGGTCAAAGCCCTTATGAACTGATGTCATGTTTTGATCTGGACGCCACTAATCGTTTTCCATCCTACTCCATCAGCCAACATCCCTCGATGGGGTAGGTGGTGGTTGGACATACCTCAGTTGATGCAAATTTGCAACCTCATCAGCTGATTTTCCGATGTGACCTACCTACTTGAATATTAAAACCCCCTGTTATGATTACTGTGTTTGAGTGCTTAAATTTGTGAAGGAGTCTTGAGAACTTCATCTAGAATTGATTGTTTACTCCATCTAAACTGTATTCATTGGGGATAAGCAAAAACGACAATAAAGCATCTACGTGTACCTCTATACTTCTGAGTTTGTGCTGTACCATTTAGACGGATAATGCATTAACGATTATCAACAGGTATCCACTTGAGAAGTGCATGTTCTGCTCGCAATCTTAGTGCTATGTCTCCACCATCAAAGCCATGAGTTGTTGTCAGGTCCCGAGATAAACGAAGAGTAAATTATGCAATTTTTCCGTATTGACTAGTTGAAATCAAGTAAATGACCACACTGGGATCTTGTGTGCGTGTTTCAGAGACAGCATACACCAGTCTCATGAGATTCTAGAGTCTTGTTGACCGATTTAATCTGATGTTCTCACATTAAAGGCTTCGACATGAAGTTTAGAGCGCGGTTTCAAGAAACCTGGGATAGCATTTCGAGAACTTGGATAACTAGTACTAGTGGAACGCATAGAAAGGTGGTGAAAGTTGTGGATGGGAGGGGAAAGTAGTAGAGATATGAGAAAGAGAACAAGTTCGATCGTAAACAGGGTTATCTCGAGTGTTGTTAGATGTATAAAAATGGTTATCACTTTCCAGTTGACCACTTCGCAAAAGGAATATGGATACCAAGAATCATACCGGATTAATGACATCATATACTATTAGTTTTTCAATATCTTGGGACTACATTCTATTACAGTTTTTCTGGTAGACTTCTCTTATTTGTTGATTTTGCGTAATCCAACAATTATCTCCGATTACTCACTTATGTAAGAAACACACGTAAAATCAGTAAATCAAGTTCTCATAAAAGTTGCAAATACTCATTCGTGTAAGAGTACCTCAGAAAAATATGTCATCCATCCACCACTATATCAATCTAAGATCATTTAAAAATAAACTAAATTGATCACCATATGATTGTGGTATTTGTAGACACTATAGCAAGGAATTTATTTATTGCATCTTTCTTGTAGGTACGTCAATGGCATCACATACCGACGTTGGAATCTGCCTCTAAACATAATGTCCAACCTCTATCGTTTGGCTAATTCTCTATTGACTGACCTAGTGGATGACAACTACTTCTATTTGTTCGACCTCAAGTCCTTCTTCACAGCTAAAGCCCTCAACGTTGCTCTTCCTGGTGGTCCAAAGTTTGAACCCCTAGTCAAAGACAAGACCTTAGAGTAATGTTTTTTTTTTTACTAATGCTTGAATTTGTAGAGATGAAGATTGGAACGAATTTAATGATATTAACAAGATCATTATTCGCCAGCCTATTCGTACTGAATACAGGATTGCATTCCCTTATCTCTATAATAGTTATCCATTTCAAGTGCACTTGTCTTGGTACCATACCCCTAATGTACTTTTCATTAAAACAGAGGACCCCGACCTTCCAGCTTTCTATTTCGACCCTTTAATAAACCCTATATCCCAAAGACAAGGTGTGAAGGTAAGTTTCCTGCCCATGTCGTCAGATTTTTTCCTTTATAGGCTCCAGAGTTGCAACCAGATGACGACGAGACGTATGAACTACCTGAAGGACTTCAACCGTTTCTTGCCGAAACTCCTCTCTATACTGATAATACAGCAAATGGTATTGCACTTTTGTGGGCTCCAAGACCATTTTGCTTAAGATCAGGATCTACACGACGTGCTATTGATGTTCCTTTAGTCAAAGCTTGGTACAGAGAACATTGCCCTTCCGGTATGCCTGTAAAAGTAAGCTTACTTCACTTCGCTACTTATGCCACTAGGTCCGTGTTTCTTACCAAAAGCTGCTGAAATACTTTGTTCTTAATGCCTTACATCATCGTCGACCAAAACCTCAGAAAAAACGATATTTGTTCCGTTCTTTCAAAGCAACTAAATTCTTCCAAATTACTAGTTTGGATTGGGTTGAAGTTGGATTACAAGTGTGTCGTCAGGGCTACAACATGCTTAACCTCCTTATTCATCGAAAAAATCTTAATTATTTGCATTTGGATTATAACTTTAACTTAAAACCAGTGAAAACCCTTACAACCAAAGAAAGAAAGAAATCACGGTTTGGTAATGCTTTTCATCTTTGCAGAGAAATACTTCGTTTAACAAAGCTTATCGTAGATAGCCATGTTCAGTATCGTTTGGGAAATGTTGATGCATTTCAGGTAATTTTCCACTGTTTCGTTATTTAATATTGGTCTTTTGTAAGCGTTGTACTTGCTGAGTAGTATCGCTTTTGTGATGAAAACGCAGGGGTCCGGAATGTGGTCATAATGTGGACCACATAGTACGTAAATCTTTGGCTGTAACTTTCAGCATTGGTTTATGTGCTAGGATATCGCCAAAACTGATATTATAAAAATATCTATTAATAACAGCCCTTTTTGCTTTCAGTTAGCAGATGGCCTCCAATACATTTTCTCACACGTCGGACAGTTAACAGGAATGTACCGTTATAAATATAAACTTATGCGTCAGATTAGAATGTGCAAGGATCTGAAGCACGTAATTTACTACCGTTTTAACACTGGTCCAGTGGGAAAAGGTCCAGGTGTTGGGTTTTGGGCACCTGGATGGAGAGTGTGGTTATTTTTCATGCGTGGCATAACGCCATTACTGGAGCGTTGGTTAGGAAATCTCTTATCACGCCAGTTTGAAGGAAGACATTCTAAAGGCGTTGCTAAAACTGTTACCAAACAACGAGTTGAGTCTCATTACGATTTAGAACTGCGTGCTGCTGTCATGCATGATATACTGGATATGATGCCTGAAGGTATTAAACAAAACAAAGCAAGAACTATTTTACAGCATCTGGGGGAAGCATGGCGTTGTTGGAAAGCCAATATTCCTTGGAAAGTAAGTAATTATTGCTTTTGTGTATTCCATAATTGTCGATTTCTTCATTTTCCGTTTAAGTCTCGTGCCCGTTACTAAACATTTTGTACCCGTTTCTGTCCCGATATATTTGCCAAGAAGATTGTTGGTTTATTGACTAACATAAACGTTCCTAGTGAAGTATTAAGTGAGAATTTCAACTAGAATGTCACAAGTTCAGAGTATTACCGAGCTGTTCTGGTCATTTTATGCGACATATTCACATCCCAACTTAAGGACTTGCAAGATTTATGAGTTGTTTGTTTCTTTACTCTAATTATGATGTGCGACTGCATTTATTGCTGTCATCCAATTAAGTATCATAAATTGATGGTTTTATGGTAATACACTAAATCCAATTCCTATGTAGCAGAACAAATAGCTTGACACTAAATCTTTCAGTATAACGGATAGTCACTTTTACGGACATGTATTACGTATGCTCAATTACCGCCTACCTTATCACACCATGTTGCTTCTTCGAGCAGTAGGGTGAAAAAAAGCTAGGGGTAGCTAAACTGAAACGTAACATTGGCCCACGAAGTCTTTGACTGTCGGCCTAAACCACGCTTGCAGATGCAGTCTATCTAGCTGGGGTCCACGTGATAGTTATGACCAGCTGCTGGAAACACATAACTCCAGAATCGGTCATATAGGCGCAGGTGTAATCACTCCTTATCTTTATCATAAGTCCCATTATTCCGACACATGTTACTTCCTGTTGTACCTTACTGCGTTGTTAATCCTGTCCATTAGTTCTCGTCGTACTAATGCGGTATTGCAACTAAAACCTTTATGCATATGTGCTATGCTCTTCTTTGTCTATGACTGATTGACTTTTAAGGAACTAAATATTACGCACTTTATTTCCATTGAAGTCAACTTTACTGTTTATGCAATCTTATAAATAATCAATTAACTGTGATATTTTGCCTGTTTTTCCTATATTCCTAGGTCCCAAATATGCCAATTCCTATTGAAAATATGATTTTACGTTACGTTAAAGCTAAAGCTGATTGGTGGACCAATACAGCTCACTATAATCGTGAACGCATTCGGCGAGGTGCAACTGTTGATAAGACTGTTTGTAAAAAGAACCTGGGTCGGTTAACTCGACTCTATCTCAAAGCAGAACAGGAACGACAACATAATTATCTGAAGGTATGTTTCACGTTTATTTAGCCCATATGAATTACTTTAACGAGAAAGCCAAAAGGCTTTTTCATAATATTAAACTATAGTTTGTGTAACGAATAAGGGTCTTTCGGTGGCTTACTAAAAACCGATGCATCGTTCATACTTAGATTTAGAAATGTGCAGGTAGTTTTTAACTTCCGTTTTCTCATCCATATGTTATTGCATATGCCTAATGTTACGGTATATTTGTTCCTTTTCAGGATGGTCCTTATGTAACCGCAGAAGAGGCTGTAGCTATTTACACAACAACTGTACATTGGTTGGAAAGTAGGCGCTTTTCACCAATTCCTTTCCCACCATTAAGTTACAAGCATGATACCAAGTTGCTGATTCTCGCCCTCGAACGTCTCCGAGAATCTTACAGTGTCAAAAATAGATTGAATCAATCTCAACGCGAGGAATTGGGTTTAATTGAACAAGCTTACGATAACCCACATGAAGCCCTTAGTCGTATCAAGCGACACTTACTTACTCAAAGAGCATTTAAAGAAGTTGGAATCGAATTTATGGATCTTTACAGTCATTTAGTGCCTGTTTATGATGTTGAGCCTCTAGAGAAGATAACCGATGCTTATTTAGACCAATATTTGTGGTATGAAGCTGATAAACGTCGTCTATTCCCTCCATGGATCAAACCAGCCGACTTGGAACCTCCACCTTTACTGGTATACAAGTGGTGCCAAGGTATTAACAACTTGAAGGTAGGTTAAAAATCTCTCTAAATTGTTAGTTCTCTTACAACAATCACTTATAAAAACGTTTTTTATTCTTTGAACTAGTAACCTGAACTAATATGCTTAATACAAACATGACATTTTCAACAGAATGTTATCTATTTTGATAGTCAACAGAGTTACGTTTGGTTGTTTTTGTAATCAACGTCACGGCTTTCACTGTTTAATTTTTTTTAATGTAGATCACTTTCATGTCATCTGAATTTTACATGGTCGGTTTTCTACATTTTCCTAATGCTTCTTCCCATGATTAAATTTCAATATAATTGTTTTCTTTGATTTTCAGGATGTTTGGGAAACTTCTGAAGGTGAATGTAATGTGTTACTAGAAACCAAGTTTGAAAAAGTGTACGAAAAAATTGACCTTACACTGCTCAATCGTCTCTTAAGACTTATCGTCGATCACAATATTGCAGATTATATGACTGCAAAAAATAACGTTGTAATAAATTACAAGGATATGAATCATACGAACAGTTACGGAATTATTCGTGGTCTTCAATTTTCATCCTTTATTACTCAGTATTACGGTCTTGTATTGGACTTGCTGGTTTTGGGTCTGGAAAGAGCAGCAGAAATGTGTGGTCCTCCTCAGATGCCTAATGACTTCCTTCAATTTCAGGTAGGACAACACCATTGATATTCACATACATTTATTAGTGTAAAAGTAATGCACTTATGAAAGCTTTTTCTTTGTGTTACAGGATACTGCAACAGAGATCTCTCATCCCATTCGGTTATACTGTCGTTATGTAGATCGCTTCTGGATGTTCTTCCGTTTCTCAGCGGAGGACGCTCGCGATCTCATTCAGCGCTACTTAACGGAGCACCCTGATCCGAATAATGAAAATATTGTGGGTTACAACAACAAAAAGTGTTGGCCACGTGATAGTAGAATGCGCTTAATGAAACATGATGTTAATCTTGGTCGTGCTGTTTTTTGGGACATCAAAAATCGTCTACCAAGGTCTGTCACAACGATAGATTGGGATAGCAGTTTCGTCTCCGTTTATAGCAAAGACAATCCAAATTTGTTGTTCGCAATGTGTGGATTTGAATGTCGTGTCCTTCCATCTTGTCGTTCACCTGGTCAAGCTGCTGATGCCAATCTTCCAAGTGGTGTGTGGCACCTACAGAACGAGGTATTTCTTTTTATTGATCCAAGTTGATTGTTCTTACTCTTGAATTGTTTACTAGCTCCTTGATTATCTTATAACTTAAAACCTTTATGTTTTCCTTCTTAGGTGACCAAGGAGCGTACTGCACAGTGTTTCCTTCGAGTGGATGACGAATCAATGCAACGGTTCCATAACAGAGTCAGGCAAATTTTGATGGCCTCTGGATCTACAACTTTCACAAAAATAGTAAATAAATGGAATACTGCTTTAATTGGTTTGATGACTTATTATCGTGAGGCAGCAGTAAGCACTGTTGCATTGTTAGATCTGTTAGTAAAGTGTGAGAACAAAATACAAACACGTATCAAAATTGGATTAAACTCGAAAATGCCTGCTCGTTTCCCCCCAGTAGTTTTTTATACGCCTAAAGTGAGTTCGCAAAAAGTTTCCATGTTTATTATTCTAGACACAAGCTATAAATATGTTAGTAATAAAATACTTCATCCACTTCAGTAAAATACATTTTCTATTTTCTTAGGAACTTGGTGGTTTAGGCATGCTCAGCATGGGACACGTTCTTATTCCACAATCTGATTTACGCTGGTCAAAGCAAACCGATGTCGGTATCACTCATTTCCGTTCTGGCATGAGTCATGATGAGGACCAGGTCATCCCAAACTTGTTCTCTTACATCTTATCTTGGGAGACAGAGTTTCGCGATTCCCAGAGCGTTTGGGCTGAATACGCATTGAAACGCCAAGAAGCAAATGCTCAAAATAGGTAAATACTTGAAATCTAAATGAAGTCTAAAAAAGTTTGATAACACAATATATACTTATTTGGCTACATTCTCAAGTTTGTCGAAATAGCTATGCTCTAATTCGTAAGTTAAATCTACGTTTAAAATGTCCAGCTTCAAGGATATAGTTTTGGATAAGGTAGGCGGCTTGCCAAGATGTGTATTAGGCATTTAAATCCTGAGAATGTTTATAAACAATTGTCTTTGCTCTGTGCAAATCTTACATCATCAAAACGTCGAGAGAAAAACCTTTCGTGCTGTCTAGACGTATGTGTATGTATTGAAACTTATTAATGTGAATATTTTTTTGAAAGGTTTCTAATAGCTCCACAAACAATCTTACAAAATACAGCTTATTATGCCGCTTCAATGAACATTTAGAAAACTAATAAATAACGAACAGTCCTTCTTACCCATATGATCGTTGATTTGTACTATTTAGATTTTGAGGAATTTTCAAGTTTCCTATATCCCTTTGTATAGCTCGTTTTTGATTACTTTTTTTCAGACGTCTTACATTGGAGGATCTTGAGGATAGTTGGGATCGTGGTATTCCCCGAATTAACACTCTTTTCCAAAAAGACAGACACACACTGGCTTACGATAAGGGGTGGCGTGTGCGCACTGAGTTTAAACAGTATCAAGTTCTTAAGCAAAATCCTTTCTGGTGGACACATCAAAGGCACGATGGAAAGTTATGGAATTTGAACAACTACCGTACTGATATGATCCAGGCTCTAGGAGGTGTTGAAGGCATCCTGGAACATACATTGTTTAAAGGCACATATTTCCCTACATGGGAAGGTCTTTTCTGGTAAGCTTCTCCAATATTTAGCTTATATTTAAGGTGTTTTGCTTTCACATCACTATTCGTCTTCATATTTAGAGGGTTTCACTTAAATCTAATACGTTATCGTTGGAATTGTAGCTTAAAAATGTCTTTATTAACTAATGGAGTAATATTTTGTAGTGCTTCAGTGTATGACTTCTGTATAATTACAGGGAGAAAGCTAGCGGTTTTGAAGAATCAATGAAGTACAAGAAGTTGACTAATGCCCAACGATCAGGTTTGAACCAAATACCTAATCGACGCTTTACATTATGGTGGTCTCCAACTATCAATCGAGCTAATGTAAGTTTGTATTAACTAACTGAAACATCTATTAATTTTAAAATAAATCACTTCGTTTTATGAATTCTGGCAGTATACATCTACATGTAGAAGTTGAACTGGTTATTTTAGCTTAAGGGCATTAATAAATCATTTTTTCAAGTCTGGTTACATTTTTATAGTCATACAATTTATCTTCTGATCAATTTATATTTGACTACAGGATAGGTATCTGCATTATGTAATGCGTTTACATATTGATGTGCAACGTACAGTTATTGTAATCTTCATTAATATAAGTGAATCTAACTTAAAAATTCAAATTGGTTTTATTACAACTCATCTACTCTACATTATTTTTAAATAGTTTTGGCAGTTTTCTACATGCCTTGATTTACCATCTTTACTTTAGGTTTATGTCGGTTTCCAAGTACAACTTGATCTAACTGGTATTTTCATGCACGGTAAAATTCCAACTCTGAAAATCTCACTCATCCAAATATTCCGAGCTCACTTGTGGCAAAAAATTCATGAATCCGTAGTTATGGATATATGTCAAGTGTTTGATCAGGAGCTTGATGCTTTGGAAATTGAAACTGTCCAAAAGGAAACTATCCATCCTCGAAAGTCGTATAAAATGAATTCCAGCTGCGCAGATATTCTCTTATTTGCCTCTTACAAATGGCCTGTATCCCGGCCAAGTCTTTTAGCTGATTCGAAGTAAGTTAGTGTTTTCTAAGTGTTCACTAGTACTATTCCGCGTTATATGTAATTCGTATCCGTACATAATCGGTCAGTTGGAAAAATATAACATCCAAAACATTTTCACTACGTTACTGATGTTTAAGCTCATATTAAAGGCATTGGTTAAAACTAGATGCGTAATATTTAATTCTACTCCGAGGTTGCTGATATTTTCACGAATAACTTAGTTTTCATATTGAAAAATTTTGTATGCCGAAGCACCATGTAGGTGTCTCCTTTACCTACCTTTACAGAGATCTTATGGATGGGACTACAACCCAAAAGTTCTGGATTGACATCCAACTGAGATGGGGTGATTATGATTCTCACGATATTGAGCGTTACGCTAGGGCGAAGTTTCTGGATTACACAACTGATAACATGTCTATTTACCCTTCTCCAACCGGTGTCATGATTGCAATTGATCTCGCTTACAATTTGCACAGGTAAGTGCTCATCAGCTTAACATTTGATTACTTATGTCCTATTGCTTATTAACGTCGCTTAGTACTCAGATATGAATCTCATTGTTTCTATTAATTGGTGTTTTCGTACCTTTTCGTATGGATAAATTCTCAAAATTTACGTTTTCATAAATCAGCGTTTAGTTAGTAATTTAGTTTTTATTTAAATTTCACACTTATCAACCGCGATCACAATTATAACTGTCTTGTGTACACTAGCCACAAAATTAAGTTGATTGTGAACTATGAAATGTTTATTACATCTTTCACTTTCCTAAACGTTTCAACTATATATCACTTTAATGCTTTTCTTAATCTTGGTATTTATCACGTGACACTTATTATTAGCTAAATCCTTACTAGGTTAACTGGTCAATTTCTAATAATTTAGTTATGGCAACTATTCACCATTCCATAAATTGAATAAGTCTAAATTTCGTATTTTTTGTTTGTAGATACAGTAAGTTTTCAGCAGGATATAAGTTGTTTTCTCAAATAAATAGAGCGTGATTCCCCATGCTAGTTACATGTATTTAAACTTCCTTCTTGGCTTTAACTACTTTTTAGTGCTTATGGAAACTGGTTCCCTGGCTGTAAACCACTTATACAGCAGGCAATGGTCAAAATAATGAAAGCGAATCCTGCTTTATACGTGTTACGCGAACGTATTCGTAAAGCACTACAGTTGTACTCCAGCGAACCTACCGAGCCTTATTTGAGTTCACAAAACTATAATGAATTGTTTTCCAACCAAATTATATGGTTCGTTGATGATACAAATGTATATCGTGTTACTATACATAAGGTAAGTCGTTGTAAAAATGTTCTGTTTTCCACATGTATACTTTTCATCTTGTCCTAATAATTAGTCATAATAGCAAACTTTGAGATAATTTGTGTTAAGAATACGTTAAAAATACATAATTACGTGTTTTTTAGCATTTAATATCTTATAGTCAGTTGGTAAAAGTTTTGGGATCGTATATGTAATTCTTATTCCATTCGATATAATCTTTTCCAGTCACTCTACTTTCCTGAAGATAGCAATAGTGAAGGAATTGTATCCGAGTGCGGTCCATCCTTTATCATTAGATTAGCTCTCACCAACGCGTAGAGGTCTATTTGTAATCTATGTCTACTAATCTTTGGCACATGCACTTAACAAGCCTCAATTTGTAAACTGCTGCGGAGGTATCTTCGTTCCCTATGTGAATACCAGTAATTCGCAGAATTATCTGTCATTTTTTCACATACAGTGACTATGTTGTTAATAATTCACTGTATTTCTAATGTTTGCTCTGCGACTATTATATATATGTATATATATTCAAGTCACTTATAAAGTCAATAAACGGAGGCGTAGATGATAAGCACAAAATATCTATTTTTATGTATTTTGTAGACTTTTGAAGGCAATCTCACTACAAAACCCATCAATGGTGCAATCTTCATTTTCAATCCACGCACTGGGCAACTGTTTTTAAAAATAATTCATACTTCTGTTTGGGCAGGACAAAAACGTTTAGGTCAATTGGCTAAATGGAAAACAGCAGAAGAGGTTGCCGCACTTATCCGCTCACTACCAGTTGAAGAACAACCAAAACAAATCATTGTCACCCGCAAAGGAATGCTGGATCCACTGGAAGTACATCTTCTCGATTTCCCCAATATTGTTATAAAGGTATGGTTTGTGTGCTCTTGAACTCTTGAAACCAAATTACTATAATATGTATCTTATCATCATATATTATCAATTAAATCGGTATTCATTTGCTCGAAATATATCTCCATGTTGCTTATTAGTAAGCATCACCGTTAAGTAATGTTTTATTCTCTTAAGATTTTTAACGAAACATTTGAGCACCTTGCATGAGTATTCGTGACTTCATTTTTAGTAGCTATTTTTCAATCAGGAAAGTTGTTAAGGATATAACAGTCTGTATATCTATTTTTTACACCATATTTGCCCAATTTAATTCATAAGCACTGTCGGACTAATCACCAATAAATATTTGCCATCTGTTCCGAGACATATTTGCATATTTGAACTCCCATCTCCGTTTGGGACTTAATTATTTCCAGCAATACCATCATATAAAAATGTTGGGTGATTTTCTATCAAAATATCTCTTCTGTAGTCTACCATTTTCGGTATACTGCATATTTATTACTTGGTATATCATTACTCAGGAACGTAGAGTAGAGTTTTGCAGAACGATTATGGTCATTTTGAAAGGTGCTATACATTTAGTTTGTTCCCTTTATGAATAACCTGATTTTTTTATTTTAGGGTTCTGAACTCCAACTACCTTTCCAAGCCTGTCTAAAAGTTGAGAAATTTGGAGATCTCATATTGAAAGCATCAGAACCACAGATGGTCTTATTCAATCTATACGATGATTGGCTGAAATCCATTAGCTCCTACACAGCATTTTCTCGTCTTATTTTAATTTTACGAGCTTTACATGTCAATAACGATAAGGCTAAAATTGTTCTTAAACCAGACAAAACCACAATCACTGAACCTCATCATATTTGGCCAACTCTTAATTCAGATGATTGGATCAAAGTCGAATACCAACTAAAGGATCTTATTTTAGCTGACTATGGAAAGAAAAATAAGTAAGTTTTTTTTATTTCTAGTTATTATTGGTCATATATCTGCCAGTCATGTACATCGTAAAACCTGGCACTTGTATCCAAGCTACTATACTCAATTAGCACAGCAAGGTGAATATCATGGTAGAAGTTGTAGCGATATTAGTCGATATATATATATATATATATATAATGACAAGGTTCAGGATTTAAGGGATTAGACCTGCGTCATTTCTAAAGAATCTAGGTTATACCACTCAGTCTCAACGTACCACTTACCAGTTTTTTTCTACATCCACCAACTTGGCACAATCCAGCAATCAGAGGTGGTGCTCCATTGTCATTTGGGCCTACATAAAGTAAAATTTCATAATGAGAATACTTAATTTTATTTTTCAGTGTCAATGTGGCTTCCTTAACTCAATCGGAAATACGTGATATTATCTTGGGTATGGAGATTTCCGCCCCATCGCAACAGCGTCAGCAAATAGCCGAGATTGAAAAACAAGCCAAAGAACAGTCTCAGCTTACTGCAACCACAACAAGGACAGTAAACAAACATGGTGATGAAATTATTTCTACTACAACATCAAATTATGAAACTCTTCATTTCAGCAGTAAAACAGAATGGCGTGTTCGTGCAATTTCAGCAACCAACTTGTACCTTCGGACAAATAATATATATGTCAGCTCAGACGATATTAAGGAGAATGGATACACATATATTCTACCCAAAAATATTCTGAAGAAATTTATAACTATATCAGATCTACGTACTCAGGTAGATTTTCTGTTTTTGGAAATTTTAGTAAAACAGTATTATTATACGTTTAAATCCACTCATGCTGACTTAAAGAAATTTTAATTTAGATTGCAGGATACATGTATGGTATTTCGCCTGCAGATAACTCACAAATAAAAGAAATTCGATGTATTGTTATGCCTCCACAATGGGGTACTCACCAAACAGTTCATCTGCCTAATGGTCTACCACAAGATGAATATCTAAAAGAAATGGAGCCACTAGGATGGATTCACACTCAACCAAATGAATTGCCACAGTTATCACCCCAAGTAAGCTTTCTTTAATTGTCAAATATTAATTAAGAATAGTTCTCAAGTTTATTGTGTTCAAATATGTACTTATATACACAGTTCTTATGTGCGTATTGTCTGAGTTAACCTCTTATACATTGCTAAATTCTTACAGCTTTCGTAATTACTGTTTTTCCCTGCTTAGGATATTACTACCCATGCCAAGATTTTCTCTGATCAAGATGGAGAGAAGACCATTATCATAACATGTAGTTTCACACCAGGTTCAGTCTCACTTTGTGCTCACAAACTTACTCCTGGTGGCTATGAATGGGGCAGACAAAATACTGATAAAGGCAATAATCCGAAGGGTTATATGCCAAGTCATTATGAACGTGTGCAAATGTTACTATCGGACAGATTCTTGGGATTTTTTATGGTCCCACCACAAACATCATGGAACTACAATTTTATGGGTAGGTTATTAGTAAACTATTTACATGTTATATTTAATTTTTATCTGTGCGTTTGATCCACTGATATTCTGGTCAGAAATTTACAGTGTCATATTAACCTCACCACTAATAATATTTCAATATCTGTTTATTTAATAGGTGTGCGTCACGATCCTAATATGAAATATGAACTGCAACCACTCAAACCGAAAAAATTCTATCATCGTATTCATAGACCTTCTCATTTCTTGAACTTTACATCTATTGAAGAGAACGAACTAACTTCGACTGATCGAGATAATCCCTTAGCATAAGTTCAAACCTCTTTTCATTATAATTCCAGACTACTTCTTTCCTATTTTGTACATTGATCATTACAATTTGCCTTCCCCTTTTCACACTGTTTGTATTTCTACATAAATTTTACGAACAAAAGTTTCTTTTTTGTTGATGAGTAGTTGGAAGTGATGCTCTTACGTAATCAAAGTGATCAAGACGAAGAACAAGTTAATAGTTCAATTAAAACAGTTAAATAATAAATCCTTCATCATAGTTTTATTCAGTTTCTAGTTGCCTTACTGCAAAGTTCGGACTCAGATTTTACTTTTCGATAGACTTCATCATAAAGGTTGTTACTTTCCACGGATCGAGCTGGTTGTCACAGGGTTTCATAATTCTGCGATTATGCCCTTTTTTCTTACTGTTTCTTTATCGATCACATCAAGTTTTGTGACTCCTCGTAAAGTGTAGTAATCTCAGCAAACTATTTGGATAAAAAAAAAGAATAAATATTCTATTTAGCAGCTTACAACGTACGGTCATGTATCATATGTAATTTAACGTTTTATAAGCTAAATTTTAATCAACAACCAAGCTACAGTTAGTGTACTGGGGTTTGAATCACATGATTACCCGATATACGGCTTAAGTTATATTATTAAGTCTAGTCGTAGTCAGATCGTTGCGAGTTAAATGTACTTTATTAAGAGGTGCTTAGTGGTTACATTCGTCAGTGTATTAAAGAGAATATGCTGAATTTAACCCATTCGACAGATTTGATATTTACTGTGAATGAATCTACTTGTTACAACAAAAAGGAAAGATGTATAAATAGTTTAAACGATATAAGGTAATAGGGTCAACATTTAATTGCAAATATGACATCTGGGTGACTGGCTTCAACATTTTCGAGGATCTGGTCTAAAAGATTATGCTTCAACAAAATTGGGATCAAACTCTCAATTCAGAAATCTCAGGTTCCTTGATAGTTTGGTGATTGTAAATGATTACCGTAATAAATAAACATTAGCATTCGAACATGAAATTACAATTAAACCATTAGAAACAAGAATGATTAGTCCCATAAGATATTTCTTAGATAAAAATATATGCGGGAGGAAATAATTATTAATAAATGTGGTAGCTTCGTACGACTGCCGGTCAGCAATTCAGTCGAACATTAGCATTACCTTCCTGATTAACCGACATTCGGTGAAATTTTCTCATTCCTAGCTAGTGTTTATAGCAAAACGTTAGTACATGGAACTTAATTTTTGAATTGGAAGCGTGGCGTTTATACCAAGCCTGTAGTTTGCGCATATTCCAAGTCATGTGACCAACGATATTGATGGGAACATAGCCTGACCAAGACTTTTAAAGTACATAACTAGTCGATTTCTATGGGCAGGTAGGGTTGCCATCTTCATTGTATACCTACTACACATTATTGCCGGTTATCTTTCATTTGGTGAATGAATGCTGCTTATCAGTTTAATCTCAAATAAACATCTAATATTGAGTGCCTGAAATCAAGCAAAACTGTTTGCTAATAGCATACTGCAGATGTTTCATGTCGAATGACAATATACATACAGTGAAAGTTACCATCTGGAATGAAGACTACATCCAGTAAATAAACTAAAAAATGATCAAGATTGATGGATATAAGGCATAATGAACACTGGAGGTGTTACAGATAACTACTATTCTTGGTCGGTCACAGCTAAGATTGCCAGTGTACATCACTACTCTTCAGTCGTTAATTATCTAAAAAATACTTATTTTCATTCAGACTGGTCATTTGAGGACAATAAATCATTAGTTTCGTCTTATAAATAAATTACTGGTTTTCAGTATTAGATATACATTCCCAATCTCAGATCTAAATAAATTTTAGATGCGTTCTTTGAACATAATGAATACCACAACTGTTTGACATAATGGCTATGATAAGAACAATCTTCAAATTTCACAAATGTTTTGAAGTTTACATAGAATGTTAATCTATCAGTGTAAACGTAATGAAATCCTTAGCGGTGATTAGTATTTGATAGTGCCTCACAATGGTATCTAAGGTAAAAACCATGTTGCTTGATTGAAGACTTAATAATACAAGTCATGTTTGCTGTTTCCGCTGATTTTGTATCCATTAACCAAATGTTTATTCAGTAATATAGTTCCAGTCATATTCTACTACATAATCATATATAAAGTGAAACGTCGTAGATTTGAGGATTTTATTAACTGATTGATATTTATAACCCTTGAAGTTTCACTACTAATTTACTTTACTTTGAGTGAGCTTACTAGTGTATACCAATGCTTATGTCTGGAGAGGCGAAGGTATATTTCAATGCTTACGGGAACTGAGTTGGAGAGGTTTACATAGAATTTTCAGTTCAGTCGCTCATCATCTAGACAGAACGTTGGCACCTTAAAATAAGTAAAGAGGTCCAAACTTATGAAGTTTCAACAGAACTAACAGTATTACTGCTTCTTTAAGAATGTGATTATATTTATTCACAATCTTCCGAATAATCAGTACAGTTGCTGTAGACTTGAAACAACTCGAGTGAATCGTTAAAATAAACGGGTCTACATTTATTATGCAACGGCTCTTATTCTTGTTTTAAGGTAATTTGAATGTTTATAAAGTAGAATATTTTACACATAAATAAACTTGAATAAGTGACTATTATATCCTATCCAGTCTCAACATTTTTTATAACCATTGATGGCGATTGTTTTGACTTACTTATAAAGACGCATAAGTAGTATGAAACTTTAAGAAAAAATTTAATCACTTTTTAAAATTAACTACGTTAATGATTAATTCTAAATAATTTGTGTTCATCTCTGAAATTACTACTCTTGGTTGTACAAACTACTTCAGAGGATTCTGGATTTCTCTGGATATAGTTCTTTATTGCTGTTGGTAAATAATTTTCAGGTTTTACTATCTAGAACAAACCTTCAAAATAAACTGTTAATAGCAACCACTTCAATCATATACCAGTCATTAGTCTAAGTGAAACTTTCACTACTGAAATGCCTCCAATTAACTACATATATTATGATATCAGATTGGAATAGATTTGACATCGACTAGTTTGTACTTCTAACTCCGGTTAATTCGTGATATCGCAAGTCAACCACCCGTTCCATCCATTCCATTTTGGTTTGGAACTACCAATTAGACCATAGTGATGATTCCATATGTATTTGAACCTTGAACTTTCATGTAGTTTATTGAATACAGCATGATCCAACTATTTAGTAGGATCATATCAAACTTTTATCAGTTTCCGTAAGATTGAAAATTAATTACCTTTGGTGATATGCGGGACATTAGGTGGTGGGTTAATGCGTAGAACACAGGTATAGCAAATCTGGATTTTTAATATAAATCCGAATGTTACAAATTCTTCCCAAAAGTGTACATAAATACAAGTGCAATTACTGGCCTCTAATGATGGGGCTTCTTATCTAGTAATTCATCCCAACACAAAGAATCTAAAGGATCTATAAATCACAATAAGTGTTGATAACTAATCGAAACAAACTAAACACAGAAAAATAAATACCAGAGTATGAGCTGCATAAAGTCAAAGCATAAATGACTAAGCAACCGTAATTAAATCTTAGAACTGACTAGATCATTCGAAAGATGTGGTAGGTAACTAATCATAAAAAGATCAAATACATCAATAAGTAGATTGAGTATAATACCAATGAATCCTGAAGGTAGGTTGATATGTCAATTACAAGTAGGAACAGGATAAATGACAGAGAAGATAAGACTTGTGAGATGCATCACATATACACAGAATTAGATAAATAAATGAGTATATCTAACAATTACCATTCGTCAAAACCATCGATAAGTTACCATTTGGCAGCAGAACTTCATTAGTTTTATACATGGGGAGAGTGTGGGAAATACTGAATTTTGTAACTTTACAATGTAGATTGTTTGTCGTTAGATAATTATTAGAAATCGTCAGGCACTTAGTGGCTTTTTTCTCTTTTATTATAGGACTCACCAACAGTATCCATCCATGACTCCACATAAAATAGATCCTAACCGCAAGATTCACAATGAACTAAAGTCATCCGGGGTGGGGACCATTCGGCACTTGATTCATGACAATATAACCAAGTTACAGTCTGATCAAGAGGTAAATAATGATCTAATTGTATACTGTTTTCTCATATAGTTACACTCATAGTTTATCTTCAACGTATTCAGTTGTTACTTGGTGTGTTATAATTAGTACTTCCAGTCATTTTCTGTTAGTCTAGTGAGTACTGCATAGTACACTGTAATTTTTATGAAATGTCTTTTATTAACTTTTACTATTTGTTCTTCATCCGGCATGTAGAGTTTGGCTACATCGGATAATTGAGGATAAATCCGGCAGCTTTAAATAAAATCTTTAATATTCAAACACCTATAAAATGACCGAAAGTTACGTACATAAAGCACACAGGGAACATTGAAAACGTTAACGATAACCTTAGCTTAATTAGGTAATATGATGGTTTGATTTTCACATGATTGAACCAAAGTATAATAAATTAGAAGTTTCGTTCGATTTTCATGTACAGTTGAGCTCAATTCTTGACGTTTAATTTGGTCTACTTCTTATTCACTGACTCGAGATATTTCATTCACATATTTCATATCCCTGTTAATCTTATTAAATAAATACTATTGTGTTCTCCTTTGCACAATACACCTGATTATCATCTTAGTTACCTTGGTAATGTGAATTACTTATATCATAAATTAATTGAGCATATTAGAATGCCAAAACTGAAAGAATTCAGTGAGATACACTATCTATCCCCCCCCCTCATATAAACACTATAAATAATTTAGTGTGTACACACTATAGATTATCAAGAATTCAGTAAATATACAATTAATTTCCATAACCAAAAATTCACTTCAGTTAATTTCTGCTGACATATGCACGTGACTTCGTTTAATATACAATCATATTTAAAAGTAAGCAAATTAAGTGTATTATACAGTTGACATTCGTATACTTATGTTCCCGCATATATACATGCATACACTTACATGAATAGAAAACTGCCTAAGGTGATATTGTTATCATAATACTGTTTCAATGGATGTTCTATTTAGGACTCGGAAAGTGTGAATAAACATGATTATATTTTATTGTGAAAGATAGTTCACTTATTATCACTAAAATCGACTGGTTACATAATATCTATAACTAAAGTTAAAGTGATTTATAGTCTGTATTCAGTGTTCCTATTATCCTGATTTTATTACATATAATATTATTTACTTATCTCGAATAGTATGTATTATCCCCTATTATCATTTGATCACTTACCAGTAATCATAATTCAGAATCGCATTAACAACATAGATCAATTTTATATTAATCATTTGAACACTGTCAAGCAAATGTTTAGGAAAGACAAATAAATTTCAACCTTAAAGAATCTAGTTTAGGGTCAGTGTAAATACACTAAACTTTAAAGAAGTCTCACTGTACATATCAATTACTTGACTTTGAATGAATTATTCCAACCGATCAAGGCTAACATTGTGCACGCCTACAATCGAGATTCGAAGTGAACGAGGCTTTTGATGAGGGGTTATTATAATTCATTTAGTTAATTTTCATTCCATCTTTTCAAATATATTGTCTGGTAAGTTTGCTTCTTGCATAGCAAGTATTGCAGGAACAGGAAAGCACGAAAATTGTCGTTATGGTGGGCCATTAAAGTAATTTAATTGTAATCAGGAAAAAGTAATGATACAATTAAATTCACACATGAACAATAACCGAAGGAGGTGATCGAAGTCCGCAGTATCAAAATGTATTGTATATTGAATACCCATTCAGCCAATTCTAATGATAAACTTAAAGTATACAATTAATAAGATTTATATTCACCTCAGCCAGGCTTACGGGGTAGTGGTGTGGCTTTAGAGTAACTTCACACAAGTTAGGCAGCTGCACCATCCCAACCGAATGACATAGAGTTGGTCTATCAGTCGACGTTAGTTTCCTCACTACTCTAGTTACTATTTTATTCAGTAATTTGGTCATGAACCGAAACAATGATTTGCTCAAATATCCGAGTCAGTATCTTTTAGAAGTCCATTTATTACCACGAAATTCTTTAACTAACTACGCCCATCAACCATGTTCACTTACTTGCTTTCATTATATGTATGCAATTAGTTATGGATGGACGTACTGACGGAGTGAAATAGTACCATCATGGTGTTTCATATGTTTTTCCCTTCTCTATTATTTAAAGAAACAAGAGGTAATTACTATCCATCGAATGAATTCAGCAATATAAAGAGATGTAATTGGAGCAAACAATATATTTTTGTCTACATTACGAATTGTGCTACTGTATTCATAACTCTTTTGATGGGAGATGACGATTCCCACTTTCCGAACCACTAATTATTATATTATAAGGTCAAGAAACTAGTCATGAGTGATTATGTAATTAAAATACAAGGTCACGAATGAATACAATTCTAATGAATTTCAACGAGTACATACCTAATCAAATATTTTAGGGTCAATTAGTGGTAATTTACGAACGAAAGTATGTAGTTATGACTAGTAAATTGGAAGATTGTTTACAGCTAGGAATACATGAAAACTCTTATTTGACAGCGATTTATTGGAAATATTCAATTAATTAACCAAAGACTAAATATCCTCATTTCAACAAATACGAATGTAATCAGATGTTGTGAAGACTGTTGGATTTGATGTAGTGAAGTGACTTGAATTTGATAGCCACTGAAACTAGAAAGTACCAAACAGTTGTTTCATCCCAGTATGAATCCCATTTCCCCACTTTAGAGGTCAAATTCTAATCTGATAATTTCTACAATTGTAAATGATAGTTAGTATGAACTCATTAGTAACTCATTAGTTCAGCCACTTCCCACCAATGGGATTGGATGAGGTCATGCAATATATCACCCAGTAGTTATTAATTACTAATATATGGTAGCCCAAATATACTAATTAAAAATACTTATTTTGTGCTTTACATTATGGGAATTCTGGGTGCAATTTTATGTTGGCCAATAATATTAATGAACTATATTATGAATTCGACTATTAGATTAAATTCATAGGGGTTTGTGTTTTTCCGTTATTCAATCATTTTTTTCCAGGTACAGAGGCTCCTTCAGTGGATGATTTAGTTTTCTGTTGTTACAAGTTTTTCATTTATGGCTAATACAACTAAAACTAGAACGAGTATTTCGTCTTGTTAGAGATCCGTCAGCTGGATATGCCTGAATTCCTGTATTGATATTTACGCTAAGACTCAAACATACTACTGATTGCTTTGGATATAACTGTAACTTGTGCTATAAGACAGTATCAAAACATGCACAATATAAGCTCATTTTTTAAATTCAGTTTTAATTACCAACAGCTCGAAAACATTCATTTTTGTAAGCAATAATAATCATATCATTTGAACAAATTACTGAATATTTGGGTTCAGAATCGATAGCTACTATTCCCCTATCTCAGTGCTCGCTCATGCGGGGTAAAGGTGTGTGCAGTGTTCCTGATTATTAGAGTATCACTTCTTAGAATATCGAATAGTAACTAGCGAAGCAATCGTGAACAGATTAGGTAACAATCACGGAGACACAGAACACAGGTGAAGATAACATGATCTTTGGAATTCAATAAGCGTAGGCACAATTGAACATTTCCATTGCTGTTTCATACAAACACCAAAGCATATCTAGATGATAAGTCCCGAAAAGAACAAAAACGGTAT
The DNA here is from genome assembly GCA_025215515.1 of Schistosoma japonicum. NCBI lineage: Eukaryota > Metazoa > Platyhelminthes > Trematoda > Strigeidida > Schistosomatidae > Schistosoma > Schistosoma japonicum. The sequence continues at coordinate 31,530,772 of CM046061.1, forward strand.
TTGAGTGGGGTTTAGCCACCATAAAAATCATACTAAATATTCTACCTGAAATTTAAATAGATTCTTAACAGTGAACATTATTTATGTTACTGTATAAATTATTTGGGAACTGCTTTGGATATTACAATTAAAACAGAAATCCATTAGGATAATAAGTATTGAATATATGATGCATCTTTATGCAAATAAATAACTTTAAAGTAGTCGTAAATTACAACTTTACATCTTACGTATATTACTATGCTTCTTTTCAACCAATTACTTTTACATATTTTTAATATTTAACACAGTATTAGTTATTATACCCTTAAACACTGTCGGTAAATTCTAGTTACTAAGACTTTCTTGTCTTTTTTATTCTTCAATTATAAAAGAAATAGATGATTGTCGTCTTACAACCAAATGAAATGTCATACTGATAATACAACAAAGTGTTATTTTGAAGATAAAGAGAAATCATACTGTGAGATTTTATGCCCATGTGTTAGTTAAAATATATTGTGTATAGAAAGATCACATCCTCTCTCTCTCTCTCTCTATTCTACTTTTATTCACCTACTCATATACAAAAGGTAACAATATATGGTATTTAATCTATAGAAATGCTACATAATAGTAACAGTTAAAAGACTATTTTGAATTTATTTGAAAGCCCTTGAAATTTGACGTTGTAGATGTTGTGAACTCCAATTGATCAGTCTCTACTAGTATATGTACTTCTTAAGCTGATTTTCTGTATATTGTGATTGAATTACAACTTAATAGTCAAGATAGGCTGTGGCTGGAAAAATGAACCTAAAATCCACACTTTTTCCTATTTTGAACTCGTCCTCTGAATGTACTTCCATCTCGGAGTTGATACTTACACTAAGACTCAAACTTGGTACTTTCCACTTAAAACTTCAACATATTATCCATTGAACTATCAAATCACAATGTATAAATCTGGTTGGGTGAACTCTAAGAATTATTTATACAAGATTTGGATAAATAGCAAATGATTAGTTATGCAGAATTGTAGACTAACACGGGTAATCTCTGACTACTTATACTATGTTCAGCAGTATGTCCTACTAATTTATAATATGTCAGTTATTTAAACTTGTAATGTTGAATGAACGGTTTGCAACAGAAAATCTCAAAGCTGTTTGACTAAAAGGTTAGTCATCAGTAAAAACCTAAATGTTAAATAAGTAATAGCAAATTATTCGTAATTCAACGTAATCGGTTCTTATAAAAACCTGTAATTCAGTAACAATCAAGTATTCATTTTTATCTGTTTAATCCCATAGTAGTTACTAATCAACACATCCGATAGCAGGGTGGGTCACGGATGAAGCTCTAAAGTTGAAGCAGGTTATTAACGTAAGCAGCAATTCTTCCAAACTTTCGTCTAGTAGTCCAATCAACAAAGCAGTGAAGCAGCGTCAGGAGATGCATTCCCACTGTGGCCGTTGGACTGAGTAGCTTAATACACCTTTCGTACCTTAAGAATCCCGGAGACAATGTAGGCCATTGGTTTGGAATCAGTGTTTCCCATCTCCCGGTAGTTTAAGCGCCGGACTTTTCCTCTCGTCCTCCCATTTTGTCAACAACACAGTTGTGTGTAGATAGTGAATAGGACACCACATGACAGCATCCTGAGAGCATTCCAAATAAGACATTTGAGTTATGGTTAAGTGATTTTCTTCTATGAGTGTCGTACTAAGCGTTCATAGTATTTTCATACACAATTTTTTTAGTTTAATCATTTGGCGAAATTTCTCAATGACAAATCATTTGTGAAAACTGACGGATAATCATTTGGACATTGATTTTACTTTCGTTGATAACAATCAGTGAGTTATATATCATGCAAGACTATAGTTCAAATATTTGAAGTGGCATTAAATTAACCATAAACAGAATTAAATGCTCAATATGATCGAATATCAGTTACCTTGATGATTGCATTTTGAGACCAACTGGTAGAATTCAGTCAACATTGAATGTAGTGATAATATTTATTAAAGCATATAGTTTCGAACAAATGTACAAACTTGTCCAAACTCACGTGCGTCGTAACTCATTCCACAAACATTTCCAACATATGAAAATATTTAGCAAATCTTTTATGCTAAACTTACAGTTCTAAGGTTACTTTCAAACATTATTCTACCTAACTTGACTGCACAACATCCATGTTAGATAATGTAAAATCAGATATGTAACTGATATGCACTGATGAGGCTTTAAGGGTTAACAGATTCGTCTACCGATATACATTTGTAGCTTACAACTTAAACGTAACTAGAAAAATCAACATCAAGGTTATGGATATCTAATATGTTACTAAGCCATTTAAATATATTTGCAATTCGTTCGAACAACAATTTATTCACTCTTAACTTAATACAATTAAAAAGCTTGACCAACATGCAGGATATCCGAATCAGTACATTAAACGTGAACTTAGTTCGATTAAATTTCTTTGTGTAGATAGGAACTTTAGAATAAATACATAGTTTAAAACGAATGCCTTGATACTGAAGTTTCATGTATATTCAAAATGCTTCAGATTGTTAAGATGCTAGAAATTTGGGGGGTTTGGTTGGCCGCGTGCCGAATTCTAGTGCCTAGTCGGTATCCGTGCGTCTGCCCTGTGCCCACTTAGTCCCAAGCCGAAATAAGAAGATTGCGAGCCAATAGATCAGCCAGACAGAATCATATTATATTTCAAGCATTCTTTTTATATATACATAAAATCAGACCACACAGCAAACCAATTAGAAAATTAACATGAATACAGAACGAGGGAAATAGTGGTAGTGAATAGGTACAACTTGTACACAACTAATTAACTGTAGTCCATAATAAGAGACAGTTTAATAACAGCAATTATGCTAAACGAGAAGATAGGGTAAGAGGAACGTAACAATAATAGAAACAAAATGTTTACATTACAGACAGAATAATTGAAATAGTGTTCTCAAAACACGGTTCTGAAAGTTTGTTACACTTCTTTGTGGTCCGGCCTAACACAGATATCCTGTATGTTGCTAAGCCAATTGAAAGTGTCTAAATTCTAGTTTAAGTGAATTCTAATATGCTTAAATCTCATCTGACAACATCCAGATATGCAAAATCCTGATTTCTCGTCATTTAGTTGAATCACGTCCGACATCATAACAAAATGGTAATCAATACAACAATAGTTGACTGGTTTATGAAATTGAAGCAAAAAAGGCTTACACGCAAAACTGATTAATATCACCACAAAACCCTGTGACAGATAAGTTTTTAACGCAGAATTTAACTGAACAGTAGGTAAATAGTACTTTCAAACTAGTTACGAGTGTAGCTCAGTAATTATACTTCATGCAGATTATAAATAGAAATGCAAATCGTAATTTAGTTTCCAACATAAGCAAGCCCTTTAATTTTTAGTCAGAACATTATTGATACTCAGCTATGTAGACCATTTTACCTGAAACATATGCTGTGTTTTCATGTTATAACTTGGATAATAATACTTCCGTTGATTAATGGTAGTATTTTATGTATTCAAGTCGACATAGTAAGTCATCAGCCATAGGGATTAAGTTTACTTGTAAACTGAGTAATATTCTATTGTATTTTAAAGTTTGTATTCGTGTGTCTACATTGTAATTTGGCTCTGAATTTTCTATTTTATCTACATTACAGGTGCGTACTTATAGGCATGATTGTCAGTTTATTTATTTGGTAGCCAAATATCTAGAACCAAGAGTGATAAACACTCATAAAAATCATTAAAACAGTACAATTGATCAAATACTTCACTTTCTAATTTATTTGTTGCTTTGAGTCTCTTCATTAAAAGGACACGAAAGTCGAAGGCCTAATAGTCAGTCTCATATTATCTTAGCTGATAAATAAACTATTCATGTCACTTGAATCTACCTTGTATTGTGATTAGCATCAAAATGAAGGACTAGCGCTCTGTCCTATTCGAGACTCGAATAATCTTACCTGTTGAATAAGTTGTTAGTTATACATAGTCAATAGCTTTGAAGATAATATGTTAGATTTTAGATAGATAACCATTGTACTTGAATCTCATCGTGAAGATATATCAAGTCGACAAGTTCGAAATAATACGAAACGCGCTTGCTGGTTTCCATTATACTAGCCACTGTCGATAACACACTAAAACATCTAATTAACCACCGATTAATGCAATCAGATCAATCTTAAGTCGTCGTTTGCACTTATTTCCTTTATAACACATTGATTAACTTTTTGATTATGTTCCCGTATTAGTGGTGGTTGTTTAAAGTAGTTTATCGGAGGTTGAAATCCCGTCCATTTTTCTTAAATCAATCTGAATGAACATCTTTAATTACTTGATATCATTCAATAAAACCGATGTAATAGATTTCTCAAGCAGTCTGTTATTACTGAACTAATACCAGTTTATGATTGCCCTAAATTTACTTCCTTATATGTGTATATAATGAAAGGATATTTGAAAATGAAATGATACCTTCAAATTATGATAGCTAATCTCCAATATAGTGCTTCTTTAGTAATAAATATACTTGTAAGGACTTTTCTTTTACTTAACGCCGTAAGGTTTTCGTGTAACATGATTGGTGAATTCCATGTAGCCACAACGAACACGCTGGTTAGTATAAGTCTTAGGAATCTTATAGCTTAAACTAACCACCTATGCAAAATGTTAGGAAATAAAGAATATACACCAGGCTTTACTCTGAAAGGCCATATATATATATATATATATATACATATATATATATATATATATATATATATATATATATATATAACTTATGTTGCTACAGTTATGCCAACAATCCGGGAAACTGACCGACTAAATTGTCTGCATGGAATTAATTAATTTGAAAATATTATAACTTTTCCAAGAAGCTAAAACTATTACAGTTGTATTATTACTCATTAAATTTCAATCATTTCTTTCAAATCCTAGCTGTTCTCAACGTGCTTTTTAACCCTTTCATCATGTACACACGTCTGTGTATCTGACTTCAGATCAAGCTATTTGAGTACGTGCCACCAACAGGCTGTCCTAAATGAAGCAGGCGAAGCAGAAGTTGAACTTGTGACGCAGTGGTTATAAGTTGAGCTAGTTAATCATCAAACATTTGTTTCTTAATGTAAATGAATTAGAAACATAATGAGGAACGACTTATTAAAGGATTTTACAATTTATATAGGCGTGGGAAGTCGTAAAAGAAATACAATTTACACTTGAATATTGAAACATTTCATATGAGGCTATCATAGATATTGTCCATTTCTTACAAGATTATTTCACTGATTACTTTCATCTAAAATGTTCTACTGTAGTTCTTTCAGTTACGTGTTGCCATTTTTCTTCATATTTAAGATTATGAGTGAATGGTTTGATTTTATGTTAAATTAATATGGTTACCTTAGAATTAGAGACGTTTATGTCACGTTCTAACTAACTAGTAATTTTTACTAATAAGTTACTAATTTTGAAATGTATTCTCTAATGTTGTAGTGGTTGACTTGTTAATTTAATTAAATCAACAGTAAGATAACAACTAAGAGTAATACTTGATGTGAATCCCATTATGATATAAATAAACATCATTTGAAAATGTAAACTGTTGGATTCCAAATTACTAACTAACTGATATCAATTGACAATAAATTGTCTTGTGTTCAACACTAAGAGGATTAGTTTTATTTTCAATTAGTGATACAGAAATTCACTGAACTTAATGAATTCATTCTATCTCTTACTAGATTATCATTTTTGTTTCACACATTGAAATAAATATACATCTACTTCTCTATTACATTATCCTATATACACTTTACTGAAGAGATATTCACACTGATATTCAACTAACTATTAGATCATATTTTATCAACAAATCTATTTTGCTGAATAGATCTAAGTCTACACACTAAATCATCATTGATTAATACAATTGTTTATTTTAATAAAACAAATTACTTTAATTCATTTGTCTAGAATTTTTTCTACTTATAAAAGATTTCAGAATTAGTTGTATCATTACCCAACTCTCTTGGAAATTTTACAATTTTATTTATTTATTCATTAGAAAGATATTTCTTCATTGTAATCTAAGTGTTTTAGATAAACAAATAAGTAATTTATTATCTAACCACCTGGTTATATGTATCATTATTACATAATGCATTAAGTGATTTGACACAAGTTGATTAACAAACAAATATTCTATTTATATAATGAATTTAACATATACATGTATGATTCTTCCATAATATTTCAAGTAATATTTTTATAATCACAATAGATAGGATATTAATGTTGAAAATAAAAGATATTGGGTTCAAGTTAGAGTGTGAACAGCGACATTAAAATGAAAGTACATCCAACTGATGAGTTTCAAATGGAACGAAACATTCAATTGTTAATCCAAATGCAATTTTACAAAATGCGATTGTAAGCTTTCAGTGATGCTCTGAGTAATAAATGTAAACTAAATAGGTCGGTTTCACTAAATGACAATGCATGAAACAAGATGACTTCTACTTTACAGATGACCTAGCTCTTCTATTCCATACACAGCAGCAAATGTAGGTAAAGACGGACAGCGTCGCAGCAATAGGCCACAACATACACAAACGGAAAAAGTTAGATTATTCGATACAAAACAACAAACACTAACCCAATTTCACTTGATGGAGAAATTCTACGAAATGTAGAAACCTTTACATACTTGAACAGCATCATCGACAAACAAGGAGGGTTTGATCTGTGGCGGGTGTGAAGAGGCGGATTGAAATGGAAAGAGCAGCATTTCTACTACTGAAAAACATCTGGAACTCAAACCAACTGTCAGTCAACATTAAAGTTAACATTTTCAATACAAATGTGAAAACAGTTCTGTTGTATGGAGCTGAAACCTGTATGCAGAACTACGAAAATCATCATCCAAAAGATACAAGTATTTATAAACAACTGTCTGCATAAGATACTTCGGATCCGTTGATCAGATACTATCAACAATAACCTTCTATGGCAGAGAAAGAAATCAACCGAACTCCAGTCGGGGAAAAAATTAGGAAAAGAGGCTGGAGGTTGATAGGACACACATTGAGTAAATCATCCAACTGTGCAACAAGACATGCACCAACTTAGGATCCTGAAAGCCAAAGGAAAAGTGGAAGACCCGACAACACATTGTGTCGGGAATTGGAGACAAACATGTAGAGCACTTGAGAAGGGTTGGAAAGGAAAGCTCAGGATAGAGTTGGTTAGAGAATGCTGATCGGTGACCTACGCTCCACATGGGGTAACAAGCTTTAATCAATTGATAGACTAATTGATAATAATTCTCAGTGACGCCAGCTATTTCATCCAAGCATAAATTTTTAAAAATACAACCAAACACTTATCATTTGAATTTTACTAAACTCAATACAGATATAAATTCCCTGTTTAGGCTGAAATAAAAAGTCTCAGTTGTAAACTGTTGAAGGACAAGGTTTTCTATGTTGATACATTAACCGCAGGTAATGTATTAAATATTCCTCACAGAACGCTTTATAGATAGGAAATAGGACACTTAAGAATGAATTTGTTAAGAGTAGAAATTATTCACTGAACTGAGTTGCATATTGAAAATTCGGCAAACATGATGAGATTTATTGATTGCCACTGATCTTCAATATTGAAGTAATTCACTTAATATGAAGGACCTACTAAATAAAGACCTATCATATCCGTTATGTGCATACGTTGGTAGCTACCACAAGGTTTAAATTACGTAAACATTATTTTGCTGGACGTAATTACAAACTTGTTATCAGTTTAAGAAATCTCAAATCTAAGCAGACGTTTTCTAATGCACATTGATGTGAACAGTACATTGAGTTAATGAAATACTTCCTGTTTATAAAAGACCATAAGGACGTATTATACACACAATTAAGTATTGGGGGACCTTAGGCATAAAATTATGCATCACGGATAAATGTGGAGGGGTAGGGGTAGATATGATAGCTTATATTTATTGACACTCATTGCGTAATAATATCCTGTGGATTGAATGGCTAACTGCCACCTGGAGCAAATGATAACGTTTTATTATTGAGCGAATGACATATGTGACACGAAAAATATGTGGCTAAATACAACACGCTCAGTAGACATCGCAAAGACTGCGTATATTCCACTGGTTAGTAGATGAAATAAATTCGCTTATTTTGTGGGTCAACGCAAACTTACTGATGAATGGAGATATCAGGCTTGTATTCATACTCCAACTAGGTACATTATTTAAACACAATCCAACATACGTCAGGTGTCCTGTTACACTTTCGTGATTTACCACATAGTTCATTATGGACAAGTAGTTCACTTTTTCCGCTAGAAATTTGGATGCTTTCGATGATAATTTTGATAAACAACGCAACTAAAAATTAAACAGACTTTCGATCTCAAACACTCGTCAATAAAAAAGGATGTATGCGGAATTTATTTAGTCTCTAAGTCAGCACCTATTAGTGAAACCTGAAATTCCCATGAAAGCTAGCAGACTAATTTGATTTAAACATTGAACCAAAATTCCTCAAATATACAATAAAGCAGAAAATATTTCGGTATTGTTAAGAAACTCGTTATCAAGATTTATAGATCTAAAAGGTTCACATGAAACACCATGATGTTTAATCTAACAAACTACCATACTTCGTAGTTAAAAATTGTCAGTAGTAATAGCCAAACAAATATATGCAACAAGGTAGTTAACTGGAATATAAATAACGTCGATGAAAGTAATGCACCATTATTATCAAATCCCTATCCATGACTACATCCCAGTCTTCGAACATAAGACCACTATCATAATTAGTCATCACTGTACTCATAGTCAACTGTTCATGAACGCTAAACCATCGTACACCTATAGTACTCTACTTTGAGAGAAATTTTCAATTCACCAACCAGTCATAAAAAACCTTTTTCGATACCTATTGAAAATCCACCAAACTCCCAAGTAAACTTAGAAATTGATTTAAGGTTATATAATTTGCATACCAAAGTGACTGTATCTAAGCAACTATGTTTCATCACAGTACAGGACTCTTCAGCAGTGCATAGCAACGGCGGTGACAGAGACCGGACCAAGGTTTCCAGACGTGAGTACCAAAATAACTATTCTTTGGATAAGGAAATCTGAAACATCCTTGTTTTAATTACGAAAACAATATTAGCCTATTTAAAAAAAAACCAAGGATACAATAATAATCGCTATGCGTCACTCAAAATAGTAAAATTAACTGAAAAGAAAGTAATATTTTGTACTGTTATTAAAAAGGAAAATAGGAGGAGAAAGCTATGAATTTGATTGCAATTAGACTGAATCTTTGTAATCTATATTCATTGAAAATGGTACATATGATGATGACGACGGTAGGGGAACGATGGAAGAGTTCATATTCACTTCTTCTGTTGTTGATGAGAAATGTGTTGTTGAATACACATAATCATTGTTCCGTACATCATTATCATAGGTTTTTACATAAGAATCATTGAAATAAAAAGGTGTGGTCGTTGTTCTATGTCGATCGTTTAAATGTGTGCGTAAATGTGTTTTACAATGATCAGATCGACTAAATGTTTTTGTGCATAAATGACACCTAAACGGACGTAAATTTAAGTGTTTTCTCAAATGTCTTGTTAATTCATCTGAACGTGCAAATGTCTCACCACATATCGGTATAGTTAATGAATCTCTTGAAATTTCTCCGATCATACTGCGTGGATAAGGAAATACACAAACCAATGGGCGTTCACCTAGAGGAAATAGCAAAATAAAGAAACAATATTTCGAGAAATTTTTGTAGTGATCGGTTTTAATTTGTTATTTGCGTTCATCACAGACTGACCGCAGTTGTGTACAGTTTAAATAAGAGGGCCATAATACTCGGTTACAGGTCCAACCCCCTATGGGATTGTTAATGTATACTGCTCAGCACGTAAGATCCGAATTTTAATTTCTAGTGGATACCCAACCATAAAAAAAGCATCAGTTTATTTGAGCTAGATCGCTCTATTTAGGTCAGTTTCGATTCAAAATTGACTAGTTATAAAACCATCAAGAACCAAAGATAATTGACCAGTTAGTTTGTCTTACTTCGAGAGTTTTCAGGAATGTGCATCCATAACCCTATCTATTTCCCAAGCGTAGGGACCTCAAGACAGTATGCCCCATTAAGAAGTGACGAGTAGTATTAATGATTATATCTTAATTTTCAATGGTAATTCAGCTAATACTAATCTATAATAATTACTAACTTTACATACAAGTACTAGTAAACAGAAAGTACATGTTACTAGTTGGATTGTCTTTGTGTTACCTACAGTCATGGTTTGAATTTACATGCGTTATCTCTTATAATACAGAAACATAACTACTTTTAATAAACAGAGCATTTTATAAATAAGTGATCCAAAAATGGATTTATCAGCAGTATGTTAGATTACGGAAGCATTGTAAAAACGCTTTCATCGCAAGCTAAGTTTCCAGATGTCAAGACAAATCGTATTCTGCAAATTGTGTTCCATTCATATTTTGACTTGTAGCAAACGCCTTCTTATATATTTTGACATGCTCACAAAATCACTCGTTGGTAACTCCAGATATTTGGAACATAATCTTAAATGTAAATTACACCCTAATGTTTAGTACCCACCAACTAAATGGACGAAAAACGACCGAAAATGCTGGATACAACACATAGTGAACATTGGAGATGAATTCAATAAAAACGTAATTAAACGTCAATTTATGTGTAGCGCCTAATTAATTTTTTTGTGAGAAGTAGGAGAGAAGTTAATTCCTTATTATAATAATCATATTCTATTGGTTACTAGATCTCAATTTTCGAACCTCTATATTCTCATTTACGCCTAGTAAACAACAGAATCTTGTGAACAATTCATATAAAGCTAGACTGCTTCTTATAATCGTTGGGTCTAATAAATAGAATACGTGATAATACACTTTTCTCGTAAAGATGTAGCACTGATTACATTAATGCAGTAGTTACTTGGTCCGTCAATAAAGTTATATGTGGGTGCAACCTCGAGCAACTTTTAGTCATTTCGACTATGCCACAAATCGGATGAAGTGCATCATGTGTGTAAATTCTATTTCACACTTCAGTTTTCACTGTGATTGTAAAACAGAATCTTTATTTTACAAAAACCTTTTCGAAACTGGATTTTTGCAAGGATTTGTTACTTTTATTTATGATTGGTTTGTCCCACTGTATAACTTCATTAACTAAATTAGTATCACGTCTATTTGGATCAATTACGAATGGGTGACCAAATAAAAATTATGATACCTTTAAATGATCCGTAAGTGGAAACAATGTAGTATACAAACAACGATCAGAAATCATAATAATTTAATAGACAATGAAGTAGATAAACGTATTATTAAAGGATTTTTCTCTTACCGGTATGAATTCGATAATGAGCCTTTAAATGACTTGACTTCAGATATCTTTTTTCACAGCCTGAAAAAGTTGGCATAAAGAAAAAAATGTTAATTTGAATATCATACGTGAAATAAAAATATATGTATTTCAAATACTGGCCTTTGGATACCTGGCATGTCAAACAATTAGAATTCACTTGAACTGGAAATCAGATACTGTTGGCTTAATGTATTTGAATCGCTTAATAACATAGTAATTATCTAAAGCCCCAAACGTTACTAAGTGCAGCTTTAATCAGGACCTGATAAAATACAAATCATCTGGAAAAATTATAGGTAGACAGAAGATCATGTACTTATGACATTTAACTAAAGATAATTGTCACAATGGTATTGGCTGAAGCCATTCATACACATAGTAGCGAAGACTATCTAATGACTAATAGATCCATGCATATTTAAAGTAATTACTTGGTGACTACACTGATGTGGATCTTAATGCCAAAAACTATTTAAGAGTAACTGCATATTATTAAATTTCACGAAATGGGTCATTACTAGCAACATTACATGACCAGAAGAATTTCAAACGACTCAGTAAACAGCACTACAAATTAAAGCTAATGGGGTGCTACGGACTAAATGTAACATATATGTCAACTCAGTGTCTGTAAAAAAGAAAAATAGTCCTTTGAAATGTCATTTACCAAACACTACACTACCTCAATAACCTATGATACAGTCAGTAGGGTCAGTAAGTGTTTCAAAGTTTAGTCATATTCACAGACGCACTCCAAGATTTAGCCTAAAAGCTGGTTCTAATAATTGATTGTTGCTAAGATGGGTAGCCAGAAAAAAACAAGTAATATTGACCAGACGTTTCATTTCAAGTACGGATTTCTCAGTCGTTCACACTTACTAGTGGCACCTGGTACGAAATCACTTAATTATTTACGCATATTATTATACGCAGCTGTAGTGAGCACTATGCGATAAACAAGTCTCAGAAGTCTCTTGCTTAAGCTAAAATCATCAACAGTGTCCCTAATGATCACCAAACCCAGTACTTTATGTGATATTTTGTTCATTTAGTAGATGAATGCTCCGCACGCAATAGTATTTCTCATTAGAAATTTCACTTCAAGCTCAAATGTTTCATCCGACAGGTTAGATTGCACAACACTGGACATGTTTACAACTGATAGTGAATATAACTTTAACCAACTAGAATGCAGTATTGAAAATTACAACAATATTCGGAAATACCTAATCAACTAAACGGTAGTACTCAAAGATGAACTGAGGATGAACTACTGTATATTTTACATTAATTTGGTTCAATTTATGCAAACACTTTCTATGTGCAGGTAATTGATTAACTAATTTCACTCTTATATATTTTCCCTCAATTTCTGTTAGTCACACAGTAATCAGATTGACACATTCATTAGCGGTATAATTTACCATCATGAATACAGGTATAAAACCCTTGCAAAAAATAAGTAGAATCTCACGTTGAGCAATATGATAACGCTATCTCTGATTCGAGCATTAAAGTGAACTGAAAGCAAGTGGAACGACATTTGTGCTGAATATTTTAGGAGTTAGGTAAAAAGTAATCAGTAATCAGTTAGGCGGGCATTTTCAGAATCGCAAACATTGTTTTAAGTGAACAAAGACATGACAGATTGGGAACCAATCTTTGCAAGTTAAATTTATAGCGAGTACTGCGAAACTGATAAGACCAAATAATAAAAGGATGAAACACCTAAATTTACTGCCTGTTACACAAATTAATTGTTTTCCATGCAGTCTCTTTTTTCAAATGATTCCATACTAAATGATTCGCTAATGGCTGTTAGCCTTCAGGAAGCAGCAGTGTTTTCAACTAAATCTTCACCAGGTCAATTAAGGCAATACGTAAGTCAGTAGTAAATACTAATTAGATTACTCAACTAATCACAAGCAAAAAGTACAATTTCATGGTAAAATAACAGATGTGCTAGTACTAGATACAAATGACTGTTTAGCCATAAAAACTTGCTGTCGTTTAAGAACACACCTGGTAACAGCTTACAAAGCGGTTTGTTCCAGTAAAAACAAACAATATCAATAATAGTAACCGCGGTAATAATAACAAACAATAATAATGATTCCCTTATGTTAGACAACAATAATAAATGATGTACTGCAGCTTACCTGGAAAAGTACATCTATACTTTTTATTCAATGGTTCATCTTTTATTGTCTGGTTTCCCTTTTTATTATCAATGTCTGTCATCTCAGCTTCATCTGGGGAGTATCTTTGATTTGTGGTGAGTAAATACGGTGAATCATGGTCATATGTTTGACGATAGTTGGAAGGATGTTGGATATTGCCAATTAAATATTCAGATGAATAGCTGCGTCCAAAAAAATAAGTATTAGGTGGAATGTAAGAATAGTTTGGTGTCATGCTACTCTGATAACAACATGTGCAACCTGACAACTGACAAGTGGAATAACCACTTTTCACGGGATAGTGTAAAGCATTATCTGAATATGAAGTGATGTTTGTTGAAGGGATATTGTACTCATAACTTTGTACAGAATAATCAGTTCGGATGTGTGACTCTATATTATTGATTTCTTTCATAGGAATCCTTTCCATTTCTTCAGGAAAACATGGTTCAGTCTTGATACAATCATGTGAATTCGTTATCGTTTGATTTGAACAGATTCCTAAATTATTAGAATATGGAAATCTAGCATTCCAAATGTGTGACATTCCATTACACTCCATTTTACCAACTAATTTGAAGACCAGTAACAGTGATTATTTAGAACGGAAATTCAGTAGAATTAATTAGCGCTTAATGGAAAATCAACCAATCATAACTCCGAATATGGGGAAGACTATTTATTAAACCGAATTTTGAGCGAATGAAATAGCTCGTATTTTGTGCTCTTTTATATAGATAGGTTGATTGAATTAAATCCCCATTGGATATTATTTCTTTCATTTTGTTGTTTTTAGTATCAAGTGAAATACATTTCGCAGTTTTATATGGTATTTTTTCAGTAGGTATTTCAGATATGTTGAATGCATCGACGTCTTGGTAACTGTTCAGTGTTAAAGTATGAAGTGGAGATATACAAACATCACCCGAAAGAAGTGTTATGTAATCTTTATACTAAAAATATTGTTTAACGGATAATAGGGATTGAAATTGATTTCATTTATAACGACTGGTTGATATATTATTAAGTAACTAGTTAGTATATTTGAACATACTCAATACCCTAACCTTGTGTGATTGACTAAGTTTATAGTGTTGAATTGAAGTAACCTATTTTTAAAACACATTTATTGAGACATATCATGTATGTATTTCAAAATCATAAGGTCCAGGTAGTGTGTTAAGTTTCTGTTTGTATACGTTATTGATTATCATATTTGTTAAAGACTTCTAATTTAGATAGACGCCCCACTAATAAAATTGTTTAGTCAATCACTGTTTAATATAAGTCTTGTCTCAATGGCATTAATTAATTTTTTAAAAGTATCAAAATCCAGCCCACGATAGTTACAACGACTCACTGTTTCCAGCTGTTACGAATTAACCTTGATTATATGGAATAATTAACATAATCTCTGATGTTGTAACCTATTTATTAAGAGCAAGCGTTATTGTTCATTTTAACTCAAAGTGTTTACAAGTCAACCAATCACTAGAAAACATATCAAAATATGAGATATACACAAGGAAAAGTTGGATGGGAGTGTATGTGGCTGCTCAATATTACAATTTCTAGTTAAACAAACTTCCACTGGACTTTTTATGTTTTATTTATCAGAGTAAGACCACCTGATTTATCAAACATGTGAATTTGGTGACATCACCAATACACATAACTACGTTCGATTACATGTTTTTGACACAATTACCTATGTATATTTTAAACTAAAAGAAATTACCACAGAATATCTAATTACTGATTGAATGTCAGCTAGCTCACATATCACAATCGAAAATTCTCAAAGCTGGTACCAAGTTAGGATATGTGTGTAGATTGATAAGAAGTCGGAAACGAATACTCAACAACTGTTCATTCCAGCTAGAAAACATATACACTTTCTGTCATCTAAGTAAACGCTGACAGTTAACTATCTCCACAACCCCTCACTTGTAACTAATATCAGCTCACTAGTAGCTAGCTCCTTGAGGTAATTGCTGGAGTTCTAATGTGAAGACGTAACGGTGGAGTTCACCCGTGTCGGGTGTGAGGCAGTTACCCACCGATGATATGGATGAGGCCGAGTAAACGTATTACGAATTGGGTGAATTTAAAATATCAACCTTTGGAAGCCGACTCAGTGGTCCAATAGTAAAGCGTTTGCCGCGGAGCCAGATGGTCCTGGGTTCCACCCCCGATGGGGTCGTGCATGCGCACTGCTGAAGAGTCCCATACTAAGACTAAACAGCTGTTCAGTGCAAGGTGATCAATGGTTGTTTGATTCAAATCATTTCGTTATATTAGGATTGACAGTTAAGTATTTCCTCAACACACCCAAATGTAACTGAAATGTATTTCAATCAAACATGTTCAAAACACTTATAGTGATCTGTAAGTGTATTGTTTTAATGCAGCATATTAGTATGTAATTATGAATTAATAATTCATTTTTAACCCTAACTTTCACTATATTTGTTTTATTAATCCAACTGTTCTACACTGATATATTCATTATATACAGTTATGAGAAACATGAAGTAAAATGTTAACTGAAAATAAAGTATACATTTATAGGCACTACTTGCCCGATAAATGAAAAGGAAATGTTTGATACCATAAACACATAGAGAATAGTGGAAATGTTGTGAATAACTGCAGTCATGATTATGATGATTAGATAGTTGAATTTCACCTGAAGTCTAGCATTCTAATCATTTCTATAAAAGTACATTTCTAAATAAATTTTTATTTAGAAATGATACATAAGAAATTAAGTGCTACATTTAATCGTCGCTCTCTCTAACTCTCTCTGTTTATCTACGAAACAAATATTCTTTTCAACTGACATGTAACATACCGTTTAATATATATACTTACATAATATTTAGTTAAATTGACCTACATTCATAAATTGCATTGTACTTTATTGTATGTATTCAGAATAAGGAATTAAGTAATCCAATACAATACAATAAAATATCAATGAATCTATTCAAGCATAATATTGATATGATTTGATTTATTTCGGTTATCAAACAAACTAGGACTGTCCTTCTTCATGTTGTACTCATTTGTTAATCATATAAAAATAAGAGAACTTCACAAATTATTATTACAATTGGGGGGGGGGTTATGGAGATAGTTATAATATTCTGTTTGTTTAATGTTCCGCACCAATTAGTTTTTGTATAGAGGGTATCAGTCATAAATTAACAACGTATTTTCCATTTTACCAAGAACTTTCAAAACGTAACAGTGAATATTACAGAACAATTCAGAATATTTTGTCAATATGCTTTTAACACTGAACCAATTACGTAATTAAATCACTTGATTGTACTCACTTTTGAGAATGCTGCATTAAGTAGTCTTCGTCTTTATTCATGTAGACCCTTATGAATATCTCCATTTTGAAGTAAACCGGTTTTGAGCACCATGAGACCTGATTGTTCGGATTTCGATCTTTTGTTTTTTCATAAGTATAAACTTCAGTGAATTCTTAAACAGATACAAATTTTAGGCTTTTAAAGAGTTAGAACTTCTTTAGATTTGTAGGCAACCTGATAAGATCAAATTAATTTAAAATCAAGGTCTAGACCTTTATATTCTTTCGGATAAATAAGGGTAAAATGAGAATAAAATGTCAATCAAACCTCTAAAAATAGTCATATATATATACTCCGTTATAAATTCCATGGTTATTTTTTGTATAGTTATACTCCAAGTGATCATCCATTATGTTATATCACTTACAATTAATTGTATTCACTTACTTCGCCATCTCACTTCAATCACTCTGAAATTTTTAGTTTATCATATTTGATTAAACTCAGTTGGATAATGATTGGAAACCAAAGCAATGCCAATTATTACCTCATAATGGACCTGACCAAGTGTCAATGCAATTCACAGTAAATTTGATATCTCTAAACTACTAAGTAATAATCTAATCGTTCATTTTATATAACTTAAATCTTTTCACTTTTAATTATGATTAAGAATATGAACCTCTTCTTCATTAATTAGCTCAAGTGAAAATTAGTTTAGATCAAACACAAGGTAAACCAATTACAAATTAGGTAAACTATGGTAATAATCTGGTGAACAAATTCATTTTATTATTGTTATTACTAAATGTTCTAAAAATTGCTGAATTTGAAGTTCCCCATTGCAGATTGGTCTTAGTAAGACAACTTTTGAAAATCAGGAAGTATCAATCCTCTGTTTCGTCCAGGTATGGAACTCGTCAACTACATACATTTACGATCATTTTAGAGATAGAACTTAGGACTCTCAGTGTTGAAACGACTATATAACGATTAAACTCCTGAGCTACTTTACCTCTCTAACACTATTCAATTCACAATATATTGAGTGACTAACAACCTACGTCATCGATTGGTAGCTACCTTGCATCCAAAATACCCAAAGTTCATTAATCTAGTCTTCCACATAGAACACTGCAATTATTTTATGTAGAATATACATGATGTTAATTATTTGCATACCGGTATCTTACTTCTCAAATTATTCAGAAATAAACAGCTTTTTATCTATTGTTCCAAGATAATTTATTGTAAGTGGCCTTACATTCAATCCTTCTTAATGTTTTCCTGCTAACTTTAATGTGAAACAAAAAAATACCTAAAAGTATGTGAAATGACATGAGCTTTGATTAGTTAGCGTTTCTACAATCAAGACTTACCGTGATGCAACATTTACTTTTAATTTGTCATAGTCTTCACACACTTTGTTATTAACTAAGGTTCTCCATTTAATTGAATGTATAAGGCTACTACATAGTTATAGGATTACTAAACAACATTACAATTTACAAATCCCTCTATATTATTTAATAATCTGTACTGTTTTTCATTATTTTTCTAGCATTTTTGCAGAAAGTCTAGGCGGTAGTGTAGGCTGACTGTAGAGTATATAGTTAATCATTCGACATCATCATGAATGGGATTGTGTACAGGCATTCGAAATGCTGAAAACAATTACCAAGTATTATTTTATCGAATATCAACCATTTACTTCATTCACAATTCTCACCTTGTATATATTTTGGTAGAATAAGACACAGAATTTATGCACACCAAGAAAAGTATGGATGTTCTACAGTTCTGTATGCAACACACACATACTGTATGCTGAAAAATGTTAAGCTGACTAAAAAATTCTAATTACTAAGTACTGTATATGTTCTTATATAATTTCAATCTGAATTTATGTAAATATGTAGACTTATTTAAAGACCAACAGTAGCTTATTTAAATACTTCACGGTGAAAATTTCATTCATTTCCACTAAATATATCAAAGTGAATAAAGCACCTATAACAAGATTATTATTATTATTATTATTATTATTATTATTATTATTATTATTATTATTATTATTATTATTATTATAGGTAGTATTATTAGTAAGCACATTATTATTATTAATCAACAGAAGAAATTTGTAAATTTTTAGTTTGTTTTCGAAAATTAGTATCAGTAATCACGAATGCAACTAAAAGTGAAAAGATTTTTTCCATTTTCCCAATGATTTAATGTTCTTTCAACTTTTCTAATATCATCGAATAGTTAAGCTTATCTATAGTAGTTGTATTTTTAAGAAACATTATTTATGAAAATGAAGTTAATAGTAACATGTTGTATACCCACATCGTCTAAATGTTTATTTAAATACATTTATGCGCCAAATCAATTGGATAACATTAGAATAATTTGATTATGTTTCATATTCAATTTGCGGGTATTTGTGAATCACAATCAACAATACAATCGACTGACAGAAATTACAAACTCATTTTAATCCTATTGTTATTCAATAAGAAATTTTCGATCAATTTTTCTGATTCTAACCAAAAGTTAATGAGAACTTAATAAACTCAATTCATGTATAATTATTTGATGTATTTTGTATGGGAATTTTTTATTTTTAATAAACGGTTTGTTATAGTCATGTGTCTTGTTAATTTTATAGTAGAATCAGAAATTCGTAGTTGTCAAGGCTATTATGTAAGATATCGCGGAGATTGCTAAATAATACCTATGTGAAAATCGTAGTTAGTGAATTATGAAGTTTCGCATTACGAAGTGACTTTGGTTAATCAACAATAGAAACCAGAATGCATTAGTCTGTTTTTTTCAACGCAGTATGAGACCCCTCCTTTTAACAGTTAAACATGGGCTTCATAGTGAATACTTAACCCTAAGACTATTGAGTTGTAACTTTTTGTTCACAATTCGAACTTAAATCAACTAGAGAAACCGCATAAACGTCATCTAATGACATTAGTGATATTTGTTTTAACTTAACTGGACATTCTATCTCATTAGAACTACTGGAAAATGGATTCTGATAACATTTTAACAGTACTAATAAAAGTTAATTAATGCCATAACGACGAACGTACAGGTTGTAATCTTGAGGAATCATGTTGAATGATGTGATGTTACTTTTAAACTAATATACTAAAACTTTCATTGTTCTTACTTTACTCAAACATAAATTGTATAAACAATAGTTTGTATTACATAATTTAAACCTCTTTGCATTGATGAAGGTAAATTATTTAAATGCCTCTCAGACAGAACTTCAACTATATGCATTAAATTTACATTTAATATCCTGGTTTTTATTAATAACAGTTGTATCCAATCTGTGAAAAGAACACTGAGACTTTATAAATCGTTGTTTATAATTGCTATGCTTCTCATTATACTGTGACTACGCGAAATACCGAAGGGATTGAACTGCTTCTACAATGAAATATGCAGAAAATAACTCATTTTGAATCTCATCTGTTGACTGAAGTGAAGACACAAGAACATTATGTTAAGTGATGGAAACGGAAGGAGCGAAACCTTAAAGTTAAGGCTCTTGTTAATTATCACTCATTAGCCAAGTATATCCACAGTTTTTAAAAAACGCACGCTTGTTCAACCACCTAATATAAAAACGTAATTTTAGCACGCTTAGATTAGTGGTCATGATGCATCTTGATCGATATAATCCGATCAGCGTCACAGGACTAGATAAGTACTTCACTGTTCACTAGTTAGTGAATTATTGTTCTAAATGTTTCATTCGTACAAAAGGTTAATCACGGTGAGAGCAATCACTAGTAGCATCTGAGACTTTGAAACCATGTAGAGATAGTTCAGACTCGGATCTAACAGAAAATATAATTTCTCTCATATTTTCATTACGTTTCGGTAAGGAGTGACAATTGACATGAAGCTAAGGTTAAAGGTTTTAGTATGCTAATTACTCTGTCTTCCCCAAGGTCGCTTTTGTAACTATATATACAGAGTTAAATTATAATAGAATCGAATCTTCCTAGTGCTGCCTTGGTGTCTTCTTGATTTTGTCTTGGGGTGAGTAATCAGTATCGAGTCTTTGGTCACGGTTGCGAGTATCAGTTGGCGCAGACAAGTTTCCGATTAGAGTTGCGGTTAGTTCGTGTATAGCAGTAGGCGTTATATATTGCAACATAACAAAAGGCTCCTTCCCCCTCCTCACCAATCAAACATAGAAGTAGGGTGCTTGCCGCGTTGATTAACAATTGCGTTCTAACTTGATTATTAGAATTCGTGTGCAATAACCTGGCAAATAATTCTTACATGTTCTCAGTTAGTGTTTGTCGCATCTGATGAATGAATTAAGATTAGTTTGTTCCCTACTGATTTATTGGAACTTTAGGAATATTATGGAATATTTCCTTCGAAATTTTATACATATACATTACCTGATTGTTTATAACCAAAACAGCTTTTGGTTATTTGTATTTGCTAGAGAATGATCTTAGTTGGATACTAATGGAAGCCAGGGAACCCTGAACAAGTGATTCACTCTGTTATGGATATTCTCTGTAGTGACCCCATCCATCATATTAGGGTATCGAACTCAGGACCATTATGTCATGTAAAGGTTGCTTAACCACTAGTACCACTAGAGTGATAAATATCCAAATTTTATTATTAATATTATCGTTCATATATATTTCTGTTATTAATAGCTTTATAAACAATTTATTAGTGGATTTATGTCTCGCCTCCCCTTACTATTCCTTATTGAATTTATTTATTCATAACATCCAAATAGTTTGGTAATATGTCTACTGATGAGGGGTCCACAGTGAGGGACGAAATAGCAGTAAAGTAAATTTGCAACTGATATCAATCACAGATGATTATTTCCAAATTTAATATAAAGTTAGATTGTCTATCATTTTCCTCAGAAAATTTTTTTATTCGTTTTCATAAGTAAAATATGTTAAAATAAAAGTATGTTCTGACCGAAAACCGTAAAGAATGAATACCAATGAATTGGATACAGTGTCCACATAGACATACATACACCTGCCAATGCCAAAAGTTAGGTGAAATAAGAGAATAGTTTATTATTAAGTGGACACTTATGTCAGAGAAATTTTCTGTCTTATTATGGTTTGTACATGTGCACTGCTTGTTTAATGCAGACGGCAAAAAGGTGATGCTACCTTGTCAACTATGTTTCTAACCTAATCTTGTACAAAAATGTTTTATAGTTGAGTTGGGGGATAGGAGGGGTGCATCTTAAATAACAAGATATTTAGTCAATCATTTTATTTTCACTAAAGGTAATCATTCATTCATCATTTATACAAATCAATATGTATATCATATATTTGTTCATTTGTGTAAGGAATGTTATCTTTCTCCTTTTCTTCCAACCCTCTCCCTTCAATATTACCAAATTGATGATTAAGAAATATGATTCAAACAAACCTATGATTATTTTACTTTTCAACATAAAAACATTATTTTACAA
Source organism: Schistosoma japonicum (assembly GCA_025215515.1). Taxonomy (NCBI): domain Eukaryota; kingdom Metazoa; phylum Platyhelminthes; class Trematoda; order Strigeidida; family Schistosomatidae; genus Schistosoma; species Schistosoma japonicum. Next base: position 31,553,286 of record CM046061.1, read on the forward strand.
CTCAATACATATTGGATACAAGAAGAAGAAAAGGAAATGTTATGAAATCATATTTTATAATACCAGTGATAATTATTATTCATTCCTTAGTAAATACATGTAAAATGATCAAAATGAGTTCTTGTTATTGTTGTTGTCAAGTTAAATTAACTATAAAAATAATTTTTCTAAGGCGGGAACACAAAAGACATATATTATACATCTGTTTTAATGCACTACATAACATACCGTAAGTTATTTTAACTAATAACAGCATTCCATTATCACTATGTGATAATGGCAAATCAGTCTTTAGTTATAAGTAACAAAGGTGGCTAGTAGTTGGTTGATTTGGGTTAATCTTTTCAGTAAGTTTATCGGTGAAAGTTAAGATTACCTATAAAAATGTTTACTGATTAGGTTAATACCACTTCTTCTGGTAAGATGTTCTGATCATTGAACACTCAGTAATGAAGAATGGAGTCACATCATGAATCTAATCGATTGAGGATGTTGAATCATTTTGTGATGACCCCAAAGGTACTATGAAAATACAAAAAAGGATACAAACAAATCGAAATTTAAGTTACAGAATGTTAATATAAGATCACGACTAGGCTATAATCCTTTAGAAAGAAGTTTCAAACCTGACAACAATCATAATGTCTATTTTATGTTAAAATTACCTGCTTTCTTTATTAAATACGGTAGGTTTTACATTATGGTAGTTGTGGAGATAGGTATTAAGTTTCATTAGTTGTATTCGTCACATATTGATGTTATCGATGATACTCAACCGACATCAATCTATGACGAATACAACCAACAGTAGCTTTCAATTTAAAAGTCTTTGCTTTTATCAAAAATTGGCATCACTTACAGAGTGTAATCTATCTGTACTCCTGGTTCGCAATGATTTTGTAGCTAATGCCATTTCGTGGCGAAATCTTATACTTAAATATACAAATCTCTCCAAGGTACCATAGTTAGTAACAGCTGTATGCTTATTAAAAAACCAGCTTCAAGTGGGTTCTTCTGATTTCTTTTAGAAAGTTACCATCTATGGAGTCAATCAAGTAGGTGATAAGAAAAAGTATCACTAATAGCACACAATGACGATAGTACTGTATCATGAAATTGACTAAAGTTTAGAATTTAAACTATCAGATGATGACTGACTAAATAACCTGTTGCCTTATGAAATGAAGATTTTTGGATATAATCCTTCTTATGATTCCTTTGTACTCTCTGTTAAGGAAACTCAAGCTAGGGAGAAACTCCTAGTTTTCAACGTTTTTCTATCTGATATAGTTTTGTGATGAATACTATCTTCATATATTATCCTATAGTTTTGGTAACTTTTTCTGATTAAATAACTACCTATTTTCAAGTTTTATTCAACCAGATCATATTCATTAAAATGATTTCGGTATTCGTTAGTAAAATAGGACATGATGATAAGCTTAATGAGTCATTATCATGATAATGAATCAATATTTGATACATGTTCCCATATTTTATAGGTATCTTCGTCCAAAAATGAACGAAAATATTTACAAAACTTGGGCGCCGAGTGTATGTAAGACATGAATAGAATATATTTGTTAACAATCTCAGCGGATGAAATTAATGAAATTAATGAATGTTCCCATATGATTTTTTATGTAGGAATGCCTACACACACACACGCCTACACACTACAATAGAAACTAAGTTGACTGGCTTATCACTTCTCATTTTAGTTAATCTAACGTAAACTACTCTATATGATTAGTCAAACACAACAACATATTAGTAACTAGTCGATAAATATGATACTACTATTATTAATAAGGGCCACACAAGATGAGATTTTTGTAGCTTAGGTTAACTAGCATTCAAAGTAGTGGATAATGTTAAGCTGTAGTGTCATCAAGTCATCTATATCATTATTATTGAGCTACCATAACAGTAAATGTAGTGTACTGCTTATATGAAACAGTTCTATTCGTGACGAAGTAATGAATGGAACAATTAAGTCAATCAAGATATGATAACAATGAAGCTGAAACGACAGCGTTCTGAATCTCCTACTCCTTTGTATCATTATTAATTACAGCTGTTTTTAGTCTTCCTGGAATTTTGTTCATGAAAACTCTTAACTAAATATTAAATCAATGGTATGTTAATTTTTGGCGTAAACATATGGAAACTGATTTTTTTCTTCTTATACAGTTCATCACTTCTTGAGGGCTTTGATTATCTAGTATATTGCTAGGCAATCTAAACATAACTATAATTCAGTTGAACTAAAAATTGAAACAATTTCGACTAAATACATTTGAATGACTCGACAACATACCGGATAACCGGAACCATCTTAATGGTATGACTGGTCTGAATAACTGTCAAATTATGATTACAAGAGTCTGGTCTAGTAGTACCCATATAATATTAGTAGCAATAATAAACATCATTCAAACTGTAGTTGTCCACACGTTTAACAACCACTATCACTTACTTTTCAGATCCACCATTATTCTCTTCTAGAGTTAATTTTCGTCCACTACATACACGACGCATAAATTACTATGTATATATCTTTTTCTTTTAAGGGATAGACAAGGAAGACAATATGCCAACAATGGAAACGGTCTCGCCGAGAAGCCTCTCCGTATTTAACACAGCAATACTTTGTAACAATTTACTAATATACTTAGCTGCCATTCATAAGTATTCAATTTAAATAAATCTAGAAGTGGAAGTTTAATTTGTAGTTTTTGTGAAATTAGAAACAGATAGCTAAGACATTTGAGCCCAAAGAAAGATTATGACTGATAGTGAATTCTAGAATATTCACATTTCATCCTATTCTGGACTTGTCACCTGAATTTATCTACCGTAAAATAATACCTACAGCTTTAAACATCAACTCGTTATCTTACCTATGCTGTTGGATTAAGACAACTACTACGGTATTCAAAAGGTATGCAGGTATAAGAGTATGATTGTGATTGGAAGAAAATAACATTTAACTGAAATCAGTAACACTTGTCAGATTGCAAGAATATTTAGTTGGTGAGGAATTCAACTCGTAACCAAAGGGAACATAGAATGTAGGCTATAGCAATATCAAATTATCCATTTACCTATAGACTAAATATTAAAATTAATATTTTTCAAACTGCCTTTAGGTATCAAATACAATGATATTATACTGGGTTGAGTGCAAATGACGAGGTGATGTACAAATTGTCCCAATATTATGGACATATTTCAAAACAAATTTTTTTATTATGATTGATTTTCAATTTTTATTCCTAATATAAAATGTTTATTGACAACGTATACCCTTAGTATTAATTGTTATTTTAATGAAATGTATCGTTAACATACTACTTAGTAAAATCTAAGAGTAGTAATATTATGTGTACATGGCGTTGATGTCTTTGAATCTGGGTCAACGAGCACACAATCTCTCTAATGTGCTTAAAATGTAAAAATATTTCATAAAAAAATTACATAAATAAAAGCCAATCTGTTGAAGTGTGACAGAAAATATCGAAACACTATATGATTGAACTTAAGTTAGAACTATGTGGATTATGAGGTTATGTACAAGTGATTGATGTAGGGGAGGGGGAAAAAAAAGTGGTCACCTGTAGCTTATTTAGCATTCATTGTGTTGTACTCAACACATTCAGTGGATTTTCTGTTCATTTAATAAATGAATATTGCATATTAGAGTGCAGTTTTCATCGAAGATATTAACGTTCATTACATATATCCTTTTCTTTCGACATGTGCATCTGCGATACACCAGCTGTATTTGCAACAGGTAGATACTGATAATTCTAGCCATCTTATACTAGTATCTTGCAGTATATGATAAAGCTTTCTCTCAGTAACGGACTACATTGTAAAGTCGTGCATGGAGATCAGCTCACAGATTAATTCGAAGTGAAGACCGGTGTCAGACAAGACTGTTTATTGTCGCCCTTCCTGTTCCTGCTGATGATTGATTGGACCATAAAGACTGCAACATCTCAAAGTAATCTCGAAATACAGTGGATAACGTCGACTAACCTACATGACTTCGACTTTGCAGATGATCTAGCTCTTTTATCTTACACACAGCAACAAATGCAGATGAAGACGGACGGTGTAGCAGCAGAATCGACAGCAGTAGGCCTCGACATACACAACGGAAGAACAGGATCTTCCGATACAAAACAACAAACACTAACCCGATTTCACTTGATGGAGTAATTCTACAAGATGTAAAAACTTTTACATACTTGAACAGTATCATCGATAAACAAGGAGGGTCTGATCTGCGGCAGGTGTGAAGGCGAAGATTGAAAAGGCGAAAGCAGAATTTTTACTACTGAAAAACATCTGGAACTCAAACCAACTGTCAGTCAACATTAAAGTTAACATTTTCAATACAAATGTGAAAATAGTTCTGTTGTATGAAGCTGAAACCTGCATGCAGAACTACGAAAATCATCATCCAAAAGATACAAGTATCTATAAACAACTGTCTGCATAAGATACATCGGATCCGTTGATCAGATACTATTAACAACAACCTTTTATGGCAGAGAACGAAACCAACCAAACTCCAGCCGAGGAAGAAATAAGGAAAAGAGGCTGAAGGTGGATAGGACACAAATTGAGTAAATCATCCAACTGTGCTACAAGATATGCACTAACTTAGAATCCTGAAAGCCAAAGGAAAAGTGGAAGACCGACGAACATATTGTGTCGGAAATTGGAGACAGATATGAAGAGAATGAAGAGCACTTCGGAAGAGCTGGAAAGGAAAGCTCAGGGTAGAATTGGTTGTATAATGCTGGTTGGTAGCTTATGCCTCACATGGGGTAAGAGGCTTTGGTTAATTTACCAAGGAGGTTTCCGAGAATTCCTTTTTCCAGTTATCATTTGAAATAACAAGATGCTTAAAAAAGCTATTATATTGGGTGCTTTAATATTAACTAAACATGAAGTATTTTAATTAATACAGATCTTGAATTTTATACAGTTTTCTGTATTATTCTACGGGAGGTAGATAATTTAACAGAACTTACTATTTCATGAACTGTCAAAATGCATTTGTGATTAATCATGGATAGATTATTGATCATCTCATGTTTTTGTTCCTGTCTTCCGCGTTCATAAATAGAGAATGTTAGTAAAAGGCTAAATTCTACTAGCTGGATGATCATTTTAGTGAATACTGAGACAACAATAAGATAAGAAGATACCCAAATCAAATAAATTGTTATGGATATGACCTAGGTCATGTTCATTTTAGTTTATAATAAGGTCTCTCATCTAAGGAAGCAAATAGTGCTATGTTAACAGTGTTTCTTGGATTCGAATCATTTATATGCATGCCGACTCTACCTATTCTCAAAATTTATAAATTCAATTACTAATATTCTTCATCTTTTTCTTATATAAAACAGCTTTCAGTTCTTAATTTTCCTTTTAAGCTTTTCTATTAGTAAATCCTTATAATTTCATGTAGAGTACTATTGGTGAATTTGTGCACTTGGTAAACTGAACATATTTCATGCTACTGTTCACTAAAAATATTTGTCTTCATGATACGTCTTAAACTGAACACTTTCAAACAACACATATTCGGCTTTTAATAAACATTATACCTTAAAATTGCTACAATGTACGTTTGATATATACTACCTAGTATATAATGTGAAAAACTTTTGCTTTATGACAGTACTGGAAGAAGTGATACTGTAATTCACGGATATCAACTTTACTGAAATCTTCACCAATATTGTCATTAAATATGGATGGGAATGTACACAAATTAAATATGCATCAGGTTTCATGGTAGAAGTAAAACACCGTAGGAATATAATCAAGTATTTACTAAAAGAGTAATCACGATAATAATGTTATGTACTTACAACTAGAATACCACTTAAAATAAAGAATAAGATAATAATCCTTTATTGTATTTACATTCATGCCCTTCATATATATATGTAGATAGAGCTAGAATTGACTACTCGTCTAGAACTTAGGACGGACCGATTGAGTTATGGGTAGAAAAGCAGGTCAAAACAAAAGATTTTGTGCACAAAAGTCATAATAGCGATAAAAGTAAGGCGTTGAAGACTTATAAATGTTGGGTAGAGCCAAGAAACCCCTTGAAACAAGTTCACAAAGGCGTAGAAATCAATAGAGAAAATTGTGTCCAATCAGCACGCAGATAGCTTTTACCAGAAAATTCTAGACTAATGAGAAGTCACGTGATATATCTCTGATTGGACAGTTATCTTACTATTACTGTGTCTAGTAGGATATAGAAATCTTTAGATGCCTGAAGGACTTTTATGATAACATAAATACCCTAGTTTTTGTACATAATTGAAACCTTGCAGTAAAGTGTTATTTTGCCGTATTTCCTGTCTTCTCTCTCGTGTTCACGTTGAAGTGTAGTTTTACTCTGGGGGTCGAGTCAAAGCTTAGGAGTCAAATCAAGCGGTCCACTTAGACGAGTTTAATAATTGACGACAGAGATTTTGCGGTCCAATAAGAATCCAAACCACGCGTCACAACAATAAATGCGTAAAATTGAAATAAAATGGAAACGGTTATCTACCAAATAAAAAAAATTACATAGAAACGTAAAGGTTTATAACTGGCTATCAATATCTACTGATGAACCAATGCGGGAAATATACACACTAAATGTGGAAAGGTCACAACTATTAAAGTATTCAATCAAGACAGATAAAGCGAACGTACACCGTTAGTAACGTTTAGGGAGTGAAATTATACTGAAAAAATAAACTGTGTCACGAACTCTTATAAATACTTAAAAATATCTGTAACGATTATAAGAGGTAATTTATAGGTATAGGTCCAAAATGATTAACAACGCTAAAGGTTACCGGATAATAGCAAGTAACATACTACAGTGAAACAAACTGAGACGAATAAGAAGGGAAAGAAGCCGACTACACTTGGGATTTGCAGAAACTGTTGCGCTTCATAAATTAATGACCAGGTTGGTTTTATTGGATCTCCTCATAGTTCTAGCATCAAATAACTTTATTATACAATAATGATGTAATGGCAACATGATGTTGAACATTCGTGTATATTTAGTCAGTAACCTCTTTTTCTATGCAGTCATATTTCAATAACAGTGTCATTAATAATACTTTCCATAAAACGGATTATATAATTGACTTATGTGAGAATGAAGTTCATTTATGACATCGAGGTGCTATAGCTACCTTGTAAGGTAACCTCTGTTCTTAGAAGGATATTTCTCTCCTCAATTTATATAGACCGCTAATACGAACAAAATATAACATCGAATCTCTAAAGGAGAAATAAATGACAGATGAATGTACTGATTGTTTTGGAGGAATATTGCAATGGAGAGAGGCGAAACAGAGCTGTATAATGCACATCAAAATAACTGAACTACTATTGAACGTTTCAGTAGGCAAAATATTCCCAAAACAATTCTAGGCATTTCCAAAAGTAATGTATTGCTGTTTTGCCTGATTTAAGAATTATAAGTATCGTTTTAGTACATTCAGTGCCTAAAGAAACAATAGCTCAATAGAAAGTTGGTATATATCCATGTTGCGCAAATTTACCAGCTGATTATTGAATAAAGTGGCTTTTTCCTATCATATGCAATATTTTTGGTATCTTCTTTTATATCTGATTTATGGACACTTATGAAGTGTGACAGTAACGAGAGGCTATCTGTAATATGGTATCTTTTATTACGATCCCTAATAAAAGTATCTGAATAATATGATGATGTTTTAGAAGATATTAGTCCTAACAGAAATTATTAACTGAAATAGGTACAACCTGACTTCACTAGTTTATTTGCTACCACATTTTTAAATTAGTAGAATTACTATGGCAAAATGGTTGTCTATACATGACTTATCAGAGAAAAGAGGAGGACACTAGTTAAATTCATAAGGATAAATAATAACATGTAATTAATACTTGAAACACGGACTGAATATATAACAAGTCAATGAAATCAAGTTTGTGAAGTTTTAGTTAATTCTGTAAGTGAAAAGTGACACGTAAGTAATTGAATGACATGTAGTTAATGAACGAAATTATTCTAGACGATTTAATCTAGTTGGTAATAGTACATAAACTTGAATTAACGTTATTTGGCAGTTATTTACAAGGTATATCAAAAGTATTGACGAAACTGATGTTCTGTGTAGAATCTGAATTCAGATCCAGTCTAAGAGATTACTGCTGAACTATTAGTAAAACGATTAATTTTCTGGAAGACTAAGAAGTTTACTTTGATTTATCATTGTCTATTCAATGATAAAGTGTCTGTCTAGTCCTGACCAAATTTGTGTTTAAGAGTTATTGGTTCATTGATTTAATGTAGTAAATTTTTCAGAATTACTGTAATATACAGAATTCGATATTCGATTGTTAGAGTTCAGATGATTGCTGCATAGTTCCAACGTATCAGAAGTGAGACAGCTATCATCACTGACAATAGGTCATCGTTCAGCTATATCACCATTAAGTTCTGAAATAACTCCCAGTCACAATATGAAGAGAACAGTTACCTCGATTGAACCACTAAATACGCGCACATGTCTCCACTGTGTCCACTAGCCTCCGAAACCGCAATGAAGATAACAAGACAGATGAATCAGTCACTAGATAGTCAGATTATACCACTTGTCCATTTATATACATAAGAAACCTGACTACGGAGTGTACCAATAGGGAGTGTACCAAAACGGAAACCATAAATACTGGGAACTGAGAGCACAGATACACAGTTAATAGGTTATATTTTGTGAATGACAAATGACATGATACAGTTAATGAGTTTAGTGGGAGGTTGGGTCTATGAAACTTGACAATAATAGAAATGAAATAATCAATTTACATAAGCTTAGAATAAATGAAATAGTCTTCTGAAGAACAGTTGCGAAAGTTACCAACTCTCCTCGAGTGGCCTAACATAACAATCACAAACTCATGGAAGTGAGAATTTTACTATTGGACGACAGCCCAGTAGTGCAGGTAGTAAAGTGTTCACCGTGAGACCTGAGTGTCTTGGGTTCAACTGTCTGTCGGAAATCGGGGTACACACTGTCGCGGAGTCCCATGCCATTAAAAAACAGCTATCCACTGCTCTGTGGTTTACAGTGGTATCAAACAAACATCAATCCGTAACAAACATAAACAACTCAAGTTTTCTTTTGAACAGAACTTCACAATTCATATACTGACTTTTTAACCTAACTATAATGTATTTTCTAACATGTCATTTACGTGAACTTAGAAAACGTTCACAAATGACTTTGTTTAATTTAAAGAAAACTCTAGCTTTAAGTAAGCTGGCTTATTAATTATCAGTTGAATAATGTGAACTTTCAATTTGTTTGTAAAGCTACAATCTTAAAATTGCACTAAGAACTCTAGTTTAGTCATAATTAAAATAGTTGACATTAACAATCATGTGTAATAATCTGATAACAATTGGACGTTGCGTAGATTATTGAGTTTATATTCACATAACACAAATCTACTGAAATTAGGTAATATTAACTGTTAGATGTTGGCTCAGTTGTTTGAGGATTGAGCGTTCAGACCAAAACCTGATAGTTGTGTAAAGGATTTCGTTATTGAGATAATACGTGTTTACTGATAAAGAATCCTTTACTTGGATAAAATAACTGTCTAATGTTTTCTGGTTTTCAATAGTTATCTAACTTATTTCATATTTTATATCATGTTCAAAATTTCATAATTAAATCTTATTAAAAACGTTTTGTAGAGACTATGGATTTTAAAAATAAATTACATTACCTACTGTTTATAGTTAAAAATCGGTAAGTTTTGATTATATGCTGACATTGTGAATAACTATAGGTGGGGGTGGGAAAATTTTTTGGTTTCAAACAAGAATTCACTTAGGACTTACAACAAGTGTTATTGATAGTAACTGATGATCATGAAGTATGAATTCGTAGCTAAAAAGTCACTAGACTGTTTTCATCCAAATCAAATATTTCACTTTCTTATTAAATATTTTGAAATGAAATACTGTTAACCAAAGTAACTCTCATTTTTATACTCAAAATGATTTAATACTTCCTGAGTTTTTTGACACGTTTCTGATAATGAATTGATTATGTAATTAACTGTTCTCCCTGAAGTCGCTAAGAAACATTTGCAATTATTTGTTAAGTTATCTTGGTGAATTGAATAGTTCATTTTGATATTTTGAACTGCAATTGATTAATTACCACTTTTTAAAATAGACATATTTCTGAGAGAAGAACAAAGTTTCTATAGGCTAATTAACTTATGAACTAGTAACACGAAATTCCTCAGCAAAATTATTAAATTAATACATTCAAACAAAGGAAATGTAGAATGTCGGGGAGTTGTAGTTACATTGTAATTAATTAAAGGAGGTAATTTTCATCACTAACCTGGTTAATTAAAATCAAGACGTTCCAAACATTTAACTCATCCTGGGTTGAGATATTACAGTCAGACACAGCTTTTGTTAATAATCACTATTGAAATAAACAAGTCTTCATAAAAAATAACTTTACCATGTAATAATCATTTCAATTTCTTGTTCTAGTGAAATACTGTGACTTGTGTTGTTAATTAATCCAGAAGTGCAACAGTAACTTTGTTAGGGATGTTAGATCCCCAAAACTCACTTGGCAAACCTGTTATTTTTGTGATTTTATTGTGTAAATTTGAATTTCCTGTTTTCGCGCCAAAAAGTCCCCTTCTCACCTTCAGTTCCTGTTTTCCACTTGGTAAGACACTAAATCTTATTGGTTCGTTGTTTATTTTAGCTATGCTATTTATGATATTCCAAGGACGCTCTCTGTTTTTGTATATATACGCATGAGCTGTGTGTGATGATGTCGTTTGACAGGCTGCCTGTGGAGTAAACGCTTCTTGCTGTCTTTGGACTTCTTACTCTAGTTAGCTGGGCTGGAGCGCTGCGGAATAGCTTAGCTTCCTGTTACTGTGTCGCTGGTCTTACGTTCGTTATGCGGTTATCTAGGTGTCACCATAAACTCGCGAAACCTTAGCAAACTTATCGTAACGTCGTTAAAAGTAATCAACAGGAAACTTTAGAAGTATGTTTTGCACTAATTTGTCATCAAGGCCTACTAATAATTTTGAAAGAACGGATATTCTTTGTAAGATAAGAACTCGGGATGTTTCTACTGAGCTGTTAGGACCACTGTTATGTTTATATAGAACTTAGTGTTAATTGAAACTTGATCAAGTTATAATGTAGCTACTGAACGTTGAATTGGGTTTCTAGCTTACTGTTTCCGACCATCTAATATCTAAAAATAATGCATGAGTTGTAGAGTAATTTAGCATAGTGTTCACATTAAAACATGACGGATAGTGTTTGATCAGCAGCATGAACTAGACGACCATGACATTGATAATTAATCAGTAGTGAATTAATGTACAATCATTTGTTAATCTTAGTGAATGATAATTTCAGTGAAATTAAAAACATGCCCCACTGGAATACTTAACTGTCTTTTATTCAATCCCATTTTAAATTATGATTGTTCACTACTGAATTCTACATCTAATATTAATCGAAGATGGAAATGATGTTCAATGGATAATATTCTTCACGAGGTCTAATCAGAGAAAGATTGAAATTGATCTAATATTTCCTTTTGATAAACTTATTTATTCTGTACTCCAACTGATTTGTCCGTAATCATTATTAGTAAATTTTGCACATGCTCTATTACGAAGTAGTTATCATGGTTATTTAACTGTACAAAAAAGTAAACATACACTAATTGATCAATGAATAATGATCAATTTGATATTCGTCTAATCTTTTATAGTGGTTATCAAATTCTTCCAATCAGGTTACGATGTGGTTACTATTCTAAGTGACTATGCTAATAACATTAAGCTGCTTGGAGGAAGTCAGGAGGAAACTCTGTTTGTAATTAAGTTCAATGTCATCTAGCAACTATCAGTGAGGTATACATAATCCCTAGTGAATTTGACCATGGATCACCCAATTTAACAATGTGTAACCATTAATACTGAACTATTAAGCTTGTGACTGACCTTTAGAAGGACTGAGATCAGGATTAAACAAATTCTTCAATACCCAGTGATCAACCAATATAAATATATCGATCCCAATTAACTAAACGATAACTTTTGTAGACTATGAATGACCTAAAATCAAATTCTCTTGGAAATCTTAGTTCCTCTAAAACTATTAGAAGTTGTTTTTCACAAGTGTCCAATAGAACTGAGCATAAATCAAGCAGGGTTTTCTACCGACTACTTTCAACCAACAAGATGTTAAGAGTAAACTCGATTAGCATGTCGTCATAAACTGTTGTACATATTTATGTATTTTTCATGAATAATAGGTTTCGTTTTTGTATAGATTGTTAATGTACTTCATCTTTTCACACAGGTTAACGTATTTATTCTGTTAAATGCATAATGAATAATAATAATTATTTAATTGAGTATGATATTCTGTTCTGGTTTATTCATATCTGTTTAAATAGTATCCAATGACATTGTAGATGTTTGTATTTTTATTGTATTTGTATATTTTGTGCATGTAGTACAATTGGTAAACCTGAACACATTATAGAAAGGTTATAAAATAATAAGTAAATGTCAACATACTTTTGAATGTCAGACTTTTATTTAAATCGTATCAACTGTTAGTTTAAGTGTATAAAGCCTAGCTGTTATAAACTGTAATCGGTTGATATTCGTTGGATTATAAGTTGAAAAAAAAAGAGGTGATACTTTGAAATTTGTATGTTAAATAAATCCTAAACTAATATTTAAAGTAATTATTATGAAAAAAAGAGAATTTTTGACTTGGTAGTCTGAGAATATGTTTGGTGCACGTAACTACATTACAGACTGACTGTATCTAGACAACTACTGTAAACCAAGAACCAATGGACAGCTATTTTGTCATAGTATGCAACCACTCAGTAGTGCGCGAATACGATCCACAAGAGATCATATTCAAGCCCCTCCAGGCATCATGGCATTACCTATGACCATTTAAACCACCGAGTTCAAACTTCGGTTATCTTTTAAAGTTATTTGAACGTCATCCACTGCCACTAGTACGTAACTGTCTCCCTCCCAACGTTGTTGAAATCTACAGGTTACATCACTGTAGAGCTTGTAGAATAGCTTCTATAAATAGCTTACTGGTTAGAACACTTGTTGTAGAGGAAGATCGTCCGGTTAGATAATGTTGTATCCATGTGGCAACTATTTGGAAGTCTCATATATGAACCTGGTATCCCAAATGAACAGATATTATAAGAGAAAATAATTTACTAAGAGAAAGGAGTCATTTTATGTAGCAAAATTGCATAATTATGTACGAAATATTTTAAGGAAAAAAATATACGATCAAAATTTCTTTTATCATGAAAAATTTGTTGGGATACGAGTCTTTAGGTTATTTATCAACTTAGGAAAATAAAGTCCATTAGACATACTTGTGGACCAATATGACAGAATGACTGATATCAATATAGGTGGTTTGCATAGATATGAGCACTTGATTTGCATCATACTAACCTCATAAATTTACTCTTAATAGTCATAGTACTACCTCCAATTCCAAACGCATCACTTATTATCAAATGGGGTTGAACTACAGTATTTGTTAGTTTTAAGAAGCGTCTTTTAAATAAATATGATCATTTTCAGGTTAAAAGATTGTAATTTAAATCTGCATTGGAGAATTTCTTTGAAATACTACTTAAAGTGTTGTGGTTCGGTTTTTACAATAAAAAAAAATCAATTTTCTGCACTGCTTTAGAGAATACATAAATGATAAAATGAATATACTTGAAGACAAACAAACATCTTTAAGATGTGAATAAACGAGTTTCTAAGTTACCACAACCTAGCCTGAGAAATTTGCAGGTATTTATATTGGCGTTCATTCCCTCTGTTACGGATCGAAAGTATATTTGGATGACCTTTTAAAGTTGCCGTAATTGCAATAGGTCTTTATTAACAAAAAATGTACAGGCTGTAGTATGACTGACTAGTTTCGCACCATTGCATCACTGTTACAAGATAATGAGATTATATGGTTATATATGTTGGATTTACTTCAAAGTTAGTTGTTCTATAGATAATTGGTAGACATTGTCCATAGAAAACAGTTTCAGAGAACATTCATATTTGAAAACCTGGACATCACATAAGAAGAACGGTAACTAGCTTTCAGCATTTACTATAGTATTTAATTATTCCATGAGGTTTGATTAAACTATAAATGAAAACACTTTTGAATAAGTTAAATTAAATCTCTGTACTATTGGGTTTTATAAGCTGGTTGATAAAATCGTGATGTTTTCTTTGTTGTTCTGGACAACATCATCAGTGCTTGTTTTGAGTAGTAGTATTCTTCTGAAAATTTGCATAACATTCACTCATCTGAAAGAATTTTTTTCAATAGTTATTAAGTGTGAATCATTCACTAACATTAGCTGAAATCTAAGTGCTTACTAATAATTAAGTAGTATAGTAAATCTTTGTAAAATACTTGAAATTTATTAGAATAAAATGTGAATACCACTTAATCAAACAAATTAAATATGCTTTACGTCATTTATTTAATTGATAAGTCATTAATACAGTATTTATTTATTTATTCATATAATTGTGCATACTACTGCTGCTCACCAATATAATATCAGTAATATATTGTAATAATGTTAAAGTTAGGTTATAATTCAGTTTGAACAAGAGTATAAATGATTGAAATGAAGCTGATTAAACTCATTTAATTACTTGTACTTGAGTTAAACTATAGAATACTGAAAATCACATCACGTCAATTCTTAACATGCAATCCAAATGATTCATCCTAATTAATGTCCTTCACATTTTTTTGTTCAGTAGTTATTAGTAATCTGAATTCAGTGAAATGAAATTATAAAAATCACCAGTCCAAAAATATTCATTAATTATTTTCATACTAATCAACAATGAAAACTTAATGGAAAAATGAAGTATTTTGTTTTAATAGGTGACCAATTTTGAATGTATTCAGGCTGAGCTTGCTGAAAACAGTTTCTTTGTATTAAAATAGCATATATATTGTCATGAGTTCGTCTTGAATGAGCTGATTTCTTATATTTGAGTATTACTCAGTTTTCACGGTTATCTGTGTGGTTGTAGTCTTCTAAGAATCTTGAAATTAGCGAATCCATATCATACTGTTCAACAACTAACAGGTATTCTTGGAAGTTGTAATACTTTGATTAATTTCATTATCCTACATTCTGGTGTTTACTGGAAGTCATTGTTTACTCGTATTCGCACTTCATATTCTAAATACTTTGACTGTATAATACATTTTTCATAGTGCAATGAAGTAGCATTCTGGCAATTCCAACAGTGCATATACTCTAAAAATATCTTATTAGTGCCCTAGTCAAATGAGCCTTCAAACCAATGATTAATCAGAAATGTTTTGATATCTGTCACATGTGAGCTAGTTTGATATGGCTTTATTGGGCTGATATTTCATTCTTTGCCACCAACATGTAGTCAGCCAATATATACATATATATTTCTTATATTGATTGGTAAATAATCTAACTATTTATATTGGCCTTTCGGTTTACTGTGTTCTAGTCCTTTTATCCTGGTTATATAATGCCAACTGAATTACAGTGAGCCATGTGTGAGCATCATTTTCCTTCAAATAACAGGTATTCCTTGCTGATAAGTATCAAAGATTTTGATTTATATCGTGAACTACTTACTAGGGTCGCTTCATAAATCTGTTATTAATCTGTTGATACCAGCTATTATAACTATCATTTATTTTAGAAAAAAATAATCATTTTCTTATTTGCGTTATTTACTGTGTTGTCCATATTTACATAATTCAAATAACTGTACACTTATTTCACTCTTATGATTAGAATTTTGTATACTCTTTACTTCTAGTAGATCACATTTATTCAGAACGCTAACAGTTAATAGTCATCGTAATGGATTCTAACCAGAAGTTGATTTTCATTTCACTTTGATCATTGAATTTCAATGATCTCACTTTAACAATTACATACAGAATATTGTTTATGGTAATTTATCCTTTCGATGATTACATAATGTCATGTTATTTCAGCATAGTAAATAAATTATGTTATTTCTAAGGATTAGTTACCTTCTTTCATTGTAGTTGGACTTTTCCTAATTATACGATTGTAAAGTCACCAAAATTATATAATTCTTGGTTTGTTAAATGTCAGATGGAATGAATCATTTCTAATGTTTTCAAGAAACCAGATTATATATATGGATATTGTGTAATATATTGTATATCCAGTCTGAATTGTAAATCTTTGAAATATAAAAGACTAAAATGATGCAAAACTGATAAGGATGATATTTCATTAAAGTAACGTTTTACTAAAGTAGACTGTTCAAAATGTTATTTTACATTTGAATCAGCAAAGATCAACTAAAATTAAAAAAAAAATCCGAAAACATTTTGTTCGGATTGACCGACTGAACTATTCAGTCACAGTTGTATATTGCAGTATTTTGAAATAAAGACAGTAAAGAATCTATTGAGAGTGAAATAGGGAAAATTATTATGAGATTTATGTTGAAAACAACTAACTGGGATAAATTTAATAGTAAAGGACAATAAATAATGGATGAAATACACAATATAGATAGTTTTATCACTAGGTGACATAAGCCTCTTCTGTTTAATATGCAACATTTTAACAATAAACATGAATTACTCGATAAGAGATGAAAGCTAGGAGATCGGGGCCTCATAGCTCGCTCAGAACTAATTAAATACTGATGCGAATATTATAGTATACACTTTGGAATTTCAAGCTCTTTGTAGTAAGATGGGATCCTTATCAAATATATTTAATCGGGTAGTATGTTAACATCAAGTTGGTTGATTATAAAAGTCGCCGATTTTTATTAAAATTTTTGGTGACGCATCTGGAATTCATTATTATTAGACCTATAAATATTATTAGATTTAGATATTCATAAGAAAATACCCATCACAAAGTGTTGTCACTTGAAGTTATTGATAAACAATGCACAGAAGTCATAAACAAGCATAAAATGGTTTCTCGGAGTCTTCTATCTTTTAACAGTACAATAGATGTTACCAGTTCATAATAAAATGACCTTTTAGCTAAAATTTATTTCAACTAACCATTTATTTAAACGAATGCTAATTGAGTAGTACAAAGATGGTGTCTGATATAGTGGTTCTAATAAATGCATATTAGTCGGTAAAGTTATTTTCTTTGATGTTGTTGATTCTATAATGTCAAAATCTTTCAATTTTAGTACATTGTACAATTTGGCTACAAATAACCAATTATAAGGTTCGTTTTTTATTTAATGTTTATTACTATGTAATGGAAGGTAGTTTAAGGGCATTTGCCAGAAAACTCTGCTCAACCTAGGTTTCGTACTATTTAGGCTCGTTTAGAAGGTGTACTTATGGTCTAGAAGGAAATGATACTCCACGGGGAATCCAATCTGGAGTCATCCAGTTTCACAGTTGGTAACTGTCACTACTGTTTTATTCCAGGTGCGACTAATTCAATATATATGCAATACTATAATGAAGCCGTTTTCCGGTTATTATTGACTGTTTAAGAACGTCGTTCTTGCAGAATGTTATAGTTTATCCAGTTACTCGACTCAAGTTTAATTGTATATACCACTCAATCGTGCTCAACTGGTTTATTTGAAAACTAACAACTGTTGTCGAATTCTGAGCTTCAGTCATAAAATGAAGTCCTGGAAACACTAGAATGTATTATGAACAAAAACTGTAGTAGATGAAAAATTAACAACATCAGAAGGCATCCATTAGTCTAAGATTTTAAAATTATCTGTTCATTTGTGTCTATCTATCTATCTACTATCTATCTATCTATCTATCTATCTATCTATCTATCTATCTATCTATCTATCTATCTATCTATCTATCTATCTATCTATATCTATCTATCTATCTATCTATCTATCGATCTATCTATCTATCTAGCTATCTATCTATCTATCTATCTATCTATCTATCTATCTACTATCTATCCTATCTATCTATTCTATCTATCTATCTATCTATCTATCTACTATCTATCTATCTATCTATCTATCTATCTATCTATCTATCTATCTATCTAGCTATCTATCTATCTATCTATCTATCTATCTATCTATCTATCTATCTATCTATCTATCTATCTATCTATCTATCTATCTATCTATCTATCTATCTATCTATCTATCTATCTATCTATCTATCTATCTATCTATCTATCTATCTATCTATCTATCTATCTATCTATCTATCTATCTATCTATCTATCTATCTATCTATCTATCTATCTATCTATCTATCTATCTATCTATCTATCTATCTATCTATCTATCTATCTATCTATCTATCTATCTATCTATCTATCTATCTATCTATCTATCTATCTATCTATCTATCTATCTATCTATCTATCTATCTATCTATCTATCTATCTATCTATCTATCTATCTATCTATCTATCTATCTATCTATCTATCTATCTATCTATCTATCTATCTATCTATCTACTATCTATCTATCTATCTATCTATCTATCTATCTATCTATCTATCTATCTATCTATCTATCTATCTATCTATCTATCTATCTATCTATCTATCTATCTATCTATCTATCTATCTACTCTATCTATATCTATCTATCTATCTATCTATCTATCTATCTATCTATCTATCTATCTATCTATCTATCTATCTATCTATCTATCTTCTACTTATCATTTGACATATTTATGTATCTCGAACTAGATTTCTGATCTGATTATTTCGGAAATAATACTGAAAATATCATGTTTAACTTTGTATTTTTAAAGTTGTAAAATAATAACTAAATAGCCTGTCCAATATATATTTCCTATGCTTATCTGTATGTTTCCAAGTAGAATTTCTTAATAGATCAGAATTTTAGACACTTTTTAATCATATTGTCTTGTATAAGAGAAATGTTCAAAGTAAGAAAAATTAGAAAAAAGTAGATAGAAAACAAATCAAATATTATTTGGTGGCAAAATATATTTTTCTATTGTTCCCCTTATTGTTATTGTTACAGATTTTAGTTTGTTTGTTTTTTCTTTTGATTTTTCAAT
Source organism: Schistosoma japonicum (assembly GCA_025215515.1). Lineage (NCBI taxonomy): Eukaryota > Metazoa > Platyhelminthes > Trematoda > Strigeidida > Schistosomatidae > Schistosoma > Schistosoma japonicum. Next base: position 31,572,518 of record CM046061.1, read on the forward strand.
ATACAATAATTTGTCAAATTGACAAAACAAAATATGACAAACCAATATAAACATACACATGTTTACACATGTTTTATAAGTGTAATATGAAGAAAAAAAAGAGGATAACAAATTTTATAAACGATCCAATTCAATGATGTATCAGTAAGTTATAAATGTAGTTTGAGTTTAATTACAAATAAGTTAATATGACAAGTTAGTATTAAATCTTTAGTTAATTTGTTATAAATTCTGAAAAACAAAAAAATCAAATTAGTACATTTGAAAGGCATCAGATTGTTTCCATTGCATGAAGTTATTTCATAGATCCTTATTCTTTTTTGTTTTTGTTTTTGTTTCTTTAAATAAAATATAACAATCAAATGTTATCAATAGTGAATATACAAAGTAAAATTGTATTCAAATTATCAAAATAAAAATATCAAAAAAAGAAAGTAACTTGTATTATACATTTTGAATATTTAATGTAAAATTTAGAATAAATTTCAACAAATTAAATGATAATATTCAAATTTATCAACTTTTATATCATTTGCAATTGAACATTGATAAATTCGATTTGTGTAGTGGAAGCTGTAAGAAGTTAATTATTTACTGAAAGTTGTTCTGATGGGTGGCGAAAATTCCATAATTATTAATTGTATAACTAACTATCACAGAAAAGTCGTACGCAGACAACTATGTTTAGTCCGATTAGTTATATCTGTTTATACAACAGAACTAACAGCACTGTCATTTACAGGAGTGATTAATATTGTTTGGCATCTAGACTACTTCTTTATTTTAACTATTGTATAACTGAGGAAAGTTTGACTGGTTAAATAACTAGGTAATACTGTTTAAATACTCTGGAAGTAGTTGGTTTGATGTAGGCAATCGAATGATTTAAATTCTTGGAGTATGTAACAATTAAATACTTTTACGTTAGTCTTTTAAAGAGTCCGCTAGTGTGATGTTCTCAGTTGATTTCCAAATAACACTGACCATATCTTTCTTGAAACCCACATCATTCAATATAATAAAAGACTTACTAATCACAGCATCACGTAAAATCCACATGAGTAAGTGATGTTTAAAGCCATGTGTTTATCAAGATATGTAGGAAATTAACTAACCACATCCATTAAAGATGAGACGCCATTATAAATTACAAATCATATGTACAATCAAACGCTGTGAAGTGGATTTTCAGTATAAACGGCCGTATAAAGTCTTGAATACTTTTAGTTTTGCATCTTAATCTTGATTTGAATAAAGTTAAAAATTTTAGCTATTCTACACCAATACACTGGCTTGAAGATAAAGCGCCTGATACGAAGTCCTGAACGTCCTAGATTTTATCCCACGTGATTTGTAGATAGACATTGATGAGAAGATATACGCTGATGCAAACATTTATTTTTTCTACCTGGTTTTAAGTAGGTGTCAAACAAAAGTGGTAAATGAGGTTACGCAATGATACGGAGTTGCACACATTGAGAAGTGAATGAGTTATATAACCAGTGTACAGTGATATTAATTTACTAAAGTAATTGAATATTTATTACTATAGGTTCGATTTATTCGGATTATGTTATTTATAAATCTTTTGCAAAAGAAGTGCTGATAATGATGTTGTTTGATGCAATAAAATCTACTCATTTTAGTATTATATAAGTGTAAATCTATTAGTAATGACTGCGGAGACTATATTCTGGTGAAATCAAGCCATGATAATACAGCCGAGTATATTTAAAAAGAATAAGTAAATATCCCAGTGTTGTTTTGTAGATGATAGTTCATTTACATTTGATGTTAAATTAACAGACTATTTATTTCATGAATTGAATTTGAATAGGGCTGGTAAGTAAATGGAATTCAGGTGGTACGTTTTGTCATGTTTGGGACTCTTCAGCTGGAGATACCTTCACCCCAATGTTGATGTTCACACAGGAACTCAAACTCAGTTCGCCTCGTGTCGACAGGTATATAATTTAAATGTATTTGTATCTTCCCGTTGATTTGTTATTGACTGAAGTTGATCAACGATCGTTGTCATATGTGCATCCTGAGCTGATTGCCTCAATACAGTGTAAGTTTACAAGTATGGATTAAGTTAGATTTTGAATGTCGAGTAGATAAAACCCAAGAAACTCGTTTCGTTCATAACGAATCAACAGAATGATATAAATGCCTCTAAACTACTTTTTAATACTTACACATTAAAGCACTGTTATGTATATCAACAAGATGACTAAAAATTTCATCGCGAATGATAACTATGCCATCTTTTGTAAAATCCTGAATACTAATTATTTAGTGAATGAAACTGGTAAAGCGAATTAAGTGATTTTTTCTATTCATGATGGCTTACAATATTCCGTTGTTTATAATTATGTCCGATTTCAAATTAGTGTTTGTTAACAAGTGTACCATCTGAGCACATAGTTTTGATATAGTACTTTTGTACACGTTTTAGCACATTTAAATCGTGTAAGTATATCAAATTAATCCCACCAAGATATATATTCCAAAAAAAGACTTGTTAAAATGTTGTCTTAACTACCACCTACAGAACATCATAAACCCTTCATTATTGATAAACACCATACCTATCGAACACTTTGATGGGAGTCTGAACAAAGTAGTTCCTTGGATAACTTCTTGGGATTTAAAAAAGATAGGTACAGCGATCAAATCTCAGTGTAAATATCAATACTGATGTAGGTACATATGAATGATGAGTTCAAAGTAATACAAAACACACGTCCGTAAATCCTGTTTCTAGATAGAGTCTTAACCAGATTCATATCACTGAATGTTTATGGAATTTATATGTTTATTTGAATTAAAGAATTCGCAGGGTGCCTTCAGAATTTCAAAATCCGATTAGTTTATATTTTGTTCCTAAGCTATAAAAACCAAGTTATAATGCTTTGATGATAATTACGAAGTTTTTGACTTACATTATGGGGATTATGGTATTATTAAGGGAACCATAGTCATGTCACACGTTTATAACTTGCAACTTATCATTTTCACACTACCTTATATTACTAAGAAAAATCAGACTGAAATGTATTACTTACACGTAAAAGGAGTTTAATTCAATTCAGGATTTTCTTATCCGCTTGTTTTAATTATTTCCATAGTCAAATGAATGGCTATCAACATATCTATTAATTATTTTGTATAAAAAAGACTGTTTATTATATTTCATCGACAACATAAACACCATGAGATTTTCAGACTACTAAACGGTTCTCAAGAGAAAACTACTGCCTTAAAATCCTTCGTTTGAAAAACATTTTCTAGAAGACCTATTTTTAGACTTTACAATTATAAATTAATGCATGTACAAAGATAAAAGAACACTACTTTAAGAATCCGATAGTCTAACAAACCCGTGTGGTCACTTTCTTATCAACATTAAAGTGTGTATTTGGACAATATATATATATATATATATATATATATATATATATATATATATATTAGATTGCGTCGTTTATACTACTTAAAAGACATACTTATTTACTACTATCATAAGGCAAATACCTAAATTTGCAAGTACATGAAAAATGTATGATGTAGGTAGTAACATGTTGATATATATGTAATGATTTTTAGAGGTAAAAGTGAGAATATCATGCTACATTATAAACTATATCCTATTAAAAATATATCGACTTAAGCGAACTTGAATAATTTCACAAACTGATCAGGGCTGTTAACAAAATATGTCTTCTGTTGGTTAGCTTATTTTCAAAATTAAATATATCAACGTTACAAGAAAAACGTTCTACTTATAGTCACCACTTATTAATTAATCTATCAAATATAAGATGCATAAAAGCCAAAATTATCTATCTTTTGGAAAAACCTACTTATTTTACATATGAATATCGAATTTACTTCCTTACATCATCATATGTGTCCATTATACATAGAGATTAATTGAAGTTTCTTGGTAAGTAACTACATTTTAGTGTAGGGATTAAGCAGATATAACATTTGTGATTATAAATGATTATTCTTTGTAAATATTTCAGTAATTCAAGAAGTCAGTCAACACTTGAATAGCTAATTGGCGACGTTGTGAAACTGGTTGATGTGGGTTTTAATCAACCAATGACAGTCGGTTTTCTCAAGGTTCATGACTGACACAAAATCTAGAACCTTCCTACAGACTATCTCCAACTAACTAACAGCTAGACTTAGTTAAAGTCGCATCTAGACACTGTTTGGTATTACGGATAGAGGGGTACACTGCTTAATATAGGACCTTTCATAAATTACTATTTGCTTAAAGAGTTACAATGTTTCGCTGAGAATAAAGTATTTATTTTAAATATATAGTCATCAGACAGACGATCTACTTGGACACGATAAATAATACTCATTAATATACTTATCAGTTGTGCAATATCTGTTTGATAGCACAGGTGCTTAAGTCACATCCGAGTTTTGCTATAATGAACACAATAAAGTAATAATTAATTACTTTGTAAACTGTACTCTCAATCAATCAATCAATGCCTGTTACTCCGTGTAGAGCAGAGGCCACCCACCAGCATTCTTCAACCAACTCTATCCTGAGCTTTCCTTTCCAGCTCTTCAAAAGTACTCTTCATTCACTTTATGTCTGTCTCCAATTTTCGACACATTATGTTCGTTTGTCTCCCACTTCTCCTTTGGCTTTCAGGATTCTAAGTTAGTACATGTCTTGTTGCACAGTTGGATGATTTACTCAATATGTGTCCTATCCACCTCCAGCGTCTCTTTCCAATTTCTTCTTCGGCTGCAGTTTGGTTGATTTGTTCTCTGCCATAGAAGGTTGTTGTTGATAGTATCTGGCCAACGGATCCGAAGTATCTTGTGTAGACAGTTATTTATAAATACATGTATCTTTTGGATGATGAGTTTCGTAGTTTTGCATGCAGGTTTCAGCTTCATACAACAGAACTAGTTTTCACATTTGTATTGAAAATGTTAACTTTAATGTTGACTGATAGTTGGTTTGAGTTCTAGATGCTCTTCATCTATATAAGGGCTGCCTTTACCTTTCCAATTCCGCGCCTACACATCTGCATTAGACCCTCCTTGTTTATCGATGATGCTGCTTAAGTGTATAAAGATTTCAACATCTTCCAGAACAGTATTCTTGTTCATTATTATTTACATTTACCAGATATGTAACTTATTATCAGAATTAATCTAAGTGGATAATCTACAAATAAATTATACTTGAAGACCTCCAGTGTTAAACGATTATATACTCACACAGTTTATCAGCTTTCAGTACCCAGAAATCTATTCTTATGTAATTCAAGGATCAGTTACTTGACAAAGATTATCATTTCAGTAACCTTATTAGGACAACTATAACAACTCACCGTATGCAACACAGAAAAAGCGTAGTTGTAAATACTTGTCCATACTGTAATTGCTATGTTCAGAGATCGTTAGTGAACCATTTTGTTTTGATACTATGAATTAAGACAGCATTATTTGGTAATATACTTATTACTATTTATAATACCATATGTCGTCTACGATTATTTATTCGTAGTTAACTAAAAGTAAGCAAATATTGATAACTTTAATTTTTTTTTATAAGTATAACGTCACTCAGTAAGGAATACAAACTTTTGTTCTGGAAGAAATTAGATATGCTCATAGATATTTTATACTTTTTAATTTTTAAACACTACTATCTTCTTATTACGACACAACTCTATGAATGCTAATCAAATTTTCTCATCATGGACTGCAGCTAGACGGCCATTGAATACCAAAAAGCGCTAACAGGCATTTCGTCCTGAGCCGTGTGCAATTGAAAAATCCATTTAAAATTTAATCTAGGACCTGCAAGTTTGGAAGTGAATGATTAACATTCGCTTCAGTGGATGGTATCAGTCAGTCCACATCTCCAACTTCAGTCTATCTTCATATTATACAACCATAATTGAATGCCATTGGTGGGTAACAGTTTCACTCTCATGATGGTTTAACTCCTCTGGTCACAGCTTCTAGCAAAGGTTCCGGTAATCACTCATCGAAGGTAGGTTACGAGTAAGCGCATTATAAATCTTTTCATAAGAACTTTTAAAATTGACATTACAGTGAATTGATAAGTTCATTTCTATTACAGAAGGTAGTTACATTAGTAACATACAATTGTTTTTGAAAAGAATGATTCTGCCTATTGTATATATTAATTTTATAGAATAAATGTGTGTATATATTTATTAGTCTCATAAAATGTGATAGAACAAAGTATGTGTACGAGTCTAACATTTAATTAATGTTCACATAGTGGTAAAGGATGTAGACGATGGAATTAAATTCTTCCACGAAGTTAATCAATAAACACGTGTACTGTTTCCCTAGAAATAAAAGGTTGGAATAGAGTGAGCAAAAAATGTAGGCAACGTAATTCAATGCTTTCAGTAACTTATATTAATTCGTAAGTAATAAAGCGAAATGTACAGTCACATGAGAAATTACTCTATGACGACAATCATTATGAAAATGAACACAGCTGTGTTAAACTATGAATCTTAGTGTACTGGTTGAATTCTGTCGTGCATTGATGTACTGTGTATTAAGCAATAAAGATTTCATAATTTCGTTTAATATAAACTATTCGTAGTAGACAATAATAACTGTTTAGAATTAACTTATTATCTGGAAGTTATAGGAATACAGAAAATAAACTTGGCTCTTAATGTGTGTCAAGGAATTGTTAATTGGAACTCAGAAATTATTTATTTTGTATGAATTAAGTCCTTATCAGTAATAAGGAACATCAATCCTCTGCAAGGTTGTAATTGAATTTACTGTTGAGAATATGGCATTAGTTGCAGCCTTTCAAATGTTTAGTGTAGGCATCTCAAGTGTACACATAGTAGTTTGTCAATTAACAAAATAGTAATGTACCTGACCGTGATACTCAGTAACATGGGTTCTGATATCATGTGGAAAATTCATTCACTTGAGACTGTAATTATTCCATGAATGAAAATTAAGCCTAGGTCTTGATGTCATTCACCACTAAACATTTGAAAATTAGTTCATATGAGAAAAAATATCGTTGATGTAAACAGAAGTAAGAGATCTAATCGTCTTATTAAACAGACAAGTAAATTGCAGCTTCTCTACAATGCACACTGATAACTTCCTAACAAACAAAATATACTACGATGTTACCAAGCCAGTTGTCTGGAATACATTAGTTTACATTTTTAACTTTAGTTAGTAATGAATACAAGTGCAAAATATCAACAAACATCAGGAGTATTGGGTTGTGTCTACATCAAAATTCTGGTTACATTCTTTGTACTATTTATAACTTATCATTTGGATGTACCTGAATATGAATATTAGTAAATACATTAAGATTCTAGTCTATTACCTACTGTTTCAAACATAAGTGATTTACGCATAAAGCTACAAAGTTCAGAAATCAATTAATCTATTCATCGAAGCTGATCACCATAATTCTCAAAAAAGGCATATTTAATCAATCAGTACAAAATGCATCTAGTTCAATCAAGACTGATTAACTGTATTTTTCAATATTATCAATCTGATAAATATACAAAAGTCTAGTTAAAGTAAATCATGAAAACAAAATCAGTTACTAGTTATAAATACTTTCAGAAAAAACAAATAATGAAAATGATGTTAAGAATTAATGTTTCATAGAATGTTGTAAACACTGTTTTATGAATGTTGGTATCGAACCTACATTATGTATGATTTTTGCATGAATTAAATAAACTGACCTGATTAAATGATACATAGAAGCAGGAATCTATTTTGTTTCTTAATTTTGATAATATCTGTCTTTATTAAGGGTTTTGTTAGTGTAAGTAAATCTTAAAACTTAATTGTAATTTCAATTTATGATGATTCTATAGTTTATTACTTTATAAGTTAAAATAGGCATGATGTATAGAAACAGTAGATTTTTTTCTGTGTAACTGTGTAAATGTACAATTGATTAACATCAGTAAGGTAGGATGGATACAGGTAGGTAACGTAATGAAATGAAAGTTGAACTTTTCATGGTTTTTTGTAATTAGCAATATTTTTGATCAATCATCTTTTGTCATTATTTAGCATTATAACAAAAGGCAATAGGACTGAGTTAGCTGTCTATAATGGATTATTTTTTAATCAAGGTTTACTTATACAAACAAAAATTTTCAAAGGAATTCTAATAACTTGCTTCGGGATAACATGATGAAGTAGTTACATTTTATAGTAATGATAAGGAATGTTTCATCATAACGTTATACTATGTGATAATTATTGTTGAACAAGCATATGATAGACAAAGGTTAATAATAATCGGATTACAAGAGGTTAAAATGGAAATTTTAATGGAAAGTGAACTCCAAAATGCAGCAATCACCTATTTGATGGACATAAAAATGGAAGTTATAGCTACGGTACATCTTGTGGATAACGTAAATGCTGTGGATAACATTAGACTAAGTGGTCAAGCCTGTGTACCTTCTACCAAACTGAATCAAATGAATACTAATCTATTTAAACTATTTTTTTCATTCTAGTTTGTATCACATTGGTTTAGGTGTTGTACTAACTTATAGAGAAATTTATATTATGTACTTAAAACCAATAATAAGTTTAAAGTTGGATTGTAGTTGGCAAGTTCTATTTGTGACCCTTTAGGTAAAACTAATTTTTAACTGGGTAATTTAAAGGCTGAGCGCATGTCACTTACACTGAAAGTCCTAAGTTTGATTCAGGTGGGAGTAGCAGATGCACATAGCTGAGGGGTTCCTAAACTGGATGAAATAACTATCACGTTCATCCTAGTTTCCAATGGTTGTCGAATATTGGTAAGTTTGCTATATAAAACTTCAAATTCAAAAAACTTTACAACACCCAATATTAGTTATCTATAATTAATTGTAACTTTTCAATCAATGGTTGATAAGTGGACACACTTATTTACTGAATATTAATTGATAAACAAAACAGAATAGACGAAACTATGGGAAATGTCACAAGGCATTATATTTCCTGTACTACATTCACAAGTGAAGTACAATATTTGTAATAATTCAGACTTAGTACTCCCTCGTCTACAATCATTCTGGGGTTGCTGCAAGGATACTGAATTAAGATAATTCGACCGGAAATCACATTATTGGAAAAATCAATTCAAAGATAACGTGGATTCGAATAAAAATTTGTTTTTTATAACTTAATCGTCAAACTAGATAGATCTAAATTCTGAATTAATGTACTACTATTGACAGAATAAGGTATATAGAAACAAAGTGCTAGTGAATTATTCTACCGTAATGTTTATTCCAGCTCATATAAGCTTTCATTCATGTGAATAATTTACAAGGTCGAAATATCACATGATAAACTACGGCATCATTCAATTACATTTTCTAATTCATTCTCATTATCACTTATTTATCACTCATTTATAATTACCTACACATATTACCAGTCATTTTAACACAAATCCATGACAACATGTCTACTCACCTAACCATTCATTATACAAACCATGCAACACATATTCATTGTGCATATCACTACAACACATTGACATTCATGATGTCGCATATTTGAACATTCATTGACTTGCTCATCTCACTTCATCACTATTCACAATAATGTACAGTTCCTATTGTGATTCGAATTTGTTTCATTACAATTTGAAATACACATCCACATGGATTACTCCTATTGCGATTACCAGTTATAGTAGTTGTTGATGATGGTGATGATGGTGATGTTGTGAATATTTCTGTTGTGAATTTGTGGGATTATTTCTATTGAATCTTTATTCATTTAAGTACTCCAGTTGAATACAGTATATTTGTGAATAGTTTGTTCGAATATCGAGATAATAATTATTACTATATATGATAGTAGTATTCCAATACTACAGATACCGTGTTATTACTATTGTGAATGAATGATGACTATTACTAAAGCTTTAGTACTTCCGTTATACTACAATAAACGTATGCATTAATGTAGTTATCTTACACAGAGAGTAAGTTTTAAATACATCTAAGATGTGTCATTTGTAAGTTTGAGTGAACATTTAAGAAAAGAGAAAGTTGGTTATAAAATTACAGCGAATATATCAAGGAATGTGAATATTGTACTTTACTGACGAAAATGTTATATCGAACTAAGACAATAATGTCATAGGAATATAACGTATAATACCAAAACATCAGGTTAAAGAACAAGATCAACAAGTAGAGTATTCCATAATTTTAAATAGTAATTATTCAATAATGTATTAGACTTTTGAGTGGCATAATGTGTTCATCACAGTTATAGTTGAAAAGCATCAGTTTATTTATTACGCTAAATCACAGCTTTAGTGGACTTCATTAAGTGCTTAATCATTCATTTCTGGTTAATGACTGCTAGTTGTTTTAATTAATCAGAATTACTTTCTAAACGTTTACTTTGAGTTAATTTATTTGTCATAAAATATATGGATTCTAGCAGCTGAACAACATTAAGATAGAATAGGAGGTATGTAGAGATTATTGTCTTTGTGGTAAGTTATCATAATGGGCAGATGCCTGTCGAAGAATATTTGAGATTTCAAGGGCACGGAATATCTATTTCGTTCTGGATGAAAACTTCTTAAAAGTAGGTACCAACACCTACGTATATGGATTCGAAAATGAAACTTTCATATCTCGTAGTATACACGGATTCAAAGCCGCTGGTTAATACATTCAATAGTATGATTTTTATTAAATATCATCAGTGAAATCTTACCTTGTTCTCAAATCCATCAACGTTAGAGGCTTCAAAATCACAGGAGAATTTGGGTAAATTTAATTCAGTGCTGGTTATTAGTGGAAATTATTCAAAAACACTTTAGTTTACAGCATGAACTGATAGTATCCTTAAAAAACCAAAAAAGAGGCATCGGAGGAGTTTTTGTCTCGCACTGTCGCCCAATGAATATTTAATTAAGAAACAGGATGAAGAGGTGAATAAAATGATAACTAGTAAACATTTTGAAGTAGTTCGATGATATTACTTAAATTCAACTGTATAAATGATAGAGTTCTTCCAGTAGTAGTAACAACTATACCATTCAATTCTAAACATCAGCTGAAAAAGTGAATCAACCTTAGACATAAAGAGAAAGTAAACATTTATGAAAAATTATGATCAGGAGCAGTGTCTCATTATACTAGTTTGTATAGGTTTTAGTTACATAGGTAAATGGTTAGATTTAGAATAATCGCAACTTACCAGTAGTTTGTAACTGATTCCTCAATAATCTCTTATATGAAAACAATTTACCGATATTGTATGATTCATTATTGTTTCAACCAACAAATATAACTGACCAATTGAATGAGATGTCACCATTCATTACGATTAATTGTATTCTTATGATTCTCATTTTTGTCTAAATGTTCCAGTGAATAATAGATTTGTAATATCTTACTTCGTGTTCACAGTTACGAATTCATTTTATCTTACATCTTAGCTAAACACTATTCATTTTAGTCTTACAATCAACTTGATTTTGTTGTTGCATTACTCAATTTTGTAATATCAGGTTTCTTATCAGTGACCTATCTCTAGGTGTTTTAAAACACATTTTCCTGGAATCTTCATACTATGTAACATGTAACCATTTAACCTTACAGATATTTTCATATAATTCTCTCTTAATTATTGCTATATTTAATGTTAATGATTGATGAGAACTCTTTTTACATGATGCACAACTGTACGCTTTGAACAACCCACGAATGATAGAATTAGCAAAATCAAAAGAATCCATTATATTTTACGCCTTTTAATCAGTTACTAGTGGCCTAAAGTTACAATTATTGTGACTGAGATTGTAATAAATAATGTTTTACAACCTTTGTTTAGTCACTAACATTGAGAAAAAAATCACAAATAAAGGTAGTCAACATTACTTAATGCATTTGTGAAAATTGAAAAGTATTTATTTATTCAAACTGCAATCAAATGAATAACGAATGATATAATAAACAAAAATGACTAATACTATTAATTCTAGATTGCAAAACAGCTAATCAATCCCATCAACTGATAGTATACAGCTATACTTGTTATTGTTGCTGTTTTAAGGTTTATAAATAAGAAAACCTACATAAATATTATCGACTTACTGAATAAGAGGTACCCCTATGTTATACACATAGTTACGTAATTACTAATAGAAGCATATTTGGTTCCCTCATGATTATCATGAAATGCCATTCTTTCAGCCAATTGTTAATCTTACATAAAATCAATTAGTTGTATGAAATAATTGAAATGCAATTTTAAGCAAACCTTAAAGAGAAATGGATACAGACTCGAATGAATGAGTTTGTAGACTGAATAAACTTCAGTTTCAACATTTATTAAGGCAAACTCACTTTATTAAAATTTTTATAAACCATTGCAAAAGGTTTCCATTTCAAGCATATTTTCAGTAGAATTTCAAGATCATTTCGGCAGTCCCCCTTCAAGTATCTTTGGAATACTTTACTTGATGATAAAATATAACTTGTTAACTGTAGACTCCGGATTGGAACATTTAAAATTATGTTGCACAGACCACTTCCGTTGTTTAAACACGCAAATTCATCAATAATCAGTTTGTTGTTAACACTATTAAGGTGACACATATAAGGATAACATTTCAATTTCAAGCTTTGTTTTATGTCTAGAAGAATGTTTCTTATCCAGTTTGTACTTTCAGATAAATAAATCCTATTTATATTGTAAATAACTTACATCTTTTATGTTGTTCTGTAAGCAGAATGATAAAACATGATTATGTCTTCAATCAAACAAATTACTTGTTGGGTTTGATGCAGATCTTAGTTATACAAACCAGTTTCTTGCATTCTGAAATATTCATATGCTTTTTTTCCTACTTTTCAATAACTCATATCCGAATTGTTAGAATCTTTAATGTTGATTGTATTTTATTGACGAAATTAACAAAACGGTAAATTAGCTAAACAATAGAAAATTGAATAGAATCTAGTAAGTCGATTATATAGTCAGTTATGTTTAACAGAGAGTCACTATTACTTTGAATAGTTTCCTTGCAGTCAATAACAACGATCGGAAGATATAACTAAAATAATAGAAATTTAGCTAAATAAACTTAATATTTTCATTATTTCTTAACTACATTCAGTATTTTAACTTATGATTAATTATTTATCAAGCAATTTAGTGTATTTGTCTCTTTTTAACTACCATATTCATTTAAGTATACTTTTATTAGAGATAAAGAATTGTACTATAGTTTTAAGTTATTCTATACTATGCTTAATATAGATACCATTGTAGGATAAATATATGTAAGTGTATTCCTGATTAGTTATTGTTTCTGTATTAGTAAACTAATGAACAAAATCATTTTTTAGTTATTGAAAGTTTAGTATGTTAATTTCCAACGTACATAATTTATTATGAGCAACGGCTAGTTAAAAACTTTTACTGAAGTTAAGAAAATTATTTAATAAAGTATAATATTTAAATTATAGTTGGATAGGTTACTATAAGGTTCTTAATACTTAATACTGTTTGACACGATGAAGCAAGTTAATTTGACTATACAATCTAGGTGTTGTAGGAATTATGATAGAAAGTTTAGTGAATCACAAGGTAAATGTTGGCAACGAAACTTATTATAGATGGAATAATTCTGGAATGCCATTTCAAACTATAGACAACTCGATATCTACCTCATTATGGTTTAGGCCTCAAACTAGATATGGTATAATTCTGTATTTGAATAATAACACAATTATACATACTTTTCAATTTTGGTCCCTTTGAATTACAATGTGAACATCATAAACTTAAGTCAATAATAACAGTGTCTTGAAAACCTATAAATTCATCCAAATTATAAATTTAACTGACTTTCATTGATGATATTGATTCAGCATTATTTTTCAACGAAGACTGTAGTTTGGAAATGTAGATAAATCGATTTCTCTTCGATGATAATCTGAAGTTATGATTAATTCGTGACAACAGCGTCTTAGTTAAGTAGTTGTGTGAAATTACAGGTATCATCTCTAAAGAGTCCTAATCTAACGTGGAAGCCTAATGACTTTTGTCTTTCACTGGTTTTCTGGACGTTAAACTTTTATTATGGAAAACGCAGCAAGTTCACCACAGAACCAAATATTTAAATAATACTCTTAATCCAAAATGTATTTTAGTGTATTATCCTGAATTATCGACCTTATGTTGAAGTAAGACTGAAATATATTCAAATGTAAGTATCTTTTATATTATAGTAGCGAAAAGCAGCTATAGAAGCTTAAATGCCGTAAAATGTATCTTCACCCTGAAAATAGGTGGTGTATACTGAGAGCCACAACTTGATTACATCATGAGAGGGAATAATGTAAACAATGACTCAGCAGGAAATGAGAATCTATCAGTGTAACAAGTTATAGTATTAAACGATATTATCATTATGCAAATCTCAATAAATATGTTTAGAAAATTTAAGAAATCTATTAATCTGCCTAATTTCCATTTTCATTTTTAGTAAGACAATAATTACACACCATACCAATTATCAATCAATCGATAAATCAATAAATCATTTGATCACTTAATCAGTGAATCAATAATTCAAGAAACTACTCTATTTTCATCTATCTATCTATCTATCTACCTATCTAACCTAGATCCATCTATCCATTTACTGATCAATCTATTTATTTACACAGACTTATTATCGTTAACTGTTTAACTAAGTATCAACCAAGTTCGTAATGTTCGACTTTATTTGACCTTAGAAAACATAAATTTTTTAGATTTATTTATTTATTTAAGCATAATCATATCAGTTTACTATTTGATCTAAATTTATTTTTTCAGAATAACCTAAATTAATTCTACGGTACAGTTTAATTTTTACATGTTATTTACAGTTACTAAGCAACAATGTCAAATAAATCATCATTTAGAATGATATTTTCACTGTTTATCAAAAACAAAGACGTTTGAACGAAGAATATTCTTTTCGATAAATGCTCATCAGGTTCTACATTTATTAGTTCAAAATTATTAGTCACATTAATACCCAGTTCTGAGGCAGACTACAACATTTTTAATTTGTATTGTGACTGGCAAGTGGAATCCAGGACGCGCGGTTCGTCCTATTTGGGACTCGTCGGCTGGATGTACCTGCATCCCAATGTTGATGTTCACAGTGGGATTCGAACTCAGTCCGTTTCTTGTCATACGCCACCGCGTACACCACTAGACTACGCTCAGGATGCACATATAACAACAGTGACTGACCAGCTTCAGTCTATAACAAATCAATGGGAATAAACAAATTCATCCTACTAAGACTACAACATTATTTAGATATCAAGGATAATTGGATATAACGTTTTTCCTCTCCGGGTTATTTATAAAATACGAATGTTAATGTTGAAATCATCATCATCATTATGTAACTTGTAAAACGTAAACGACAATTGAGATAATCAAGATTATTAGTCAAATATGTGTATATAGGTATCTCTGTATATGGGTGACAGAAGATGGGGTGGTAGCAAAATACAATTAAATTGAACTGTTCCATTTATATATAAGAAAGAAAACATGATAGTTTTCATTTATTTTTTTCACTTTTACTATTGTTTGTAACGTACTTATTTTTATGATTTTAGCGTGTTCTTAAAGAACACAAAGGTAAGAACCATTCATAAATTACAACTACGAAACTATGGTAGTTGAGATGTAGTTTCCATTTAACTTAAACTTAATAAAGAAAATAGTGCTTTATTTGTAGTCATTTTATGCAAAATCAAGTTTCAATAAGTAATGCTAATCTTAATTATTAAATTAAATCATTGTTTTTTGATATGCTAGGCACCTAAAGAAGAGTAACTAACTTTCCGAACTGTTTTTCAGAAGACTATTTCATTTATTTTAAGTATCTGTAATTCGATTATTTTATTTCTATTATTGTCATGTTCCCACTGCCCTAACCTTCCATTAGACTAATGAATTGTTGTCGTATCACTTGTGTTTCAGGAGCTATAATCAATTAATCATGTACCTGATCCCGTGGTCCTTAGTTATTAGTGTTCCCGTTTTGTATAAATATTTTACTCTCTATTGGTGTGTTGTGTAGTCTGATTAAGTGTATATAAAAGGAAGTGTTTGAAATACAATATAATTATGTCTGGTTGGCTCATCAATAATCTCATTTCTGCCTTAGAGACCATTGGGCGGTCGTTCAGTGATCAGCTAGTTATTGTTTCTTGCTGTGCGCAAGATCGCATTATCTAATTGGTCATACGAATCGATAATAGCAACCGCTTTTTTTTTACATTACAACAGTTTTGTTTGCTGACAATTGAATGATTTACTTATTACAGTTTGAAGTTACTTAACGTGACTAGTCTACATTCATCCTTCAACACAATTATATGGAAATGATTTTTAATGATGAATTTACAAAAGAAAGTAATCCTTTACTAATTCTTGTCATCAATAATGGTGAATTATTTAATCACATACAACATGGTGAACTCTATTGATTAGTGTTTTTGATATTCCTTAGTGGAGTTAATCAGAATTAACTGAAGTACTAAAGCTCTGGTAACAATCACCATTCATTCACAATAGTAATAACACGGTATCTGTAGTATTGGAATACTACTATCATATATAGTAATAATTATTATCTCGATATTCGAACAAATTATTCACAAATATACTGTATTCAACTGGAGTACTTAAATGAATAAAGATTCAATAGAAATAATCCGTCGAACTCACAACAGAAATATTCACAACATCACATCATCACCATCATCAACAACTACTATAACTGGTAATCGCAATAGCAGAAATCCATGTGGATGTGTATTTCAAATTGTAATGAAACAAATTCGAATCACAATAGGAACTGTACATTATTGTGAATAGTGATGAAGTGAGATGAGCAAGTCAATGAATGTTCAAATATTCGACATCATGAATATCAATGTGTTGTAGTGATATGCACAATGAATATGTGTTGCATGGTTTGTATAATGAATGGTTAGGTGAGTAGACATGTTGTCATGGATTTGTGTTAAAATGATGGTAATATGTGTAGGTAATTATAAATGAGTGATAAATAAGTGATAATGGGAATGAATTAGAAAATGTAATTGAATGATGCCGTAGTTTATCATGTGATATTTCGACCTTGTAAATTATTCACATGAATGAAAGCTTATATTATCAAGATAAATCATCAGAGTATATCTCTTTGAAACTGTTAGAAACGCATTTTGTAACTAATCACTTAGTAGTATGGTTGGACATTTATTACTCAGGAATTTTATATTTAGACTTTTATAAATTGATGATATTATCTAAATAATGTGGATTTGAGTCTAAAGCAATCTTTAGATAACGATCACGCCCACTGCTCAAAACAGTAATATTAAATAGACATAATCGGAATGCATATTGGTATAAAATTATTCTCAATAAGTGAATGGACTACAGTAAGTATGTCCACTCTATTCAACTTTTAATATCACCAGTTTACACTATGTACATTCGGTATGTATGTTGTCATCATTAAAATTCAGAAAGTACGTTTTATTCGTTATGATGCTTGTCACCTGTATGTATCTATCTCTTAATGTTGGTATCCTCGGCTTATTTTTCGTTAATCAATACATCTGTATGTTTTCTGATGAACAACTTCGTAAAAGTGCATAATGATCTTGCAATGAAGAATATTCAGATATGTAGTCTCTTTCCTCAGGATTAATGGAACTAGACATGGCCAGTTTTTCATTTTTTTAACAACGGCAGCACTTTTGTTGGTTTTAGGAAAACATATCGAGTCATTAGACTGATATAAGGATGCCAGTTATTTATAGACTTTCTTTATAACATACAGTATACATGGCGTTTTCAAGTAAGTCTGTAAACCTAACATTATTTTTAGTGGATAGTAGGAAGTGTGGTTAAGAAATCTATCACGTGGCTAAGGGAGAAAAGCTTCAGTCAATCAAAGGAAGAGTAAGTTCTAATTTCGATGACATATCATCTACAACATTTGTTTAAGTATATTTTTAGTTACCTATGCCTATCGCATTGTACACTAATTGTGCAGATCTTTCAGCTCATTTTAGGGGAATTTCCGCAACTGCCCATGTTTAAACATAATAACTAATCACTTGTGTTATTGTCTTTTTACCATAATCATATATTTGTTAAATGAAAACTTATCACTTCTATGATTGTCATTTAAAATAATTTGCCTTACTATGTTTTCACCAACTTTATGTAAGTACACAACTCTCATCATATTTGTAATTTCTTAGCGGTTTGTTGATGATGCAGAGTTTTACAATGAAGCTTTATATCACAGGTTAACCGTAGTAAAGCGACCACTAAAAATCAGGAAACAGTGAAAAATTGTTCTGTCCTAGTATCAGATTCCTCGTTATTACGAATCCAGAACCGCACTACGAATCAAACTGAGGATATTCAGTTTTTAGTACGATAGTTTATTTTTCAGAACACTGAGTTGATATTAATTAGTTTGCATATCACAGTTCATTTAATTCATGGTATTAATCGATCATCATACGTTGTTACCGACGATACATGTTTCAAGCGTAGCATAATTGAAAACTACTGGTACAAAGTTCTCTCAAGAACTCCAGGAATAATTTCTCGAAGTAGGTTATCAGTAAGCATATAATGATAGTTATTGTACGATATTGAAAGGAATGATTCAATTCAAAATTTCAAATTAAAAACTTATTAATTAATACATAAGTTAAAGAATTTCAGTAAATCATGTTACTGATAGGGAAAACTTTAATCTACTTTTATTACAACAAAAACTCTAAACGGTACAAGTGCTATTTGTATACCTGTATATAATAAGTAGTGAGGATGATTGGGAAGTATTAATTCAGTAACGGGAATCTAGATATCAGAATGTAACAAAATGTGAAAACCATTACCAATTTAATTAGGATATTTTTTTAAGTTTTGTTATGGAAACCTGAAAATCCATCTGTGCACTCAAATGTGTAACTAAGTTTCACAGTATGAAAGCATTATTTTTAAGCTATCTGGGTTGCGAATGGCCTATAAAAGTGTAATGCATAAGCTGATTGGTTAGTGACTTGATAGTGACTGAGTAGTGGCCGAGAACATGTTTGTCTAGTCCTTTATAGTGCTGATCAGATTACATCGACCAAGTTGCAACTAGGTGATTAGTGTAAATGACCCGATGTCACGTTCATTTATGCTGTTTATGTTAAGTTGGGTAAACAGCAAGAAACTTTTCCGTTTTTCTTGGAACTCCATATTAGCCTTGTTGATGAGTGCTACGTAGTGTGAGTTCTAGGTTCATGGTTTCTTGAAGACTACTTATAAACAACCTTTTATCTGAACATAATACCTACCACGTTGAATCCTTTAGATTAGTGGTTACAATGCAACTTGATTAATGGAATTCGTTTAGTACTATACTGAACAAGACAAATATGACATTGTTTACTGCTCACTGATATTTCATTGTATACTTCTAAGAAGAAATAGTTATTCAGTTCTTAGTGTTTTTCACTGGTACCTAACCGAAATCAATCTATGACGAATACAAACAGCAAATGAAACACTAATCTTCATGACATCATCTCAACTCTATTAAACATTTAATCAAAATTAAATTGAATTTCTTATTTGTTTACAGTAGAAAAATGAAACTTAACTGTTATAAATAGTCATTTTGTAAACTCTAATTTTGATGATGACAATTTTTGTTTATGTACATAAAGATAATTAAAATGAAAACAATTGAAAACAGCATGAATAATTGTAGGTTACAATGAAACAAACTGATTTTCACCATCATGTTGTTATTCATGTGATAATTTTCTTATGTACTTCTATTTTTGTAAAGATAAATACCTCTTGTCCCTTATCTTCTCCCTATTGTCATCCTAAACTACTTCAATTCAGAGTACATCAAAATACACTTGTACATTTGTACAATTTATCAAATCAAATTATTTAAAAAAAATAAAATTGAAAAAATATAATCATTGTTGATATAAAGTTAATTCACTGTATTTATTTGATTTGTTTATACAAGAGATTACAGTTTTATTATCAAAAAAAAACTAAGGAAACCAGTAAGTAAAGTATTACAATATAATTAATTAGGTCATAGATTAATTATTGTTTTGAAGTGACATATAACACATTGAATAGTGAACTAGTGAATAACATATAGCCCTTCTATGGTTTTATTTAGTTAAATTAAGTAAACAATAAAAGAAAATGATATTAATAATATTAGTATTCTATTGAAGAATAATAAGTTGATTAGTTTCTTTGTGATAAACAACAAGATTGAGAAAAAAAAAGTAGAAGAAAACAAGAAGTAAACTGAAAGATGTTGTTTTTAGAAAAGAGAATTTCAAAATTTGTCAAAATAAAGTATTTCAATATTTGAAACTGACGCCATATTCAGTGATATGTTGGTAATTATTTGACAGATGAAATGAATTATTGTTTTATAAGAAGAAACTGTGTACTGATTAGCAGAGATACATTTTCACTATTTGAAATTTAATTGAAAAAAAAAAAATAAAGTTGGTATTTTGTCATAAATTCAGTTGTATTAAGTAGTATCAGAGGTAGAAGTGATTTTAAATACAAAAATAATAACCATCTTTCATTAGTGACTGTTATTATTAATTTAAAAGATCATTGTAAATAAAAGAAAAACCAAAACGATAAGCTATTTCGATAGACTTTTTCAGGCCTAATGAGAAAATACGTAAATTATTGATAGAAATGAGAACAAGATGAACAAGTTTTCAGAAATAGAATAGTTTGAGTTAGCATAACTATGAGTTTTAAAAGCGTTTAAGTGATGCAATAGATTTTCAAGGTTATACGTTTCATATCCATCATAATCTGTTGTTAACGGAGTTACTCCAGATAACTCAATTTCACTTTATAATAGTCACCTTTCATTAACAATATGAATGGATAAAGTTCTTGCATGAGATAACATTAGTTTAAGCAATGTAAGGCTTCACTTAACATCTAACCGAAGTCATTCTG
Organism: Schistosoma japonicum; assembly: GCA_025215515.1. Classification (NCBI taxonomy): domain Eukaryota; kingdom Metazoa; phylum Platyhelminthes; class Trematoda; order Strigeidida; family Schistosomatidae; genus Schistosoma; species Schistosoma japonicum. The sequence goes on from CM046061.1 coordinate 31,593,656, forward strand.
TAATGTGAAACATCAAATTTAACAAAATTCACTGCTTTCTATAATAAAAATAATCGTACTCTTTCTAATGGCTAGTTCCTGGAAATCTAGTGATCAGCAGAGTAGTAGGTAGTGAAGGGGGATTTATCAATTAACTGTGAGGTAGTAACGAAATATTTTAAATCTGACTGAAATTAGTAATAAAAGTCATTGGAAATCATTATAATAGTCTGAAGCTTTAATCGCTGCCGAAAAGCAAAGATATTCTTAATTAAGTCATTGGTATGTTTACTAAGTGTTCAATGCTGAAAATTCTTATATTGGCATAATTTTGACTAGTTATCTAGCTTCAATTTCCATAAATCCCCACGATAGTTAGGTTGTGTCTAATATGTAGTTTAAATCTCTTCGTCGAATTTTTCTTTTACTGACAATAAACAAACAGATGATCCAACTATTTACAATACCATAGCATAGGGATGAATATTTATAAGGATAAAGCCAATCAGTTTATAGTTATGTAGGCCTGTTAACGTTAACACAGTTAGAGTTTTTGTAGGCATCATAAAAACAAACTGCATATAATGAAGTATCAGAAATAGCTCACTTTAAGCTAAAGTTAATAAACAGTCACTGAAATATGAAGCTTAGTGAATCGGATGGTAAAATTAATTCCGTTAAAAGGAATTACTTATCATGATGATAATTCTTTAATTTTTTTTTGTGCAGACACAGTGGGGAAGCGATAAAATGTATCTAGTATGTTTCGTATCCAGTTAATTATTATGAATGTCCATAAGTAAAAATATGCATTCTAATGAATTATATCGTTAAAGTATATGGGTACTTTAAATAAAATTAATTATTCTGAAATGTGGCGGATACATATAATATGCAACATGGATTGTCAGCCATAACTCCAGTATACAAATAAAAATACAGTTAATCGATAGAATTGATTTGGAAATAAGGAATAGTCTGACATTAACCACCATTCTGTGTCAGATCAGTGTAAATAACTCAATCTATAAATGTCAATGGTTAAATTTCATGCTATGAAGTGGGTATAAATCCGTTAATACTGAAGGAATACAATACAGATGAGCGCAGAATAATACAAATCCTATGTTCGAAGTTTCCTGTCAACTGTATCCAACTACTTAACATATAAACATTTTATCATTTACACTAATTAATCAAAAGTTTTGGATAAAATAAACGAACACCTTCTAGTTTCCAAGTTACAGTGAAATCCATTTACTCAATTATTTTACTGGAATGTGATTATGCATTTTCAATGTTTCAAAAATAGCATGATCATCAAAATACATATAAAGTTGATAATCTCATTTGGAGATACACAAAAAATAAATAATATCTAAGGTAAACTTGTACTGTTTAATATTTGGCTATTTTTAGAGGATTTTCACACAGGTTCTCACTTACTTACGCCCGTCACCCCTCCTAGAGGAGCATAGGCTGCTCACCGGCATTTTTGATTGAACTCTGTCCTGAGCAATCATTTCTAGCTGTTTTCAGTTGCTGTTCATCCTTTTAATATCTGCTTCCAAGTATCGACGCAGTGTGTTCTTTGACCTTTCTCTTTTCCGTTTGCCAACAGGATTCTAAGTTAATGCTTGCTTCGTGATTCAGTCTGATTATTTCTGCAATGTATGTTCTATCCATTTCCAACGTCGTTTTCAGATTTTCTCTTCGAATGGAAGTTGGTTTGTTCACTCCCATAGTAGGCTGTGCTGATGGTTTCCAGCCAACGGACATTCAGTATCTTGCGTAGACAGTTGTTTATAAATACTTGTATCCTCTTGACTATGTCTGAAGTAGTTCTCCACGTTTCAGCTCCATACAGCAGAACTGTTTTAATGTTCGAATTGAAGAGTCTGACTTTGAGGTCGGTAGACAGTTGTTTAGAGTCCCATATGTTATTCAACTGTAGGAATGATGCTCTTACTTTGCGAATCCTTACCCTTACATTTGCATCAGATCCTTCTTGTTCATTGATGATGCTTCTCAGGTTCGTAAAGGTATCCACTTCTTACAGAGTTTCTCCATCAAGTTTAATTGAGTTGGTGCTTCCTGTGTTGTACTTGAGGATTTTGTTCTTTTCCTTATGTATGTTAAGGCCTACTGATGTTGAGGCTGCTGCTACGTTGGTTGTCATCACTTGCATTTGTTGGTGTGTATGGGCTAGAAGAGCCAAATCATCCATCGTTTCTTAGAACTTGAATATATTCTTAGAATCAATTAATTTCCTAAAAAGTCAAATACATTTTCATGTAAATAAAATACGTACCATTTTTTTTGCAAACAACTAAATTTCACTTATTATTGATAATAAAACTAAGTTCATTTTCACATAGATTAAGAATGTTCTTGTTAGAGTTCTACATTTAGAGGTAGGATGGTGTACAACAATATTTTCAATATCACAATGATACTTCTTTAATGAATACAATATTATTGTTTACGTTATATTTTTATTTGTCATGTCAGTATTAAAACTAAACCTAATAAAATATAGTAAACAAGGAAGAGAATGAAAGGAAATATCAACAGTTGTAATGTTTATCATTAGAATGTTGAACATGTTCAAAATATAGAGAAAATATTTCATAAATCATTTATGGTTAGTAACATTAATTATCAGAGTTTTATAAATGAATAACTTAATCTATTGAAATATACATTGAGAAACAAATGAATCGTAAATTCAATGTTGTTTCGATTGTTTACAAGTTCTGATCTGTATATATTGTGATAAGATCAAAAGAATTTTGATGAATTAAGATCATTTCCTCAGATATAATGTTCATAAAATTTATTAAATATCCACGATTGTTGAGTAATTACAATTTATGACACAGTGATTTTTGTTGGTACTGTTTAATAATGAGTAGTTGTTTCGCTGAAATATGGGCCTCCTCTGATATACATAATTTTGATCCCACTGTAAAAAAAGAACTCGCTACCTGCATCTATTCCGACGAATTTTCAATTATCAACACCACTAAGCCATTCTGATTTCAATGGTAGAATTTTTGTTTTGAATGATTTGCGATATAGTGAGATAACTTTACATTAGAGCTTTAAGAATATCTTGAAGTTAATCACCAATTGGTTAATTATCATCAATCAATTAGAGGGGTATTATGGTGATTAGATTCTTTGTTGTTTTATTGACTACATAATTTGTGGTTTCTATTAGAAAAAAATGTCAATACAATTGAATCTATACAACATTAAATATGGTGAATTAATCCAGTTATGATAAATCTAAATTTTTTCTTTTTTATTTCACTCAAAACTTATCATTTGATTTGTTACCAGTTTCTAACATTTCTCATTTCATAAACATTACATATATGAATGTATCATATATTTTTGTAACATTAACAAGATTTCATTCTCCCCCTCCCCCCGCCATCCGTCAAAAAATATCATAGACTAACAGTATGGATAATCTGATAGTTACTTAGTTCAAAATAAAATTTTGTTTTTGTTTTTAAATGTGACAGATTTATTTCGGAAAACTGTACAATTCAATAGTGTATATATACAAAGGTGAATAATGTAATCATGGCGGGTTACTTGTAATAATGTTTTGTTTTATGGTTTAAGCCTATTTATTTAGTGATCGCTTCGACCAGATACTTGGTATTGCTAAAACAAAACAAGGAATTTTCGCAATATTTAGGAGTCAAGACTTCATTATAATGTGGAAATTCAATCAATTTTGTCTGCATCCATACATGTAACCGAACTATTAGAGTAATTTTATCTTAAAGCCTTAATGCATGTAGCAGACATAATTGGTCTGTTGTAAGTGTAGATTTCAAAATAAAGTTCTAAAGTAGTCAGGGTTCCAACTATTTGCATCTGTTGCTTGTTAGCTGGTTAAATTATTCCTTTTCGATACATCTTAAAGAACCTTGCGGTGCCGTTTAACACTGATGGCTTACTTCAGAAATTAACTATAAACGCTACAGACATCAGAAGAGAGAGAACAATATTTACATGCTAAAACACTCCAGTACAAAGACGTTTCTGAATATAGTAAAAAGACGAGGTCGTCTAAACATTACGTGCATTATGATTATAAATTGTTTGCTAGTGTGAACTATTACAACTTAAATTAGTAAGGTGCTAATAAGGTCTCTGACAAACTTAAATTTAGCCGTTGACCAATTAGAATTTTATTGTGAATGAGTAATAACTATAAAATAACATTAATTATACGCTATAGTTTTCCTGACATTACTGTGCAACTGATTTATTCACAGCTGATTGTGAACCAAATATAACTATTGAGAACGCGGTGAGGTTATTCTCTAAGTACTAAAGTGCATTTCAGGACTTCATCTAGCTAACGTTTTAAAATTAACTTGTATTGAAAAGAAGAAAAATTTGAGGAAATTTTCTGTATTTGTTTTATTATTTACAAACAGAACAAACCTTCTATCTTATGAATTCATTCATCTGAAATTCTTAATACTTGCAGTAAATAAGATCTTGTGTTTATATATTAAATACATCTCAAGTAATAGCTTATATATTTATGAGTTCCTGAAGATAAATTAACTTCATTTACCGGTTGATTTCAAGAAACTAATTAGAAATACATTCGAGTTGTTATACATTATATCATCAGTTGTGTTTAAATAGTCCAACAAATGAAGACTTAGTTCTACTCTACTATTGAACAAGACATAAATAAAGACTATCCACAACATTTTCATTGTCGTACATAGTCATTTCAGTCATATTCTTATTCATTTTGTGGATGAACACTGTACACTTGAATGTAACTATAACTACGGTTGATATTTCAGGCCCTAACTTTACGTGTGCCTACTTGAATTAATTTGGATTTGTTCATAGTTGATAATTCTGAATAACTCTGCAAGCTAATATGGAGTGCTGATTAGTTAAACTAAAAAAGACCGTAAATGGAGAGCACTATGCACTTACGAAGCATCAAAACGTTATAGATAACCGCAAACTGAGTCTATCAAGATTACAATAATATGTAGACTAGTTAATTATGACAACAAGGTCGAGAAAATAAACAGAAAACACTAAAGCTCAAAAAATGTCTACTTATTATTATTTTACCAGATTTTATGTATATCTGAAATAAGCTTAAATGTTAATGGTATGTCTTTAATATCAAAATGAATGAATAACATTTTAACCAGTTGCAAACTGACTACTAAAAAACACGGATTCGATCAGGATTTTTGGTGTGGAAGAAGAGTGTGTTGAATATAATGGTGGAAAAAAAACACTATAACATTTTAAACCTACATAAAACAGAGTTCAGAAGTCAGGTAAAACTAAGGAATATCTAAAAGGGCTTAATACATGATGTACAGTGTAAAACATTATCATATGTTTACTTATAGGATAAAAAGCAATGCAGTTAAAGCTGGATTGTGACCGGTAAGTGTAGTCAAGGACGAGCGTTTCATTTTATTTGGAACTCGTTAACCTGATGCATCCCAATGTTGATGTTCACATTGTCTGGACTCAGTAGTCTAGTGGTGATCGCGATGGCGTTTGATAAGAAACGAACTTGATTCCAGCCCCAGTGTGAACATCAACATTAAGGTACAGGTACATCTATTCGACATCTATTCGAGTCCCAAATAAGACAAAACGCGAGTTCTTGATTCAGGTTGTCAGTCACAATTCGACTTAAACAATGCTTGTAATTTATCACTATATCGAGACTATCCGCTCAGGATGCATATTTAGCAAGAGAGTGATTAATTTTAGTTCATGTTAAATCAATGGAAAGATATAATTTGATCCTGAATACAGTTTAACACTTGGTTTAACCTTTCATGATTTTACATCATTACCAAACATCCGTCAGAACTAAACAAACCTGTAAATTATGCTATTGATAACAATCAACTAAATATTTAAAATGAAGTTTTCAGTATCTAAATTTATAAGTGAGTTTTATAATTAAACCATCCAGTACAGAAAATAGAACACAGCTGAATAAATCCATATGAACTACCAACCGTTTTCGTCTTAGTATCTCATCGTTCTTCTTTGTAATATTTTTTGACAATATTATTTTCCTACTATTCTGACTTCCGTAGGGAAGTAGGTGGGAACTGATGTGAAGTTCAATATTACGACGATTCTTGTTAATGTTTTGTGCTGTCTGACGAAGATCAATCATTAAAGTAAAACCTCGGTTATTCTTTCTTCAAGCACTGAAATTAATCAATGAACCACTTTGAATAGATGAATTATGATACATGAAGATAATGTATTTTAGGGTGAATTTCATCCTTATACAATTTTCCTTGTAAACTAAAGGAAATAATCACCTAGTAGGTTGTCATATTAAATGTTGAATGAGTTAATTGGAAATGTAACAACTTTTGAGATAATGTATCTTTACTAAATATTTGTATATAAAATACTAATAAATAATGTTAATTTTCGAATAACATCATTTGTTTACACAGGATGCAAGCACAGTAAACAAAATCTACTTACTAAGTAACAAACTTATTTGATAAATGATAAAGTAAGACAATCAGTACGTTTGAATATTAGAAATTCATAGTATTCATACGGAAAAAAATTATCCTGACTGATTATTAAGTAAATATCAATAGTTTTACTTGGCTGAATATGTCACAGATTGATGTTGGCAGGGTACCATTAAAAACAAGGGAGCACTAAACAGCTGTTTCTTTCTAGAGTGGAACTCCTCAGCAGTTTTCACTCCAGATTCTGTGACATTCAATAAAGTGAAAATACCAATATCCACAAAATTAACCATCGCGACTGAATTATCAATATGTTGATTGAAATCAAATCATATCGTTATTTTGTCACGAGTTTATGTGGTTTGTATTGGTCATGCGCTCAGTTCAATGTTAAGTGGCTGAAGATAATCAGTGTGAATATCTGAACTATAGTTTAGTGCTGGAGAACTTGAGAAAAGGAAGATTCCTTATTAGAAATCGTTCTTTGGCAAAAAATTTTGGGAATATTTTATTGCAAAATTTTTGAGTTATGTTAACTGAATTATTAGCCTTGGAAAAACGGTAGGAGAAAAAGTTATTAGAATTTTTAATACTAAATTATACATGAGTGAGTTAAATTGTCAGTAAGACATAGAAACACCGTTTATTGATTAATTTTAAGGCGCCCTTATATAGTTCATGCGTCTTGTATCCAGGTTGTGCTCAGCTGAACCGCAAATACGGCTGAATCAGTGAAAAACTGATTCTTTAAACGATATTCAAAATGAACTGAAGTTGACTTTTCTCTTATCTTCCTATCACTTAATTTGAACAAAAATTTAATTTACTATGTACAATTTCAAGTGCTTACTCTCGACTACATTGTTGAATGGAACTAGTGTGTTTAAGAAGTGTGCTTTTGACTACAATCTTCAAGATTTAATTAGCTCATTTCCCATTTTGACTACCGTGGAAAGTCTGTTAAATAATAAATGCATCCATTTACTGATGTTCGTGGATTTCTGTTGTTGTACAGTATCCATCATCATATTTCTTATAATTATTTGATAGTAAATAACTTTTACCGAGTCACTTCTTTATTGTTTCATACTTCCATTTGATATTTTTGTCACTTTGGAAACAACATTCTAGCAATTTATAATTTGTTTTCCACTTGGTATACATTAAAGATAAGCAGCCCCACATTAAGACTGAACACTAATACATTGTCGCATTTGTACATAAAACCGATACCAACAAGTGATGGTGTGTAACAAATAATAGTAATGATAATGACATTAGTGATAAAACGGAATTCAAAGTTGGTTGGTAATTAAGACTAATTACATAATGACAGAGACTGATCAATTTCAGTCCATGACAAACCAACGGGAAGATCCAAATACATCCTAACTATATAAACATATCCGTTGTACAGGTGTGTTTGCATGGACTGAGTAGCCTAGTGGTGAACACAGTGGCGCTTGACAAGAAACGAACTAAATTCGAATTCCGGTGTGAACATCAACACTAAGGTACAGGTACATCTATTCGACGAGTCCCAAAAAAGACAAAACGCGCGTTCTTGATTCACCTTGTCAGTCACAGTCCAACTTAAACAATGCTTGTGATGACATTACTATATCGAGGCTATCCACTCAGGATGCATATTTAGCAACAGAGTGATTAAATTTAGTTCATGTTAAATCAATGAGAAGATCCAAATACATCCTAACTACATAATAACAAAGGTTGAAAGTGCGTGTTCATTGCACGGATCAACGAACTGTTTTTGGTGATTATTTAAAAATAAGGAGAGATATATAAAATAAGATTTGAAACCCAGTTATTTACTCATATCAACAGTGTAAGAATAAAGACGAAAAGTAGGTTTGAAGTTAATCTATTGACTGCTATAAGTGATTACATAACAATAAAATCAAAATGGAGAATAATAAATAGCAGCACACGTTCTAAACTGGTTTGATGACTGAAGAAGACAAAAAACGTGCAAATGTTTTGTAATACAAAAGTTTAGTTTACTGATAGTGATATTCGTAGCCTCCACTATCTGTGAGAGACAGATTCTATAAGCAAATGACAAATTAGTCTTGATTCTGTTTATTACTTTGAATGCTATATTAACGTTGACTTGATGTTTTGTATGGACTAAATATGAGATGAGTGAGCTTTTTTATCCCTTATTAAATACTAAGAATGATTTTCAGAAATGCTATACTGCAGTTACCTAGTTCTACGTTCAATGTAACTGGCATAACATGATCAGTTAAAATGACAAATATATGTTGAGGTCGAGGTTACTGACATTCAATTCTTATTGAGGTGTGAAAATTGGTTGAGCACAGAACATAGTGACCAATCGAATGACAATAAATATTTTATGACTTACACATCACTATTTTACTGACTGTAACTCAAATTAACTTGGAACCATGTATTACTTTTAAAGGGAGTAATTACTTGTTTCGTTAGAAATTGATCAAATGAAATAATGGATGAATGAAAGACATAGTTCCAAAAAAACCCATAAGAATTTCTTACTACTCATAACTGCTGCTATTATTGTTATTATTACCGATACTATTATAGACTACAATGATTCATTTGTCTTCAGACTGTTCAATATCCATTCCTCACTTACCATTGTTTCCTTCTTAGACTATTCATGCATCACAATTAACGTTCTTCATTAGTCTTTTGTGTAATGATTATTATCCTACCAAAAAATGAATATATATAACCTCTAGATAAATTGGACTTCAAATGAATCATTGTATTCATTTCTCTGTTTTTAAAAAGAAAATTTTGCTGAAAATATATAAATCATGAAAAAGAAGTTATATGGTCGATATTGTATCTAACAGGAAACCATAACACATAAGACATGAACAGTTGGTCGTCTATTGACGTTTATATTTTTGCAGTGGATGACTTCTCCCTCAAACGAGATGTTTCATCAACTAGTAATTATGCATAAACAATGCATATGCATTTCTATTTGTATAGAATATTTAACAAATATATAGATCTGTAATGTGTTTATACATGTTACTATTGCAATTTTTGGGACAATTTAGATGAAAAAAAAGCATTTATTATGAAATTATTTTCATAAAAGTACTGATAATTTTTATAGGCTCTATGTTTTAAATCAAGATACTGAATCAATTATATTTAAATCGTGTAATGAAATGAAACATTTTCAAAGGGGAAAAATATTCATTCGAAACTTTTAGTGTATCAGTTATTATATAAGTAAAATTTCGAGAACCTGAAATAGTTTGACACAATCTGTCAATACCTTTCTCTACATGATACATCAATACTTTGTCTATTTTAATACTACCTTAAAAGGTGCTCATATCGTATCTTCATCACAATTAAATTTAAAAGGACTTTAACCACGTAATCAATGTTCACACTTATTACACATCCTTTTCATGATGATACTTTTAGGATGTGGCCTAATTAAAAGTTTGCAATATAAATACTTTATGTAAAACTTGATTGAGATTAAACCTTACCCTATAAATATCATTTATGTAGAAACTTTTATTATTATTTCTGGTTGTAAACGATTGTATCTACCTTGTAATGAGCTTGAATTATTTTTCTTTTTCGGAAAGATAACGTGTCGGTCCCCTTTAATGACAAAATTCTCACATCACTCATTCTAACTGTCTTGATGCTGTGGTTTTTTTTTTACTTTCTATGTAAGCTTATACTTTTTTTTTTACATTTTTCATTAAGAGCAAATTTATGTTCATATGATTGGTTCAAATCACTTTAAGTAGTATGATTATCACCATTGATCAAGTGTTTGGTCATCATTATCTGTTTCAAAATTTTAACGTTTATGTAATAATAGTTCAAATCAAATAATTTAACAACTAAGACTTTTCAGATAGTGTGCCCTTACTTTTTTGGTGTTTCATCTGTTTTACATTAACTTCATCATTCATCTAAATCGATGTACTTCTGTAATTGTTATCGAAGTATCTGTAATAAAATGAACTAGGATGTTTTAGGTGCTGCTTTGTTTTCGAAGTAATCTATTTTAGCTTCCTGTGTTTATTTTATTTAACATGATATTTAATAATCGGAAACTATATTCTAAATCAGTTCTTACTGTAAATCAAACGATGCTGATAAGTTTTATTATTAACTAGAACTAATGTTAGGATAAGAAATATATTTTCTACAGAGCTTATCAAGATCTTTAGTTTGTAGAGGTGTATTTCTGAATCTCTGAATTATGGGGATTACTCCAAACTTAACTCATTGAAGTTCTTTTAGTCTATTGTTGAATCTAACCATTAAATTCAAAGCATTGAATAAGACACAAATTGCTGTGACTCAGTCACACGTAGTTATGCTTTTGATACTGTCTATGAACTGTGTTGGAAAAACGATAAGGTGATTATATATTTCAATAACTTGTGGGGTTCTTTTAAAAAGTTGTAAACCGGAATCCTTGGCAATGACATAATTAATTCTTATAGAAAAAGTGTCCGATTTCTAAAACTTTTGTCTGTTATAAAACAGGTTAGTCGTTTTCCATTAATCAACAATCAATCATGTTTAGACTGTTTCTAATAACCAAACATTGTAATTGGTATAACGTCCTTGCCATAGTGAAATAGTTTGAATGACGTGGGGATTATTGGAAAAAAATAAACAGCACTTTTTTTAGGGTGATGTGAGGGTTAAGTTCCATATTACTGATGTACTTTGATTAAAGAAGCGTTAAAAACCATTAATCAATGAATAGATGTTTTCTTCTAGTACGAGACTTCTCTTCAGTAATCATTCACACATCTACTCGGATGAAACTCAGAACATCAGGACATCTCAGGGAGTTTTAAACCTTGAGACTATTGGCTTTCATGTTTAACCTCCCTCACTTCACATTATTGCGTGACTATTTTGCAATGTTATTTGTAGATAACTGTCTTACTAACGATATTTCTGTTAATTTTGTTTCACAAGTAAGCACAAGATGATCATTACAATAGTGTTGTAGAATTTGTTGATTTTGACCGAAGACAATGCATGATATGAAGCGTAAAATTCCACATTCTCAACAACACTCTTTAATATCATTACGTTCATTACTGAAGTAACATAACAGAAAAGTTAATTTTCATAAGGTTTCATTGTTTTTATTGACTTATCTTTGCAATAGATACTTTTAATAATAGAAAAAATTAATGAATTTTCATTTGTTTAAATTAAATCTATTACATTTATCATATAATTAATGTAAGTGAGGTGGGAAGAGGAAGAAGGGAAGGAAAAAGGTAAATAGTTCGAATAAGTAAACCGACAATGACATGTTATGAATTTATTAAAATTAATGATGAACTAAATTCGGTCATTAAAATAACCCAGTGATTTCTATTGAACAGTTTCAATTATTTTGTAACTAACGATCTCTCTCTATTCATGTTTGTTTATGTGTAAGTAAACAAATATTAGTTAAATGAATGCATAATATATGAGATGTGTATGTATCGTGTGCTTGTGAATGTACTTAATTGAACTTTGAGGTTTGTCTATTTTGCAAATGATGGGTTTTTTTGTAAGGTAAACATTACAAAATAAGCAGTGGAAATGAATAAAATCCTGGGTTATATGTGTTTTGAAGGGAATTATGAAATCTAAAGTGAATTATTATTAACATATCTAGTTTAACGATTAACTCTGAACAATGAAATAACAAATTAATATACTTAGCCGTAAAAGCATTCTACATATTGGATAAGTGAAGTTGTTCTGAGTATATGCACAGATTTCTTAGATGCTTATTATGAGAGTTCACTTCAAAAGAAATAAAGATTTTGTAATCAGTTATTCTCGGGAACTTCGTGTAATTTTTCTTATTTATGAATTTGAATAAGAATCAGATAGTAAATGTAGCAGAATAAGATGATAATGCTATAAGACGAAGTTTATCAGAGGTATGTGGTATATTTATGCAATACATTTCGAACAATCCGATAACACACAGACTTATTAAGTCACTTATTTACGAAGAATAAACACCGTCTGCACAATCAGAAAATAAGAAAAAAGGAATAGGTAATATGGAAGACACTGAGAATCACACTCTGTCCTGGATATAATATCAATATTACCTGCGTGTTTAAAAACAATTTGTACTCAATTCAGATCTACCCAGGTAATATTGACATGGTATCCAGAGTAGAGTGATTCACAATATTTTCCATATTACCTGTTTCCTTTTCGTATCTTCAGATTGTCTAGTTGACCTACTTTTTTTGTATACAAGTGTGTTAACAATTTTACATTTGGTTAGATTGTTCCACATGGACTGCACAAATATATCACTCTGACAAACTTCATCATCTAATTACATTAGCGAAAGGATTAATTGTTTCTATAGAATGGAGTGAATTCATTTATTTCGTGGTTTCACTTCATCTACTTTACAACCCGATCAACAGTAGTCATAATCATTGTACATATTAAATAATTATGGATAGATCATAAACAAGTGTTCAGACAATCTCATATACATACATCTTCTAATGTGAAAATCCTGGAAGTGCATATTGAAAACTTATTGCGATAGATTATTTTTAGTTAATGAAGAATGAGGTTATCAGTTATGTAATCTTATATGGAAAATGGATGAATTAATAGAACAATGCTGAGTAATGCTCAAAAAAGTGATTAGTAACTAAAGTAACATGAATTGTGATACTACGTAAATAAACATACAAAACAAAAGTTATCAAGGCAATATTTAATTGATCACTGTGCATTAAACACAAGTTTAGTTTCAGTCTTTTAATGACATCAGCTTCGATGAAACGTGATAAACTGGATGATTTTTGAGTATTGACTATTTTCAAGGATTTTGAAATATCAACGTTACGTCAACTATCAAGAAGACGACAATCAGTGACACTACTGAAAATACGTTGGTCATTCAACTTGAATTGTCGTTGTATACGCTCGGTAATACAGATGATTGCCCTTCCTTTCATTCTTCCAATGTAAGTGCTTTCTGCGAAAAGTAAGCTGGTAAACGCAATTGATAGTAATATAAAGTGGAAATTTGTCCACTTCCGTCTGCCTTAATGAGCATATTGTTTGATACAGAGGGAACAGTTTGGCGGTGAAAACAATATTTTTAATGTGGCGCTTAAACCAAAGTTAATTTCATAAAGTAATTCATCACATTTGATTTGAAGTAGTAGGAAGATTGGTTTCTTTTCCATAGTGGTGTGTTATGTTCCTTTAGTTCTTACTTTTCAATGCTTAGTGAGAAACCATTATCTTTCAGACAGTTTTCAACTGTAAATAGTTCTTTTTCAGTCTTCTCATCCGAACATAATTTTCATTCATGACTGAATAGTGTCCTCACTAAAGCTCGTATTTAGATCATTAGACAGAAACTCATGATATTCAAATATGACCCACTTCAAATGCTTTTTTGGTAAATAGAACTAGAAGCTGATTATCTGAGTCGCTTTAAATACTAATGTTTAGGAGGTGGAACTTGTTATCGCGTTTATGTTTCATCTGAAACCACATATTAGGATGTACTTTATTCAGAAGTAACAAAAGTGTCATCAACATACTTTACGTATAATTCTGATCGTCAATTATCGACTTTTATTTTAGTTTGTTATAAGTCGATTATAAAGATAGGACTCTACGTGTATTTTCAGTATTTTCTTCTAGAATTTTTACATTAATAAATGCATAAATATGCAGTTGCTTTATGTTCCTTCCATAATTATGATATGAAATAGGCGTAGTGACAATTTCAATACTTATTATGACTATTGTTATTTAGATTGTAAAGTAGATGAAGGTGAAACTGCGAAATAAATAAAATAATCTTATCCTACAACATTCGTTTTTCTTTATTTATTCTCAGTGATGTATATCTTTTTTCTACTCGAATGACTTACTTTTTAAGAATCAGTGATGTAAGATTATTTCATGATTTTAATTCTAATTTCACGTGTCTTATTTGAGCTTTATTCGTTTAAGTAATGCTTTTTAAGCATCATATTCAAATTCCTCTTCTCAATTCTGCCTTCAAGAATATTTTAACTTGTGCACAAATAATGATTTATCCATTATTCTACATTTATTGTCTTTGTATTTGGAAAATTTTTTTATTATCTGATTGGTAAAATAGTCAAATAATAATAATCAACTCGTTTGTAGTTGCATAATTTCTAAAACGACTGGGAAAACTCAATAATTGAGTCAACTAACCCACTAAACTTAGCGTTATTAAATTCATCAAACTAAGCTACAACTGCTTTTTTTATCATCTTAGAGAATTAATTACATGAGTAGCATAAATCTGCTCTGAAAACAATACACTTTGTGTTATGAAACGAAATAAAAATTTCTGTCCAAAATTGGTTACAGTCTATAGATTGGGGAAACAGTATTTCAGTATTTGTAATGTTTACTTCTGGATGATATAACAAAACGGTATTATTTTTAGAATATATATTAATTGTAACTAGGTATGAAAGAGATTATACATGTGTTGTTCTATTTGTGACTCTTTAAGTGAATACATCTTCAGGTTGATATTATGATTCGTTTACAACGTCAGAGGATTGTCCGTTGAGTTAGGGAGTTCACTGTGGAATGTATGTACTTCCGGCTAACGAGTTCAAAACAAAAAAATACGTGTCTTGGGTTCCACTACCGCGTATAGTCTCTATATCTCCGAAAATGTATAAGAAAATGGCTTTACTTTGACAACCCTTTCGGAGAAATTATATATTAAAAAATGATTAAAACTGGTCATTAAGTATCAATAACGAGATGAAACATAGCCAGAACTAACAAAGGGAATTTTATTGTTACTATGACAAACTTAGCTGAAATTAACAAAGCAATAATAGTAATATTAACAGCTTAATTAGTTGGATCAACTTGAGGAGTGGGAAAGTATCCTAATGAATAAATAAATAAACTCCAGAACTGTACAGATTTCATGATAGTTTACGTTTCATTTAACATTCTTTAGAATCTAAAAGGACATTTTCACAGAATGTTGACGAGTATATACTGAACGAAGATTAATGTTATTAAGGCATCTCAGAGATTAAAATGAAATTATTTGAAAATTTCACCCAACCATTTTGCTTTATTTGTAATGTAATCTGGATTAGTCACAGTCTAAGTTATCAGATATAATGAAGTTCACGGTCAATGCTATCATGTCAACATTAGAATAGTTACAGGACAGTTACCGGACATGAAAAGAGACTGTGAAATCAAATGTCTAAATATATTTGGGGCAGATACTAAATTAACCTAGTGTGAGGGCTAAGATACGTGACCAACGATAAGGAGAAATTCTAAATTCTTCAGATGATTATAAGATGTATAAGTATAGATGAATGATGTACTTTATTCAGTGTAAGTAGGTGAAGAAATTAATGTCAAGGTAACCAAATCTCTGCATATATTTTCTTCGCCATATATAGACCAAGAAAGTAGTATATCTAAAAGAACCTCAATAGTATGAATAGACAAACTTCAGTTTAATAACCCTTACCTTATTAATCACAGATTGGTGAATTCAGGAACCTTTAGCATTAATTCTCCTATATTGAATATATGCAAAAATTATGCAAATTGGCAACAAGAGACACTTATCTAATCACTTTCTAACAAATTGGTGATCGACAGCTGCAATTTTAATCAGCACATATTCAAACTAGGTTGGTCTCATTAGTTTTTGAATTAAGGATTTGGAATTTTGATTATGATTACCATGACTTATGTGATCGTCATCATAAGTTTCATACTGATCACATTGAGTATAAACACTCTACATAATGCGGCATTAATCTATTTTACATAACTTTTCGATGTAGGAAATGAAACCAACAACCTAACATTACTAAAATTATTTCTAACTTTATTTGACTTTAATAATTGAAATTCAGATCGTATCTCCGGTCAACTTCAGGAAAGACAGCTCATGTTAGAGTTATAGTATCAGGCAATAAGAATTAAATGTTACATTTCTACGGAATTTATTAAAGTGAATAATGAAAGTCTATTTGGGCAGAAAATAAAGAATGATGATTAAATAGTTTTTACATTAATTTGTATACAGTGATTAGTCACGATAAAATGATACTGAACAATTTCAATGTAGTTGCTAGATTAATTGATTAGATAGTGAGTGTTTTCTGTTTTGATATTAGGTGGTTGAAGGTACTAGGCAGAAAACATCGTTTAGACAAAGGCTTTCGATAGTTGAAAAGCATTAGTTGGGTATAAGTGCACTCTTTCCAATCACCAATCAAAGTATCACTTCCAATCTTACAAAAGACTAGTGATAGTCTATTTTGTTTAGCAGTAACACCTAAAAATATGTTTATCGATAAAGTGGGTTCAGATCCCGTAAGTTAAATAAATTCGCTAAAATAACTAGGTGCAAGATTTGTTACCTACTAACTACTATAAATTTGACAAATGACTTAATCATAGTTAACTTATATTTGAAAAATATCTTCATTTTCTTTAGAATCGAAAACCGTATGGTAGAATGTCACAGACAACGCAAATAGTTAAGAATATAACTAGGTTGTGAAACAGTATAAATACGTAGTTAGAAGCTACTTTTTTTCGATCGATTATTAGCAAGGCTTTAAATGTTGGAGCTTAATATATGAAAGTTATTTAGTATGTAAAATAATTAATGCTGATAATAACCTCTCATAGTCATCAGACTTCTATTAATGATTATCAGATCAGTAATATGATAACCGCCTGAAGCTGATTGGATGACCTTAATAATAAGTATAATTACAAACAGGTGCTTATTTTGCCTGTATCATTTATTTTAAGTAACATCTTATTTTTAATTGAAATGAATAAGAGGAACATATACTTAGTAAGAGTATCCAATAGTCATTTATTTACTATTATGATTAATCGGTTGTAGTTATCTGACTCAATTATTAATAAAACTAATATAGTATGATGAAACTAATATTTATTCATTCAATCAATCAGTGCCTGTTACTTCATGAGGAGCAGAGGCAACAGACCAGCACTCTCTAACAAACCCTGCCCTTGGCTCTCCTTTCCACTTCTTCCCAAGTACTTTCCATTCTTTTCATGTCTGTCTCCAATTCCCGGTGCAATGTGTTCTTTGGTCTGCCTCTATTCCTTTGACTTTCAGGATTCCGTGTTAGTGCATGTTTCAATACGCGATTTGATGATTTCCTAAAAGTGTATGCTATCCACCTCCAGTGTCTTTTCCTAAATTCTTCTTCGACTGGTTGGTTTGATCACTGTCACAGAAGGTTGTTGTTGATGGCGTCTGACCAATGAATATGAAGTATCATATATAAACAGCCGTTTATGTTTTTCCTAGTTCACCAAATTCCAGCTTCATACAAGAGAACTGTTTTCACATTTGTTTTGAAAATGTTGACTTTGATGTTGGTTAATAGTTGTTTTTAGGTTCTAGATATTTCGCAGTTGTAGGCTACATGATGTTCTTCTGACCACGCTGTCAAATGAATTCTCATACTCAAAAAATTAATGCAAAGTGATGAGTTCCTTTCAGTTGATTTTTCAACAATGATCCGTAGGGTTACTATTTGGTCATTACACGATGGATCCTTAGTAAATCTGGTATGTTGATATCGAAGTTTGGTGTCGACTGAACCTTTCACTCGATTTATTAACACTTTGATGAAAACCTTTCCTGGTACTGAAAAAAGAGTGATGCCTCTGTTGTTCTCACTTGATAAAATCTCCCATCTTTAGTATCCGGATTAGCTATTCTTCTTTCCAGTTTGTTGTTACTTGTTCTTTTTTGACAGAATACAATTACTTCTGTATCTGACTTCAGTGCTTTACTCAGCTGGTATGTTGTATGGCCCTGCTGACTTGATACTCTTAATTTGTCGAGTGGCCATCTAAGGTTGTTCATTTATTAGTGGGTCAATATTTATAAGGAGATTCGTAAATAGCAATTCGTTGACTGGTAGGTTCAGTGTGAGCTGGTCTATTCAAGAGTTCTTCAAAGTGCTTTACCCACCTGTTTCGTTGTTTTTGGGTTTCAGTGATTAGTTTGCCATTCTTGCTTGTGATTGGTCGTTCTGGTTGAGTGTATTTTCAAGACAGCTTCTTCGTCGTATTACATAAGTGTCCTATGTTTACTTCTCTTGCAGTTTTTCTCACTGTCATTGTCATGTCTTCTACATAATTGTGCTTATCCGATCTAACTCCCCACTTCACTTATTTATTGGCTTCGGTGTATTCAGTATGTGTCTTAACTTTCTCTGTTACTGTTCGGCTGTTATTGATTGCTGTCATCTTGTTCCTGCTTTCTTTGATCTTATCCAGAGTACTAACAGGAATTCATTCATTTTGATGGTTTTGCTTTGAGGACTGAAATCTCTTGATATATTGAAATTATTGCTTTCGTAATCCATTCTCAGTTGTCCCACCGCCCATGATAGTTTCGTCTTCTTCTAGTAAGCCGCGAAAGACTTGGCACTTGTTTTTGAAAAACCTCTTAAATTCGTTGAGTTTATTAGTATCCCAAAGAAGGATTTTATTATAGTTTTGTAATGCTGTTGCTTTAGTTATCCAGTGTTTTATAGCTTTAGTTTCATTCTGCCCACTACCAGGTGGTGGTCTGAGAATATATCAACTCCTCTCTTCGCTCTCACACAACCCATGTTCCTTTTAAGCTTCTTATTGGTGCAGATGTGGTGGAATTGTTTCTCGATAGTGTGGTCTGGTGAAAGGCATATAGCTTTGTGTAAGTGTTAGTAAGGGGATATGATGCCACCTACAATCATTTTGTTGAAAGCACATAGGTTTGCAAACCACTCACCGTTTTTGTCCCTTCCTCCCAGTTCATGTCATTCAATGATGTCTTCATATCCGGTGTTATCCATTCTAACCTTGATGTCTAGGTCTTCCATCAGAATGGTTGGATCGTTAATTGAGCATTTCTCAACGATTGACTGCAGCCTCGCAGAGAACTGATTTTTATCGTCTTCGTGGCTGTCGTTGATGGGCGTATAGCTCTGGATGACATTTATTATAATCTCCGCTTTCTTTGTCTTTGTTGTGACGCGTGGTTTAGATTCTTATTCGACCGCGAAAATCTCTGTCGTCAATTATTATTCTCGTCTAAATGCACCGCTTGATTTGACTTCTAAGCTTTGACTCGACCCCCCAGGCTAAAACTACACTTCAACGTGAACACGAGAGAGAAGACAGGAAATACGGCGAAGTAACACTTTACTGCAAGGTGTCAATTATGTACAAAAACTAGGATATTTATATTATCATAAATGTCCTTCAGGCTTCTAGGGTTTTCTACATCCTACTAGACACAGTAGTAGTAAGATAGCTGTCCAATCAGAGATGCATCACGTGATTTCTCATTGGTCTAGAATTTTCTGGTAGAAACTATCTGCGTGCTGATTGGACACAATTTTCTCTATTGATTTCTACGCCTTTGTGAACTTGTTGCAAGGGGTTTTTTGGCTCTACCCAACAGTCTTGAAGGATGTCTTGATGATCTTAGATAAATGAGGTTCTTATCCTAAAAGTGCTTTGCGTGCTTTTTGGGATATCATTAGTACTACTCCTTGTGTGTGTGAGGCACTTTCTTCTTCGTGACCGCAATATGATAGTGCTTCTTCTAAGGCCAATCTTTGCTGTCTAGCTTGTGACCAATGGGTTTCACTTATTCCAAGTATCTACAAGTAGCATCTTTTTGTTTCCTTATCTATTTGAATGCTTCTACTTGTCTTCCAGGTCGTACGAACATTGCAATTACCAGTATCAATTGTTGCTCTGGCCGTCAGGAAGGGCGTCGGCCTCGTGGCTTCCGAAGGAACTCAGCTTTCAACATGAGGCATCATAACTCTTCGAAATGGAGACCTTCCATCTAGCAGGTCCGATGGTTCTGATGGTTATTTCCACATATACATATAATTCACATGTCAAAGATTAAGCAAATTTAGTGAATACTTTATATTTAAAGCATTACTTCAAACTGTTGTCATTTTTTCAGAGTTGATTCATAGGCAGAAGTTCGTCGCCTTCACATCAAAATATAATTAAGTAGTTAGTAGATTAAACATGGATGATTTGAAATAGCCATGGAATCGAGTGAACGTGTTATTAAACACTAATTTCTTGTTACCGTTTCGTTCAGAAGATTCTATCGATGTCAGTCTTGTTCTAAGTAACAAGAAATTGTACTAAGTATCTTAATATGTTTAAGCAGCAGAATGAGTTTGATTTCAAATGCCAGTTTACTAAATAGTCAATATCTCTTTAAAATGATAATAAATTATCTGACATCATGCCGTTTTTGTGGATATATATTTCTTAGCAACTTCAGTGGCTTAATGGAACAGGATAAGAGGTTATACTTTCATTCACATCAGATTCTATAGCTATAAACAAACTTGATAGTCCATTCCAGTAATGAATAAAATTACTTTTAAAATTCAGAACAACATAAAGTATCACCAAAAGTACATTATTTGAAATGAATTATAAGTATGTGAATCTAATTATACTAAGATTTGATAAATCTCATCCCATAGATGGTTCTATTAGTTCATGATTTAATTTCTCATGGGTTTCCATGAGAGTCTTCAGTATTGATTGAATAATAAGTATTTATCTTCAATGTCAAATATTACGAAGGTTATACAATTAGTTATATTTACTAATTAGTTTCATTTTTCAACTTGTGAATTTTTTCACATGACTTCTATGTTATAGTTTATATTTATTAGATGACCTAGTGGTAAAGTTATCCCATTATTATAATCTATAGTTTCTACTGAATGATATTTAGCTTCAGATAAATAATCATTAACAGGACAGACTATCGGGATTCGTTGTATTTACTTGTGTTTACCAGTTCAGCTGCTACTATGGAGCTGGTTAAGACGTATTATCTGGAAAGTTAGTTAGTGTATCTCTATGCATCAACTTACTTGGTTGAGTAAAGAACAATTAAGAATAAAGAAAAAACTCTGTTCTTGTTTATTTGATTTACTTGAAAGTTCAATACAGCCCTTCAAATTGTTCATTGTTTCCTATTAAAAAAATCACATAATTTACACATTAGTCTTTACATTTTTCCAAATCTATCTACATCCATGTCCATAAATCTAGTATTTTTGTCCGAAACATTAGAGAACTCCACAACTTACCACCGCCATGAAGATGATTTTTATCCTCAGCTTTCCAAATTTCAACAATCACTACAACACCCAATTATGATCGATTTCAGCCCACCAGTGATCAAAATCACAAGATGTTTTTTGGAGCTCTAGTGAGAAGATGCAACCAAAAGAACTCATTCATGTATAGTGTGAGGCAGCTGCCGGCCAACTGCAATAGATGAGGTCGAACAAGTATACTGTAAATCTACTGAAATAAGTAACGTTAGGTGATTGAATTCGTCAAGGACTGATGTTGGTAGAGTACCATTGAAAACCAGAGAGCACTAGAGAGCTGTTCCGTCTTAGTATGGGACTCCTTAACAGTGCACATCCTCAATTCAATGAAATTAGAAATGTCGGTCATTGGATACTGGCTAACTCATTGGTATAACGGCTCAGCGTCCACTCAAGAACATAAAGGTTATGGGCCGGATATCTTGGTTAGATTGAACTTAGTAGTTCTATACTAAGGTTTAATAGTTGTCCAGTAATTCCTGGTTGCCAGAGGCTATCTAATCCACTCCAGTGACATATGATTCAAATTCAGAATTTTCTATAACAATTAATTGAAATTTTAGTATGTATCTCTTCACTCTTATGTAACCATTATCGCTAGACAACTTATTATCAGTATACTTTACAAACATTATGTAATCTGTCAACTGTTAAATCACATCTTTTAACTCTGTAATATTATCCTCGGTAGTACATACATGTACTTTAATGTAGATTCATGGTACAAAACTAACTGAAAAGAGATATTCACTTGCTCATAATTGATTTAACGGAAACACTAGGAGATGTATACCTAAAATTCAAATAGCTATCAAGTTGTCTATGGTACTGTACTAGACATGTTCTGTGAATAATAATGTGTGTTAAAGAATATTTCAGGTGGATACTAATTTGAAGTTAAAGGAATAATTTTCAATTACATAAGCTTCTAAAAAATTGAAAGACTTATACGAATTCTTCACTGATTTCTCTTTTTCAAAAATTTGTGACTATAACGTCGTCCCATCATTTAGGTGACAGGAAATCAAATAACATTAGGAACATCACTTCCATCTATAGGTACGACTTGAAATGAAGTCCCCATATGTAGGACTTTCTATATACAACTTCCACAATAACTCAGTATCAAACGAAATCCGTTATCATCTCTAATCACTTTACCCAATAGCAGTCAATCTCATATTAATCAATAAGATTTACAATTGAAATAAGTAATTCATTAGTGCAATCTGGCAATTATTTTACAGAATAACAAACTTGATACTTAGAATGCCATGGATTTCTGTAATTCATACATTATTGATTGTTATCATTGAAAATATATTTTCAGATTTGTCCAAGTAGAAGTTAAGTAACTGTTCTGCTTTAGCTGTAAACATTGCACTAGAATGCACTGTAAATATGCAATTGATGTTTATTTTGTTTCAGTTCAGACAGTAATTAGATTTAATGTTTCAGATAAGAAGAAAAAAAAATAATCTACGCCTATTTTTTTTTTTTTGAAGTCATGTAGTACACTGATTAGTTCCAAATTATGTTATTGATATACTTGCACCTATCTAATCTATTGATATAAGTAAACATATTATATGTTTATTCACACTTAGTTGTTATTGGATTTGCCAAAAAAGTAATAAACATGTTTCACATTTGAAGGGAATTTTATTTTTCTACGCATACTTTTTGGATAATAAACTGTAGAACATACATGAGATCATCGAGTTAGATCTTTCTATGTTGAACATAACTGTCTATTAGATCCTGTCTGTCTGTGTGTTTAACGTGAACTGGCTTTTTACTTATCACAGCCTAAATCAATTTCGATTCAACTGATGAGATCGGAATTTAAATGGATAAAATGCTTAGTTTGTTAAGATAATGTCACTTAAAGAAATATTATTATCCACTTGCAGTATATTTGCTATTTGATGTGTAGTTAAGTTATACTGGGAAAGTGTAAATGATGTAGTTTGTGACTTACAAAAGACACCTAAGACGCAGTCTTATTTTCAAAATAACTTTCATTCTGATCTTTCATATGATAACATGCTTAAATAGCTCGCAGTTTACATTGATTTGATAATTAATGTAAAAATAACTTCAGGCGTTTCTGAAATTCTTGTCAGAAGTCATTCTAGATACAACCTGCCGGAAATGACTATCAGATTTAACCTTATGAATGTTTTCAACTTTGTAGATTAAATTATGGACGTTTGTTTAACTGGCAAGTATATGTTATTACTCTATTCACAAATGTTCCCCAAAACACTTCCAATGTAACTCTACAATATTAATGTCGATATTCTGAAACATCATTCAAAACAATTACTTCTACTATGTACTTCTAGCATATATATGCTAGTATGGAGTTCCAGTGAAGCTCTATTCTAACTGCTTTATGGAAAATCTGGAGAACACATTGCTTTGAACTGTAAGTAATAGGTCTCATTTGTATAAATGGTATAAGGAAGTAGTCAGATATTTGAAAATTGAACTCAGCCGAAGGATTGTTTAATAAATTAGTGGTCTATGAATCGAGAGTACGTTACAAGTAATTTTGTGACATGTAAGCAAAACTTTTTCTGAGTCTTAAGTTTTTCGTACTAACCAACAGTTAGTAGCATTTTATAAATCCAATAAAATATTTTTATTGAATGGCAACAATTCCAAAAATCGTATTCAGTCTCAGCAGTCTGGAATACAAATTACATTCATCCAGTTGCATTTCGATTAGTGTCTAACCGTGAAAATTAAGATCTATGACTTTTTCTACTCGAGAAGCTTCCGCTTTGGGCCAAATCAATGTGCATTTATAAATCTGCCTGCTTTTGTGGTGCCGGATATATTGGTCACATAAAACGAAATCTGTCGAAATCATCGCTGGACATTGCCGTGTATAGCAATCCAAAGGTTTGTTCAAGTTTGTTAACAGCTCAATCCTAGAGTACCTGGTTAATTCCAGTCATTTTTTTTTCACCAAATGCTACTTTACAATTGTCTATTCAATTAATCACAGGAATCAGAAATTAATTAGCTATGGATTGAAGAGACTTCAGCAATTCATATCATCGAGCCTAATCTCTGTGTACAAAAGCACTGCATTCACTCTCTTATTCCACAGAAGTCTTGACACTCTTCCATTTCTTAGTAGACTCTTTTTTCTACTCTGTTCTCTTATTTATGATTATTATAAACACTAGCCACTACTAAGAATTTATTGTTCTTCATACTCAGTCGTGTACCATCATTCTCGCTAACAATTTGTTCATTACGTAACACCATCTTCATAACTTGATATTTCCCATTAATTTTGTCTATTACGTAGTATCCTATTAACATGATATTTTTTAAATAGTTCTAATAATTGTATGACCTTTTCATAATTGTCGTTTCTGAGCCATTTTTGTTATGATACCCTTTTGCTTTTATTGTAAATTTCAAACTAATGACGTAACTCATTCCTCAATTTCATAATGGGCTATTCTATGTAAAACTTGACTATAAATTACGATTGTACAACTTCAGTAAATTGAAGAGAAGAAAACTCCCCTCGCTGAACACTCCTTATTTTATTCTACTCGAGACTTAACAGTCAAATCATTCTGTTTTCCATTGTTGACTATATGATTGAAAATTGAACTGAATCATAAGTGCCAAGAATGGGAGAACACAATCTACTAAAAATAATGATACATATTTCCTTAAATCGTATGAAACCACTTAAGTTGTTAAATCACTGGCTCAGTGGTAAAGACGTTGGACTTTCAGCTACACAAAAAAACACAGATCCAGCCAGGTAACATCACTTCACACTTAGAATATAGCTCCTGTAGCTGCTAAATGAACTGAGAAAACAGTAGTAAATCATTATATATATATATATATATATATATATATATATATATATATAATCTCCATTAAAATGGGTTAAGTTATACGTAGTTATCATTAAAACAAACTTTGGAAATTCTTAAAGAAACTTATTTATTGATTATACTCGCAACAGTAATCTTTAATAAAACAAAGAGTTCAAAAGCAACCTGTTTACGAGGTTTCCACTCTTTCTCTTTCCCATTTATTAAAGTTGGTTAAGTGTTCGGATTTTATAAAAAAAAGCCTACTTATTTTCTTTAATTAGTTGTAACTTATTAGTGGTTTAAATCAAAGTCATTATCGATATTACTTCTTTTGAAGTTAGTGAAACTTAACATTTTGAAATGCTTTAATTCTTGTACCGCATGTCAAACGTATAAGTAGTGTGTTATACTTAAAGTGTTTAATCAAGAAAGAGTTTTGTAATTGAGATAGTAATAAACAAGTTATATTTACTTTGATTTATAGATTTATCACATGTCTGAATAAATAAATTTATTATTTTGGGTGATAACTCTCAGAAAATATGACAGAAGAGACATAATTCGATAATGTAAACTGATAGTTTACAGAAATTACTTTTTTTCATTGAATAATAGATGCATACTACTGAATTTGAAGTATCTGGATCTAACAACTATTCATAATAATTATTGCATCAGGAAAGTCTAGTTTTAATAAGCTACTGCTTGAAAGGCTGAAATCTAATATTTTATTCTTTGTTATCGTTATTTTGACAGTATATGACTTAGAAATTCCCTTTATTATGGTAAGGTGCACTTCCGGTTTCAAGTATATATATATATATATATATATATATATATATATATATATATATATGATTTGCATCAAGATATTTTTGCTTGTATGCAGTCATAAAGGTAGCTATTTTTCGTCGGTAATATAAATTGAATTTCTTCTTCCTGAAGTGGATGGAAGTTGATCAAACATCAAATTCTAATTTAAAGCCTTTTATTTGACGTTTAGAATCATAGTCCAATATTTTAATTATCTTATATGAATATAAGAATTAACTAATTTTAAAGTTTATTAAGAAACTAATATATTACTGATAAATATTTATTTTATTCATCAGCCACATAATATGGAGCATGACGAATTTAGGTAAATCGAGTGAAGTTGGAAACCTGACTTAACTGATTTATTGGCTCCACTACTTCTTAGTACTTACCATTCATAGCTTTTATTTGACGCTTTTCAAGATCATTCATTCAAGATGATGAATGGATCAATTCCTATGTAATGACTAATATCTTGTTTACCTAGTCTTTAAAGCTGACAGAAGTTTGTGAATGAAGTTACAAATGCGCTGCTAACTTAAGTGACCCACCATCATTTACAATATAATCGAGTGTTAGGTAGTTGAAGATATCTGGAATGAGATCCTATGTTCAATATTCTCTGGAGATTTTATTACAACAATGTACTGCTTAGTTAATCTAAGTGTTGACAATAATGCATTTTGTACTTTTGATTTATAAAAAGCAACTAAAATGGTATGCATTATTTAAAGAAAAAAGTATTGAAGTTCATTCAACAGTTTCCTACATCTCATAAATATCCAACTCATCTAGCTTTGTGCTTTTTTAATTTTATTTACATGTCTCTGAATTGTTAAAAAATATTAATAAGTTTACTACTTTAACTTCATCGGGATACTTTACGACGATTATAATACTTTTTGTTCTTATGACGTTAATTTATGAGACTGAATTCTAAGTTATGCATGCGTAATGGTCACTGGACGTGGAATGAATTATTTGTAGTCGTCAAGATCAACAACCGTTTACACATTAATTGAATATGCAGAATGCACAGAACACATGCTGTGTCGTGGGTCGTTATCTATCTATGTACCTAACTTACTACTTTAAAATTATTCTCGTCAGGTAAAATTATCTTTTATATAACACATAGTAAGAAACAGGAATGGTTGTTCTCTACGATTAGTGAAAGCAAAGGTAGTACCTCATCAGATGGTTTGTCTACAGTGTAAGACTATGTACGTTAGGCTGAAATCTGTAAGCTATTACAAAGAATAGAAATTTGCGTTAAAAGTGATCGTAATTAACTTAGATATTGCAGACCTTGGCATGAATGTTTACAATTGTTATGCAATTATCACTGATAGTCACAGAAAATTAATGAAATTTGATTTTCGGTCACAACTATTACTGTAAGATAAGACATAATCAGTATTATAAGAGCGTGAATTTTTAATGAATTGTACTTGAAATCGTCATTAATGTTGTTAGTTCACTTTGGGAAATTCGTATATGTCAGTTATATTCAACATATATTGTCCTCATAAGGTTCCATTGAAAAAAAGATCTAAGCGAATACCTATTTCCTTTTAATATAGGACTGCACATCCAAGCTCATACAAAACAAATTTTCATCAAGTTTGCTAGGTTTACTGTAAACGTAATTCTTCATGTACTATTAAACTAGCGACCGATCCTGTTGTGATAACATTCTGAAATTCAAGGTCACTTGTAAATATCAGGAGAGAATTTTATAAATACTTAACATGAACTGTACAGTAAGTACTAAAAGCCTATTCGTTGTAACTTTTCACAAGTGAGTAGTTTATAGTGCCAATAATATATCAAGGCTTATACTAGGCGAATTATCCTTTTCGTCAAGTGTCGTTTAGTGAAAATGTTACCAGTATAAGCTCTGGTTTATAAAGTTTCTTATATATTCGCATGTGCTGATTTCAACAAAGACAGATAGATATATCGCTGCATTTATTCAAGGGCTTAAGATTAAAGGAAATAATTGTTCATCTAATCCTAATTTCCAGTGATTAAGTAAACATGCATCATTATAAATCACATTTATCTTACCCCATTTCCTTGTAGACTTTCTGATAAGATTTTATCGTTTGATAGACATTTTACAAAACAACAGTTCTATTGCTCCGTTATTAACATGAAAAGATTTGTATATGTCTGTGTTACGGATCTAGATGTACATATAAATCGTGTCTAATATGAATAACCAACTGTAACATAATTTATTTATTTATGTATTGAATAATCAATGACAAAGAATAGATAAATTGTTAGTGATGTTTATGTGAAATTGTATTCATTAGTATGAATGAATCAGTAGAAACATTAGAAAGATAAGATCTGTATAGTGAATAAGGCAATATGTTACATAAGTGTTACATGATGAAATCTAGTTTCCTTTACACTAACGCAATTTTGGTATAGAGAAATTTTGTGCAACGTTCTAAAGATCCACAAGGACAGTTTTGAGCGCCAGTGGTATAATCTAGCACATGAAATCAGGTGGTTTCCATGATGAGCACCTTCACAAGCTTCAAAACAAAAGTCAGGACAGATCCATCAAGAGATTCACCAGCCGAGATTAGCAATAAGAGTCACAAGCTGCACTACTTTCAGTAAACTCAATTCCAACCGGAAGGAAAATAAAAGTCCCGTAATCTACTGAAGTTTACTCCAGATAGGCTGAATTCTGATATATCCTATCCGAATCTATAGGTAGTACTTGATAGATCAGATTGTTACTTAGTCATTACACCTGAAGACATAGAATTTTGCAGAAATTACGCTAAAATGGACGCCACGTAATACAAAGAGTTGCATCCCAAGCTTCCTGTAAAATAATTATTGAAATGACAAAATTATCATAGGAAAAGTTCATTGAATTATTATCATCAACCTGACTTTGAAATTCCATACCATCATTGACAACAAGTAAAAGCTAAACATTTCTTCTTGGTATGAGACAGAATCTCTCTGGAATAAAATTCAGTACTTTTATGCTTCATGACAAATGCCTAACACTTTGACCACTGAATCGGTATCGAATAATTCAAATTTATAGCTTTATTTCTGTAGGATTTGCGTTTGATGGAGCCCAGAATTGTCAGGAGTGTGACTGTTATACTCGATTACAATGAATGACCGTTGCACTATATCACATATTGATGTAAGTGGATATTTTAAAATTGGACGCCGTTCCAGTGGTGCAGACAGTAGAAATTTGTCAATTTGAAGGCTCTGGATCCAGGGATGTGCACTGACGAAGTGCTCTCTGGCTTCTAATCATACCCTATCAACATCAAAATGTGATGAATCCAATCAACTAAGAAAACTCAACACTAATCTATACAAAACCATCTCATACCAACTTGCAGCCTTAGTTAATTTGTGATTTTGCACGAATATCATCTGGTGCCTAGATTTCAATGTACATTAAACTAATATCCATCTGTGGTGCGAAACTTTAAATTCAACACTCATTACAAGTAAAGTACATTTACAAAAGTACAATCATATAATTTATGTGTAAAATTAACCTTATCACTGAGGCCATATAATTAAATGCAATTTTTTAAAATAGTTTCTATGGAAGTAACAAAACAACTTAAATTTGTACTAGGCTAATGTACCGGCTAATATACGTATTATGTACTGCAGAATGAGAAATATCATCAAATATTTTTAGTACAACATTTGATATTTGACAATTTAATAACAATCGATTTAATTTGATATTGTCATTGGAAAGTGTTTCAGTTGCAGTTAAATTATAAAATATTTCCAACTGGACTATGTTTACAGTTTATACAAAATGTCAACATTCTAGGACATTTGATTGTTAACTTTTAATAGAATGGTTTTTGTTGAACTGAGAACTATATACACTGTGTATATCAAGTAAATTGACTTCTCTTTCTAGATTGTATCTACATACATAAATACATTCATAAACTATAATATTGATATGAATGGATTATTACTTATATCATATTTCTGTTGCTGTACCATATTGATAAAGTTTAATTATGAAAAATAAATTGAATTTATTAAGGTCATACTGTCACATTAACTTATGATGAAATTGTAATTTACCAACCTAATTCTACTATCAATAAACTTTAGTCATCAGTGATAACATTAAAATATTCTGTCAAAAATATATTGTTCAATTGAATTTCTACTTGTAAGTAGTTTAAATTGTTATAATTTTTTGCTTATTTGTTTGTTTGATTAATAGAATCTATCAAAGGAATATAATACATTATGATATGAAGTTATTAAATATTGAATACTTTACTTTTAAGATAGAATGATTGATAATGATTGCTACGTTGTCAGGTATTAAAACACGATGAATACTAGTTCATTTATAATTATGATAAAGATTTATCTGAGAGTCTATAAATTCTCAAAATGTCGACAGTTATGTCAAAAATAATTCCTAGTACAGAATTAAATATTTTTAACTAGAAATAAATTGACACTTTAAATGAATAACCTTTAAAATTCTTTTCTACTGTTTCAAATACTGTCACACTATTCAACTATATTATGAATCAATTTGACATTAGAATATCATTAATCATTTCCTGGCATTATATAATACTACTATTTAAAGTACGAATTGTGAAGAAGATAACAACATATTTCTACAGTTATAAGTATTTATAATTTATTAACAAAGGTATGAACGATCATGTCAATGATATTCAGGCCTGAATTTCGACCAGCCATTATTGTTGTATACTGATCTTGAGTGGTTTGATTTGACACAGTAATATTAATATTTTTAAAGTAACTTAATTTAGACGTTTGTCACCTTCTGAAATGCAGAACATATACTCATTTCTATAGTTTAACATATTGACGATAATTTAATGTAGCTTTTCAATAAAATAATGTTTCTAAAGAGAATGGGGAGGGGACGAAACTTTATTTTTATGGTGTGCATCTGAAAAATACCTTTATCAATTTACATTAAATAGTTTTTCATCATTCATGAATGAATTGTGGTGTTAAGTGAAAATGTTGATGAGAAAGTCATTATGAAGCACCGACAATAATTGACGATAATATTAGAAAAGAGATTGATTCAACACTTTGCATACTTGTTGCATGGTTAATACAGAATACTTCAAAACTCTTGTAAAAATCACTTTATTGTTAAAATATGCATTAAACAAATCACAGCCATTCGATCATATACATTAAATTCATGAATAAACTCTTCATTTCATTGTGTTTTCAATTTTCTTCATCAGTGGATATGTATACCCAAATAAACTGATTTATCGTGAATACAAAATCGAACTAAATATTGTTTGGATATTCATTTTGATCATTAACAACAAGTTTATTTTAACTTGAGATATATAGAACTGAATACCTACCTAGATTTCATTAGTAGATATATATCTAATAATAGGAGAAAGACATTAATCTGCTAAAAAACTCGTAAAGAGCCATGACCAATTACTTACCAGTATGCATACATATGTTCACAGCTTTACCAAATGCATGTTTAGTTAATTTGTTAGAAACCATGATTCGTCAATGCTAGTATCACGAACTGATCTGAATCAGACAACCATTGACAAATTAACTATCTCCACAACAACCCCCCTTAATTGTAACTAAATATCAGCTCACTAGTGACTAGCTCCTTGAGGTAATTCCTGGAGTTCTAGTGTGAAGATGTGGCCAGAGGAGTTCAATCGTGTCGGGTGTGAGGCAGTTACACACCAATGACAATGGATGGTGTCACGCAAAACGTAACATGAATTGATTGATTTAGCAATATCAACCGTTAGGATCCGACTTAGTGATCCAATGGGGAAGCTCTCGTCGCGGAGCCAGAGGGTCCTGGGTTTGATCGCCAACGGGGTTGTGGATGCGCACTGCTGAGGTGTCCCATACTAGAACGAAACAGCTGTCCAGTGCTTCCTGGTGATCAACAGTTGTCTGATTCAGATCAATTCGTAATATCAACATTGACAGATTAACTATCTTTACAACAACCCCCTTAATTGTAACTAAACCATAATTTATTAAACATAGATTAAAAACTGAGAACATAAGACAGTCATTGAATCACTTGTATTTATTCAAATGTTAATACTGATCAATATAACCAGGTACTATTGTAGTTAAGTAAAAGTTTGATAACCTCTAATATAAATGATCATGAAATCAATCATTACATAATGAAAGATAATTTATCATGAAAAATAACCTTATTAACTAACTAGGCTTTGAGTTGATGTTTAATTAGATTATGAAATAGTTCATCAATATTCACATAGAATTATTATAAAATATACATTATATAATATACATAGAAAATGCCTTGGAATTGTTGAATTTAAATAAATGTCATAGTTAGTTTGACAAGAACAGTTATCTTTTTTATTGTAAATAAAAGAAGTATATTACTGAAAAGGTATATATATATATATATATATATATATATATATATATATATATATATTCTAGATTGTATTCAATCATTAAGATTGTTGATCTATAGATCTTTATTAAACATGTACACATATCCTGTCATTTTGACAATATGAATAGTACTAAAAGTAAATTACTTGAAACCTTCAAAGTGATAAATCTAATTAGTAAACTATGTAAATAATACCATTTTATTTTCTAGACTTTGTTGTCGCCTACAGAACTGGCTATATAAGGGATTCGATGCAGTCAAGATAAATTACCAAATCAAGACAATAGGGAATTACATAAATAATATATACATTACTTTTAGGTATTTATTTGCACGTTCTTTGCATTCCTCGATCAATGTTGATTGTAAGCTTGCTTCTCTTAGTTGTCTTCATTTCTCCTACTTATTGTGATCAGACTTTGCTTCTTGTTACTTTGCAACTCTTGTATACTGTTTACCATTTTCACTTTCACGCGACTATTTGCTACCTACTACTCATTGACGACCTTTTCATACCACAATTGTACCTCATAATGATATATCTGTGGAAAAGAAACTTGGACTAGACAATATTTGATCTTTCATAATTTTTGTCTAGTAAGTTGGAAACTTGGATCGGTGGATACATTCTACCATAAAGTAAGAAAATTATATTCGACAGATAAACTCGAAGGGGATTGTAGAAAAATAGTGACATACCATTTGAAAAATAGTTACATTCTGTGCAACCAGTTGGGCATGGATTATAAGGTGGGTATAGCAGGTACGTTCAGGATAATCGTTTAATACATACCTTACCTGACTTCTCAGAGGCCATAAAAATTAGGGTACTGAAGTCTTATCTATGTGTACGAAAATAATACAATGTTCAATTTCAAATTACGTTGGTAACAACGTGATAAATATTTAATTTTCCTCTTTAATTAGATTGTAATTATTGCTTGATGAAATTAATCCACTTTTTTCTTTCTTATATTCTTTATTAGTATGTTATCATATTACGTAACACTTGAAAGACTCTTGGTCTTCATTTCAATTTAAACATTTCTATAGTTTCACTGATATACATGGCAAATTTTAATACCTTTGATGGTGACTAAACTGTTCATACGTAGTTTTCAAATGTACAAATGAGGATTTTATCGACGAAATACATTTATATTTTATAATTTGCACCGCCTATTTATTTCATTTATTCGGGAATCGAAACCTTCAGATCTAACTATCAATGATTCACCTTTAAACTATTGAATAGAATTCCTTTGGGCTATATACTTAGCTTTGACGTTTCATGATATTCCATTAATATCATTCAATAGCATCAGTGATATTTGTATCACATCCGATAGAGTCAGTATATTGGTCAAGGTATAGAATGTTAGAATTCGTTTTGCATATTATCAGTTATTTCATTATCATAATATTCTTAAAGTAAACGGTTTTTCGGTTCGTATTTGATGCCAACATATTACAATTTACTAAACCATAATGAATTGATTTTCAGGGCGCTCTACTGTTTGTCACACTAAATGATTTTGTAGGTTGGATTATTGGAACTAAAACAAATTACAAAAACGTTACATATTTTGCATAACGAATTGGCTAGTTATATTCGGTGTTGATATCTTTAACGTAGCTAAATGAAAACTGACACCAAAAAAAACATGTGTCAAAATGTATGTCTTTCGATTAGATGGTGTGTAAGGTGGAAGTTAAGTAATTACGTTGAATGCAAATGTGTTTTAACAAGTACTGTTTAAGGTATACACAATTTATTGACATCTGATCAAACGAATAATCGGCTTTCAAACATACATTTAGCAGACATAAATCATAATGACCAAACACAACTTAGTATATTTGTATCATTTGATAGGTTTGTTATTTTACAGAGATTCGGAACATTAAGGGAGAATAAAACAGAAATGTTATGATGTATGAAATTTCAATTACTCATTTCTATCTCTCGTAGTGACATATTAAAATTAAACGTATTGATAGAATGTCAACTGACAGAACAAGCCTGGATCTTGATGTCACAAAATGACCTACGTTAGATAACCGTTTAAAACCAAGAAGTTTCCGTTTTGTGACTAACAAGTGACCGTTGGTGCATTGATTTGGCCACTATCCAATATCTAATACTTTTAGCTTTAGTCATTATATGATATATCTACGTCACCCTATCCATCTCCATTTTTATTCATCCGAGTATAGTTAACTAACAAACGCTATCAGTGAGTTACATTCCACAAAAATAGCTTCAAAAAGTAACCCTATAAGTATTCAGTTAAATAACTGTACAAATATTGTAATAGAACTGTAGTACTATAATATAAGAATTTATATCTGAAATAGTTTCGGTGATTAGAATTTAAACAGTCTCAACATTTCGTCAAACTATTCTGTCTGAAATTCTTCAAGAAGATAGTCAAACAGTAATTAAGTTTGTTTGAACAAGTGTTTATTTTAGGCTTTATTTGTCTTTGTTATTTTTAATTTTAATATTTTCTCTGGAGAAACTCATT
The DNA here is from genome assembly GCA_025215515.1 of Schistosoma japonicum. Classification (NCBI taxonomy): domain Eukaryota; kingdom Metazoa; phylum Platyhelminthes; class Trematoda; order Strigeidida; family Schistosomatidae; genus Schistosoma; species Schistosoma japonicum. The sequence continues at coordinate 31,629,089 of CM046061.1, forward strand.
TCACATTGTAGGATGAATTTGTATATTCTCATTGATTTGTTATAGACTAAAGCTGATCAATCACTGTTGCTATATGTGCATCCTGAGCGGATTGCCTCGATATAGCGAATATTCACAAGTATCATTTAATTTGTATTGTGACTGGCAAGTGGAATCCAGGATGCGCGTTTCGTTCTAACTGGGACTCATCGGCTGGATGTGCCTGCATCCCAATGTTAATGCTCTCAGTGGGATTCGGACTCAATCCCCTTCTTGCGAAATGCCACCATGTTTACCACTAGGCTACTGTGTCCGAAAAGTTACACTTGTGCAACGGGTACATATGTAATTAAAATAAGCATATCCTGGATTCCACTTGCCAGTCACAATACAAATTAAATGATACTTGTGAATATTCGCTATATCGAGGCGAATCCGCTCAGGATGCACATATAGCAACAGTGACTGATCAGCTTCAGTCTATAACAAATCAATTAGAATATACAAATTCATCCTACTACCGATTCGCCCATTGCACAAACTGTGACTGTCTGGACTCAGTAGTCTAGTAGGTGTACGCGGTGGCGTATGACACGAAACGGACTGAGTCCGAATCCCACTGTGAACATCAACATTGGGATGCAGGTACATCCAGCCGATGAGTCCCAAATAGGACGAAATGCGCGTCCTAAATTCCAATTGCCAGTCACAATACAAATTAAATCAGTTCACATTATTGGGGAAGATGTGAATTCCAATAGTTGAGAATATTTCCTATGTAAGTTTTACATCTTTCTATGCAAATTCAGTAAGATATTTCGTCAAGACTTTAATATGTATTCGTTTATTTATTATGTTCATAAATGAACAATGAGATGGAGAAGATTTGTTGTTTGGAAGAATGGTTTTATTGAAAATTATACGACTAATGTGGATAGTTAAATTGCGAAGCCTTTTTTTTTTAGGTAAGACTACACTCATGAGCTGTTAAAAGAAGTGAGTTAGGATTTGAATGACTGTTGTCTATAGTTGTGTATCCGTTGTTCAGATTCATGATTATGACATTGTCTTGTTATATAGGAAAACTTCCATTAAAGAACCACTTTGATCAAAGAGCCTAGTGTCAATATAATAAACTGTTCACTAGTCCGTCACCGGTATACCAGTTTGTGAATGTTAGTTGAAATAGGATCTTTTTTTCGTGGTGTAATGATTACGGTTAAATGAAAAGTTGATTGATTAACATAATAATCACTCAATTATAAGAAGATATAAGTAGTACATATTTATTACTGTTATTATATATATTAACTTGAGCTAGATAATTCTTTATTAAATTGTCATATTATGGATGTCATTTAATTCAAAGGTTTTGCTAAATTTATGTAACTTCAAAAGTCAACATTAAGTCGACTAAAGTAAACAAAGTAATATATTTATATTGGTGGTCACTTTTTCAATGTCCACTAAATACATCGCCTTCAGAATGTCTAATCACGTTTTCACTCATTGGGTAAATAACTATTGTATATTGGTGAATTATCTTCACATAATTTTACAGTTAAAGCCTTAAACTTTTGTGTTGATGTACTTTTCATCCGACATGTAGAACTGCGCTACATTGGATATGTTTATAGTAGACAGTTACTGACAACTTACCTTCCCCTCTTCTCTTTATCAACCTAATTCATTAACACTAATATAACTGTTTAGCTTACCATATGAATTAACTAGTTCAAAAAATATAAACAAATGATGTCATATGAATGAACTGTATTGAATGTATAATATATTCCATATGAAAATATTTCATTGAAGTATCTTTCTATAATTATTACTGATATCATGAATTTCAAATAAGCAAAAGTTTTACATGATAAATAAACAGTCTATGAAACATTTACACTATGATAAATGGTGACGAAATATCATTATGTTATTCCAGAGATGATTGATGTATTATATAAACAAGCGGCTGGAAAAAAAAACACTTGAATAAAAAACTCAAAAGTACACTTTTGTTTCTATTCCTGATCATTTAGACAATTACTATTCAAGGTGTGAATATTACCATGGTTTAATTCTGTATGTTATTACTATGAAAGAAAATATTTCCTATTGAACTAGTGAGTGTCACGATATCTTTGTTCAACTCAAATACAGTAGTCAGAATGATAATATATTTTATACGAATTTCCTTTATAATAATTAAATTTAGTTAATCACTGAGTAGTAACCGATGACATATTTGTTTCGGTTTTCATATTTTATTTCAATGTAGTTGATTAAAGTTAGTCGATAGGAAACATTACGTAACAATACTACATGAATGACAAATTACTAAAAGGAATAGACACTGGTCAATACTCAATGACCATCCAGCGTAAATGTCGCAGCTCAGCAGCAAGTCAATCAGAGTTCGAATAGCTCATTTGTGATTGCTGAGGACTGTAATGTTTGACAATATGGGTTTGGATAGTTATCCCTTAAGATTACAGGTATTCTTCACCGATATGTGTTAACCGTCACGGATTCTAATTCAATCAGGTTTCCTGTTGATTACCTTCAACCACCTGATAACAGTTGATTGGTATATGTTTCAAGATAAGCTTAATTACAAACAATTTCATTAAATGAAATATTCTCTTTGTTATATATTTGTATATTTCAGATTAAAATATGAATAAAATCGATTACCATTTCCACCAGTCCAACATTTTATCTTAATTAGTTCATATGATTCATATTCTACAGCATGCTTAATTAGATACTGATTACTTTGAGAGACTTTTCTTGGTTTTAATCCTAAAGTGTGTCATTTTTCAACTGTGCTGAAGTGCATCTCGATCTGATGCAATTATCTGTATCATATTTCGAAATTCAGATTTGCAATAATATGTATCTATACTATAACTAGATATGTTATTGACTGTAAATCTCGACCTAATTAATCACAATCCTTTATTGGATAATATCCTTATCTCTTGTTTAGCAAACATTAACTAAGACCCCAGGTCTATGTAAGTCAGTCTGTAATTGTATATTGTGGAGATTGTTGAATTTCGTATCAAAAATTGTTCTGAGTTAAATAACCAGTGAAAACTAAGAGGCTTTCCCTGGTTCTCAGTAGTTTAGTAACTTCGGCGATTTCGTGATAAACCAGATCATTGTATCTTATATTAATAAATGATTGCTTATTTTTAATAAACTGTTAGATGATTGATAGCTGCGATTCCAATATAGCCGATTACATTATGATCTATATATTGCAAAGGACAACTGTGATACATATACAAAGTATCTGTATAACAGCTATCAAAAATGTCTACTTTCGATCGCTTTTATCTTCGTCTTAGACCAAGTGTTATAATAGCCTCCCAAGCTAATAATCTTTGTGTTTCTTGATGTTAGAGCCATTTCCTTTTCTTTGAACAGGACTGTGCTCTGAAATCGTCTGTTAGAAAAGGGTTTACTTGAGAGAATTATTGACATCTTAAAGCGTTTGTTCTCAAATACCTTGGGTACAGTAACACTATATCACTACCATCCCAAATTTTTCCAGAACAGCAGTGGAGTTGGTCATGGTTGCCTAATCTCACTATCCGTCTTTGCTCCTACCGCCAGTGACATTCTGAAAGCAGTATATGTAGTGATGCGATTGTACAGCCTGGAAAATGACCACTTGACCTAAAATATGCCAAAAAGATTGGAATACTATAAAGAATTATAAAAGTCATTAAATTTGGACTTAATCGGTTGGAAATTAGTTTTCGTATATAAGACATTTGTTTTCTTTTAAATTAGAACTACTTCTAGAATACTAGTGCTAGTCTGTGCCTACATTTACTGTTTGCCAGTTAACTGTTGGAACGAGTTGAATATTTGTGCACATGAATAGCTGTATAAATTCTATTAGTGACATGACAAATGAGACTATCCTATTGATTGTGCAAACCAGCGTGGTTTATGTAAGTCTGAACTATCCTTGGCACAGTTGTGATGTTATTTTATCCGTAAAAATTTAAGTTTAAAATGTGTTGAAGTGAAAAAGTTTGCTCTCTAAACGTGAAACCTGACCTCATCGGGTTATGGATGCCCTAAAACATTCTACAGGTAAACGTCACTATCTCCAAAGAATAGCTAGTATTCAGCGACAAAATCGTAACTAAATGTATTTCATCTTCTAATTAATTTTCAATTAACTAATTTATTATGAAATTTGGTCAGAAATCATTATAGATTTAGACAGTAACTACTATTGGAACAGTGTTTGAGTTTCATATTCTTTTAAACATGTCAGATTACCCTATCTCAATCTCAGTTGTTAATATTCCTGATGGGGTTTATTAATTCAAACTCCATATCTATCTCTGGCTGCAGATTTATGATAGCTACTATCTGCAAGTTCTCTTTTCAAAGTGGAACGATTAACTAGATTTTTGAACAATACAGGCTTTCTAAACTGACAAAGCACCTTTACGTGTCTATAATACTGAGCCATTTGTTTAAGTAATTCGTCTAGTAACAGAGAACAATCATTTCATATTGGCTGGTCACTGAATAGTTACCTGGGTAGCTTATTATAACTCAGTCAGTAGAATTTGATAAGTACTAGAAACCAGTGGTATGACATAGTATTGGTCAATACTTGGTGGTTAAGCATTCCGGAGGTCATTTGTGGTTTTTGTTGATCAGTGGTAGCAGTCGCGGTCAGTAAAGTTAATTGACGGGGATCGGTATCTTATCATTTCTGTCAAGAGTGAAGGTACTCGTTACTGAAATATTCCATTATGCATGTAAGCAGGGTTCCTTGAAGACTACTTTCGACTATCTCAAACTGACTATTTTAATTCTGAAACTGACCACATTGAAGTCGAAATTTTTATTTTAGCTCAGCATTCAGTGTATAAAGAATGTCGAATTAATATTAATATGTTTCAGACGTATGAAATATTTAACTTTTACCTAGAAAAGATATCCACTAACACACTATGTATATTAAGTATACAGTGGAAAGATATCTTCTATACCACTTGTCTGAAGAAAAAAACAATAAGAAGCGTATAGATTTTCTGGAAACTGTAGATAAGTATACTTCAGATATACATATTCTGTGCATATATTCCCTGTAAAGTTATTTATTCCTAAAATTAAATCTTACTATGTTACATAGCGGAAGCTGTCAATATTATAACCAGTTCTTACTACAACAGGTATACAAAACTTGTATTAAATGAGTAGTCAATTTAACTAGGGTCATATGTTTATAACAGTAAGTAGTATGTGCATATATTTTCATGCATAGATTTTAAGTGAATAATGAAAAATCTAAAAATTTCCTTTCATTATCATCATCTGATGTAATCTACCTATATGCTAGATGTTTTTTATATTGATTATTATTATTTTTATTAGTAAAGTAGTGAAAGATTACCGTGAAGTTGCCTAGAGAGGAATTTGCTGTAGTTATTGTGTACTGTTTTGTATCATGTAGTTGAATATTTCACTCATTAAAATATTTTACCAGTTATAAATGAAGTGGAATTAAAAACTTTTACATTAACCTACTTATTTTCTTTATTGTAATAAACTGTTGATAAACTAAGTGAATTTGTGATTTATTATTTTAGATTTAAAAAAATGTTTAGATAAATGAGACTAACATAAATTTGGTTTCAGGAGAAGAATTAATTAATTTCTAAGAGTTCTACTGATAACATTTAAGTTTCAAGGAGAGTATGATGTTGAATTTTATTTTGTCTGAGATCAAGGACTAGCATTCCTAAGAAGTTACAAATGAAGATGGAACATGTGTTCATTAATTTCAACAATCAATTAATCCACGAATAGTATTTGTGCAAATCTTCTAATGAATTAATCAATTGTTTGTCATACATAGATTAGAAATTCATTACAAGTGCTTCAGAAAAAGTATTAAAAAAACCCAAGTGTTGTACTATTAAATGCATACTATGGTAAGTTTCTTCATCTTTAGGAGGCCACTTGTTGATAAATACAAAAAAGATTTTCAGCTGAAGGGATATGTTTAGGATTATTGATTCCCAGGAATAAAAAGATAAAATGATAAATATGAGTCTATGTAAACATATAACAATCTGTAGATTGGATTGTTTTAGTTTGTCATAACAGTTTTAATCATTTACTAAGTGGTACATGAGTAGTGAGTGAATTTGAAATCCTAGTCATTTTAATATGGTTAGTAGTTAAGTGTGGCTAGATTATATGTTCTAATGGATAGAGATTCTTAAACGCATTTGTAAATAAAACCATAGTCAAATTATCCTTATAATGTGTAGGTCCCACTTAACACTACGAATGTGTCAAAATATTAAGATTTGTCACTAATGGAGGAACAATATTCTCTGTGAAAATAAAACTAGTCTCTCAGTATAAAAGTTTACCATAAACCTATTTAGGTAGTAGTTGATATCCCTTACGACTTAAATATTTATGTTGTGCCGTGACCACTGTCATGCTTAAGATGTAACATCAAATGACACAGGGATCTTTCGTTTTTTTGAGATCGAAAGTACTTTGTACTGACGAGTGTCATCTGTCACAAAACCCAAATTCATCGTTCCTTGACTACCTCTTTCAACCAATCAACACCTAAATGTATATCACATACTGTCCAATCATTTAGATTAGTTACCATAATGCGACATGATCGACAGGATTAGATTAGCATTAAAGACTAGATAAATATGAAATTGGTAACTCAAATCATGTCATTATTAGTTATATTATAGAAACAAAATAGCATGAATTCAAAGCGTTAATTAACTAAATTAAGCACTTGTAGCTTGCAACAAAGCACATGAAACAGAGCCTTTTTTGTATTCATCTTACTTCTTAACAAAGCAAAATGAAACTGTCAACAGATAATATAACATAGAATGAATGATGTAAAACACTGCCTACCTGTAATATCACTCTTGTCAATGTTTAAATTGCTTTTATTTTCTTCATTTGGATTTTAACAATCATAACTAAAGATAAGTTTTATCCCATTAAAAAGCAAAAACTGATGTCGGGATTGTAAGTTGTATTTGATTGGTTGAATTGCTTTTGCCCATAAATTAATAGGATTGGTTGATTGCATTTCTCTTTTGAATATATAGCAGCTTCCAAATATAGTCCTCATAAATGTAATACTTAAAATGAATTATAAAATATGCATGCATACTTCTTAATATAGAACAATGTTTCATAACAATCTTTGATAATATAATAAGAAGATAATTGTACTCTGGTGACATTAATGTTGTCTATTTATAACCGGCGATGAAATATTAATTGAGTTTAGAATAAATCAGAATTACGTAATCATTTAGTTATACGTAAAACTAATTTGTACTGAGTTCACCACATCTGATCCCAGTATAAATAATTATTAACAAATATCATCTTGATTGTAAAGGGGAAAACAAAATGAATGCAGACTACGTTTGGAAATTATCCAAATTTGGTCGTCTTACATCAACACGATTACGTTATGATGATGATTTTGCGGATAGATTGAATTATCAGTTCACTGGACTATTATTATTCGTATTCATTGGAATTATAGGCATACGACAATATGTTGGTAAGATGACTTTTGTTTTTGTCATTTTCATACGCCTTTTATTCATTTTATTAGATTGGTTAACATTCATAATTTTCACTGAAGAAGGCCTTAGTGTGAACTAAATTTGTTCGATGTCGTGGAATATCTTAAGTGTAGTACATAGTATTTCTTTCTCTAGATATTCATACTATATGGAATAATTTAAATGGTGTTTTTTGTAATGTGTGGTGCTCCAAACTGTTTGGTTTATCTAATACGCTCTAGTTCTCATTTTGGCAACATTATGAATACTTACTCAAAGTAGAAGAGAGTGCTTTTATTTTTTCACAAAGATAAAGTCAGCTAATTCTGATGAACTTGATGTCTTCCCAAATTTTATTATCGTCGTGTTCTTTTATACCTATTGATAGTACTATTCACCTGACCCCTGACAATTTTACTGGCTTACCTTTGTCTCATGAGTTGCTGATTGAAGATTGATTCAAATAATATGCTTTTAGATATAGGCATCAATTTACATAATTTCACTGATTTAAAAATTCAACTACATTCCAGTCAAATATACATTCGAAACCGTTTACATTAATTGATGTCGTTGATAATATATCATGCCTTGTCACTACTGGTTTGTACTCGCATACGGGTAAATAAAGGTATTCACTTCGTACAATATAGTTCTTCTCCTAATTGATTCGATTTATTTTGAAGAGGAAATTACATTTTGTCGTCGTTCGTTTGTATATAGGACCTTGGTTTGAGTGTGACTATCATTCCAAGTAGCCTTAAACTCTAAGTAATTGCTTTCGAAATGTTTTTCATGTATGGTTAAACTACATCATTAGTTTTTGTAGGTAACTTTGCTACTGTATGTTGATGTCATAGCCGCATTTTGATGTAGTTATGAGGGCAGCCATTTATTGTGGAGATGGACCTATGATAAAGCTTTTTATCATTTTGAATATTAAAAGTATTGACTTTTTGCCACTGTAGGCTGATGGATTGACAATGTTGTAATTTGACACCAGATCTATGTGATTTATACTTACATTTCTTATTATGATAACTTGATTTTTTCTGACTATTAGATATGTATAGTACAGACTTGCTATTGACATCATTTTATGTACAAAATGTAAGGTCATAAGGAAAAATAGGCTAAATGTATTGCAAATTATGTTATCAACAGAAAATCACTTCGACGACCATATATTATGCATTGTTAACCAGTGTTAGTTTTGATGTTAGTATAGATTGAAATTTTTGATAGTTACCGTTAAATAGTTTATACTATTTTATGTAGTTTAAATCTCAACTCTATTGTTCACACAGCCAACTTGTCCATCGAATTATTAAAGTACTTTTCAGGTCTTTGAATAGTATACAAATGTAGGTTCTATAAACTGTTTCTTCCCTGTATGACAATGTCCTGTCCAGGATTTACACAGATTCTAATATATACATATGCTTATTTGATGCTATATTTGTGATCATTTTCTGAAATTGTATATAAGTGATTATCATATAATTTTCATGATAGTTAACTTTAATCTTCATAGTTATGATGGATTTTAGAACAGTAGTATAGATATTGTTTAGTAAGCATGAAATGCATAGGATAATCATGATGTTGAAAAATGTATATTTTACTCACAAATAGAGAAGACAGTTATTTACTACTTAGTCGAATGTTTTGTCTACTATTTATTATTTGATTATTCAAATTAACCATTTAGAAAGTTAAGATCTATTGTAGTGATTATTAATCCGTCTCTACTTATATTTACACTTTCATGACTTTAATACTTTACATATGAGATTATTAGCTAATTATAAATTCATCGTTGAAATTTCAGTTAGTTTTTTGTATTTGATTTTCCCTGTCAACAATAGTTAGGTAGTTAGATCCCATAGCTTCAAATCTTTAAGCTGCATCTTTGAAGCTTATGATATCTGGTTTGATTTAGACAACTAGGTGACATCCATGATGAAAACAGCTTAGTTTAAATCCGATTACATAAATCAGTAATTCTTAAATGATCAGTACTAATTATTGTCAATTTAGACAAATTTTGCTAGAATACATACAAACACATTTAGATTGATTGAGTAGCTTGGGAAATTACAATTCCTCATTCGATTATTTTAAAGTAACAACTATTGATCTCTTTAAATACAAGCAGATGAACATAAGTATTCCCATGAACATTTATCTTATTTGTCTCTCAATTAGTAAAAATTGTTTTTCTACAAAACATTTTGACACAAAGACATGGTTTACATGTATTTACATTCTTTTATTTGCAAAACATTCAGAAAAGTTTTTAAAGAGTGACAAGCAAACTGAATAAGTTAATAATCAGCCTATAGGAAATAATACAAAACAAACTATTTGATTGTCAAATTAATCATTGAAATTTGTGTTAACTAGCCAATATTTTGATTGCTTCTTTTTGTTGGTTTCAAGTAATTACATGAAATAGAGGTTTGATATATGTTTCTTGTGATTTCATTTGGTTTCGCTAGGAGCAATGTGAATCGATCTCATAGTCTTCTTTCTTGATATGTATTTGTAAAGCAACACCGATTAGCATTGTGAAATGAACTGAATTCATATCATTTCTTGTGCTCTAATTCTTTGCCATGTGCACTGATTCGTATCGGTAGTTTATGTTTTACAAATGTTTTTTGAATTATATATCATGAACTGACCAGTATTAGTAAGGGATTCATTAGCAAAGTTCTCGACTGAGGTTAGGGCTTAGAACCATTAAGCTGGCATTCAGCGGTTGACGTTTCTGACCTCCATCAATTTCCCAATATATCGTGTGACCACACCCATTGTAATAATTGATATTTGTCTCACTCATGGCATAGTAGAACTCTACTGGTTACGTCTTATTTCTAAAGCATTAGCCAGAAAGTCTGAGGTCTTGTGCTAGATCCCTGTTGTGAGCACAGCTATCTTATACTAAGACGATGTAGCTATCCAGTGATATCAAATTCAACATTCTCTACGATAGTCAATAATGGCAGACAATTTTGTAAAACATGTATTGGATCCTTTGATCTATTAAGGGGGGGGGGGAATCAGTTATAACTGCCTTCTACGCTTATATATAATCCTTTTATGTACAAACGCAACAGGCGGAGGAAAAACTACAGGATGATTTAGAACAAGAAACATGTGTAAAGTATCGTGAGTACAGTGCATAAAATGATAGAATTGATTGGCAGTAATTACGAAATTACGGTAGCATAGTAATCATAATAATTGAGTTAATAATAATAATGTTAAAGAAGAAAATATGACATATCAGTCAGGAAAAATTGTATATTCATGAGACCATTTACAGTAGCTGATCTGACGATTATATTGGTCTATTGTTCAATAGAAAATAAATCGGATTATAAAAATGAGTGTACTGTTTTTTTGTACACTTAGATTAGTTTTGAAACTGTGTATCAATGTTTCAAAGGCAAGCAAAAAAGGTTACGTAACAGCTTAAAAGTTAAAAAGTAATAATGATACGAAACTTCTTGTCCGTTAGACAGGTGTGAAGCATGTAAGAACGAAAAAGAAGAATGGAAAGAAGAATTAAATTTGGTTGTTACGTCCATGATAAAACAGAGAATTGCATCTGTCACGTTTACGTGCATAGTTCAGGTTTGTAACTACGGATTGTCAATGCATCTGCAGTGTATATGTTATTGATGTGAAATTTTTTCGATTTCAGTTATTTGATCATATAGAAGATTTTAAATATTTTCTGGTGAAACATACTGACCAGTAACAACCAAATATTCCAAAATTTAGCTACTTATTATTTTATTTTTTCCTTTTAAAAGTCACCCCGGTAAATATTCAGACACGCGTTTGGTAAGCACTGGCTTCTTTAACCTGATATATATATATATATATATATATATATATATATATATATATACCGTGTTCCACATAAGCAAGTTAACTAAGAGTTAGTTTTAAATAGAGCCCAAAGTAGATGTTTTTCATTTACACAATCATGAATAACAGGACTGGTAGAGAAGACAGTATATAACTTAGCAGGATTAAACATTTCTTTAAAATACTTCAGTTGCTGACTTTTCGTAAAATATGTGTTTCAATATCATCTTCAGATCAATGGTTATTTTATAAATAGAAGCTTCTTTTGAATGTAGAGTTGGTTTAAAGTTTTTGTTAGTAAATCTGGGTAGACAAACATTTGTTACAGTTGAACTAATTGGTCGGAATGTAAGTGAATTAAGTTTCACTGTTTACTTAGTATTGTCCAGGGTTAGCTTTCTGTTGATGCATTTTTGTAGTTGAAAATCACTAAATATATTCTTATACTGTTCATTTTAATCAGGTATTCATCTTTAATGTGGCAATTACTATTAATTCTATCATTTTATCTAACATAATTATAACACTTAGCCCATATTTTATACATTTAAGTATATCATTCATCATTCTGTTGCTGAATCCGTTTGTTTATATGTTGATTTTATGGCAAAATTAAAGTACTTGAAATGAGATGGATTGAACTCATTCCACAATGCTTGCCTTTTAAGGTAATCAGTACATTTCAACTTTAACCATCTATAGGATTGTATGATCGAGTTAGTACAAAACGGTGTCACTTTTGTTTATAAAATGCATGTTCATATCCTTTTATACAGTTAGATATAAAACTAATTGCCTGTCTTACATTTTAATATCTTATGTACTTCTAGCTGAAACGAAATGGAAACGTCTTTTTAATCAGTTAGTCTGGTATAGACTATAGGCATTGTATGTACACTAATATGCTTAAGATAATGATATTTTCAATAATATTTCTCTACATAACATTATAATTTTAATGTCAATGTCACTTAAACTTACAGGAAATAATGCAAATAGATCAACATTGTCAGATAGTGATTCACTGATAACATAATACTTTTATTACTGTATTATTAAAATGAGTACACTAACATTGAGTCGGCTACACTTCTCATGATAGGTGGTACTTGAGAATTAAAATAAAATCATTATTTTGTGAAAACAAAGTTCGTAGAATATATTTTTAGTTAAAAAAATACATCAAATTGATTAGAATTAAAAATGCAAGTTTTGAATGACCATAACGTCTAAATCCCTTATGTTTGATCCCTGGACAAATGTTAGGTACTCATAGCTGTCTCTACTAAGTAATATATTAGAATGAAACAGTTATTCATTGCTTTCTAGTTTTCAATAGTTATATAGCTACAGTTAATTTTTGATGAATATTACTAAGCTAGTGATCTATTTAATACTATTCTTGGAGGAATTCCAGCATTTTTTAACACCAATACTTGATTACTGTCATGGATGCATGAATACAAAGCAAAATCATAATATCTTAATAATTGGAAATCATGTTAAATAACCAAATATGTTGAGAAAAAATAATTATAACTATTAAAGGGATTACTGTGGTGCTGTTTAGTTTTGAAGTGTGTGCTAATAAGATGCTTTTAATTTTAAGAGATGTTACTAAGTTTTTCAGATCCTATGAAGAAATGAACAGATCGAGAAACAGCTCAGTAAACTTTCAAAACATTTGAAGGATAGCATAGTGATAACGCCATGGGTTAGACCACCTCAGATTTATAGGAAGTTACCCAAAATACATAAGCCTGGATTGTCGTTGTACCAGGTTCCGGATAAATCAAACCCTCCTTATTAATTCGCTCATTGGTTATCCAAAATGTTAGGACTTGTGAGAAGGCAGTTTACGTACTTTGTGTTTATGAAACACAACTTAGTTGATGGTGTTAGTAATACTGATATTTCTAGAAAAATTATTTTCACTCTTGATGTTATCCAATCGGTATTCAGCATACTACTGATAAAAGCTGTATACCACATCTGTGACTACAATGATTCTCACAACATAGGTATCGACTTGAAAACTAATTACTTAAAATTATTATTATGTGACACTTTAAACATTCATTTCATTTTCGACAACTATATTTACTAACAAATCTACAGGATCACAATTCGATCTTCATTTGTTATACTTTTAGCAGACTGTTTTACGTCAAAATTTGCAAACAATCGACTTAGTTTAGTTGTCATAAGGTTATGGTTTGACAAAACAAAAATAAACGGTGCGCCCATTTTATGCAACAATTTTGACTAATAGGATATTTTTCAGCTCGTCAGTACTAAACATTCAGCTACAGAATTCCTGCTAAAAAATGAATCAGGTTCATTGATTTCATTTTTGATATGCTTCTGTCAAAATGAAGTATCCTGACAGTAGGAAGCAAACATGTAATTACTAGTTAACGAACTTCTGTAGCTCTGTATCGTTGAGAAAATTGGAAATGTCATTCACTCTTTAAACTATTGGATGCGAGAAAATCTACAGTATTAAACGTGGTAAGGAAGAATTTTCATTTTCAAGAAAAAAGCAATTTAGAAAGGAATACTCAGTGTACTTTATAGATAAAAATATCAGAGAAAGTAGAAATAAAGAATTTGGACGTTTGTTACATACGAATAGTATTTTATCATTATGGAATTTAAAGAGAACCTAGCTCTCTATATACGTAGAAGCTTTTTTCCTAGAGCAAATAGGAGAAGGTTTAATGCTAGTCAACTTTAAACAACAGGAAAATAGTGTTAGTATCAATAAAATATAAGCTCCCATTGTTTGATCTCCTTTATACACAAATTCCAATTCATCTAGGACAAACTATATGGGCCTTAGAAAGCGTACGCCTTTAGCATCAGTAGGAGAGTGAGTTTTGGCTCAATTCCTTAAAGGTAATAGAAAAACTTTTAGTTGACTATGATATCCGTTTTATGGTTGTTTACAGAATCAGTTCCAATATAGCACGAATTCTTGATATAGAGCTCCTTAGAACAGTATAGGCTGCTGCTAATATGAGATGAAGCTGGGAATATCTGTACTAAAAATATATATCTTATTACATTGGATTGTGGCTAAAAGATTGGGGCTCGTTTCATCCTATTAGGGTTTCCACCAACCAGATATACCTACATCTCAGTGTTGATGTTCATATTAGGACTCGAACTCAGTTAGTTTCGTATCAAACGCTACCACTAGGCTACTGGGTCTGAACAGCCACAGTTGGGCAACTGGTATTTATATATAATTCGAAGGCATTTATATCTTTGATTTGTTAAGGACTGAAATTGATCAGTTTGTGTTATCATATATGCACTAAGTATGTCTTATTAGTGTCAACACCTTAAGCTACTTTTATTGTTGACATACTTTTTATTTCAGTGGATATTCATTTGAGACTGCTTCCCTACTCTGTCCTTAAGTCATTTTTTTAATACCCTTCTCTTCAAATTTTATTCGTAAATGTTTCTAATATTATTTTTTATTTAGTCTTTTTAATATCTTCAATTATTGTTTGAAGACGTTAACACTTTAAAGTATGTTAATCCAACTGCAACTTAATTCATTGTTAGTTCTATGCGTCAGTTGTATTCACACACTACCATTAAAGAAATTACTCAACCTGGCAATGTAGTATTATCACATGGATAAGTGAATATGTTGTTTTTTACGTGTTCATTTAAAAGTTCTAGACCATTATCATGTTTATTCATTGTTCCCATGTTACTCATGGAACTATATAACTAAATAATGAATTTTTTGAAAATGTGATCATTTCATAAAGATTTTTACTAACAAGTATAAGTTAATTTTATAATCATATTAACATAATTATTGATATCACCTTCTACCACTCCTGGAGGAGGTGATTTTTAGAGGTTGGTATTAAGTTTTAATTGATTAAATTCATCACAGATTAATGTTGGTACAGTACCACTGAAAATCGGGGAGAACTGAACAACCGTTTTGTCCTACTATGCAACATATCAGCAGTGCACATCCGAAGCCTCTAGAGTGGAATCTAAGGTGCGCATTGCTAATGAGTCTCATATTATAAGACACATTTATTTGGTACTACATTTTGGCTTAATGCCGAAATTCGCAGAAGTTTTTCAAATAGATTGTTTTATTGCATTATTTTTTCTATTTATTTTTTTTCATTCAACAATAAGCATGTATGTTTTTGTAAGACAATATTCACAATATCAATAAACAAATTCGATTTCTTGGATGTAATTAGTCGTTTCTTTTTTATTGATGATGTACATCGTAAAATGTTAATGTGGTTCTTTCTTTGAAGAAAAGAATATTTATCTTTTAAAAAGAAGTGTGAATTTTATGAATTTAATAATGTTGAAGTAGGCTGTTAATATCAAGATATTTCCTTACACTATGCATCTATAGTTCTGTATTATGTTTTAATTGCTTAATGTTATTCACAAATTTACAGTGACTAATAATTTTTTATTGTCCTTTGTCTATATATAGATTTATTGAAAACTATCAGAATGTAACGATTAGTACAATATACTACTATTAAAACTACTACTCTCACCGGTATTATATTTAATAAGGAAAACATTAAATTAAAGTAAGGTGGTTTTGTAGTAATGGGTTTTAAGTTTTGTCGACTAAATTCGTAATACATTGATGTTGGTAAGGTACAATTGGAAATTAGAGAGCACTGGACAGCTGATTCATAATTGTATAGGACTTCTCGTCAGCGCATACCTTATATTTCACCCCAAGGACTTTATGTTGGTAGATACCTAACACTCTGCACCATCGGGTCGGCATCCAGTGATGTTCCTGAAGTTCTTGTGAGAAGTCGTAGCTAATGAAGTTTAGACTTGTCGAAACGGAGACATTTATCACCGATAGCAATAGATGATCATCTCCTTATATCAAAAATTGATGAAAGTGGAAATCCTATCATTGAATGACGTTTAGTGGTGTAGATAGTTTGGCGTCTGCAATCTGAAGTCCCTGGAATGGAATTTAGGGTATGAGCTGCTTATGATCCCTATACTGGGACAAATAGCTGTTCAGCGCTCTCTAGCCTTCAATTGTGCCCTACCGATATCAGTCTGTGACCAATTCGATCAACGAAAATATTAGAATATCAGTGGATAAATGCTATTCATGCGTCGATTTATATGAGTAAAGGTTGAATCAGTCGTCACTGTGTCTTTGTAAGGCGTTAATAAAAGTATCAATTTAATGAATACTAATGAGTGTAAGCTCGGCTAATTGTATCTTCTGTTTTCTAGTATAATAAATATGGGATATTGAAATAAGTTTTTATTTAACACCTATTCAATTTCCGTTTACCCATAAATATATGATTCAATGATCATCATCTAATACCGACTGTCATTTAAGATAGTTTTTAATTAGCTAAGCTACAGTAAGTACCTTCACTTAAATTCCAATGTAGTCGGCCTCTTGTTTGTTTAGCAGATGGACTAAGGAAGTAGATATACAAACAATTGTAATGACGACGCTTTGATTCTTCAGTTTCTAATATAGTAGAAAACTGTTGTTACTTTACTGAAATGCAAATATGTGAATATGGTTAAAGTTAATCATTATTTAGCTGAAATAAGTCTAGAATATACTTTATTGCATTATTGAATTACAGGTGACCCAAACATACAGGTGGGCTAAAAGTGGTGATGGTTTATACTATATTCATTTATCTTCACTGTGTTATTAAAAACAGACACATTTAAGGATGAAAATTATAGTGATTATGCCTGCCAGAGATTGGTTCACTTATCATTACTAGTAAGTTAGTACTTACTGTGTTATTATATTATACCGCCGTGACTCATTGATCTTATCAATAAGGTACGTGTTATTAAAAGTTAGGATATTGATTAGCACCGAAGCATAGAGCTTGAGTATCATCCTATTTAGAACTTATAAACAGAATGTCTGTGTACTCCAATGTAGCTGTTTATAAGTGAAGGTATCCACTGAAGTAGCACACATACAGAAAAGGAATGTTTACCTTCAGTTCTGAATACCAACAATTACCTTATATGGGCAAAAAGATTGTAGTAAACCGTGCTTTACCCTGGTAACTTTAACCCTTTATAAGATTTGTTTTTGCAATATTTTGATGCTAATTTTTAATTCCTCTTATCTGAACCTTAGTCATTCTTTTACTTGTATTTATTATTACGTAATTTATGCTACTTTCCTTTATTCTTTTCTATGCATGATCTCAGTTTTACTTTCTGGAATTTTCTCATATCTGGCCTATGAATAAAGAACTGTGTTAATGATATTTCCATACTTATACAATTTTGTTATTCTCTTCTAACTGATTTATATTTCTCAATGCTAATTTCACGAATTGATCTGAATCAGATAACCATTGATCACGTGGAAGCACTGGATAGCTGTTTCGTCCTAGTATGGGACTCTCCAGCAGTGCGCACCCACCACCCTCTGGCTCCGCGAAGAGAGAGCTTTATCATTGGACCACTGAGCCGGCTCCTAACGGTTGATATTTCTAAGTCAGTCAATTCGTGATACGTAATTTATGTTTACATATCAACTAAAATTCTTCAAATGTCTTCTAATATGAAGTACATACAACTGTTTTGTTTTAATTATGATTAATTCTGGGTAGTATACAGCTGATAAGAAACTGTAAAATAAAGTGAATTCATATTATTTTGTTACAATTGTTGTTCTTATCTTGCTAAAACTTATAAAGAGAAAGAATTGTATTAAGTTACCTTATCATATTATTCTGTTACTACAATATTCGAAATCCAACAATAGTGATCATCATAAGGACTTTGTGTACAATTGTAAATCAACAAATAAACATTCATTACAGAGCTTCAAGTCAATCAAGTTTTCAAGAACATATATTAATAAAAGTTTCCAGGTTGTAGTTTACATCAAGAACAAAAATTCATCATGGATTACAATATAATCTATCGCTCTGCATTTTCATATACTGTTGGAACTTATTAAACTATGATGGAAACCACTGTGAACAAGAATATTAAATGTTTTGTGGTTGCTAGTAACAATAATATAAACTGAATGAGAGAATTCAATCGTCACTAAGTAATAAACAAGTATGGTCTCTAGTACTACTTAATGATTAATCAGTTACAATTACAAAATCTTTGTAATATAGATAGCAGCTTATTGATAACAACGTGTAAATACACTGTAGTAATTAGCCTTCTGTTTATTTTACAAAAGTAGCTTTTCTGAAAACCTAGATGTGTACATCAACAAGGAAAGTCAAAAAACTGTCTATCCACTTGAAATTAACGTGATAATGTTAAGATCATGTTTGACTGGAGAGTTGTAAACTTAACTAGTGATACTTTGTTCAACATATTATGTGGAGATTTATTTAAAAGTATTTATTTAAACAATCTCATTTTCTCAATTAGCAGCTTCTTTAGAATTACACAAAGCGTCATTCTACTGCATATGTTGGAGTAACTATTACGTAATATCTTCTAATTATATCTATGTAATTCTTAAGTTCACATGATTATTCTCATAATTTATTTACAGAAAACGATACTCATTTTCTTGATGCTGGACAACTAAACTTTACTATTATTAATATACTGACAATGTTCAAAGCAGAAAAGTATAAACCTTAACAGACAAAATTTGCAATGTTGATTAGTATTAATAATATGGTTCAAATAAAATCTACATGTTTATTATTTACTTTTGCATAAAAATATCATGTGATCATCTTACTTAATTTCTCTCTTTTCTTAATAGTATTAATGAAGTAGTAGCTAAATTTCATGATTATTTGTAATGATGAAAGTAATGTCCTTTGATTCAAAGACGTAATACTAATAACCAGTCACTGCGTCTGCTAACGTGAAATGTTGTCTGGAGTAGGAGTAAGTTAGAAGAAGTAAACGGGAGAAGCTAAACTAAAATGCGTTATCGGTTTTAGAAGTGAATAACACTCCCATGAGTCAAGTCGGGATCCGCGAGATAATTATGATTGGGGAGTTAGATCGGATATGTACAATTATGTAAAAGACATGACAATGACAGTGGGAAAAACTGCAAGAGAAGTAAACATAGGACACTTATATGATACAACGAAGAAGCTATCTGGTAAATACACTCAACTAGAACGATCAATAACAAGCAAGGATGGCAAACTAATCATCGAGACCCAAAAACAGCGAAACAGGTGGGTAAAGCATTTAGTAGAACTCTTGAATAGACCAGCTCACAATGAACCTATCAGTCATCAAAGTAGTATCTGCGGATCACCCTGTATATATCGACGCATTGACAATCAAAAAAACCGAAATGGCCATCCGACAAATAAAGAATGTCAAGTCAGCAGGACTAGACAACATACCAGCTGAGCGAAACACTGAAGTCAGATATATTAGTAACTGCAAACATGCTTCACATTCTCTTCAGAAAGACTTAAGAGAAAGAGTATGTTCCAACAGACTAGAAAGAATAATAGTTCATCAAGATAATAAATAAGGTAGATCTTAGCAAGTGAGCGAGAACAACAGAAGCATCACTCTACTTTCAATATCAGGAAAGGTCTTCATCAAAGTGTTAATGAATCGAATGAAGGTTCAGCCGATGCCTAACTTCGATATCAACAGGTTGAATTCATTAAGGATCCATCGTGTACTGATCAAATAGCGACCCTACGGATAATGAACAATCAACTGGATAGAACTCATCACTTTGTATCAATTTTTCTAATATGAGAAAGCATTTGATAGCGTTGACAGGAAAACATTATGCAGCCTTCTTTAACACTATGGTATTGGTCAATAACATATGGAATTCATGTGACGGATTACACTGTAAAATCGTGCATAGAAGGCAGCACACATATTCATTTCAAATTAAGACTGGTGTCAGTCAAGTCTACCGACTCTCATCCTTCCTCTTTTATCTAGTGGTTGACTGGATTGTGAAAACCCCAACATCTCAGGTAAATACGGAGTACTAGAAATAACTTGGATGCCACTTGGCGAATTAAACTCCGCAGATGACCTAGCTCTTCTATCTGACACAGCAATGAATGCAGGTGAAGATGAACAGTCTAGTAGCAAATTTCGTAGTCAGCAGTAGGCCTTAACATACACAATCGGACAAGCAAGATCCTCAGATACTAAACAATGGACACTAACTCGATTACAGTTGACGGAGAAATTCTGAAAGATGTGGAAACTTTTACATACCTTGGGAGTGTCATCGATAAACAAGGAGGATCTTATGTAGATATAAAGGACTGAATTTGTAAGGCATTCAGCAGCATTTCTACAATTACAGAATATGCAGAAATAAAAACAACTATCAGCCAATATTAAAATCAGAATTTTAATACAAACAGAAAGACAGTTCTATTTTATGAAGCTGAAACTTGAAGAACTAAGAAAAGTATTCTTTAAAAGATAAATGTATTTATAAACGGCTGTAATCACAACATATTTTGGATCCATTGGCCAGATATCATCAGCAATAACCTTCTGTAACAGAGAACAAACCAACCAAAATCCAGCAGAGAAAGAATTTAGGAAAAGACGCTGGAGGTGGATAGCACACACATAGAGAAAATCTTCACACTGCATAACAAAGCAAACACTAAAATTGAATCTTCAAGGTCAAAGGAAACTAGGTGAACCAAAAACACGTTTCACTGGGAATTGGACGTAGACATTGAAAGAATGAACAGTGCTTGGAAAGAAGTGGAAAGTACAGCCAAGGACAGAGTTTGTTAGAGTGCTGGTCAGTGGCCTAATGCTTCACAGGGGGTAATAGGCATTAATTAATTTAGTCATTCTCATGACTACTTATATAATTATGAGCATTATATTTCTAATAGCCAGAATTGTACATAAGACAATATAGACAGTTGTCAACCTTGTTCAATAAATAGTCGAAAATGATGTAACCTAGTTCTCACAAATTTCCTTTTTTCACCTTTTTCTTTATTATATTATTTACATACAAATTTAAAAATATCACATGATCAAGAACCTTGAAAATTTAAATCTGATTTCACTCTACATGTTAACGTTACATCAATTTAAAAAGGAAAACAACCTTTTATTGGACAAAAAATGGATAATTTTACATTTATGTGTATTTATTATACTGGGAAAAAGAATATTTAAAACATTCTCCCTCACCCGCCTATTACATAAGTTTTGATGAAAAGAAACAAACAGATATCATTCGAATTATGCAATCTATTAGTAGAGTATGTTGTGAAAAATTAAATTACACAATTACTGATAAGACATTTTATATAACTATAAAAAAGAAAGGTCAACTAAATGCTTAGTGATCACTAAAAGTATAAATAGTAGCGAGTGATGACAGTCTTTAGTTCATTGAAAGATTCACAGTGACAACTTCCTATTGTTACTTGTATTATTCACTTTTTGGTGTATTTTTAATTACATTTTCGTTCGTCTGATAATTTGTTACACTAATGTTCTTTAGTTTTTCTTTGAAATGAATTGATATGCGTCAATGTGGTAAAATTATTCGTATTGTAAAACCGGAGAATAATTAGTACTTTTCAGATCAACTCTATCTGCTTACTAAATGGTTAATTTTGTTAAACATACATCATAAACGTATTCTTAAATGTAAAGAAGTCTTAACCAGTAGGAAAATAAAGCCTCCAATGTGTGTAAAGAAACAGTTTTCTATAACCATAAATCTGAACTGGTAATTTTTAATAATAATAGTCTGACAGTTTTCTAGCTTTCCAATTTTATTCTTCATTTATAATATTTTGGCCATGCAACCATTTTATTTAACTTAACCTTTTTTTAGTTTCTTTGTTTATATATAAATGGTTAGACAAATATGTGTAACGAGATTTTTCGAAATGTATGGAGCAAATACATTACATTTTTCAAATGAACTTTCATCTTCTCATTACACTATCGAAATGTATAAAAGGGACTCAGTGTTTTAAATCTATAATATTTTTGAAAACCATAATAGGTGATAACTTCATTAAATCCTACTTTCACTATGCAAAGCACTTGATGTTATATTTGTCTGCCGTATGCTTTACATTTAGATGGGATGTATATCTGTTATATAAACTTATGAATTAACAAGGAAAGTGAATATACCATAAAATTATTAATTGATTGAATTACTATGTATTCCTTCACCTTACAAGTAGATACTTTGATTTGTGAAAGTGAAAACTTTACAGGTTATAAAAAAGTTCTAGTCAAAAAGTAAAGGAATTAGTAAGACTTACGTTTGGACTGTTACTGTGTCATAAGAAAAAAAGAAATATCTTAATAAAGTTTTCACTGTTTCATTTTATTTTCACAATCTTTTTAAGCTAATATAAGATAATATGAAGTTGGAAAAACTTCAACTTAGCGTAAAACTATAATCAAAAAGGAGAAATAACATTGAGTAAGTAGATAAAATTTGTTCCCCAGTAATTCATTGGTACACATTAGTGACAACACATAGTCGAATGTGATTGATACATAGAACAAGTAAATGTGTCATTTATGATAATTAAGAAGAACTTGCAAAGTTAATTTCAACTTCAGTTACTTGTGAGCAGAATATTATTATTATTAGGAAATTGTGGTGCACAATGATCATTAGAAAAGGATTTTACCATTAATTTGTCAATGTTTTACAGAATTAAAATCGTTCTTTCATAATGAAAACTCCAAGAAATGGTTTGTTAAGTACAGTTTTCTTTTCTATCTTTTCACAGATAGGAGTATTTTCTTACCTACAGTTAATTTTCGTTGGAAAACACTAAACTACAGGAGAATAATTAATAATTTTCTGTTTTTATTAATTTTCTCGTGGTTGGAAAATATTGAGAACTTGGCAAACCCATATTCTTAATATCATGAACTAGTGAACAGTAAAGAGTATTCGAACTTCTATACTAATAATGACAAATTAGTTCCTTAAAATTGAGAACGTCTAAAGTCATCATATGATATTTTATACAGTTTAAAGTTTTGTGAAAAGATCAAACGAATTGCTGCATCATTTATTGTTAGTCGCTTATTAAATGATGAACTTTATGAGTTATAAGTTTTTACTATCAAGAATCTAACTTTTACATAGTTAACTGTCTATAACTAGATAACAACTGAAGACCAGTTAACACTGGTTGATCGTTTTATCTAAGTACTGGACTTTTCAGAGGTGTACATTTACATCATCATTAGAGATCACACTATGTGTATTTAGTTCCCGTGACAAATGCCTATAATTTGGATAAATCAACTAATATCCAATGTTGTATATATTTCTAACTGCAGTCAAAGTATAGTATAGGGGCGATTTTTCAACGATTCTTAAAGTGAGGTTTATTGACCCAATAGCATATATCTTAAAAATTAGTGTTCATAAAACTTACGGATGATTTAGGAATCACTCATACAAGTTCGCAACAGAGTTACTGATCACATCATGTCAAACTAGAATTGATATATTACAAGAAAATATGTGTATTATGTAAACTTTTAGCAAAAACATCTGGTTTTGTTTTGGAAAATGTCCCATTTTAAACTTTCTATATATATATATGTTTTAAATGACTTGTTCATTAAAATACACATCTTGATATCGGCTGCTTTATAAGGTGAAAATTGAAGAAGATTCAGCAGATTTAAACGAGTGATTATATATTTACATTACCGAAATTTTTTGGATAAGAAAGGGATGGTTATACTAATGTATATTTTCAAATTAATATTAATAAGGTAGATAGCTAACAAGGATTGTTGAAAAACTAATCGCCATTGCAAGATGGTTCCAACTAACCATTGATTTAAGATTACCTCTATTAAACGTTCTTTCATTTCAAAATAGACCATTATTGGTGTAAAAGCTACACATAATTTCATTTTTTACTTTATGCTATAAAACACTACTTTTAACAGGATGATGTGATTGAATGAAAAGTAGTTTCAGTGTTACCAAGTGAGAAGTTGTGACTGGTAAAGTTCAAACTTGTTGGAAGTGAGACACTTATCACTGATAACATTCGATGATCGTCATGCAACATATCACAGATTGATGGAAGTGGGAATTCCTCCTGCATTGGGTGCTGGCCCATTGATGCAGGGGGTAGGGTGTTCGCCAATCTGAAGCCCCTGGGGTGGAATCTAGAGTGCGCGCTGTTAAGGAGTTCCACACTAGAAAGAAACAGCTGTCCAGTGGTCCCTGGTTTTCAGTGGTCAAGTGAAGAATATCAATCTCCACAAAAATCCATCTTAATTGTTTTGCCAAGTCGTTTGAGTCATTGAAATTAAACAGTATAGTGTAATTGGATATCAGGAAGAATGAAAGTAGTGCGCACTAAAATTTATGGCATATTTCAGTAGTATTTGATTTTTTAAGCAGATAAAGTGAATAATTAGGGACATAAGTGCAATTAAACATTTCATATGTACAAACTGATAGTAAGAAGTACTTTGTTTGCTTTATTTAGTTTAATCTTCACACTTCTCAGCTGACATTCTGACATAGCTGAGGTTTTTACAGATGTATACATACATTGTAAGCTGGAAAACCCTAATACACTTTAATTTTATCTAAAATTATTGACAAAAGTCAATGCAGGCCAGTCTGACTGACATGGAAATTATTCGCCTTCTCCTACTGCTCAACAATTGAACTTATTATAAGTTCAGTCAAACCAATCACCTAAGGAATAATTACAAAGGTCTGTTGAGATTATTTATCAGATTAAACGTACTTATGTTTTATCATCCGTATTCTGTACTTTATTTAAAGTTTGTTGGACAACAATCAACTTACAGTTAATGAAATGATTATTCTTGAGATTTTAAGTTTCCATTCATTATAGCGAAGTATATAATAAACGATCGAATAAGTAAAGAAAAATACAGACAAAAGGATTAAAAAAGTATTTTATCCTCATAAATCCCTCTTAGGAGTGATGGATTCCAAAAAAGTACAAGCATAGGAAATGTTGATTCACAAATTGTAATAAACAAAAGTTTTTTTTACAATAAACTACTTCATGAACATAAATATGACAATGCAACTACAATTCAGATTCCTTCCTGTTCTGTCAAACCATCTATGCGTGATTTATGCATAATTCATCTGAGTAATTCAATGTATTTAGCAATGTAATTCATTTCATTTTTGAATTGAATAAATTTCAAGAGCACATTATCTTATTTTATTAGTGAAATGATTTCATTCTTGGAATCTCTTCTTTATTATTACTATTATCATTTTGAGTTAGTCCTAAAAAGATGTGATCTAGGTCATTTGGTTACTGATGGTTACTTTAATGTATCTTGACAGTGAAATTACAATTTATTGCATTAAATGTACTCGTTTTATATTCAATCGATAATGAAGAAGAAGAAGAAGAAATAAATACTGTATCACGTTTGTCTTACACTTTTTTTTTGAAGTTACAAACTACACGTGATGTTATTCATTAGTCAAAAGAAGACTCTTATGATGAAATTCTTCATTGACAGGTTCTTGTGATTGGTCAGTAATTTGACCATGACATTTTATAGTAGCATAATATACATATCATAAATGCCATATTTAAATCATCTGATATTCTTATCAAAATAATGGTTATTCTAAAACAAAATAAAATTATTCTTATTATTAATTTCACAAGGTATTGTAAAGAAAAATGTATTTCCTGTTATAAAATCTAATAAAATGAAGTTATTTTAATTATGTAATTATTGAATGAATCCTTAGTTGATTCAATGAATTCACTGTCAATTAGAATTATGTTGATTACAATAACAGTGTTCGAACATAAGATGAACCAGCTGAACATTGTAATAATCAATTACTAAGTATTGACAAATGTAACATATGATGTTTTCTTAATCTTCAATAAGTTAATTCTAATCAACACAATGTGAACATTACAATGCTATAGAAGATGAATTGTGATTTGATAATTTTAATTGTAATATTTTATACTGTAAAATTAAGTGAATACAAGTGAAATTTACACAAGAAGCATCAGTTTTATCATCACTACTAATACATCATGATAATGAATATCAACTAACACTGGTTTTAATTAATCATACAGTTAACTGATTAATAGACATTTATGTGTTTTATCTGGTGCCTCTGCTGTTAGCCTCTGTTGTGACATTTGATTAAATTTAATTTTACTGTAAACTAATAGAATAGCAATGTAAAATATTTGCATTCAATGATCATGTGTTAGTTTATAAAGAACCAATTTATTTTATAAGACTGCGCATATAAACACTATTTTGGACCTTACAAAAGGTGATATTCTAACACTGGATGATATTGAACTACGCTTGTGTACAATAACAGCCTTGGTAAAATGAGGTGTATATTCTTCATCTAAAATAAGTTTTGATTACTAGATTATAAAAAAACAAACGGTCAAAAGTAAAATTGACTTTTTAATATTTAGCATCTATTTCATCAGAAAATCAACTCTAATAAAAAGCTTTGAAAATTTATAATTTAGGCTTCATCAAACCTGTTTTATTCATCTGTTTGTTGCTAACGATTGACATAATTAACAATCATATCAATAAAATAACAAAAAAACTAGACTTTCGTAATTATATATATTCATTAAGTGACTATTAGTGCATTAATACTCAAATAAATCCATACAGTAGTCTAAGGTTTGTATAAAAGTAGCTCAAATCAAGTGGTAAAATTGATATTGAATTCGCCTATAATGAAAAGTGGCTAAATAACCTCTGGTTCTATTTCCACGTTATTTCTTGTTTCTTTTAGTGTTAAGGCTTCTTTTATTTCTTACTACTACTATTCATTCAAATGTCGAAAGCAAAAACATGATTGATATGTTTAAATTGAATTGTGACTGGCAAGTGGATTCCAGAACTTGCGTTTCGTCCTGTTTGGGACTCATCGGCTGAATGTAGCTGCATACAAACTTATTCTAATTATAACTGATATGCTCGTTCGTATGACATTCTATTTTTCTACTACTCAGCTATGTACCGTAAAAATAATTAAGAAAAGTAAACCAACTAGAAAATTTTGATGATTTGTCATGAATATTTGGTAAATTTTAAGATCCTGAACATTTATGCTAGCTTGTTTCAACATAATGTTCATTATAAAATGCTTCCGTGCTACCAACTTAGAAAATATATCGTGATGAAGTATAATTATCTATTGTATAGATATGTATGTAATCTTATCTGTAAGAATATTTATAATTTAACATAGAGGGTTGTAGTGATTGTTAAATTTTGTAGTTCTGAATAAAAGACTGAAAATCAGAAGTATTGAGCATATACTTCATACACTGCAAGTATCCTCTATACCGAGATAAAACAGCCATCCAGTGTTGTCAAAACCAAAAGTCAGTCTGAGATGAAAAACTAACAAAACAATGATGCAACTATCTTAAGTACTTTATTTAAATATGAAATATAGAAAGTCTGATTGGAATAAACACTGATTACTCTTAAAAGTTTTACATATCATCAATATGTATAAAACACAGAAATAGAGAAACCGTAATTAATGTTTTTTTTTCATCATTAAAACGAAATCACTACGTATTTTTACTTATCGACATATTTACACTTTCTTGTTGTTGAATTTTCTTAACGTTCCTAGATATTTCAAGAATATCCATGATATTGTATTCATTGTTTAACCAACCTATTCACCTAGTCACTTATTGGATTTATTATATTAAAATCAGTAGTTAATCAATAGTATATTAAGTGTATAGAATTTTCGGTATAATAAATCTCCTTACTATTACGTAATCGTCAATCCTGATATTACGAATGGATGTGAATCAAACAACCATTGATCACCTGGAAGCACTGGACAGCTGTTTTTTCCTAGTATGGGACACTTTAGTAGTGCGCATCCTCGACTTCATCGGGGGGTCGAACCCAGGATCCTCTGGCTCTGCGGCGAATGCCTTACCATTGAACTATTGAGTCAGCTCCTAAAGGTTGATATTTCAAATTCAGTCAATTTGTGATACTTTTGTGCGACCTCATCTGTGTCATTGGTGGGTAACTGCCTCACACTCGACACGACTAAACTCCACCGGCCACGTGCTGAAGTTTCCTATACTCGGACGAAACAGCTGTCCAGTGCTTCCAGGTGATCAGTAGTTGTTTGATTCAGATCAGTTCGTGATGTCAGGATTGACAGTTAATTATCCCCATAACTCCTCCCTTCCAATTCTTACGTAATCTTTTGATAATTTTCAACATTAAAAGATGTTATTTTTCTAGGCATAACTAAATAATAATCATGAAAGTAGTATATATATTCAGTTTTTCTATATGACAGATATATACGTCAGTTTATTCTTTACTAAAATACACTTTATTCTTATGTATAATTTACTTTTCTTTTCGGTTGTTTTTGGAAAATATTAAAATTACTTAAAAGTTTTTTCAATGATAAGATTCTAATAACTTTTAAGACACATACATCTTGTGTTGACATTTGTTACTAATTCACTTTTATTGTCAAGTAGCTTATATGAAGAGATCAAAGTAATTTAAAATCATATGATGCTGTTGTTGTATGCTTTTTTTTATCTGGCGGCATAATAGAGAAATTTCCATATGGATATACTCTACTCAGAATAATGCCTCTTATTTAATATTTCAGTAATTGTTATGATTGAATAATTTCAATTCATTATGTATGATGCAGTAACCATAACTAATCAATACAAAAAATGGGAGGGGAATATAAATATAAACTTCAAATTGTGATATTAAGGTACAAATTAATTACTAAGAATATTGTAAATAAGTTGCATTAAAGTAAGATTACGGATGATAAATGAAATCTAACACGTTGATTTCATACTATTTAGGAGTCTAATCTATGCAGAGATTATCACAGATGACAATGGATGATCGTCACACTATATCACAAATTGATGGAAGTAGAATTTCAACCGTTGGATGAAAAACCAGTGATGTAGTGGGTTAGGCGTTTGCCAACTTAAAGTCCCTGGAGTGGAATCGAGGGTGCGTGCTACTGAGAAGTCCTATACCAGGACAAAACAGATATCCAGTTCACCCTGGTTCTTGATAATATCTTACCAACATTAATCTGTGACAAAGTTAACTAATTATAACTGTAATCACTTGATTTTTGAAATTTATCCTTGTTAACAGATATTTGAATTCCATATATTTTTTCCCCAACGAACAAATAACATACTTTACTGATTTTAACTTCTGAAGATGTTGGATATTTACATCATGATTTTATTTATTTAATCATTTTTTCCTGGAATAAGTCACTTTCAGGACTATTATTCCTTCTCAATGATGAAACTGAAAAACCTGTGGACAAAATTTTCTTAGTACCTCCAAACAGTTGGTGTTAAACATGAACGAATGGTAGCTGATAGGTTCCTACCATTTGCTAGCTAACAGATAATAACTTTGGAGTAGAACACTCCTATGGCCCTATATGTTGTACACAATATATTTTAGTCTAAATAAACACAAAAGAAGTCGTTCTTTTTTCAACCCTGATCATTATGTGATACGATTCAATTCTCAGCAAACAACATCTACGATTACCACCAAAATATTAACTTTATTAGAAAGTAAATTTATAAAGTTACTTTAAAATGTTATTAGTAGTTAGCTAAGGGTTATTATTTTGTATATAAATTTTGATATATCATTACTTACAGTCATTAATTAGAGTAGTATATTGAAGGTTGATCGAGAGGGTGATATGGTGATTGAGGTTAGAAAGTAGTCTAAGTATTAAAGCACAACATGTAATCATTCTAGTCTTAATTCATAGAAGAATCAATGATGTATATAGTTCAGGAGTTCAACGGCCAGATAAAACAGGTATCTTTTTACATGTAAGATGCTAACACTTATTTAACTATAGTTGCTTAGTGATAAGATCTACAACACTAACCAATCTTCGCAAACCTTTCATACTATTAATACAGTTAGTCAGCCAAATTCTTTCAATAAAATCATCAATTATAAATGATGAAGCTACATATTTAATTACAAACATCTTATGTTATCCAAAAAACGTCAGATATTTAGTAAACGGTATATAACCAGTTTATTAAAATACATTCTTACATATAACGATTTAGTTAGTAAAACCATATGTCATCTCATAGTTTATGATGACAACAACAATCAAGTGTTCATATGAAGCACGTTCATACATTACTATCCTCATTTTTTACACTGACGTTAATTAGTCTGACAAATTTATAGAAATTATGCCTACCAAATGAATGGGCAGGGTGTTTAATTAGTATTGTCAAGCTTTTGATTAACTAGTAGTCAACAGCGAAGCTATTTAATATTGAAGTAATTAGTGAAAATAAATAATACAGCATGTATTCATTATGTATATTGTGTAATTATTTTATGCAAAAGCCAAATTTACGTCTTAAGGTTTAATGGAATCAAAATTAGTTACTAACTGGTTAACTGGAAAAATCAAAATATGTTTGTGCTTGGTATATGTATCCATGAAATTTATAGTTGATCAAGTCATGTTTAATTATAAACCACCATCTAGAAACTTTTCTAAATTCAGAAGTTGATAGGTAGATAGGTAGATAGATAGATACAGTCAAGATTACGCTTATTGTAACCTGACTCTACGTTTAGTAAAAGGAGCCGCCTGAAATTCATTAATTATCCGTTTTATTGAAGATATTTTAATATATAAATTCAGTATCAAGAAACAATGAAGGTAATTGTGGACGATATCTATTAGAAAACTGTTCAGTTGTTTATTGTATTAAAAGCTACAATTAACATTCTTTAATGCCTTCTTCATATTGACAATGACAGATTATAGTTCCAAAGTGATATTGTATAGTCTAACTAAGTAATTCATTTTTTATAGTGCAGTCATCATTGAGGAATACACAATAGTTATTTTCTAATGGATAATCATAATCCTAATGTGAACGAAACAATTAAGTTCTATGTACAATGTTAAGATAAATGAAATCATCTCATGACTGAACATGTGACTGCAAATCAACACTTTCCATATACACTAGTCAGATATAAAAAAAATTATCCTGTTTACAATTGACATGAAAATGTGTAAAATATTCATATAAATACCTTAGTAAGTTATATAACTAACAGATTAAAACAAACAGGTTGCACGTCACAGAGTCTCATAAAAAATAACGCTTAACTACAGATTGTACAAGATGTTATCTATGTAGCCATTACAAAAAATATCTTATTGTATTATATAATTTTGTAATAATGAAACGAAATATTTACATATTAATTAGTTTTTTTGAAAGAAGAATGAGAAAAAAGTAGTGAATGAATAATAATAACAGATGGTTGTCAAGTAATATTATCTACTCCATAGATGTTATGTATTTTAGAGGTTGTTGATACATTCATTTGATTTATGATACTATACTATAAGATATAAGTAGTATCATTTATGTATGTATACACTAACTGAGAATACATGCTTTCATCCATTTACATTCGGTTAATTATCCTACACTATGCATTGTATTTTTATTTAACTGTATAATCTACTATACCTAAACAACTATTTCATAGTATTTATATACACATATTCTTGTATAAGATAAAATGTTAAGGTATTTTTTAAGTGTTCGAATATATACCTTATCGTTTTTGTAACTGATGTATTTTAATAGAAAAACTTCAAGTAGATATAAAATGAAATAAGATTTAGATTGAACATACCTATTAAATATTTTTATTAGCCTAAAAGAGATCTTTAATGAAAACCACAGTGTAATATGTACTGACTAGTCAGCGAGTAGCAATTGTAGACATGTTTTTTCAAGTATAATGGTTCTGCCTTGTTCTCTTCTAGTCTTATTTTGTGTGATCCAGTGTGTTGCTCTTGTTAGGTGGTTCGTATTAGTCAGGAAAAATTATGTAGTATTTATAGTGATATGAAATGAGTATTATGCAAATGGGACGGGTACTGATTACGTTCTCTATATGTATATATGATTAATAATATAAATACAAAAATACGTAAATAATAAGAACAATATTTGAATGAAAATAAATTTACGTTATGAATTTACCAGGGGGAAGGTGTATATTCAATAGTCCATTTAAAGTGACTTTTCATTAAGACGAGACTTATTGAGTCTGAAGTAGTTCACGGTGGTAAATGAAATTTAATGTTTGTATGAAGCTGAGGTGTTTTGACATATGCAGTTGTTGTTTCTATTGTTAAAAGGGCTCTTAGTTTTAAACAGTAAACTATTTTAAATAATTCATAAACATTAGCTTTGAAATGCATAGGTTGATATTG
The DNA here is from genome assembly GCA_025215515.1 of Schistosoma japonicum. Taxonomy (NCBI): domain Eukaryota; kingdom Metazoa; phylum Platyhelminthes; class Trematoda; order Strigeidida; family Schistosomatidae; genus Schistosoma; species Schistosoma japonicum. The sequence continues at coordinate 31,661,921 of CM046061.1, forward strand.
AATTCGATGGTGTTTAATATGGCTCTACTCAGCTACTATAAAAGTTGCTCACGAGAAATTAATAGTAAGAATCGATGCAACTTGCTCTACAGAATGAGTTGATTGACAAGAGAAAGTGGCTACTTTAGGTCGATTCGATTGTAGAAAACATTAGTTGTATTCATCCTGAGTTCTACATTTAAAGAATTAATGGAATTCGTCTATTGTATCATAAAAACAATAGTTATATTTTTATTAAGACCTTTGTCTTCAGTGAATTTATTTTCAAAGCTGTACAATTAAGAATATTTACATTTTGTTTCATTATAATAAATTATTTAAGTCGGATTGTGACTTGCAAGTGCAATCTAGGACGCGCGTTTCGTCCTATTTGGGACTTGTCGACTGGGTATAACTCCATTCTAATGTTGATGTTTACAGTGAGATTCGAACTCAGTCAGTTTTGTTTCAAACACCACCGCGTTCACCACTAGACTATTCCACTTGCTAGTCACAATCCAACTTAAATAATACTTGTTAATCGCTATATCGAGGCAATCTACTCAGGATACACATATAGCAACAGAGACTCGCCAGCTTTAGTCTATAACAAATCGATCGGAATATACAAATTCATCCTAACTATAATAAATGATAATATTTCCTAATAAAAATAAAATAAATGAACAAAGAAACAATAAATAGATGTTAATTTCATATATAACCTGAAAATATAGTTGTTAAGACACTGAGTATTCAACAAGTAGCCATTGAAGTTACAAATTATAATAAATGAAAAGGGATTACTTTACGCAATAAGATTAAGTTTTAAAGCTAAGATTACATTTATCCAAGAATGAACATAGAAGCAAAAATCAAAAACACTCGGTTCAAGATTAACGCTAAATATAGAAAGAGAAGGAATAGTAATGGCTTTTGTAGAGGAATATGCAGTTTATGATAGCAGGATTTTCCTTTGTATATACAGTTCTCACATTATTGGGTGTACTGCCGAGAACTTGGTAAGTAGTTAGAAGCATACTGTTCTTGAGGAGTCTCTATTCATCATATAAATGATCTGATCTAGTGATCTGTGTGCACAAGATGTTCAATAATTGAGCAGGTTATGTATCGACTGATCTCAATTATTTCGAATAGTGTTCACGAATATCTTTATTTCATAAAATGCCATTTTAATAAAATAAGGAAGCTTTAAGGAATTTGTAGAATGAGCGTACATAGGTATGAATATAAAGATATTTAATTTTTTCTTTTACCAATTAAGCTTCATTTTATTTTGTTTTGTGATACAATATATTTAGTGTTCTTTAGTTGAAGTATTAAATAAACGTCTTTGTAAAAGCCGTAATTAAATAGATTATTCTACAGTTAGTTCTTTTCATAACAAATTACGTAGTCAGTATACAATACTTCATGTACAAATAAAGTTACTTTTACATCTCATTCAATTATGTGGTACAGAGGGAAGAGTATTTATTACTTTGAAACGTAATTAACTCGAAGATCGGTTGCATTGACTGAACATTTCTAAAGAGTTATTAAATAAACTGAAAGAGTAAAACTAACAGTTTATTCAAAGAGTGAAATATTTAATGTACCAATTATGTTCTAACTTAAAATATTTTTTTATTTTCAATTGGGTAACTTAAAGTAACATTCTTTGACTTTAGTCGGATACAATGACAGTCGTCGTAAAAGTGCAATTTTTTTCGACCAAAAAATTGTTGTATATAAACATTTATACGTTTTTATATTAAATAAATATTCGGTACAGTTCAAATTCATAATAGTAGATTATTCCCCCAGATGAAAATTTGTTGACTCATTTGTCACTGTGAATTAAGTTTTATTGGTAGCTGATAGTAGACTGAAAAATGATGGTTATACATTGATACCAACTGTAGAACACAATGACAGTTAAAGCAAGATACAGCACCAGAATATGAAGTGGTTAACTGTTGATCTGAGTCATATATGCAGGTTTTGAGTTATTTGGTTAAAAATAAGTCGAGATAGAAGATATTTCTTTGCCATTTTTCGGGCTCCATACCTTGACGTATTCTCTTACATTCACTATTCGAACCGGTAATCTCAAACTGTATTTTCTGTATTTAATCTATCGCTACAATTGATTTTATATCATTTTCAGTTTACTGTTTGTCTGGTTTATTTTATCTCGTTGCACCAGTGTGACGTAGAAACCTTGGTTAATACATATTTGTTCTAGATTCTATTTTAGTCATAACTGTCACACTGATGTAATCCAAGGACTCATTCGGTAGTAAATAATGTACATACATTGAAGAAAAGCAACATTTGAGGATTTATTTGGTCAAGGAGTGGCGTATGATAGACAACCGTCATTTTAGATTTTAACTTTATAGTTATTAACCAGGGAGACAACTCAATTACTTTAAAGTAACTCAACGATCTTTGTATTATCACATTATCATGGTCTAATTTTCAACTTTTATTGATTTACATCAGAGTGTGACCATATTTAACTGGAAGGAAATTTGAAAGTAACAAAGATTGCTATTTTAATTTGTTTGTTATTCCAGCTATTAAAGTGATATCAATCAAACAAGGAATCCGCTTTAAGTACACATAAATACAAGTACCAGTGTGTTATTGTACTATATGTTTCAAAAACACCCTAAGAACACGATAAATTAAGAACTAATGTAACATCCTCAGATAATTCATATTGACGAAACAACAACTACGATTATGTTCATTAAGTATTTTATATTAACTTTAGATTAATGAAAGAACATCCAACTGATTAAATTATTTTAGAACTAAGAGCCTAAAGCTTCAGAAGATTATCTAGATTTGAATATGTTAAATTTTGCAATGATAGCAAAGTAAGTTGAAATTTCTTTTGAACTTGGGCTGAGACCATATCATTTTAATGAAGGTTAATAGACTGACAATGATTTCACCTAATAAAAATAAATCTCATGAAAATGGTTTCAATGTGTAGCTGAAAATTTAAAGTAAATGATAGAATATTGACTCTTTGTAATTAAGATGTATTTGAATCTTGCAATTGATTTGTCCTGGATTGAAAGGAGACCGAAACAGGATGAAACGCGAGTCCTGGATTCCGCTTGCCAGTCACAATCTAATTTAAACAATATATACTCTTTAGACATTGAAAGGCACTTTTATTAAATATTTCACAAATTTCTTTATACATGCATATGATAACTAACTGTTCATTTAAATACCTAAGAACCTAAACAAGGACTATACTTTACTGAAACATGAAATTAAGTAGATAGATCCATTCTATTCATACTTTGAATATCAACACTGTTGTTATTAAGAAATTCCAAACCAGGAACCAGGACTAGTACCCATTGATTTTCACGTATTGTTTAACAAGAAGTAGTCGGTTATAGAAAACTCCCTAGAAACATTGAGAAGATATATAATTAAAGTAGTCTTTTAACTAAAGATTGTAATTAAAAATATTGCTCTCGTAATATCTTACTGTTGCCTTTTATTGACGACGTGGCTCCACTAAAAGTATTCTACTCTAACCTACAGAAGTCGACTAGTTACGGGATTTTCGTGATTATTTATTGGTTAATTTTCCAAATTCATCATAGATTGATCTCTACTAGGCGTATGTAAAGACCAGGAAAGGTTAGACAGTTGATAGTATATAATATGGGACTCCCTGAAGGTGCACATCGTAAACCTCGACATAAAGTTTAACTAAAGACATTCAGGTCATATGACCAACGTTCAACTCACATAACCACTTGGCCAGCCGCCATCCATTGATAAGATTCTCACTTCATTCTCGATATGATATAGTGTGACGATCATCCAACAGCACTGCTAACGACTGGTAATAATTCCGATATGTCGTAACTCCAGTGGTCAATGGAATATTTGTGACTTCTTGAAATTATTAATTAGTAAGCCATATATCATAGTTCTATCATAGTAAATATGTGGGTGTTGATTATGATATTTCTTCGACAAACAGTATCTGATTCGTTATACAACCATTATGAAATCTTATTTGTTCCACTTAAAGTATATATTTGCTTGCCTATTCGATAACCATCAAAATACTTTGCTTTTTAAAATGGTTTATTGAAAGTAGAATATTATAGTTAGGCTTATGTGAATTAACTCAAACGGTTTGTAAAATAATAGTCTGGGAATTTAAATTACAGTACACTACACCTTCTTTGATTGAAACCTTAGAAATATCTAAGTTGAATTATAGAAGGCGTACAGAAGTTACTTATACCTTTTTAAATAGTGAACTTCGGTTTTCATTTTGTTTATGACACAATATATTCTAGAAGATAAATTAAAAGAGTTTTACGTGCATTCATGAAATCTTTGCAGCTGAATTTACATGACAATTCTGCAAAGAATGGAAATTTCCATTGATATAGGCGATATGTTAACTGGTTCATATTCAGCTACTGAATAAACTACTAGTACCCGTATTCTGCATAGCAGCCTAAAAATACGAAGATTAAAATGACATTAGTTTTCTAAGCAAATGTAATTTAGAAAGATCTCGTTGTAAATCTTATGTGTAAAATACAATTTAGTTATTTACGCATTTCCCTTCAAAGTATAGTTATATTGTATTTATATATATGCATATAGACAAATGAAATCATGTACAATACCTATGTAATGATTGTTTGTTGGGGTTAGTTTTACCAACAATATTAATCATTTGCTAACAGATGAATGTGTTTCATGCAAAATGTACATAATACATGTATATATAAAGTGAATGCGTTGTAACTAGTAATCCGTTTTCTTTTCATTGGCATATGTTTACGGAAATGAATAATACAAAAGTGTTTTTAAGTACCGATCAGTTAGTGTAATAAATATTACGATTACATTTACAAGGCTTCATACAGACTTACTTACTTACTTACGCCTGTTACCCCTCTCGGAGGAGCATAGGCCGCTCACCAGTCTTCTCCATTCAACTCTGTCCTGAGCAATCCTTTCCAACTCCGCCCGCAGCTCTTCTAGGGTTGTTGCCGGTCCCAAGCCCGGGTAAAGGAGGAGGGTTGGGCATAGGGCTAGCACCCCTATCCCGTAAAACTCAAGTTCGCTAAAAAAAACGCTTCATACAGAAACTATGTATAAACTGATTATGAACAGGATTAGAATCTTATCATGAAATACAGTTAGCATCTAATTGTTATGCTTTGAAGTAATAATTCATTTTGTTCACTTAGTTTTGACGTGGTGGTGTGATGTTCTCTGTTCAATCAGATAAGTTGTCACATCTTCGCCTAATGATCTATGCTTTTAATCTTATTCCATATTTGGAAATATTGGTTGTATATTGTACTTTGTGATGCGTCTCATTAAATAAGTGAAGAGATATGCATTATAGTTAATTTGAAATATGGATGAGCATAATTTTTTAACATGAAATTGATGAAATTGCGAGATATAAACCAATAAATATACTGATGTAACTGAACGCATGCTGCGTATATATATATATGCATATATATATATATATATATATATATATATATATATATATACTTGATCAGGTGCAGCTCGAATAGCTCGATGGCAATGGTCATAGACTGTGAAGTATTTTCTGTCAGTAGCCTACAACTGTCATACATATCACATTAGTTTACTAGTTAGGTATGCTAGTTACTGAGGAATTGCAAAACAAGTCGATAAAGGTGTTCATTCTTCAAAGCTTTTCGCATCATGTATAAAATTCAGCTTGAAAACTCTTAAAATGCACTGAAGAGTGAACACCTTTATCGACTTGTTTTGCTATTCCTCAATGACTAGCATATCTAACTAGAGCTCACTTGTTGTATTTATGTTATAAACTAAACTTAAATCTATTTTATCAGTATATTAATTGGCGTTCGTTGCAAAACAACCCAGTTGTTATTATTTCCTACATGATGAAAATAATTTCCAGCGTAATATTAGAATAGTTTTAATGCTATACGACTTGAAAAGGCTTTATCATTAGTTCGGAATTAACTTTCTACAACTATCAAGTAGTTTAGTTTATTTGTATTTCCAAAGTTTGACTCAAATGACGGTAAACTTATAGTAGTATTATGTAGCACACAATTTGTAGGACATTTTATTGATGCATGTCCTGAAACTATTGATTTATGACCCAAGTGAAATAGACACCGAGAAATAATTGGTAACTATTCTATTTTTCCTTGAATATGCTTTCAACTTGGTTCGATGACACCAGGATAAGAGACAAGTTTAAATGACATATATTTGTAATATTCCAATGAGTAAAAATTAAAATTTCAAATATTTTGTAGCTTAGTTGAAGTCAATTCTTCAGAAAATAAATAAATAACTAGACTGAATCAACATAAGATTAAATAATACAATGAAACAAATTAGAATTAAAATATTTAATACAGTTAAAATACAAGACTGATAGGGATATGTCAAATCATTTAGGTCAAGGTGATTCAATTATAATTAGCATCTTAGAATTTAATTTTTCAATGTACATTATGAAAAGATATAGTAACTAATAGAAAAATTCAACGAAATGTCACACATTGATACAGTCATTCTATCTTATGGCTATGACACAACAAAAGAATTGTAAGGGATTATAAAAATACAAAGGAATAAAGTATTCTACAAAACTATCAATACTCTTCTAGATTCGTTAGTTAAAACAAAAACGAGGTCCTTTACACACCTACACAGAATTACATCTACAGATTAAATTGTATTGATTGTGATGTTTTTGTTATTTTTTAGTTTTCTTAAGAAATTATAACTCATATCAAAGAACATGAAAGCTACTCCAAATAACCTCCTATTGATTCTGTTGAAGTTGAAAAATTACAAATCAAATCACCAATAGCAATACATGCTATCTATCACAATTATAAATTCAAATCATTCAACAATGTTTTTCCAATTATAAAGAAGGACGAATAGCTGAACCACTTCACATATTGTTGAATCCATCTACGCTTAACAAAATGGAAGGTCTTCAATTGATCCAACATAAAATATCTATCCAAACAGCCATAATTAAAGAACACCAAATTTTGTTGACGTTAACAGACATAAAATTTATCTTCATTTCACACGTTTTTCCACATCAGTTCACATCACATTAATATATACAAATATTTTAGTGAGTATCCTAAATTTCTCCACAAGGGCTTCAGGTTGGCAAAGGCCTAGCTCTTTGTACCACTGGAAAGGTAACCAATGGTAGAATTTCCACTTTCATCCATTCGTGACATGGTAAGATGATTACCCATCGTCATTTGTGATAACTACATCACATCCGACAAGTAAGAACTTTACCAGTCATGACTTCTCACTAGAGTTTCAAGAGCATCTTAAAGTTAGTAACTAGTGAGCTGACTATCTTAAGTGGACTGAGGTGGTTTATGGAGATTGGTAATAAGTTTGAATTGATTCAATTCGTCACAGACTAATGTTTATAAGATGCCATTTAAAACCAGAGAGCACTGGACGGCTGTTTCGTTCCCAGTATGGGACTCCTCAGCAACAGGTTAGGCATTCGCCAACTTAAAGCCTCTGAAACAAAATCTCGTGTGTGTACTGCTGAGGAGTCCTATACTAGGATGAATCAGCTGTCAAGTATTCCCTGGCTTTAAATGGCACTTTACCAACATCAGTTCGTGATGAATTAAATCAACTGAGATTTCCTACCAATCTCCATAAACCACCTTAATTCATATACAAATATACTCACTTTAAATTACTTTAACTTGACATGTCACGATTAGACTTGCATTATTTATTCTTGTGTTGATTCAATTCAGTTATTTATATAGTTTCTAAAGAAGCGACTTGAACTAAGCCACGAAATATTTGAAAATTTAATTTTTACTTATTGGGATATTACAAATATGTATTCCTCATTTTTGTAAACAACCTATTCAATGCTCAATTTGCTTGACATTACCAAGTCTAACCTTGGTAATGATACATACAAAGTGATATGTTGTTCCACCTGTTTATTTTATTGTCAACTATTTAAAATTAAATGACGTTCATTTCACTTATTTTTCATGGGATAAATTTTAAAAGACAAAATGAATTGAATGAGTTGAGTGATCGTGTATGGCATTAATAAATACGCTTGGCATTTTAAACTATCTACAATTACTGTGATGTAACAGATTTTAGTATTTGAAGACAATACGTCACAGAGATGTAGAGATGTTTCAGTGTTCATTCTTGACATTCTAAGACGTTAATGAAAATCTTTGTAAATAAAATTCTTTTCTATAGAATCTTCTATAATGTATTTGACGTGTATTAACTAACTGAATAGAAAATATACCTTACTTACTGTATAATGTAACATTTATAATTGATCTCATTAGATAATTCAATATAACCTATCAGATTAGCCTTAAAATAATGCTGTTTGTTATCTAGTTGTCAATTAAAGCAAGGTCATGATAAATAAATAAGTATATCGTTATAAATTCTAGGTATAAGATCATAAAATATACCTTTTAAAGGTAATTATGTCATGACACTTAAATGCAGTATCTTGTATTGAGAAGGAATGACTGATGATGACTATATTGTTTACATTCTATCAACTGTGATTTACAAGTAAATAATCTAATTAAAGATAGTAACTCAAGATGTTTTAATTAAATTATATTGAAATAAAGGGAAATTGAATATCCGATCTGTAGTTGTTTGGAATACACAGAAATGTTTACGCATAGACATATCGATTCAAACCACACTTTGTCCTCAAATTACATACGTTTAGTACAAATTATTTATTCAGTCATTTATGAAGTCATACAGATGAGGCCCTAGATGAAATGACAGGCATCTGCAATCAATTAAATAACATGTCACTGCAAAACATGTTGTATTTCTACATTATATTTACATATTTTGAAGTGTATAGATTTATGTAACGAATCGTAACAGCATGCTTACTGTTTACTAATGAAACCAATTAATCAAACTTAAATGAATTAATTGTTATTTTGGAATAGTTGTGTCCGAGATTTAAGATGACGTGACTAATGATGTAATTAACTAAATTACAGTACTAAGTGATTGGTAGTACTCATAAAAACAAATACACCGTTTATTCTTCATTTATAGCATCAGTGGCTAAACACACTATTTTGTCAAAGTAGCTAAATAAACGATACTTTATAAAATTCAGTATCTAATTTATTCCCATTTAAATAATGATGGCTTTCAATAATGTATTACATACAAAGTATGAAGTTTACACTAACTAATCACTCAGCGGTAGTCAATGTCATCAATGTCTAGACTTTGGTAATGATTATATTTTATCTATCAAGACTTAATTTAATATTATTAAGTTTTTGTCAGTTTAAGGCCTATCTGGAGGACAGGTACGTCTGCAAACTAGAAGAAAATGATTTTTTGTGTGAGATTCAAGCTCACTTAGTTTGGTTTCAAAGTTTGAGACACTTATAGTGCAGATAACTTCCTGTTTAGTCTATTATTAATCACTGAATAGTAAATAACAGTTAATTGATTTATTTCTTTTTGCTGATTGAATACTTCTGATCATTAACTGTAGTCCAAGTTTGTAAGTAAATGTAATTAGAGCGAAATGTAAATCCGGGTTATTTTTACTGATTAGCCTAAATTATTGGGCGTAAAAACATATTTTTTGGAACTAACTAGATAACTGGTGAAGTGTCTAATTGATTAATGAAATTTGATTAGCTTTATGAATCAGAAGATGACATGAATTACTACTCAGTACTTTGACATTTAAATAAAGTGATTTCCTGTAAATATCTAAAAAAATACATGGTATTATGCCTATATGCTTGAATATATTTGAATATAGTTGTAATCTGTTGCTTGGGAATAAATGTAACTTTTTTACTGTTTACTATTTATAATTCATTGAACATGATTTCTGCAAATTAGTGAATTTCTCACTTGAAATAATATGAAACCTCTCTTTTTATGATAACTTACTGAATTCATCTCTAAGTGTGCATTCTTTCTAAAAGCTGATATGCCTATGTATATCAGTGGATAATAATTGAGATACTTAACTGTTTATGACAAAAGGCTATGCTGCATGGCATATTACAAGACGGTAGAAATGTTTAGTTTTTTTACGGTTTGAAGAAATTTCTACTGATGAGCAGTATACCTGTATTAATTTTTCTAGATTTTAATTATCATACTTCAATATTTTATGTGATAAAAACAATTTATCTAGACTAATATACATATTTTTCTCTTGTATATGAAAACCATTAAGTACACTAGTAGACTTATCAATTTGAATGTGTGAACAGTTAACAAACTTTAATTACTTTTCAGTAGACTGTAATAAAAAGTTACTATTTATTATTATCAGCGTGTTGTATGAAATGAACATAAAACAGTGGGGTATTATCCTGGAACATAGTCGATTTCTATAGGGATGAAAGAAATTCTTATCTTGTTTTAATACATTCTACATTCTAATCATTACAAGAATGATACTAGCCAACTAATATTCTGTGTAAAATATTCTTTAAAAAAGTAATATGAATAATTTATAGTTATAGAATTCCAAAGTATATCTGACTACTTATGACTTTCAGGGGATGTATGTTATGTCGGACAACTAAAGATGAACTGAAAAGATACCTGAACTGTGTTTTAGAGCTCTAATTCATTTATTTTGGTCGTGAGTAATGTAAACATTACATTTCTATTAGTCTTACGTTTCTCCCTTTTAGTATATTTGCTGTTATTATATTATCTCTTATTATGGACTACAGTTAATTAGTTGTGTACAAGTTACCTCCATTCACTGCTACAATCTTTTCTGTTTTGGATTAGTGTAAAATCCCTAATTAGTTCGCTGTGTGGTCTGATTATGTGCATATATAAAAGGCATGATTGAAATATAATACGAACCTGTCTGTTGGCTCCTCAATCGCTTGTTTTCTTTATTCCGGCTTGGGGACTGGTAGTCACGAAGCTGACATGCCGGTACACTGATTAACAATTATCAAGGTCATTGTTATTATTCTCGTAATGCATAACAGCTTAAAAGAAGCAAATAATTTTTAAAAAGCACTGAGGTAATATGGTCAGTACTTTTTATAACCAGACGGAATCATTTGACCAATCACTAAAAATTATAATACATCAACTGGTTAGTAACTTGTCAATTATGTTTATCATTTATAATGGTGTTATTAATCCAAATTTCAATGAAAATTGTTAAAAACAACCTAGTCAGTAACCAAATGTCCTGCTCCTGACTACAGAAAGAGGTGATACTGAATCACAACTTCGGGAATGTGTAATAAGTTTTTAAAGATAGAAAGTAAGTTTTGTCAGTGATACTCAACAAATACGGAAACTAGGGTTTGAGACTCATAATCGAAATCATGTTTACATTACAGTAATTTTCAAGTAGCTATAGGACATAAATTATGTACTACATGGTTCTGAAACGAAACAATGATTATACGTAGGAGCCAATCGCATGTTGAATCACTTAAGTGAAACTTTTAGCATTTAAAATGATCGTGTCATGAGCTTATAATGGCTATATTATGATGGTATCAGGCTCTTCTTTAATTCGTCATATTCTGCTAAAATCGAGCAATTTTCACTTGTATAATTTGGATTTTCAGAATTAATACAATAGTTTTCATCACTGTGAAGTCATCATAATCTATTATTCACACATCCAGCCGATGAGTCCCAAATAGGACGAAATTTGCGTCATGGATTCTGCTTACCAGTCATAATTAAACCTAAATAATACTTTTTAACAATCGCTATATCGAGGCAATCTACTCAGGATGCACATATAGCAACAGACTGCCCAGCTTCAGTCTATAACAAATCAGTGGGAATATACAAATTCATCTTAATCTATTATTCATGTTTTTACATAATTCATTCTTTAAGCCTACACATACATGTTACTAAGAATATAAAACTACCTACAAAGAGAACTCTTAACCAAATGTTTTATTCAGCATACTTATAACTGTCCAAATGATTCGATCATTGAGAAGTGAGTCAAATAACCTAATATTTGAACATAAACTTAGGTCTGTAGTAAATAGATCCCATTACGCTGACAAACTTTAAATTTTGCCAATGATTTAAACACTGTAAATAATTAGACAACGTCCAATTATACTCATCAAATCTTATGTAGGCGTAGGATTCTAACTACCCGATAAGAATAAGTAACTAGGATTCATTTTTATCTGTTGCAAAGCCTATTTTAAAAGTCGCTATATGATGGGATTTCAATCAATGTCTATGGTAGTGAGTAGAAATCATAATGACTATATATTCCAATCTTTGGAAGTCCTAGTCAAAAGAAAGTCTTTACTATATATTCAACAACAATTTATTTTTATAATAATCTAGTTATCATATTTAGGTTGCTATGACCAACTGTATGATACCTCCAATAAGCAATCTTGTATTTATGTTAATGTTAATTTATATTAAAATATTTTAGTTTACTGTATGAATATTTAATGTTATACGACTATACGAGATGTAATAAGTCAATATATGCATAGGTCTGATAAAATATGTTTTTGATTGAGCTGAAGAAATGTCTAATACATATTAGGTACCATAGTGTTGTCACTGCCATCAAATTTTGCACCTGTTTAATACTAATGGTTCTAAGATTAATCACTAAAAGATACGACTCAGAAGTTTTAATATTTAAATCTCTAATTACCTGTATAAGTTTTTACGTTCACTTACGTGATACTCTATCTGTAATTACTGGTATTTATCACATTCAGATGATTTAGAAATTTTAGTTACGCCTATATATAGAATTCTTGTAATCACTTAACTACATAATCACTGTCTTACATTGAAAAAAAAGCGAAATCATATCATCTACTGCTCAATACTGGTTCCATTTGTGGCATCTATATTGAACTAAACTACTTAGCATTTTTTATAAGCTGCTTTCACTGTATTAATGCATGAAAGTGAGTGGTTTTGTCAATACCTAATACAAAACTTATAGTATCATGTAGTCAATAATTATCTACCTTCCTTCATTACTAATCAACATGATAACAATCAAATTGTATACCATATTTATTGCCAATATGAATTAGTCCTGAGATAAATCACGTCATTAAGAAGTTAACAACATTCTTTGTTTGTGTACACTTGAAAATTTGTTTAAATATGCAACTGAACTATTCAATAGTCATTGTATATTTAATTCTTTACAGTATTTTAAAAGTTGGTAAATATACGATTAAACTGTTCAGAATATTATCGTCTTAAAGCATAAAGGTTAATTCATTCATTCATTTTCATAATAATGAAAATAAATTTTGATATAACGCGAAACTGAATTAGGATGTCATTTAAACTGCCGACTATGACTTGACTTATAGATACGACTCATCAGTCCGTTATGTTGAGAGAGTAGCTCACACTTTGAAAGTGTAATTTTACCTAAATACTAAATGTTTATTAGATTCTGGAATGCAGTTTTTATGAATTTAAAGTGTAATTTAGCGTATTGTTCATCATAAATAGTGAGATAATTTTGCTGAATCACAGACGTTTATTTATGAAACATACTAATATTAAACCCATTTAGCATCGTTTAATAAAGTCCCTTATTATCATTAATTGCAATATCATCAATACTGGTATGAATGACGAATAAGATGTTTCGGCAACTTTGTATGAATTCGACTTGATCAAGATAGATTGTCTACCTGGTGTAAATAGAAAACCTCATAAATAATATATACGTTACTTTTATTCATCTATTCGTACGTCCTTTGCGTTCCTCGATCAATGTTTATTGTAGACCTGTTTCCATCTAATTGACTTCATTTCTCCTAGTTATTATGATAAGACTTTGCTCTTTGGGACTGCGCAAATCACCTCGCATACTGTTTATCGTTTCCACTTTCACTCGACAATCCGCCACCTACTATTTATGGGTTACCACATGAATAGTATCCACCACAACATCACTGGAAACAACATTATTAAAAAGTTCTGTTTGTGCTGCGAATTCTCATCGATCTTCTTGGACTATTCACGTGAAATGTATTTTGGAGATTGTTATTAAGTTTCAGTTGATTGAACTCGTCTGATAATGATGTTGGCATGGTACCTTAGGGTGGAATCTATAATCTGCGCCGTTAAGGAGTCCCATACTGGGACCGAACAGCTGTTCATTCTTCTTGATTTCCAATGGTACCTTATCAACATCACTCTATGGCGAGTTTAGTCAACTAAAAATCATGAAATTATTTATCCACATAATATATATGTGAAAAAAGTGTGAGACATAGAAAGTTAAGATGGTGAGGTCATTAAAGATGATAAGTAATTCATAATTTCAATAAAAGATAACTTTTAGACCTACGGCTATAGTAAAATAAATGCTTGTACATGTAAATCCTGCATACACAAATCTGAATTAAAGCTGCAAATAACTAATTATTCTGTGGTGTACAAGTTGCTGATTTGTGCTTCATTTTGGCTCTATCTGTAAGAAATAATATTAAAATTTGGTCATTGTCATTTATGCCGAAAATTGTTTCATCTAGTTAAAGTTCTTCTTATTTATCAATCGAATAATGTAACTGAAAAAACACTGTTTCATTGTACAAACAGGTTTCTACTATGTTTTCTCGTAAAACGCAATTAGTTTTCGGACATTTTGCTTTTTATTGCTTTGTGTACTTCGTATAATTCTTTGCCTTATATAAATGTTTGTAGTTTTGTCATTAAACAATCATGTGATTCATACCAATAAGTACTTTGAAATAATTGTTATACTACTGCATACTACAACAGTTAAACAACTGTTATGAAAGCAATATATGGCGACGATACACTACGATGTATTCAACAAACATATATTTACTTACAATTAAAATTCTTTAGTTGAATGCTTCAAGTTAACGCGAAAAATGTTACTTCATCGAATGTAAGCATTTTTATCACTATCTTATAATTGAAAAAAGTTATCATTAAAAACATATAATGGCAGATTATAATTTTTTCTTCATGATATAATCGTTTTCATGTGATGTAAATGCATAGATAACAATCAGAAATGATTATAGATTATGATAATTAATTGTCATCTAATGAGATTGAATTGTCTTTGTAACACTATTAAATGAAAAATCATTGTTATGTAGTTGCCTTTATGTTTATCTATTTGATAATTGAAGCTACATTAAAGAAATTTAACTGAGGGTATTGTAACGTTTTCAATATTTACCAAACATGTTTTATCTGGTGTTTTAAATCGTTTTTCCATTTAATTAATATGTGAGTATTATAGAGTTCATTGAGAATTTAACTGAAATCAGTTGGATTTATCTACATTTTTATTTTATGGATACATCAGTGTAAAGCATGAAACATGTTGGAGGTCATGCATTGGAATAAAATCTTACAGTATGTTGTTCGATACCCATCCAGCACAATTGACGGAGATATAGTCATCTGAGCTAGGTACAACAAAGTTAGTGAATATTTTAAGAATTAGAGATAAACTCTATCATAAAATTTCTGTAAGGATAGATTAAAGAGACCATTTTATCATCTACTTAGACGATTAATGCATTTGATAAATAATATACAGTCAACGTTGCGTCATCTTTCTGAACTGTGATAGTCTGGTTTCAGTACTCAAATTAAAATAATTTAGCTCAAATATGTTCACACTCAGTTTTTATGCAAACAAAAGCAAGCAATTTAAGTATAAGATGGATGGATGGTTTCACTTAGCCTATTTTGATACATATTAATGATTCTGAATTCTATAAAATTCTATATAATTGCCTTGAGACAGGGAGCTCATATAGTATTAACGTATCTTTTTATAAGTTAATAAATTAATTTCTTCATTTAAATTATCTTCTGTTAATTGAAGCCATAAAATGTAATCAGAGGCCTTATTCTATAATGGTGTCCTTTTAAGTTCTTCTTAATCAAGTGATTTCAATATCTCGATCTCCACAGCATACCAACATCGTTTATTTACTTGATGAATCTATTATACGTAGTCAACCGTTTTATTAAATCATTCAAAATGTGTGTCATTAACAAATAACTACTTTGAACCATATAAGTTTTTAGTTACTACATGTATATTTTTCATAAACGGAATGTGAATACAAAGATCTACAGTAGAAATACGTATTATTTCTATCATAGATGTTTAACGGAACCTTAAAGAATTGTAAAAAGATAGTTTGTTAATACTTTGTTTGACGGTAAATTGTGTTAAATGTATAGTATTGGTTAGAAACTTTTATGGATGTTTTGTGAATCGTTCATCAAAGGTGCCGACTTCAGAGCTTTCGGCTTAACGTAATATCGGCACATTTAAAATATCAAAATAACTTCTTTATGAAATACTTAGACTTGATGATTCTGGTGAAAATTCGAAACAATGTAATGGCTTCGCTGATAATATACAAGACACATAAAATACTAGATACACTACAGTCTACTATGCATTTTCTTCATTATATTTCTGTGCTTCAGAGGAAGTTTTAGAAAGTTATTTATAGTTATTTATTAGCAAAACAAGACTGTTAACTAGTTACAACTTTAGAAGAAACTAATTTATGTAAATGTCTACAAACAATCTCAGTGATATTTAAATAAAAAAATCTATAAAGTAATTCACTATTTTTCAATATCATGATATTCTTTAAAGAACAATCAACTACTCCCTATACCTTACATAGATATTATAACTACAATATGACGTAATACAGAAAAATCTTATAAGATAATGTTACTGTTATCACCATGGTAAAGTAAAATAAATGCATACTCATAATGGTTCATTTGAATATATGAATAGCATTGATCAACAATGTATTGTACATCTCATTCTGAAACAAAATGTTAAAAGCATAAATAAAACATGAGGATTACAAGTTATTATGTATGATTTTTATATTAGATGACAGCAAACAATTACGTATTTTGTAACTTTTACAACATATTGAATACTACTTGATTTTTGTATATTAGTCATCTTATATATCTAATTGTAATTGCGTGTTGTGAAGATTGCTGAATGATAATTCGATGTCACGAATTGGCCTAAATCAAACAATCATTGATCACCAGAAAGCATTAGACAGCTTTTCCGTCCTAGTATGGGACTCCAGGGTCTTGACTCAGAAATCCCCGTCTATGCAGAGAACTCTTCACCACCGGACCACTGAGTCTCCCAACGGTTGATATTTCTAATCCAGTCAATATACAGTACGTTTGCGTGACCTCATCTGTTGTCATCAGTGAGTAATTACCTTACATCCAATACGGTTGAACTCTACCGGTTATATTTTGTCACTAGAACTTCATGAATTACCCCGAGAAGTAAGTCATTAGTGAATAGAGTTTGATCATTATTACGTATTATGAAGGACTGATTTAATTAGAATAATAAACCGTTGGGAAACTCAGTGGTCTGGTGGTGAAAAGATCTCTGCTTAGCCAAGAGGGGGGAAGTACTGGGTTAGGACCCTGGTAAGATCCTGGATGTACACTATTGGATGAGTCCCATACTAGAACGGAAAAACTGTCCAATGCTTTCTGGTGATCAATGATTTTCTAATTCAGACCAATTTATGATAATAAATTAAATACTTATGTAGCCTAGTTTACCTACCATTTATAGAAATGGTAAGATGAAGTGTTAACTTTATAAATGAACGAAATAAAAATCAACATTATTGTTTAAATGATACGTTTTCTATTACAAATAATTCATGACATTCAATATTTAAAGGTTAGTGAATGTCGAATTTTAAATGAAAAATGAAGGATCAATTACAAGTTGACTAATCTGGAATATGATTATTTTTCACTAAGATTGAACAGAATAATTTGTAATGAAATGTTGCTGTAAATAAATGTTTTTATAATAAAATATCGATAATTCGATATTACTAAGTGACCATTGTAAACCATAAGACACTAGACAGATACTTCTTTCCAGTATGAAATTACTCAGCATTGTGTATACACAAATCTATCAGAGAAATGACCTGGAGATTTTCAGGTTTCATGAAGAACGCTAAACTGTTAGACAGCTGCTTCAGCAGGCCTTAAACTAATGATATTTCTATTCTCGATACATTCGCGACATGTTGCGTTTCTTCACGTACTGCTTCTGATGAATAACTACCTTGCTCTCGGTGTATCTGATTTCACACTAATCGCATCTTCTCCCCGAAGCTCTAAGAATTACATCTCAAAGTTGGCCATTAGCGGGTTGATATTGATTATAATTAAGCAATTCAGAGATTACTGAAGATAGGATGATCAACAGTTGGATACCAGATTATTGGTCTAAAGGAGGTCTACGAGAGGTTTGACAACCGAGGATGTCGTGGATGGACACTACTGATTAGCCCAATACTAAGCCGAAAGGGCTGTTTTGTTTTTCCTGGTTTTCGGTGGTTGTCTAAACCATGTTAGTTCGTGAAGTCAAATCAGTCAGTCGGTAGCAACATCCAGTCACAATAAAATATCCATTAGAGCATTAGGTTTGTAGAGTTAATTTTGGCAGTTTATAACGCAAACTGACTATAGCTAGACAGCCATTGAAAAGTAAGAATTATTAAACATCCCTAGTAAAGAATCTTTGTTAGTGTCCTTCATAGTTCTCACTATGGAACAAAAGAAGGTTTCATAAAAATTGCTGGGCATTCAAACCACTGAGGTGACATTCATATGTCCAGAATATTAATCATCTAGCCCCATTTTACGAAGCTAAAATTTTGCTATTCATAGGCTCTCACTATAACAGCTAGAATCGTTTCCTGAAATTAGTCAGATTATCATCATTAATGTAGGGAGTTCGTAGAAGATGAATTTTGTCTTAGTAGTCCACATACAGTTAGCACATGAAATAATCTACAAGACTCATCTATCCATTCGTGGGAATCGATCAGAGTTTTAAATATTGGCCAATTAATATCAACTCAGTGTAGTCGATAATAAATGCTCACCATGATGCACAATGTTCTGTTCATGTGCGGCAGCTAAAAGATAGCGGTTATTCAGTTGCGTATAGTTTCTAATAGTTTTTTGACTATAAACTTATTCGCATTTCGTAAAATCACTGAAATCGAATGGGCTTGGAAATGAATGTATTTAATGAATTGTATAGGTAATATGATGTGCAAAATAATAAATTACAGCTAGAGTACAGTATAGGAACATGCACAGACGATACTTGAAGTGTTTGCGCTTAGTTTGCGAACGGTCCAATCATCGTTCCGATTCATTAACCACTGTAGGCCAGAGAGTTGACGGTATTTATGACTGAATAGTTTATAGGGAAAAGACAACTATGTTACAGAGAATATGAGTATTTTCATGGTGAATAAATGAATCCTAATCGTGTAATAGCGTTTTTGCTGTTAAGTCACAGAAACGAGAATAAAGAAATGCGTTTATGCGACTGATAAGGTATCAGTTCATTTTTCAAAGAATTTGAATTGAAGACTTATTACAATATGCCTGTCTTACGAACATCTTCATTAAAAGGCAAAGATTTATTCACAAACGGATAAATACCTCAGTAGTTTCAACAATAAACCAAGTATATGTATTTCTCACTATAAATCTTGTTTTACACAAAGTGTCTATTGGAAGGGCGCAAAATTATTGAGCTTTATTTCATTAACAAAGCCAATATAATACAAGTATTCGTGTATTCTGTTTGTTGTGTCAATCGACTTATAGCCTTAGTTGTGACTTTAAATCCTAACTTCACAACAAGTATGTAACCCCAGGTACTAATTTGGGAATTACATTTTGTTCTAGCCAGTCATATAACATTGCTGAACTTCATTTCAGGAATATGATTAGAATCAAAGGTTGAAGACAGCATTTATGGTATGGATTGACGTTAGTAGTAGAATAAAAAAATTCTAGTTAAAACTAAAATTTAGTATAAAAGCCAAGCGCTGTAAGTTTAGGCATAACACAATGTATAAAAGTAGGGTAACGTTCAACAAAATTCAATGTGAGGTTGGGTGAAAAGTTGGTAAAACGTTGAACATTAAAAGTCTAGACCAAGGTTGTAAAGCCTTACGTTTTTCATGCGTTTTTTTTTAATGTTTTACATACTGTTCCACCGCGCCACCCCAGCCTTGAATGATTTGACACCAGCATTTTCATCTATTGCGTTAGTCTTAGTTTTAGTGTATATAGGACTAAGGGTTGGATTCCCGGGGTCACTCATAGGGACAGTAACTTTTCGGTTGATTCAGCACTTTTTCAAATATGTTGACAGATGGAGCTACAACTGTGTCGAATTAGAAAATTCTATTTGTCTGCTGTTATTACTGTAAAGTCTACTTCTTATCCTAAAACCCGACAAGAAATCAGATTTCTAACAATAAAAGTCTAATCCTAACCAAAATTCTTTATAACTAGTCTATAACAACTCCTAGCTATGATATGCTGTCTACAGTATTCATTTTTAGTTCAAACTGGCGGCAACTTCTGCACTAGTAGTAAATCCTACATTTGCTAATTGTAAAATTTTTTGAACAGTCAATTATGAACCACGTTCACACATTCCTTTACTGTACTGTAGTCGAAATTCCAATATTTGTTTCGACTATCAATTTTATAAATATAGTTCCTTAACATTTTACATAGGAGATAGTTATTTATCTTTTAAATGCTTTGTTTTAATTTTTAAGAAACCAGTTTATTGCTAGGTAATTAATGCATCTATAAACGTCAATTACTTATAGATATGAATATATCGATGGTGAGGTCAAACAAGCAGAATATTCCAGTAAAGTGAAACTTAATCTTTTTTCATAAATAAATTTAATTACTAAACGTTTTCAGCATTTTAGCCTTAGTCTTAGTGTGAATTATGCAGTACTATTATTAGTTAGTAATTAAGTAGTATTTTCTAACATTGTTCAAAACAGTTAATCATAAAAAAAAAACGTCATTTCATAGGTTCATTCCTAAAGTGGAATGTTTATTTACATTTATGATTGCATATGCTAAAAAAATGAATCTGCTAAATTTTTATAGGTTCCCCTTCAGCTTACAATTCATGCTAATAGTGTTCTTGACCTATGAATATTCAATAATATGATGTCTAGGTTTTTTTCATAAATTAACAAATTAAGCTTTTCAGTATTATTATAAACTGTGTTATGTAAGATAAATAGCTTGATATCAAATTTCCTCTCAAATAATAAATCAAAATATCGAAAAGAATATAAATATAATGAAAGTTATTTCCTTGTTAACATTTACTTCGTTTCCTGACTAAGTTACATAGTTAGCAGCCATATGTAAGTTATTTTTTCTGTAGAACTATGCATAGAGTGTTATGTAACTAGTCAATCAAAAGGATATTTCATTATACGTGTTTAATTTTACTTGAAAGATTTAAATTTGTGTCATTTTTTTGTTTGTTTTATGAAATAGCTGAATTATTTTGGCAAAAACAAATTTGATAAACCGATTAAAATAAAGAAACTTCTCCATAATATTTTGAACATACTTCAGTAAAAGTGTCTACTCTCTTGAATGTCTACGTTTCCGATCATCACTGCAATTAAATGTTAACGTTTAATAAAGTAACAAACTAGCTATTTATAGATCAAATTGGTCTCATTTTATTCAATGAAAGATAACAAAATAACTTGGAGACTTGATTATTATTATTATAAATGATTGTTACTTGTTAGTTAGTGTGAATCACGTTTCACTTTAGCATTGGATTCAGAAAAGAATATAAATGTTAGCCAGAATAACCAGACAGGACAGACAATAAAAATGACGGAATAGTAATCAGACAGCATGTTCTGAATTGTGTAATCTGAAAATGTTTCAGTAAAATAGCGTGCTTAAATAGATGCAAACGCACAGTCATTTGAGTATACACAGCAGTGTTTATTAATAGAGGGTCAGAATTAGTTATGTAACTGAGTACATATATACATCTGGATATTTGTAGTTCAGATGTAGTTCAGACAGACGTGATGCATAACTCGAAACCTTCAGGTCTGACGGACATAGTTCAACCTTCAAACCAAACAGTCAACAGGTTACATTTTTAGCTTCAGTCAGTTCACAGTATTCTGTATTATTTGTGAGTAATGTTTGGTTGAACTAAGCAGGTAGTCCAACTAGTAAATAAGATTATAACTCTGGTTTACAATAACGACGGCTGAGAGTAAAGACAGTTTAAATTAAGTTGTAAACATTACACACCTTGTTGATAATATTAATTCTACACCTATTTGTAGTAAGTAGCTTCATAATTCTTAATTCATACAACTGTGTATCTTGCATTTTATTTTATATTTAGTACTAACCTACCCATTATATGACCGTTGTATTAAAATCCGTATAAAAATTGAGAATTACTTATTTCAGTATTAAATATCAAATTACGTAATCATAAAAGTCATAATGTTTGCAAATTAGAATAAGATGTCGAAGTCAACGGTGACATTATGTGCTGCAATTGTCCTAAAGCACAACTTATAGAAATTAGCATTTCTAATTTAAATGTGTTCACATTTTTTATGGTGATGTTGCTTAAGAATGAAATTGATCAGTCGCTTGTTGATTAAGCTTGACGAAAAAATTGCCTTGATTTAGAGTTAATTATACAAGTAGGATTAAATTTGGATTATGACAAGAAGGATACACTTTTTGTTCTAGTTGGGACACATTAACTTGAGATTTCTGATTCCCAATGGTGGAGTTTATATCATGACACGAACCTAAAGGTTGTTTTGGTGTATAAATTATTATTAATATGCAAATACATCGGGTTGAAGAAATCTAAACGGGATGAGTGATACGTATTTCATTTCCCTCTTCGACCACAATCCAATTTTAATCGATCAAAATTTCTATTTATGGTACTAATAGCCAAACATTATTCTATGCTTAAATAATCATGAAAAAGTAAGATTTTCTACAATTTTACATTCTAATTAAATTAATATACTATCATTAACTGATTGAGTAGTCGGTGTATATTAAATTACTACAAAAATCCATGAACTTAAAGATTTCACTGTTTGTAATCGGCAATGAATTGTCATTTAGTTTAACTGTCTTTTTGTGAACTACAAGTCAATTTCGGTCTATTATAGAACGGTACTTATCATAAGACTAATACTTAAAAATATTCATCAATAAACCATAAATTACCGTGAATACCTTTTCTTGTATTTGGTTTGTAAACGATTGGAAGATATAAGAATACAAAAAAAAAAAACTAAATTGTATATTTCACTTAGAAGATGATGTTCATGGAATACACTTTTGTCTTTATTGTTATATATTGTAGGTAAACAGTGTAGGTGTTATTAAGAAGATAAATGAATTTCTGACATTTTATAGTTTTGTTTTAAGTTGTTTCTACGTAGAATAAATGAATACGTGAATCAAGTAAATGGAGGTTTCAATAGCCCATAGAGAATACATAATTTGTTTCTTCGTTACTAAGTAAACTTATTTCAACTTGATTTGTTAGTTTATTTTTTTTTAAAGAATCGGATTAAACTAAACTATGAAACATTGGAAATTCAGTTTCTATTCAATAAATCATTATAAATCTAGTTTTATTTTATTAGTTTAGTTGTGTGTTGTAATTTGAAACGAATAGTTTAATTATTGACTACTTTAATGGCTACTACATTCATGCTTTGATAATGTACTTATATTTCACTGTAAATTAATCTGCTCTATGTATAATTCATGAGAATTACATTTGATCTAATCGTTACTGTAAGCTTCTTAATTTAGTTTCTATTGGTTTATTATCCAGCTTTACCGGGGATTATTACTTTTACATAACATTACATAAACATCACTTATAATTATAGGTATAGACAACAATCATCTTAGGTGGTGCAATAAACAGAGACATGAGTAAAATAACTTGAATAATAGCGTGTTTTGTTACTTCTTTGTTGATTACCTACGAATTAAAGTGTTACAAAGTGAATAATACACATTATGCTGACAAAATCTACACAACGAATTCTGTTCAAATACAATTATATGAGTATCTTCATTTCAATATGTTATTTTAATTTCATAACATTTAAAGTTGCTAATAAATTGACAAGAGGCTAATGTAAAATAAAGTGGATTCACGTTGATCTGCTCAACTAATATTTTTTTCTTCCTTCAACTGTCTGAAACAGAGATGTATATGTACAAGTTTATTCATTGATATAGATATACTATCTTGATAAATATCAACAAGTATAAAGCAGACTGTCAGAAATGTCTCAATTTTTCTGAAAAATTTAACTTCAAATTACTTAGTTACAAAATAAATAAGGATGTATTTGATACACTACTACTGCTACAACTTTCACTACTACTACTACTATTTGCAAATGAGTTTTTCACAAGTATGATTGCTATAAGGTAACACTTCTGTCTTTAAAAGAAAATATTTTATAAGAATGTGTTAGAACGTCAGGAAAGACTGTTATGACTGGCATATATGAGTAATTATCTAATGTAACCTCATGCCCAGTAGAGTAGTGCAACGAACAGCATTGATAGTCTAGCTGGTCCCTGTATATTTGCCTAATACCGACTCGTTCTCAAGCAGAGACAGAAAGAATACAAGACGTATGAACAACCAGACAGAATCAAATTATATTTCTAACAATTTATACATGAAACCTAACCATCCACTTAACTGACTGGCATCGATACGAAATAAGAGTAAAAGTGACTGTGAACTGGAATAACGCATACACAATTGATTGACCATAGGTCATAAATCACAAATGTAATGTACCAATAGTTAACGTGGCAAACAAGAGGATATTGTAAAGATAACTTAATGATAACAAGAGTAAAATGTTCACTTAAATGAAATATTCTACCAAAAAAAGGAGTTCCTGAAATTAATCAATCTTCTTTAGGTACCAGCTTATCAGAATATGACATTCATAAATGAATCAAATATACATAACCTATCTAACAGCCTGTAGTTCAAACATAAAACCTGGTTAATAACCAGAATTCAGTGTTTATTAAGTTAAACGTTAAACATTTTAATCAACAAAAGTATAACATATCAATATAATCCAAACTTCTAATGATGTAACAATAAGAAGTTTCATATTATCAATGAAAATATTATTTGATGACAATATAATTTACATAATAACAAAATAGTTAGTTGATTTAATAACAAAACTGATTTATTCTAAACAGTTGTTACATACATATTATTCAGGTGAAAGAGTAACTAGGGCTTGTTTGTCAGTTGTTATGCAAGTTCCCGGAAATATTGCGTCTATGAATTTCAGAAATAGTAATGAAAATATTCTATTGTTTCTTAATATAACCACATGATTCAAAGATTTTCTTTGTATACAGTTTTTTATAATTGTTTATCGGCTTAATAGCTGACAAGAACAATACATTTCTGTACCAACAACTAATATGGAAAGTTAGTAAATATTAGGTGTGATAGGTTTCCTTACATTAACTACAAATTATAGACATTCAAATAAAATGTTGTGTATTCTAAGTTGACGTTGTTTTCTGGAAACTGGTTTCGTTTTACTGTCAGTTTAATACCACCAAATCCAGAAGGTCGTAAGAAAGCTGTTTCTTCCCAATTCAAGACATCTCATTAGTGTACACAATTAACTTCACAAAAGGATAGCACTTAGGACTTTTGAGTCTCAAATCGAGCACTTAGCCACCAAGTTCTTGAGTTCAGCGGTTTTATGGGATTATTGGTTCCCAGTTTTAAAGATCGTGTGCAAAGATAAAAAGGCTGTCCAGTTCTCTTTGGTTTTCAGTGGTAAGCAATCGATATCTATCTGGGGTATAAAAAGTAGCAAATTTTACATTTATTTTTTATTTGTTATTTCGGGCAAAACGATAAAGACAATTTGAATTTGATATCACAAAATAATCTAGATTAGACAATCACTGCAAACTAGGAGCAGTAGACAGATGTTTTGTTTTAGTGTGGAACTTAGCAGTGAGTACTAACGGCCACACGAATGAATCAGGCATGATTTTTCTAGGTTATGCATTAAACGTCTAACTGTTCGACTAATGAGGAGGCTAGAATTCCTTGTTTATGTAGCCCAGGTTAATTTATAATATGGAATTCAACAATATTCACAACACCTAATCACAACAAAGAGAATTATTTGTAAACTTTAGTGTTCGCTAATGATACCATAATATTTTTTATAATCGACAAAATTAATTCATAAAAGTATATATCTACGGGTCATAATTCCTAATTGTTGTACTTACAAAATTCCATCAAGAAATTCTAAACAAGCCATTCATCGAGTACATATCAACATTAAAAATAAACAATTGGATATTTCCTTACTGTATAAATAAACATTTTGGAGATCATAAACGGGTTACCAAGACTTCTAGGATTAAGTGTAGCCCACAAGTCTACAAACAGGATAACTGAGAATGGCAAAGTGAATATCATTTATAAAATAAGCTAAATCAAATCACAGATGAGCTATATGAAAGTGGTCGAACTCTTCATTTTGCGTCGATATGTATGCCATCTAGTTGTTAAACATCTCGACAGCTTTATTTATACTAATATAAATTGATAATTCTGGACAAGAGCTTGACTGAGAGAGTATGAAATATTAGACAAAGAATATGCGAAGAAAACCAGAGAAGCCTAATATCCTGGTCACATGTTGCTCACCAGACATACAAAATCAACTTAATAAGGAGTAGAATAAACAATCACGAGATCAGAGACCAAGATAAAAGAGTGATCTCAAAATAAACATTAGTTAAACGACAACATAAATAGGTTCAATAGGTCATCAGCACTATTGTGGTCACATTGTAATAGCTCACTTCTCTCTGATATACTGATGCTATTTAAGTAGACAATGAAAACTTGACGATCAAACTATAGACCTTTCATAATTATATTGCATACACCTGTGAAACTGTTGGGGATTCATAATTCCCAAAAATACAATGGTTGATTTAATTAAACGAAAGAAGTTGTATTAATTTTTTATGAGATTGATTTGTAGACTTTCATTACACTAATTTAATTTCAATGTGAGTCCTACAACTAAGAACATTTTCACAGTATTTCATTGTATTAATTAAGTGTTGATGATTTCACTTTGATGAATAATCCCTGTAAATTAATTGATACAAAAGTCGATGCATTTATGTAAGCATTATTCGCTAGTCTCGTCTCAGTTTTTGCTCCACAATACAATCTTTCTACAAGTCTAGTCTTTTGTTATAGCTGTTAGCTGTGAAGGAACAAGTTGTAATATTCGATTGAAGTGCAAGTAACAGAGATAGCGTTTGCATTAATTGTATCGACTATCAAGAGGATCAGACATATAATCCAGCTAACCTAGAGATCATATCGTATACCGTACAAAGACAATAACAACCCACTGTGTTATCTCATTTAAAAGAAAACATATCAAAAACTTAATCAAATATCAATAAAGTTCATGGAAAATACAATAGAATGTTAAATATTTACAATATTTTACAATTTTTTTTCTAAAAAAGAAAGAATTGAAAAAAATATTTTAAATGATGAATACAAATTTAATTTTTTTTTCTATTCTTCTTTTATTTAATTTCAATATATTTGATTGATTTCATTTGAATAGTTTCTATGAAGAATGAAAACTAAACAGTTGGTAACTAATCAATAATATTACAACGAATTACAGACCATTCACATAATACCATTCCTATAATTCATTATGTTAACTTATTCAATATGTATTCACTAATTAAACACTGTCAGTCATTACTAGAAATTCTTTTCTTCTTGTATTTTTTCGTTAAGGTTATACCCTTTTTATTAAAGTATATTTTATTCAAAGTATAAATGTGAAGTAGATTTTTTTTTCGTAAATGTTATAACTTTTACTTCTTTTTTTGTGTGTTTTGAAGTACTAATTATTTTTGTCATAGTTGCTATTTATTAAATTTACTTTTTCTTATCTAAATTAATCTAAGTGATTATGAAATGTATTTATTGCTATAGATTGTTCATATAGTTTAATGTGTAGAATACTTTTCTATTTTGTATTATGAAATTGTATTCATAGGACAAAGACATTCGATATACATAGTTATAGATTCATTTAGTCTTTATTGGTAGCTATCATAACTTCAAATGATACTTATCTGATAGATTTTTAATTATGGAACTCTATGAAGAGGGAACATCTGTGTATAATTTGAACTAGTGATGCTTAGTAAAATTTAAGGAAACCAGGATGTACTAGTCAGATGTTTAGTTACACTTAAGAAATCCTTACTAAAACTTCATACAGGATCAATCTCATTATTATATATGTTATTATAGTAAGTACAAAATATTTATATTATTAAATATTAGATGGTTTGAGAAATTTAGCGCGAGATAGGGTATAAGAATATCTTTGTGCATCTTTTATGATGGTGTTTTAACACGAAGTATCGAAATATATTGTATGAGGTGCCGAATCATCGATGCTAATGCCTACAATAGTGCTTGGTCAGTGAAATTCAATCAACACTAAAACACAGCACAAGTGTGTTAGTTTTTGTAAACCAGCAATCAATCAATGATTAATCAACCTTCCAATAAAGCGTTTTCCTTTGTAGTTCTTACTATTTTCATTAATATGAATAAATATCTGCTTGATAAAGGTACAGGTTGACGAAATAAAAAACCACTGCATATCTTAAAAAATCTTTTTCAGTTTAAGATTTTGTGAACTGTAAGATAAACATAAATGTTGTTGCTATTTATCACATAATAATCTCGGCTTGGTGTCAGCTAAAACCGAGATATACCAGATAGCTATTTCATTCCAGAGTAAATCCACTACTCCATTAGGGATAAAACCAACAATTTCGTTTAAAATAATTTTTTAAGATGAATTATATTTCAGTGATATCTTTGAAACCGAATCTACTCACAAAGTTGTGATTTATAATTGTCATGTATAAAGAGCGTAATGCCTTAAACTTAGTAAAGATTGCAGGGCCCAACAGCTTACATTAAACTTCTATAAATTTTTTTTCACATGGAATTTCTATAATCAGATCACTGTAATGAAAGGTTTGTTTACCTGTTTTATATTGTGAAACTGTATAAATGATTAAATGATGCTTGTGATAATTGTGATAAAAGTGTCAGCAAAAAATTTATGGTGGATGAGTGATTTGAATGACTAGAGTATAGTAGAGAAAAGAAATACAAAGACTCCTATAATATAAACTGTGAATGCTCATTTCAACAAGTCAGCACAGATCATCAAAATCTCTGTATACACGTAGGCAAATCAACCTCATATATTTAAAGCCGATTTCAACTAGTTCGAAGTCAGTGGTTGTAATCAGCTATTCTGTATGCAGGAAACAACAATATCAAGATGATTACACAGATTTTCCTCAATTAAGTTAATTAATTACGCTCGCTAATGGTTTTTTCTGTCCTATACGTTACAACATAATGATTACATGTCTTGTCCATATAGCTATGTAACACATATTCTAAAACCATAAATAGGGATGTAAACAGTCTTTTGTGCACTCGTTTACTGATTCTGTTCGAGGTTAACTGTTTTGGACATACTGTCGTTAATGTCATCGACTAATTCACGGTCAATTTAAATTAGCAATTTTGGTTCAGGCATAGTGTATATTTGTGCTTTATGCATCAAATGTCTATAAAGCATCTAGTATTTGCTGAATTTGGTACAATAATTTTAAAGATAAAATGTCAAAGATGAGTTTTACGTTTTGTGCACATCAAATATGAGTGATTTCTAAATTATCACTGATTGACTTCAAAGGTTATTCGTCGTGTAGCTATGAGAAATTGTTCAAACTTACATTTCCCTTCCCCCTCCCCAGTACTATACTGTAACCGTTGATCACAACGAAAGCTACATTAGTTTGAAGGATACTAAAACAATTCAGGAAATTGTAGTTTGACTACATTTATAATGTTAAAGTGCCGTAAAATATGAGCAATATGTATCTCTGAGTAAAGTAGATGAAGATAATGTCCAGAATATCAATGAATGGTTTGGAACTGAATTGAATTCTGAAAATTTAGCCCAAGAATGTAGTTGGTTTACATACTCAGATGATATTTTTAGATTCGAAGAAGTGTCATTAACAGTTTTATTTGTTAATAAGATATGAATATGGTTGTCTGTAGTTGATAAGAATCATATTATTCTAACATTTCTTTTAGCCAAGGTATCTGCAAACGTTTTTATATTTTCATTATTCTACTTTGCGATTATTTCATTTAACGTAGATTTTAATTACTGTGATTATTAAATACTGATATTATTATTTTCAGTCTACTAGGTTAGCGGAAATGAGGTCAAAAATTACAAGAATCTCTAAAACAAATGAATAAATGATACTTCATAGTCTAACATTAATGAAGGTCAAATAATGTTCCCTTATCAAATTTTTAAAATTGTCATTTTGTTTTAAATTACAAAACAAAATGTTTACGAAGTTTGAATGATAATGAAACTATTTATTTAAAATTTTTTTAACAATTGAAATTTTATCAGAATATATATTCGTTTGACAAACAACATCACTTATAGTCAAACATTTAGGAACTTCTGTTCTACAATAGACAGCCTTATTTGAAAGGATTTATATCTTCTAATTTATAATGTCAAGAACTAAAGCTAATTGGTCACTGTTATCATATGTATATTCTGAGCTGATCACATTGATGTATAGTTGTTACAAGCTGTAATAGAATATAGCTATGAATGATTAAATGAACTCTTTGATATATATACAGAAATTCACGGAAGTTTACAAATTAAATATATATGTCTGTTGCACAAAAGAAGCCCTTTTCGGTGGACAGCTCAGTTGATAATAAATTAACTTTAATAAGAAATAGATTGTATTTTAGTTTAAGTGTTAGCTTGAATACAGTTATAAAGTAAACATTGTCGCTTAAAAAGTCCCGTGAAAGATAAAATGTTTTAGATGCCTTTGTACAAACACAACCTGACTTTGATAAAAATAAATAGTCTTAATCCAAGAATCAATATAATATGTACTGTCCATCTGTTTATATGAAGTGATCTAAGTTATAGTAATTGCAAATTTTGCGTCGATAAGAAAAAGCAGCTTTGTTGTGTAAGGATGATTTTAGATTACGTAGTAGATACTGATATTTTAATCAAGTGAAAGATATGTAGCTTACATAGCTGATTCCCTTTAGTCAATCATGACACTTAATCATGTTAATCTCGCTACATTTTGCATACCGACATGTTACTTTACTTGTTGAAATTTCATTCTTTATGGTTTATTATCTGATTTCTGGTTTCAGTTCAAACGGAGATCAAAATTAATAGTCATTTCTCTTAATAGGTTATTATTAGGAAATACTGTATCATTACAATTTAATTTGCTGATCAGTATTACATTCCTTCGTTCAATAATCTGAAGTTGTTAGAATTATCCGAATCACAATCCATCATAGAAATTGAGAGAAAAACGTGAAAGAAAATGAGTAAAATTAACATTTCAGATTGGGAAGTAAACATTTATCATATATGGCATTGACTAATCATCACTTTACATCACAAACTGATGGAAGTAAGAATTCGGCCATTGGATAACTGACCAGTGATGTAGATAGTTAAGCGACTGCCTCATTTCATTTTCAAGAAAAAGTTTGTCTAGTTATACAAAAGAACTGGCAAAACGACGTCTATCAAATGCAGCTTTCCTAAGGAATTTCTAGTGGTAAGATAAACAGTAGTAAGAGTCATAATGTTATTTCCAGTTCACAAAATTAGAAGAGCTTTATCTGGATAATCATTACAGTAATTCAAATGATTAGGAATGGGTTTATTTAAACTGCGTTTAATTATACTTGGTTAACTACATATCTTTGATGTGTTTATTGTTGAAACATTTTATTTAGATTATTATAAGGCAACTTCTTTTTATTTAATTACTGTTTCAGAGAGTCTAGTTTAGATTGTTCTATTGACAAGTAGCTATTTTCTTTATTTTGTAATAAAGAGTCATAAATTCGGAGGTACCTTTGGAAACTGACGTAGCCAATAGAGTAAGGCGTCAATCTCCTATGTGGAAAGTTGTGGTCTGAGTCTCGTTGTGGATGTATACATATTTGGCCGTTAACATTAAAGTTAACTTGTACAGTTACTAATTACTTTTTTATGAGAAGATTTCAATGAATTTGTAAATGGAATGATTTAACGCCTTAAATATTTATAAACCATTAAACGGAATACTTTTTATAGTTGCATATTCATCAAACTACATTCAGTGTATAAAGATGCCATGATTATACTACTAATGAATTTATCCATCTGTCTAATCCAGTCATTATTACAAAGGGTTACCTTTTGTTTACACTTTACAATACTGACTTTTAAATAGTTTATTAATTTGTAGTTTCACTAACAAAGAATCGAAATACTTTCGCTTATAGGCAATTTTTGTCACATGATTTGTATATCAGTAGACTTGTGTTTTTACAGCCGACAACTATTCTGTGTTTGAAGTATTAGTTTATTGTTTTGAATAAGAAACATGAATTTAACATCGACATAAAGTAGAACAGTGAAACGAATTATACAGATATATTTCAACATAATTTGTTTTGGTTTATCTGATTAAGTTGGATTATTTGTAATAGATTAAAAAGAATGTCATAAACTACTAGTAATAACTTATAAAGTAGTATATTCTTAAAACCTCAAAAATGATAAGTTCCTGAATTCGACCTTCAAGTGATTTCATGTATGATCATTATAAATATGATTTTACAAAAATTTATTATATTCCTTTGTTTTTGAAAAGTGAATAAACAGTTTCCATTTATTTTCTGCTAAATAAAACCTGTAGAAACAAAATAGAAGCAGTGAAGTTGTTGTGTTGAAATAAGAAGTACCATGGAAACAATAGATTTTAGAATTTACTGTAGTACTTTGTTGTTAATAAAGGGAAAACTAAAGTCTTGCCAGTTAATTACTTCTAAGTTTTATAACTAATTACATTAAGAAGCTCTGGAATTAAGTTTCATTGTAATTTTTGGTCCTTAGTATTGGATACAAGTTTTTATGAGGGGAATCGATACTCCATATGACATTTGAATACACATCACTCAGTTTCACATTTTAAGTCTTTAACTGTAAGCTGATCAAGGAGCAAATAAATATCAGTCATATCATCTCCATTATCCTAAGTAACAATATAGACATTATGTAACAATATTTTTGAATATTACTGAAAACAAGAAAATTATTTCATGATAGGCTTAACTTTAACGAAGTATAATTAGAATGTATTTAGGTCTTTCCGTTATTTTGTCACAGACTGAAATTTATCAGTTTCTGTTGCAATATGTACACATGAATACATTGGCTAGATATAGTGATAGTTCACAAATATTGTTTTTGTTGTGGCCGGCAAGCAGAATCCAGGACGTAGGCTTCATTATATTTGAAACTCGTCAGCCGGTTTTATCCACATCTTAGTGTTGACGTTTACACCGGGACCCAAACCTGGTTCGTTTCGTGATAAACGCCACCTCGTCGAGACACGTCTAGCTGGCGAATCCCAAATAGAACGAAATGGACTTTCTGGATTCTGCATGCCAGCCACAATATAACTCCAAGGGATACAAAGTAGTTGCATGTTACACACTATAAGCTGTGCTGCCAAACTATTGTAAATTTAATTTTACTGGAGAAATTAATCTAGTTAGTGTACTGGTTTCAAAGTACAGTTTAAATTGATAAACATTAGCTTATTAGGAATCATTGAATATAACTGATTATGCTTTATTAGCTATATGTTGGTGTTATTCATCTATTTTTTAAAATAACGCTGTTCTTTTCCCCTCTTAATTCAAAATCAACCAGGTAAACCAATACAATGTTGGACACCGCAAGAGTTTACAAGAGCATGGGAAGAATATGCAGAAAATTATTGTTGGGTAGCCAGCACATATTTTATACATTTAACCAGATATCCAACATCCAATATATTAATATCACAATCTAATTTTATGCCAAATGGTTATATAGATACAAATGGTCAACGTGTATTTCAGCCTTATTCTATATACCCAAAATTTCCAAAACCAAAAGCTGGTGAATTACCAAGTGATGGTCAACTTATTAGTTATTATCAATGGGCTCCTATTCTATTAGCTGTACAATCATTTTTATTTTATTTACCTTGTCTTATCTGGCGATTGTTTTCTAGTCAATCTGGATTTCAAGTGAGTTCATTTGTGATTTATTAGTACTGATTATGAGTCGAAGGATTAGGTATACTTCTTTTAATAATTCTGAAACAGTTCTGATGTAAGGTTGTTAAAAGTGCTGTGAAATAAATACCAAGTCTGGACTTCGTGCTAGTCAGCACTCGTTCATAATCTTAAATGAAATTTTAGGGAATGAACAAATCTCCTTTTGGGATTCAAATTTGTATCATTCAACTTTGTAGTCTGTGGCCATAACCAATTCGTTAATATAGTAGAGACGAACCATTTCATATATTTACAATGATTGATTACTCAGTAGTGATCATTGGCGTGCTTGTTTAATTGTTTATAGTAATCAATGAATAAATTTTGCAAAAGATCAGTCAGCGACGTTATTATGAATACTTTGGCAGATGAATTATTCTAAAATTAAATGACTGGTTGTGAGTACACAATGCAATATCACTTAAGGCGTTTTATTTCCGTGAGGCTATTTGTAACATCAATGCTCCGTACCTAATATGTCAAACACATTATAGACACTTGACATTTTTGTTTCTAAACCTTCGGTTCCATTTCGTTTCTGTCGTCAAAATGAAAGAAATTTGTCAGTTTTAAACTGCTCAAGGCACTAATGATCACTTATTGATTTTCACGCTAATTAAGATTTCCAGAATCTTATGTTGAAACTAAAGTTGCAGTATGATATTGCTTACCTTAATATTATATAACTTTCGTTTGTATTATACTTGACAATGTTACTCATTCGGAACTTTTGTAGGTTTAGTTAGTTTCAAAATATCTAGTAGTTTTATTAAATAATAATTTGAGTTGAGTTCTACCTTTGTCAATTGAGCGGTCTGAAATGATAATATTTTTAAAGTTCTGTTTGGATAAGTTTCTCAAAACTGCACTTGTGGTAAACACATTTGTTTCGATTATGTCCATGTAGTTACTTTTCTGAACTATTCCTACTTCAACAATAATCAAATGCATTCTGTTCTTGTTATGATGCTAGAAAATTTGGGGGTGGGTGACCGAATGCCGATCACTAGTCGGTAGCTGTGCATCTGCCCTGTGCCCACTTAGTCTCAAGCCGAAATAAGAAGAATGCGAGCCAATAGATCAGACAGACAGAATCATATTATATTTCAAGCATTCTTTTTATATATACATAAAATCAGACCACACAGCAAACCAATTAGAAAATTAACATGAATACAGAACGAGGGAAATAGTGGTAGTGAATAGGCACAACTTGTACACAACTAATTAACTATGGTCCCTAATAAGAGACAGTTTAACAACAGTAATTATGCTAAACGGGAGAATAGGGTAACAGAAACGTAACAATAATAGAAACAAAATGTTTACATTACAGACAGTTAGAATAAATGAAATAGTGTTCTTAAAACACAGTTCTGAAAGTTTGTTACGCTTCTTTGCGGTCCGGCATAACAGTTCTGTGGATTGGCTAACTTGGGCTCTAGAAACTAAAATCCAGAAAATATTGTACCCTAATACTTTGTTCATTATCATTATGAATATCACTATGCTTGTTAAAAATTACGTTTGGCTATACTTTCTTCTTACGGAGACATTTTAAAATAGAGCATGAAAATATATTTACACTGATTCAAACTATCATTTAATTTAATTCTATTATCTAAGTGCAAATTAAGTTCCTGAAAAAGTATTTCCTGGTTCAGAAATGTGTTTATTTTATGGTTTTTTATTTCAGCAGTTTTTTATGTTTGGTGGATTCAATGTTCTACACATACCTAACCCATCGAAATTATCAGTGAACGAATACACTTAATTGTATATTGAATAGAGATGTGATGTTTAACTCTTAACATTCTCTGAATTATGTTTTAGTGCAATAGTCATATTAAGCCACTTTATATCCTAATGTATTTCAAAAGATATTTAATTTTGAAAACTGTACGGCGAAATTCAACACTTGGGTTTAAAAGTAAATGGCGATTCGCCTCTTGAAACTACAGCAAAAGAGATTTACTGAATCGAGAATTCAAGTCAACATAGTTTAGCTCAAGAATGCTATTAGTGAGCTGACAAGGTTGCCTGATGTATTGTCATATTGAATCTTTACATGGATCCAAGTATTCTGTACTGACTAGATTTCAGAAACTGAGATTCTGTTATAAAGGATCTTTCAATAGTTTGAATATACCATTTCATTAATATATCTGCATGTATAACTAAATACTTTTCGATGATGAAGGCATTTGACTTTAAAGATGTTATACATTTGGAGGAAAGTAGGATACTGTGAATTAAATCCTAACCTTCTAATCTCTCCAATGAATTACAGGGTTGTCCTAAGATATTGGACATTCCAGTAAAGTTCAACATAAACTATTCTAACAAATTAGCGGCTTTACTTCGAATACGGTTTTGTTTCTAATGTAACAGTGACTTATAATAAGTGAAGTTATGCTGATGACATCTTAAAACACAAGTAAATGAAATTCATAGTAAATTTGTAGTTTACGATAATGTTCTTAATCACTCCTTTATTTATTGGTGGTCAGAGACCGAATGTTCTATGCAGGCATGTAAGTGACAATACACAATAGTTCCTATTTGGGACTCTATCTAGATTCCTTTGATTAGACATCGAGTGTTTTTACTAGTGAGCTTAGAATACGTCGCATATAATTTCATACTCTAAATTGTCATACAAAAGTCTTTAAACTGCGATAGTCATATTTTACGACCACGAACACCAATTAATACTCTTGTTAATCCCATCAGTCAATAAACCAATGCAAAAAAGATCAGTTTTCTATGGAATATGAAGTATCTAGGCATCATGATATCATTGAATTTTCCTATTTGTTAAATCATCATAATTACTGATGAATGAAGAAAAATAGTATAGCAACGGATGGTCTGAATGAAGCCCAGCTTTGCAGTGTATATAGTTTTGTAAGAATCTACAATAGTTGAGAAAGTAAATACATAGTATGTGTTTCTTTCTATTCAAACACCATGTCACATAAGCGGGATCATATTTTGATTATTAGAATAGATTATAAAGCCTTCCTTTAGCTTTTAAAAGAAACATAATTCATATCTGATTCTTATTTCATGCTGTATTGTGAGTGTTATTATTCTAGCGTCTAGTTACACTGAATTCTGACTGTGTTGTTAACCGAATAAACAATCAAGAGTAAACAAAGTTATCAGATAAGATAATTAAATTCATTTATTGTAGTGTTATATAAAGTTTTATTATCACTGATAGTTAGGAAATTGTTAGTTAAGTTATTGAGACCAAAGATAATTCGACTGACTATAAAGCATTACTTCTACCAGTTATATAAAAACCTTAAGACACTGAATACATCCCTTATACATTTAGTTTTATTATGAATGCCTCAATTTTGTCCATATGAATTACTTTAAAGTGATTATATGTGCAACGATATTTTATGAAGTATATTTTCGAAATTGTTAATATACCGCATTCAGTCTAAACATACTTTAATGCATTTTTTTAGGTAAAAAGGATAATGCAATTTGCTTCAGAAGCAGCTCTGGCAGCTCCAACTGAAGGAGATGCTCCATCTCAACCACAGGTTCAGTCAACCCAGACAGATCTGGCTAGCCAAGTCAAGAAGAGAACCTCTATAATTGCTATAAATACTACAGGCTCATCTTCTGTTCCTAGCTTTTCTGCAACCAAATCTGTAAAAACACTAGCTCGTTATCTAGATATGTGTTTCATGCGACAACGGGAACTTCGTCGGGCTGTTTACCTATCTTCAAGTCAAAAGCCTAAGAAAAAAAGTAGTAGTCTTCGGACAGAATCATCCCAGGATCCCTGCAGGTTTTATCTTTCAGAAACAACGAGTGGTTCTTTTAGACATGGACAAGGACAATCGAATCGCGTTCACAGTAGTGTCTCAAGTAAAACAAGAGAAGGGTTAACTTCAGAGTTAATGGAATATGAACAAAACTCACTAATTCAAAATTCGACAAAACATCTAAAAGCAAGGTGCCTTTCTTTTTGTTGTTCGTTTTGTAAACATTGTAGGGAACATACATCAGCATCCAGTTATCAACAGTACAGCACAAAAAAGTTGTCACAAACAGGTTTACCAGAAAACTTTGATATGGTTACAATGCCAAACAGTTACTATACTGGCCACAAAATATTTGATGATTGCTCACAAACAGTAAATGAGCTGTCAACTAGATGAACCTTTGCATAATTCAAGTACTTGTTGTTCGTGTTGGTCAACGGGTACACGAAAACGTCCACAGAGAACTCATATTTCGTATGTACCACCATGTAAATATCAAGGCAATTTTCTTGTTCGCTTATATATGCTGGTGAAGATATTATATTTATCCAATGTCGTTGGACAAATTTTTTTACTGGAGTATTATACGGGTGTTGAATATAATTTTTATGGAATCAGAGTACTATATGATTTAGCCAGAGGAAGACAGTGGGAAGAATCTGGTCATTTCCCGAGAGTTACATTCTGTGATTTTGAAGCAAAGAAGCTTGCACAAAGTCATTAGTAAGTCTATAATATTATATATGAATACCAAATAATTTGTAGCATCAGTGATGGTTTGAATATATATATATATATACCCTCAGTAACATAAATACTTTAGTTATATTTGGTTATGCGACATAAACAGCTATGAAAGACATTTAATCTGATTCTTCACAGAGATAGAACTCTATGGAAAAACAGTGTTTTGTACTTCATACATAAATTACTTCTTTGATGATAGGTAAATTGTCACTTTTCACTTACAAATGATTCAATATTTTTAAGTGAAACTATAAATGAATTAAGTAGTAATTTACTTAAAAAAATACAAATGATGAATATTTAATTCCATTTTGTAGTACATTATAGCTGCGTCATAATGTTTTAGTTCCTAACAATGAACAGGACTTCATTCTTATTATGTAAAGTAGTTTCAGAACACTGCTTCATCTCATTTTATTTGATTTATTAACATAAATGTAAGTAGAACAAAATATTCCTAGAAAATATCTTTCATGAATAATTTATCATAATTAGTTTAGAAGAAATAGTAAGTTACAATGGTTTACTATATTGTTGAAGATGTTCTCTAGTATCTTGAATACATTTACATAGACACATACATACTTACTGACGACTAGTATGTAATCAATACTAATCATGGATATTAAGATTTTCTTGTCAGCTGTTCATCAGTGTGCCTAAAGAGTAATCACTAAGTAATAGAACGTTAGATTGTTACATACATTATTTCTATGCTAGTGGACATGAATATATATAGTGCATGTTAGCAGTTACAAATCGAAGTCATTTCAAGTCTTAGGAAAAATTTGGTACTTATTACAGTATTCACTGATGCATAATTCATTATTTAATTCTGAAACAATATCTAAAACATGATATCACTTATCTTAATGGATACATTATACTCTGTAATCAACAGAAAAGAATTGGAACCCATATTGATTTTAAGGGAGTTGTTAACAATAAATCATCAATTCACTACGTATGTAAATGTTTAATTCGTTTTGTACAAAAAATGTGTTGAATAAAAGGTTTAATGACAAGGGTTCGAATGCCTTGTTCCTTATTAAGGGTTATCAAGTTTTCAAGAATAGCTTGTCAATTGAAACCAGCATATAAACAAAATCTATTTTCCAAAGTTCCATTTATTTTGTCTAAATTGTTTAATGTAGGCGTTAAGAGACTTATTAGTAATTCTTTGTTCAAATTTAGTCATTGTCTTGTGAATATTGCGCAGAATACAATGATGACATTGTTATATAACTCTTTCTTGTATGCTTCATACAAATTTAAGAAATTAGTAAACTGTAAACAAAGCAAAAGTAGCAAGATACAGTAGGTCTTATTATTCTTCCATTGTTTGGAAGGGAACCAATAGCGTGTAGTTACTAAAATATTGTAAAGCTTTTTGTTTATTCAACCATTTATTTCTTAGAATTAATATCATCTTAATAAACAGATTCAGAGAACTTGTTTGTCAAAACATTTGTGGACATTGAATTTATATGCGGTTAACTTCATTATCATTGAGAGACATTGACGAATAATGATACATTTTTGTATTATTAATGTTTTCTTACAAGTTTTTAACGAGCATTAGAACTACTTTACCTGTATTTGTGATGCGTGTTTTGGAAGAAACATCTGTTTACCTTAATCATAAACATATTTTCATGAACATCAGGGAAGGTAGTGGTGTGGGTGGGTAGCGAAATATGTTGTTTGTCAAAATAATAAATTTTGGATGGCTATATGTCTAAAACTGCAAAAATTAAGGTAATGTGGTTACCAATTAAACATTTTAATGCTGTAATTACTTGTGGAAGGTTTCTGCATCATGTATTCCTGCACATCAAGTTGCTCAGTCAGTAAATATGATTTGTTTGTGCCATTTCACAAGGTCAACATTCAAATAATTTCAAATCAATATGAGTTAGCACAAATTTTAAATTCATATAAATTTTTACCTGTCAACTATTCATTTTTTTTCTTGAACTTTTTAATTAAAAATTCGAATAACCCACTAAAATAGAAAACAGATAGTGTTTGTAACAAAATATCGCTTAGCATACATTGAAAAATCCTTATTTCTGAGACTGAATTAACGTTTTTTATTACTTCTAGTACTGGAGGATAATTGTTGTCACCTTATTCAGATCTTGTTCTTCCTTCGTAAAGTTCATTTTCTGTTGTTCAAACTAGGCTAAAACATTAAATATTAAATCAACAGTATTGAATTTGTTTTAATTCTCATTATGAATTAGCTATGAATTCAGTAGTCGTTTAAAGCCACTGTTATCTGAAATGCAAACTTACATTAACCATTGGTTAACACTAAATATGAAATGTCCTGTTGATAAATTTGGTTGAGAATACTCAAAACTTAACTGCCGTTCATCAAATATGTATTGTCGATTACTTTAACTCATTCTTTCATTTAATAAGTTAGTGCTATATATTTTCATTAATGATTTCATCCTGTGTGTTGGGTCGTGTTTCACTGACATCTTCATAATAGATAACTATGGATAACTTTAAACTCATCTAAACAAAATTTTTAGTAGAAGCTAAGTTCACTGACAACTGGCTAAATCAACAAATAAACGACTTTAAGTGCCATATACAGTACACTGAATGATCACTTAAAACGTCACAGATAATCTTAGTGGTGACTCTTCATTATTGAAGACGTCCAATAAATGTTTAATTCATCTACGACTGATGTTAGTAGCTAAGTTAGTCAACTACAATTACTACTTCCTATTTAGATTGCCATCTCACTACTAAAGTTTATCTTTAAATAGAAGTTGCC
This sequence comes from Schistosoma japonicum, assembly GCA_025215515.1. NCBI lineage: Eukaryota > Metazoa > Platyhelminthes > Trematoda > Strigeidida > Schistosomatidae > Schistosoma > Schistosoma japonicum. Next base: position 31,703,649 of record CM046061.1, read on the forward strand.
AATCGAAAATAACTTACAATGACGACATGTCTGGTTTCCTAACTTCTTTTTTGTCATGATATTAAAAAAAAGAAGCCTAATAAATAATCTAAAGAAAGAAAATGTAATGAGACAACTGTTTCGAACTGAATCAAATAAACAGTTGAAACGGTTGAAAATGATTTAATACATGATGAATCATATTTGTGATATATTGTACACTTCAGTACTATTAATTTCAATTGTGTTTGTACATTTAGGATGACAACGTTAATATACTGTTCTTTGTTAATATCAATACTACATAATAACACAGTAATAGTCAATTATATTCAAACTTTTGTTACAACAGTCTGACAGAAAAAAAAAACTGATTATTTTGAAAGTTTAATGAACTTTTAGGAACATTTACAGTTCAGAAGTAAGCAGCAATACACAAGACTCCTCTAAAATGCAAAAATGTTTACTAAAAAGAAAGCAATTTTTATGACCTTCAAGTAATGAGATGATTGTTTCATTGTTCAGGCAGTGAATCAGAAAATCATTGGTTGAATCCACACTGTTTAGTCCTGAAAGTCTTTGTTTACATTTTAATTAACTTAGAGTCAGTATAACACATAAGACTTATGCCAGAATCAACTAAATATTGTGTTTTACATTTGTTTCCAACCGGAATCTGATATATGACTGTCTATATTGAATAATATCTTTATTATTGGACCTTTCCAGAATTAAATGCTCCTCATATTTACAAATGTTTATCACGTCGGCAGAGAATCATTATGACAGAATATATAGAATTAGTTTGTGAATTCACTGGTTAAATTTTCCTTGTTTACAGGAAAATCTGTATATTTAGCTTGATATCTCTGTCTCTTGTATACAAAATAGTTGATTACAACTACTGTTTTCAGACTGATTGAAATTGGCATTAAATATATGAGGTTGATTTGTCTATGTTTATGCTGGGATTTCTGTGCTGATTAGTTGAAATGAATGTCTATAGTGTACATTTTTGGAGTTTCTCTAGTACTCCTCTACACTTTATTCTAGCCGCAGTTAACATTCATACTCCTTTGTTTACTAAATGAATTTTTAGTTATTTTGCATATTGTGAATGATTATTTATATGTAACTGTCACTATAATCGATCTTAATTAGCTTATTCAATGAACTTTGATTCCCATTTATTTATCTATTTTATTGATATAAGTAATACATATTTCACCCTATATTCTAAAAGGGTGAGATATTTGAATAACGTTTGCATGTAGTTTTGACATGCTAAATAACCTTACTCCTCTGGTTATGTAATCAGTGAACCTATTAATTCTAGCATGGAATTATCTTATCTTGTAGTATCTCTTCAAAAATAGAGCTATTTAGGTTACTTGTCAGAGATAGCGCCTAAATCTTTCTAGTAATCACAGACAATCAGAGTTTATGAAAAAGCAATACACAATGGGTTCATAATACTGGAAATGTGCCCAACTAAATAGTGTTATCATTGGGTCTTGTGGTAGCTGTTTAATTTGAAGCTCTAGACCATAGTTTGGCAACCATTGAAAGCTAGAACTATTATTATGACTACATTTCAAAAGTAATTTGATGTGATTCGCATTCAGTGGAATTCACTACTTATGGACTCTGCGAAATCTTAATTGATTTCACAGGTTTAAGTTTATCACATGAACATCAGAAAATTCATCTGAAAGCCTACCACTAATGAAGGTAGGATTATTAATCACATAAGTGTTTTGGATAGAGAAAAGTGCAGCATCAAGGTGAATCACTCCACAAACGGATGTTAGTTATAAGTTTCGGTGTCAGGACGAATTATGGTTTGTAAACATGAAAAAAAAACAAATGTTCTGTATCTTTTGATTTCAAATAGTTTACTAACTGAGATCAACTTAGGTCTAAAATGATGTATATATACAGATATTAATAGTTAGAAGAACTAAAGTAATTATTAACTATTTGATTTAATCACCTTAATAATTCGCTTATGCTGAACAAGTAGAAAACACTGTGTGTAGCGAGTTACTTTGAACACACTTATACAACTATTGAATAACAAATAGACAAAAGAATCATAGAATTGTATGTTCTTCACATTATACTTCTCGGAATCAAACAATACTTTTAAGGTCAATACTATCAACAGTTAAAACCATATTGGATAGATAAATTAATATTTATGATCACAACGTTTTCAATCAAGCTGATAAATCTTTCATTACTGTTATTTTCTTAATTTCAGCTACACCCTACAATGCGTACTTCCAATCAATATGTTTTTGGAGAAGATATATATATTTTTATGGCTGTGGTTTTTCTTAGTCGGTGTTGTTACCTTCGGTAGTATCGTTATATGGATAAGACGAATAGGTACTAAGACATTTCGATTTACTTGGATTCAACAACAGTTGATAACTATACGCCAATTTAATAAAGATGCTAAAGGTTATGAACAGTTTGTTGATAATCATTTAGGTCCCGATGGAGTATTTATACTTAGGCTGATTGCACAGAATTACGGAGATCTGGTAGCAGGTGATACTATTGGTGAATTATGGGTAGCTTATTGGCAAAGAAGATCAACAAATTTGTCAGAGCGTAGGCCTACTGACAGTTTTTCTAGAAAACCACCATCACCAGCCTCAACATTCAATAGATTTGACCAATCTCACCCTTCGGATACATACACGAAAAATCCCCAATCCAGAAACCAACGTAGTGGTACATATCAGATGCCAATGACCCTTACAAGAGGACAGATAGAAAACAAACCCTCTAGGCAAGGTAAGAAAGACAAGTCAAGGCGTATAGCTGCTGCTTCTGGATTTCCAGCAGCTCTACTAGCTACAGAGATGGTTCACCCAGTAGATCGCTTTGGTGTACCTTTGATAGCAGCTACTCGCAAACCCCCATCTTTGCCATCCCGGTCATCATCAAGGTATAGTGAAAGGAGTCGATCAAGAGATCGATCTGAATCGCCACCGCCGATACCTCAGAGGTCTCCTGGTTGCGAAAATTATAGTTTAAGTGACAGGCAATCAGTAAAGGACTTTGAGCACCAAAGTGAACATTCGTCTGTTATTTATCCAGTATCTCCTACTGGAGCTGATGAAGAGGAAATTGTTGATCATCCAAATGAAGCTACTGTAGAAAATGATCAGATTGTTGATACTCAAGGTTCCGTTGAATATGAAGATCCACAAGGTAATATTTACACAGAAGATCATGATAACCAATATATTGATGATGTTCAAAATGATGATAATATTGTATGACTTGAGAACTTTTAGAGAACATCAAAATATATTCTCTCAGATTTTTTACTTTGAACTCTAAGACCTGTGTCTTTCATTTTACAATGATCTTAGAATATATTGTACAGTAATTTGTTTTTCACAGATGTGTATACTATGAATGTAAAATTTATAATCAATTCCATTAATTGTTTTATTATATTAGCTTAATATTCAATATATGCTAAACACTATTATCTGAAGGAAATGATTTTTGTTGTTGAAGTAATGATTGTTTAAATTGATCAATTACTGATTAAATAGCTTAAAGTATAATCCAGTTCATTGAATATTAGGTTTATATTTGAAAATATAATTCAAGGAAGTGAAATATATATATTTGTCATTTGTCACTTGTCATTTAATACAACAGTGATATGAATGATTCAACTATATGAATACAGTCAGTTTATTCAAGAAAATCATAAGCTGTTTATTTCGATAAGTTGTTGATTAAACTTGATGTCAACATGGTATATGAAAGTTAACTGAATAAATAAAATGGTGTGGTACCTTACGTAATTGCTCTGAAAGTCTTAAGATTTTGTAAAATATGAGTCATTGTGACTGAGGACTTCATTTTCACTAGTCACACAATAGTACAGCTGAATTTAGGATCTCGAAAATAATCATCTATCCAAGTTATTTTGCGACTGTTCTCTACTAGTTGTATCCGTTTATTATGAGATAAATATGTACTGTATATGGTGAAGCAAAGTTTTTTCTTATCTACTTCGAGAACAACTGGTTATTGGATTCAAAATTATTCCCAGTGGTAGACTTACCATTTCGTTATCTTTTTACGAAGAACGATTTGTATATTATAAATCAATAATGAATGAGCTTGAATCAGAGAACTAGTTATAAGGAAATCGGTACTTTTTCCATTTATGAATGTAAACTGATGATAACACTAAACACGTTTATAAGTAGTTTTCTCAAAAAATAGTATCATATAGAGGAATCTTTCAAGTGCAACATTCTTTTATATTTATTTGTTTAATCCATCCAAGTTTAGTACTTATAGGCAGAGCACATTCACTACCTCCCCATGGAGTCGAGCCCAGGACCTTCAGACTTTACGACGAACACTTAACTATTAGACCTTATAAGAACTAGTAATATAAAATCTAGCTTTAAATTACTAGACTTTACCCAAATATGATGAAACGAAATTTGTCATCGAGATAGACAGAAGGCTAAATTTTCAGAATTTATTATAGTATAAAGCTAAGCACAAAACGAATGAATGAAAACAAACTTACGTATTTGAAGATTAGTTATATGGAATGATATTAGGCACAACTAAATAGACGATATGAAATAAATAAATGCTTCAGTAAAATTTTAAATCATCCCACTTGTTTCGGATTTCGCGCGACATCATCGTTTGAGTAAAAATGTTTATCAGCCATGACTTTAGCCAGTCACGTTCAGTATGTCTAAACTACCCATATCAATGTAGTACTGCAGCCTCACTAATATGCCTACCATTTCTATTGTAAAAATCATGTTGCAACTTCATCGGTGTTCACCTATTACTTCCACCATACATCAAGACTGTTTGAAAGAAACCCCTAATGAAATGAACGAAAAATTTTCGTGTAGCGAAAAATAATGACCAGACCAGTTATTTATCGATAGGTACGAAACAACTGTAAGATACTAAAGCCGAATTAAGCGTTTAGTAAGTTGTTGATTTTTGTCAAAACAAAAGTAACTATTTCTGTTAAATTTGACCTGTAAAAATAATAAAGTGGAGGGGATATTAACAATAGTCCTGATAAACTACAACAAGTTAGTAGCCAATATTGTTGTAGACATAATTGATCAGTCATTACATTAGTGGCTCAAATTTTAAGTATATATATGTATGCATATATGTATATGCAGGAGTGTAAGTCACGAATTGGAAACTGTGTATTTCAATTTTGTTGATTCAGTAGTAATTTTCTTATCATTCAGTTGTACTGTAGTGTGCTCTGATAATTAAATCTCAAAACCGTTACGATGTGATTCGTCAACTAGTGATATTCTTAACGTTGATTATGTTCAAAGACGACGAAACTAGATAAAGTCCACTAGTGAATTTATAGGAAAATCGATGTTTATTTAATCAGGTTCATATGAAGGAACTTTAAAAAGCAATTGATTCTAGACATATCAAATGAAATACTTCAAAAAGCCCAAATTAAAGTGGAAAGTCAATACCTTCCTCCTACGTAGCTCATGTTGAAGGATTTCACTATATATACAAAATTCAAATGAGACGAATATTAGAACAAAGATGGGTAAACGACTGTAGTATACAACCAAGAATCATCAAACATCCTTTAGTTAACAAGGTACAATAATCGATAAAGACATGACGTGTATTTTGAAAGAAATGCACATAAATCAAAAAATTAAGGGAAAAACCAAAGTAAATTCGATAATTCATAGATATTGAAACAAACGCTAAATCATATCTTAAAATTTTGACGGTAATTAAACTTTAGACGGAATTTTTATATTTACAGCAGTAAGGATTTAAGTGTGTTTTAATTCGAATTTCTTGAAGAAATATCCTGGTATACGCAGAGAAAAATAAAACCGTTTAATGTCTGATTAAAAGTTCTAATTGACTAAACTAATGACTTTTTTTGTTGAATTTAGACGGTTTTGTTTTAGTGTGGGACTACTCCTCAGTGAACACACTAGATCCAACCCAAGAGTTCCCAGCCAACATCAATCTATGACAAATTTGAATCATTTGATGTATTAGTTGATTATTTCAGTATATTTCAGTAGGCTTTTGTCATATACTTAAGAAATATTCTAGCAGATTACTGAATTCGGAAACACATTGTTGATAAATTAATTATACAAGTAATTTATCATACTTTTAGTGTACATTACAATTAAACATTGTGTACTTTTATTTTCCTATTTTGACATTAATTTTTGACAAAAATAGTAGTAAAACATTGAAATCATAATTGTACATAGAACTACAGTAAATGATGGTATTGAATTGTGTTGACATTAAATGTAAACCTATGTGGAATTACAATACTTCAGTGTTTATATCATATGAAGATAACTAAGTTATATTCATTAGAATGGCTATACATTTATTGTGTATTCTTTCTGTAATGTTAAAAAAGAACTCATCGTCATTAGATGCTTATAATCCTAAAAGAAATCTTCCATTTTGCTGCTTTTAGAACATATATCCTTCAGCTATGTGGTCAGAGACGTTATCATTGACTTGCTCAACCAGTGTCTGACTTATTTATAATGACTGTGATCTTTAATGTTGTTTAACCTTGTGAATAATGTGCAATGTCACGTTTATTACTTATTGAAGTTCAGTGACTACAGATATACCTAACCTGAGTAAAATAACAGAAAACCCAAGCTCAGGGATTACAATTAACTCGATATTAGTTCAAGTGAGCTAGTTACTACATTTATTCGATTTAGATAATATACAAACATGAGTTCAGTTAGGAATTGGTGCTCAAGGTTATCAGTTAATATTGAGGTACATTAAAAGTCAAGTTTGATCATATACTGCAAATCACTAATGTGAAAAACGTCAGCGATTCTACAGCACCCGTTTTAAGTACATATTTGATAAAATGATAAGTGAACTAGATCTAACATCTTTTAAACTGTATGAAATTGTTTTGTTTCGACTACTTACTAAATTACTACACAGTGAATACATTCAAAGTAAACAGACTCGCCCTGCTGATGTCTATCAGGGCTTCACGCCAAGTATTTAGCCTTCAGACCATGTATTAGGTAGTCCATTGATTTTAATTCCTTACTCCAGATGATTTTCTAGATACTATTCAAACCCTATTCATTGCTATTGATTTATCTAAGACAGATACCTACTGTAACACTTAAAAGTTAACAACTAAGATGCTTACTGGTACCTGACTCCAAGAAATAATTTTAAAAACCGAATAAGTAGACGCGGTCAGTAAATTTGGACCATGTTGGGTATGGGGCGGTTACAGACAAGTAATATTGGATGACGTTGGGCAGTATATATTTAACTGACCGAACTTAGAAATGTGAAGAATTTAATCATGGATGATAAGTTAAAAGTTTAGTCACTCGGTTTTAATGTTTTTAGTTTGATTGTTGGTAGGATAGTGAATTAGAACTGTTGACAATTGCAGTACGAAATTGAATTAACTGTTCAGTGCTTCCTGATTTTTAGTGGTTGTGGTGATATAAAATGTCAAAACATGCAGTAACTATACTACTGCGTTTAAGCGTTTCGTATAGAAAGAACAACTTTAATTAGCTAAAATATCCAACTAGGTTCTTAGTGGTTTTGGTTTCTGAAATATGTATGGTTGTTATTTTAAGAAATTAACTTATTTCTGTTTTCAGTCTATTAAGCCATCAAAACGAACTTCTAAGTTAAGAGTTGAAAAAGATTACGAAGAAGAGTGTTTATGCAGGTTTGTAAAAACGGGAAAAGTTAAGCGAGATGCGCTTTCTTTTCTTGAACGACACCATAAGTTTGTTATCTTGGAACTATATATTTATATTACATTTAAGCTTATTTTTACAAAATGACAAAGTCATAATTAGTCATGCATAGGCTTGTCCTGTTGGCGTTGTATAACTAGATTCAGTATTCCAATTAGTTTGGGTCTAATTGTCAGAAATGATTGACTTCGTTAATAAGTACTCTTTTCTTTATTAACAGTGTATACTTCTTCTAAAATCGGCCTATCTAGTGGAAAAAAGGCTAGCCTATCTGAAGCATCATTTAAACAAGACTGTGTAAATTTCCCTACAGTCCGTAACTATATAAATTCCAGGTCATTCAAGTAGATAGCATCTGCAACTGAATAATAAAAGTTAAGTAGGTTAATAAACTGAAATCGTTAGTTAGAACAAACGAATAGCTCTGAATTCCTAGTTGAATAACCCGAGATGAGTTATTTTATGTCCGAATCGGGGCTCGTTTGTTTTTCAGTTGATGCATTTTAGTGAGGTTCCTAGACCACGATTAAGGTCCACTATGTGTGATCTTAGCTGTTAATGTCATAGAAGTAGGAATGTTGTCGCGCTTGGTCAAACGACTGTACACTAATTGTCTAGCTCAAGAAAAATAACCCGAAACTAGCCCAAACCCAGTAATCCGACCGTGTGATTAGTTTTGAAGTGTGATTCCTGCTTGGTGATGTCAGTGTGAAACTAACGAAATTCAATAACGTACTTTTAAATTATGATTATATAGATGCATTTAATCGTCGCTTCTGGTGTTGATTAGATCATTCTGAGAAAATCGGTCATTTGAAAACAATAGCTTACCAATCACTTTAAATAATATTAAAAAATATAGTGAATCATATATATCTTTGTGACTGAAATTATCTCTGAAGAGATGTACATGAATGACTCGTGCATTAATGAATTACTTAAAGTATAACATGAAATTTGTCAAGGATACCTGGTCTTCTGTGGCAAGCGGTTAATTTTAATATAATCATGATTGTTCCACTGATTTTAACCGTATGTTATTTATACGCATTCTGTCTTTAGTTTTCTTAATGGTGATAAAATGTGATTAGTAAAGAATGTGTTTTACTTCCCTAATAAAAATACTCACAAAATACTGTCTCATCAATCAGGTAGTTAGTTATTCAGTAATTGTAGCAGAAAGAAGTGATTTAAAAAGACTTTTAAGTTAGAATTGAAGTGCACATCCATATGATTTTATGAAGGTTACGCAATATAGACTGATGTTAAGAAGTAAAAATATAAAAGTATTGCATAGTGATTCTGTATTCGCACTCATTTAGAATATAAGTACAAATCAATAAGGATCGATTGCATTATTATTTGATCGACTGAAATCTTCAAAGAGGGTTTTATTAGTGATTTTAATCAATTGAACGTGGGACATTTGGCTATGTAGATCACTTTCAGTCTTAATGTAAATGATGCGACTTTAATTTCATGGTACTGTAGACATCTTAAACGAATGTGCACAGTAACATTTAAAAATCTTTCTATAAATATTTTTCAGGACAACAGACTTGTATTTCATAAAGTGAATGGAATTCGACATTGATTGGGCAAAACTGGGGAAAATATAGTTAATTCAAAGCAAACTAATTTATTTGGTTATGATTTTAATATTACAAATCAAAGTGTCGTGATTTAAATTATCTATACTTTCGTTCATACTTTTCATTATATCTATCCATTCTATAGACTGCTAACAGAATATAACTCTTCAATGAGAACAAATCGAATTGATACACTTTACTCACTAATAGATAGTAACATTAATTGCAATTTCAGAATAGCAATTATATTTTTAGGCATAATCTTGAGGTCATGATAACTGGTGGAAATTAGAACAGTAATTATTTGCGATCAAGTATCTCATTTATTAGGGTCATATTTAAAATAGTTGACAATATACGGGTGACTTAATGTGCTACACCAGAACATTAGTCGCCTTCTATACTAATTTAAATAATGATAATGATGATGATAGTAGTAATAATCATTATTATTATGTTAACTGAGGCTTATTCATACAGTTTAATATAATGAGTTCTAATTTTAAACCGTTACATGTTAAGTAGAAGACTATTATTTGCTATTATTCTTTGTTTGGTAGTTAGATATATTTAGTAGGAAGCATTGTTTGACCTACGTTTCATGCTCTCTATCAAGCTCAGTCAGTAATCATAAAAGGATAGATATTACTTAGTAAGATTGGTCTCAAATATATATGTATATATATATATATATATATAGTTTTGCTTGTTTAATCAGATGTCCAAGAACGGAGAGGTTATAACAGAGATAATTTTGTTTCCTATCATTCAGTGAATTGAAAGAAGCATTCTTGTCTATCCATTTAGCTTTCTTTTACTAACATGTCACCGTATATTGGGATTTTTTTTATATTCGTTTACAGTCGTTTCACGTCGATTGTAGAAAACTAATGAATTCAACTTTTGGCAACTGGTTTATTATATTTTGTTCAAGGGATAATTTTCATTGCAGTTTAACATATTTCACGTGAACATGAAGTCGCTTTCTAGATCATAATCTGTTTATCCTTATACTTAGATGCATTGATTTGCACCTAAAGATATCGTAGTCATCTATTTGAAAGTCGCACACCATAGTTTAATTTTTAATACACCATTCATTCAAAGTCTAATCAACTTGTTATCAAACCTTTCATTAGTTTGTGGTCACAATGATTAATTATGATTATTCGCTCATAATTAACAAGACTGTTTTAGCATGTGTTTTTTTTCAGTTGATTGGTATGAGCTGTAGATATGTGCATAGTTGAGAAGAATCCTGTTCGTTACAGCAGTCTACTGCTTAATTAATTTTAGTGATTTGAACAATTCAAACTATGAGTAATTGCTTCTTATTGGAATGTATTATGCAGTTAATGGTTAAAAATATCTACAGAATCTGTTACTTGACATCCATTCATAACATAGGCTTTTCAGTAATGACTTTTAATTAATGATTGACATTTGAAATTAATTGGATGCTGTTTAATCATTTTCTCAAACCCCATCATAGTATACACCTAATGCCCTACATGGAATTGAGCCATAAACAATCAAGTATATGGTCGAGTCTCCAATATTTCTAACAATTTGTGGGAATACAGTGCCCTAAAATTAAAGCATTCATCTATCTACCATATAATGCGATGACTATCCAATATCACTGATGATATTTATATCACTCAGACAAAGGTGAATTTTATAAGTAGCTGTGGTACCAACCTACCAATTCATTGAAGACAAATAAGTATTCCGTTTACTTATGTTTGGTACAGATTTCTTTCACCTAAAAATTAGAAATCTTTTGTAGATTAGTCAATATAGTGTACATTTCTAAAAGCTGATAAAGCATATTTATGATAATTAAAATATTTTGACAGGAAAGTAAATTATTATGGATTACTCTACAAGAAGACTTTAGAAAATTATGTAGAATAATGATAGTTTCTTTTTATTAGGGGGCATGGTTGTTTGAATAAGAATCGAGAAACAGTAAATTTATCGAATACATAAATATAACTTTCTCTTTGAAACGTCGAACAAATCATCATAATTTGATTAATTTAGTTACAAACGTTGTTGTAAAATATATAGGATGATCAATTTACTTTCTGAGGTTAGTTTATTTAGAACAAACGATACAGACCAGTAGTTATTGGACAACTATATGAACTTACAGTTTTCAATTACTAGTTCTCTGAGATGAGTGATTTAATTTTATGAAGATTGTAAATAAGAAACATTGAAAGAAAACAATATCCATACAAAGTCACTTAACATTTTATATTCATGGGAATTATTATGCTCCAAATGGTAAAACTAAGTGCGCTAAGTTAGGACTAGACTCCGCACAGAAGTGATGGCTTACATTAGATCAAATCTTTTCATGTAAGATACTGAATAAATTAGCTTTCATGTCTTCCAATATAATTTGATTTGTTAATTAGCTTCAAATAAACAATTGATTCAGTTTTTATTAATTAATTTACAAATAAATTCTTCCAGAATCTAAATAAGTTTCATCCTGATTTATATTCAGAATAGATTCACTTCCTTTATTTGTACGACATAAGTAGCGCAGTACTGCACTAAAAGTATTAAAGCCAACAGTTAACTGTTACTTCCCTAGTGTAGTTATATGGGCTGTAAATGTATGAATAGCTTTATAACTGATTACATTTACTCACCTTCGTAGTATCTTAATATTTTAACCTATCGATCTAGTTGTAATCTTTTATAGTAAACAATCTTATTGAAATACCTGATAAAGCTTTGATACATGCCACTCACTCCATTTTCTCAAGAATAATTTTGTCGTTATTCTGTGCTCTTTGTTTTTACTTCCTTCTCTCTATTAGTAGGTGATTGAGCATAAAACGTGTATGGAATGTGCCCATGCTACGTCAATTATCGATTTTGGCAAACACAACATCACTAGTTTCGTTGCCAGTCAAGCACTCTGTGTCCTATGTGACAATATCCACTCAAAAACTTGCATAATATTGGGTCACTGTCACACTCTATGAAAACTTTAGCTTCCTTATATTATCTAATTATAGTCAAAATATATATTGACAAAACTATTTTCAGTAGCAGCAATTTCGTAACTATGGTGTCGTCAGTGATTATGAATTTCTTCAACATCCTATCCTTCACAGTTTTTGGCAACATTGAATTTGACGTTTAAGTGAAATAATTCAGTGTTAATTATTTCTTGGAGTAATGTATCTTTTCCCAGCCTAATGCCTTTATCTACCTAAACGCTCTTGTAAATTGGTTCATATTCTATAATGAATTTTAGAATATTTTGTTTTAATGTTAAAACTGATTACATTCTGTTAAACTAACCTTTTGATCCTATGAAGTCATTTCACATTCCACTTTAATAAGTTAGTTAATTAGATTAGTGGACATATATAGTATGTTTCAATAATAAATTATTGAAGGATATTCAGAAATAAACTCCTGTCATGTGAATAACAGTGAAAATATCAAAAGATTTAGCAAGCTAATGTATTTTTACTTCAGTTTATTAGTGCTCATTTAGAATACTTCTGCTTAACATCAAATGCCTTAAGGTTTATTGAACCATATGAATGAAGGTGACTGGAGTTACTGAATGATCATTTTGTTCATAACTAACATAAGTCTTTGTTCTGATATTTATTAATAACAAGTTAAAAACATATCATGATCAGATACACTTGCATAGAAGTATATTATTTGCATTTATAAGTAACATAGAAGCCAAGAGGATTAAAAGTAGTAGTTTTTCAAGAAATGAAGCCATCATTTTGACCGCTGAGACCAACAGTGATGTAAAAGTAATTTAAGCTTTACATCCTTTCTGTCTTTTAATTATAGTAGTTATTCGCTTCTTCAAAAGGTCTTGCCTAAAACTAACCTATTCAAGCCAGAACACATCATATTATATCAAAAATGTTCTTCGAGTAGACAATAGACACGAAGTAGACAAAGTGAATGAATTTTAAATAATCAGCAAACAGAACATATCGATGTCATTAACAATATCCTAAGGTCAATTGTGAAGACTAAAATCAGACCTTTTGCATCTGAAAGAAATCAGTGGTTTAACATCACTTACCTTCATAACAGTAATAGATCTATGATATTGTCGCAGTTGATTTACCTTAATGACTGCATTCCGTTGAGTTCTGTTTTCTTTCTTATCTTCATGTTATTCACAAAATATCCTTGTTAATAAGTAAATAATGAGATTTTATTCACTGTCACTTTTAGTTGGCTCTTCATTTTTATTATTATTATTACTATATCTTCGTTACATTACTTAATTAAATTGTCGTTAGTAGTTACTACAATTATCATCCTATTTATTTATAAGTACTTAATATACAAATCTTTTACAACTTCACTGCCTAATATACATGTATACTAGTAATGGTAACTGTGTAAAACTAATAGTCTAAATGTAATTGATAAGAAGACATTGAAATTCATTAAATTCAACATATTCTGTCATTCTTGTTTGAATGAAATAGTTTATATCAAGGGGGATAAAATGAAAAAGACAAAATCGTTTGTTTATAATTCTTAAATGGTTTCTTCTTTGTGATGATTCATATTATTTATCTTAATGATCAGTTACAATAACACTTTAACTTATTGTAGATACACTTCAATTGGTAAATGTTTACAGGAAATATAAGCAATAAGCACATAGAAACATTTTCGGTCATTAATGAAACTGTAAAAAGGCGATACTTAACAGGTAATAAAATATTCATGAATATTAAAATACATGGAAGTTATCTGTAAACTAAGTTTATGTATGTTTCTTCAATATTTGGAATGTTTGTAATGTTATCCTTAGCAAAAGTTTTATATTTTAGACAATAATCTATATGAAAAATTAAATCAATCTTTTGTTTGGTTGGTTTTAATGGTTACAAATTAGTTTCAGGCGGGTAACACTAGAAACTAAGGATTATTGGACAGTTATTTCATCATAGTATAGAACTTCTCAGCTGTAAGCAACCCCCACCCAGGGAATACAACCAAAAGTCTTCAAATCTCAGGTCAAAATCATTGGAATGGCATTCTATAGTGAAGTTTTCACTTCTATTTTAGTGACAAAAACAGGCTTAGTTGTTTGCGTTTGTTACAGGTCGATGTCGGAAGTGAAATAGTTTTTCCAAATTGCATTGAATGATTGTCGTACTATATTATAAATTAATCTCATGAAGGAATACTGGGTGATTACCTCTCTAGTGTTCCGTACCAGGAAAGAACGGATGTTCATCACTCTCTTATTTTAAATGGTACTTAAGCGATGTCAGTTTGTGACGAATACAATCAACTAAACTTACTAATTATGTCCTACAAATCGAGTCTTTTGTTTGTCACTTACTAGACAACGAACATTTTGACGTCATTACATATTTTTAAATAATATTATTGCTGGAATAGAATTTTGCAGAGCATGAATGAATGTTACAGTAGAGTTCAGACGAATTCTCTATACGTCTATAAAGTAAGTGTAGCTAATGTCAACAAGAATGTTGAATTCATTGATCAGACATTAGAATTTTGAATTCAGAATTAATTATGAGTGAAATTTGGGCCACAAGTTCGCTATAGAAACAACAAGAATTAGAAAACGAATGTATGGCAGTCTGATTCCGGCCTAAGAGACATTAGAAGTGTCGAAAATAGGATCAAATTCAGAATGATTTTACCTTGTCTTGTGCACAATATATTTCAACATGTAATCAGCATTTTCAGCTCACATGTGAGCTATTTCGAATAAGATCATGAGTAAGCAAATGACTGTTCAATTTGTTACTTTACTAAAGAGGTGACTTGCATTATCATTTTGACCAGGATTATAAACGTCTATTTCATACATTTAAGGTAATACTGTGTGTCTACTGAAGTTTTACGAGTAGTATAAGTTAACGCGCAAAAATACTTCCACCTCAAGATCTGAAATTTGAGAGATAAATGTGATGTGCATTGAATGTGATTCATTAAGGTATACAGTAACTGTATGCAGTAACAAGTAAGGATTAGTACTGGCCATTCATAAATGCATGATAAAAACACATTTGTGAGTTCACAGTTTCATTCCTCTCAGATTTTTAGACTTTTAGAAAAGGTCTCTGACGAAATCTTGGCGGATTTTAACTATCCAAACATTACAAAGAGAAAACTGCTGCATTCAGTTTGGCTTAGTGTCGGGAAAATAAGTCATTAAACCACCAGTTGTTGAACTTTTTCTCTGTAATGGACAAATTTCTGCTTTGCTTACCAACTCTAGTTCTAGTCACAGTCTATCATTTTTAATTACATCTTATTGTGTTACAATAAATAGATTTAGAGGTTCATGTGACAAATTGACAATAGCTAAATGAATATTAAAAGGTCGTGACCAATGAAGAAGTTGCTTACCAACAACACTGAATGATAGCTACTCATTATTGCCGGTTGACTGAAATAAGGCACCTAAAATATTTAGATTCCACTCTGAGATATGAAGGTTTATATTATGTGCGAGGCTAAAATGTCATGGATCTGATTCTAATGCATGTAGTGAAAGTACACGATTGAGATATTCTGTACCAAGATAAATTTCTTTCCAGTATTTTTTTAATATTTTCAGTAGTTGTCTGGAAAATATTTATTTCCAGGTGTAAATGTTTTAAATTTAGCACTCCCTATGACACACTGTGATAAAATTATTATATGTTGCAATGAAATGTCCATTATATGATATCGAATAGTCAGTTATTAGTAAATGTTTAGCAGCACTCGAGTTCAGGGATTTGCAATGGAATAAACCTTCATTTACTTGTTATTCAAAATGGAATCTTAAGAATAACCTCTTGTTGATAATGGATTAATTATAGATATTGGCTAACATATCATGTCATGAATACGTCAGTGAATACTTATAATTACCAACACCAAACATCAGTCATATTAAATTTTGTTTTAATATTTACATACACACATGAATAAAGTAATCTGACTTTAGATAATACAAATTTCTGTTAGTTTTTTGCTACGTAGGACATGATACAAGTCTAAGTATTTCCCACTTGTATAGCCAGGAGAGATTATAGAGTTACAAATCAAAAACGGAGCAGAATTTTAGAAATAATAGCAATAATAAGAACCTAATTACAGAAGGTTGAAAAAATGTACCTATAAAACAGATTATAATATGTAATACCACATTGCAGACGACGCCCGTCAACGGAAGTATATAGTTTAGATGCTTATTTCCATTTGTGGAATTGCTTCAATGAAAAATTGTGATATTAATAAGTTAACTAATCATCAATGTATGCCACATTGTATTACGTAAGCTTAATAGACTACTAGTCGTTCAATACAGTTTGAAAAGAAGAAATGGAGATACTTTAATGTCATAATTATGTCCTTTTATTTGAAGTTTTTAATGGTTTTTGAACATTTATACTCTGACTACTGACTAGTAGTATATCTAAAGCTGAAACAATTATGTAGTCTTATTGATATAGACATTATATAGTATAAACTACATTTATTAATGTTTGACATGAAGTTGGAGGATTTCAAGCAGTAAGATAGTATTACTTCTGGACAGAACGAATTGTCCGCAGTAGGCCATTCATTACACAATTTATTACCTAATTCAGGTTTACATCTCAATGCATACATATATGTTTTAATCAATCTTAAAGGGCATTAGTTTTATTTATTATTTCAGTAAAGCCTTGTCACTGAGTGCTGAACAGAACAACACCTAGCCATAATATATCGTGCCGGCTACCATTTGACAATCAAGCTATAGAACTCAGTATCTGTTAATAAGTGATTTTTTTTTAACTTAAGGGGATAAATATAAATTTATGCATATTGTAATTTCAAAGTCAATTACATCAGTCCCACTAAAAAGAAACATGTTAATTTTGTGTATATTAATGAATTATTTTAATTACCTATAAGGGTTTTCATGAGGATTCTGAAAACCAGGAAAGACTGAGAAGCTTTTGATTATAATGCTACTCGGCTGTGCTCATCTATAAAACTCCAGATAATCATGCCTCATTAAGAGTACTTAACCCAAAAAAACCAATAAATTACCACTCGATATACACACTAAATGGATTTTATTAAAGCTCAACATAATATACATCCCATAAATGCATGCAGAAATAAAAGGCAATATCTTCAAAATTATATTTTCATCAACTTTTTGTGTCCAGAAATGTCTTAAGTAAGTTGATATTAATCACCAAATGAAAATAATTTACAACGAACCCCAAGTTCCTGCATATATAGCAGATGTGTCATGGTTACAAGGTTACAACAGTATTCTCTGTATTTGGAAGATATTAGTAATACTCTTATGATTTAGTAGATGCTCTTATAAACTATTAATTGTGCTGTTTTTTGTACCTCTTATAATTATTATTTATAACGTACTATGATGATAGTTATCATTTTGGTGAGTATATCTTTCTACGTGTTATTATTATTATTGTCACCAGTAAAAGCATCATCTTAGCTACAATTTGTACTCTTTTGATTAAGTATGTCATATATTTTACGGTTATAATTGACTCAGTAGTTGCCATGTTTAGTTTCATCTTTTTTTCATTTATGCATAGAAATATTACTGTATATTAGAGAGTAGCCTAATGATGATCTAATTAGCACATTAATAACAATCCTAATGCGACAAAAAGTTCGAGAATAGATGAATTGTTTTTAGGAATTAACAGTATGTTTGTTATTAAAAAATATCTCATTTAGGTTGAATCTACTTGTTATAAACTAGTGTTTCTTGATTGTTTAACTGAGCAAAGATGTAAATAAAAATGACTGTTCAATATAAACTAACCCATTTCAAGAGATATCTGGATATCTCATTGGTATATACATCTTCAACAAAGGTAACAGATATAAGACATTAGTTGGAATTAATTTCAATCTTGTTCACACTTAATTTAATTGCAAAATAATGATTATAAATAGGGTGAAAGTTAATTTGGATAATCTATGGAAAGACTGAATTAACAATTTTGGCAATATACATGAACATCAGAAGAAAGTAATAAGGCTTTAGAAAAAGTGTCATGCAAACGTCAATTTTTTCACCAGCGTTTACATTATTTCTACATCAGTGAGATTCATATACGTGGTTTCCAAAGAAAGAATAAATAAATTTTTGTACATGAATACAGCTGTAGTAATTGTAATGCAGTGAATGTTAAGTAAACTTCAAGACCGAGAGTAAAACGTTTTAGTACTGAAGGGAAACTACAAAGATACATTAACAGCAGAGGATTTACGTTTAACGCTTACTTTAAATAAAACTTAGCGGGATTGAGGATACTGGAATACAAACGATAAGTTGTTTATTTGTTTAGCAGATTTTGAATTCCCCTCTTATAACATTCTGTTGAATGCCAATTTTCGGTTGTTCTGTTGGAGCAGTGTTAAAAGTCTAATCCTGTTTAAATGCTTTATTTTAGACAAAACATTTTACTTTAACTTCAACCCAAGGTATTATGTCTTCACTAAGTGTGTACTGCAACTCACAACTTCACATGTCATTTTTCATTTTTAAATATTACGCATTTTTACTGAACACAGAATCATCAACATATTATGACTGAATAAGTGATAAGTTTAGAACTGATTTGGAGATTATTTGTCATCGCCAATTATGATTTCGACTATTCCTCTAAAGAAGCTTGAATCAGATTGAAAGTAAAACATTGAAGTTATGAAGTTCTTAGTCACTAAAATTTTTCGAATATCTTTAACGTTTAATGTTAGTAAAATTATTCTCACATAATAGTTTTCTTCGCAACTTGAAATATGACAAGATAAGATTTAGATAATTTATTTAACCTAAAGACTATAAAAACATCATATTGGTCATTACTCAATGATCAACAATGCAAATATATAAGCCCTACTAAGGATCAATCATGACCCAAATAATTATGTAATATTTGTGAAACTAAGTGATTAGAATGTGAATCAGCTAGGAAGCATCAGTTCTGACAAGATTGTAGTAAACTCTTGCTGATAACTGCTAAATAACGATAACCTTGATCAAACTTTTACATCCACTATTCGTTATCCACTTTTCATAAATATGAAATTCAAGTTATAAGATCGTTAGCTGAAATATACATTTCAGTAGTATAAAATAGAAAATAGTTGATTTTAGTCATTTTTGAAAATTCTTTCAAAAATCAATCTATTAATTTAACTTTTATTCAAAACTACTTAGTTTTCTTTTATCAAAAATTCATTCTTATTAAAATTTCTTTATCTTTTTATTATTTCACCTTAACTAACATAATAAGATTAACAAATTTTTAAAATGATAATTGAACATTGATTGATTAATAGAAATTGTAATCAATTACTATGACATAATCATTAATCATACATTTAATCCAGTGAATGGTCAAAAAAAAAAAAAAATAAAACAGAACAAAACAAACAAAACATAGGCAACATATTTAAAATTAATCCTTACTTTATTGTTGATACTGTTCTACATAGATGGTCATTTCCTTTTATAATATAAAACAATCATAATTCTTAAAGATTATTAAGTAACGGTTTATTCAATGTAAAATGATTAACATAAAAACGGTAAGTAGTAAGTAGGTGATATGACAAAATAGTAAAGTTAACTTGTATCTTAAGCGTTGCTATTTACTGTTTGATTTGTAGTGTGAAGTCTGTTTTTCTTTTCTTTTCACTTAAGAAATTATTATTTAACATAATAGACAAAGTAATTGTGAATAATTTTCATAATATTCAATGCAAAGAAAACAACTATGATTGATGATGATGAAGAAGATGATGGAGAAAAAAGATAAAACTGAATAGTTACTAAGGTTTTCTTTTAAGTAGAAAAAAATAGTGAACAGTAGAAGACATTTTATTTCACAATTAAATGTTGTCTGTCTTGTTTTCCTAAGACTGATGTCTACCAACATCCGGTTTTCTTGTACATTACTGACTACTTATAGTTAGCATATATATATATATATATATATATATATATATATATGCATTAGTTAAATGTCATCATTCTGAATCGAGTAAATAACACAACAAAAGGTGCCTGCATAAATAGGAGTCAGGTCTAGAAGTATTTTAAGTAGAATAAACTTTTTCTGAGGAATATGATCAACTCTAAGTGATGCTGAGAAATTACTAATTGAAACAAATTGCAAATGATACGGGTGAAACAATTTAATAAAGAAATTTCAGTGGTGAATAACTATCTACTCGATCAGTAAACGTTTGCTATGAGATATGACTAAATGTATTATGCTGCTCTTTAGAAATCTTAAATTGAATAGCAAAAATTGCCTGTAAACACCTGAATTAGAATTAGGAATTGAAAATCATGAATAAGGTAAGGCGTTGTTTACTTATACATTAATCCTGATTTCATATGTTAAAAGGGGACTCTTAATTCAGATTTTCTGTGTGTATTTTCCTTACGGTTCCTAGTGGAATGTAATGTACACTAACACATTACTAGCCGTCTTAATGATTAAACGATAACATTTTAAAATTATTTCCTAATGTGTCTTAGGTTATTATATTTCTGTTAGTTTACCATGATGAGATAATTTTTATCTTCATGTCCCCATAAGAATTATTTTAGTTTACTCATACTGTATATTATTACCAAATTGATGATAATCACGTTACCCGGTAAATAATTATTGATAAATTTTTCTCCGATCCTAATAAATTGGCAAAAATCTATCACCAAATTGTTAATTTTGTATAAAACCCTTGTAACTGTTTTGACAGATCTAGTTTACTAACTTTAGTTGCACAGTATTTTTGGCCATTCACCACTAACTATTGACCTGTTTAAAGACTATACACTATATAATATTGAGAACATTCTCTCAAAAAGGAAGGCTTTAGAGTATTGACCGGATATTATTAGTGAGAAGAATTGTAAGCTAATCATTCTATGTCTCGAATAAATTAAATTTATGCACTAATTTGTGAGTGGAATGTTTGTTTGCTTTAAATAATAATAATAATAACTATTATTCTTTATGCTTCATGAATATAACAAAACCTAAATGATTTCAACATCTAATCATATTTGTTAACTACCGCCATACTGAAGCAATCATTTCAGGATTTAGATAAGACAATGGAGACCGATCATTTCAGTACATAATAACAGCAGAATGATAAAAGCACTTTTATATTACATTATGCATCTATTTTATAATTCAACTTTCCGTAAAACTATTCAATAATAAATACTTAAATTATATCTGATATGCTTAAGTAAACAGAATGATTCAGTGTCTGTTTTAAAAATATGTTTTGTAGCCTCATTTTAGAGAATGTCGTGTCACTGAATAATCTCCACCTGTTGACATTTTACAAGCTAATTTACACTTTATAAAACAAATTTAAGTAGTATCAGGCTGTATACTTTCAATTTAATATTGAATCTACAATATTCCTTTTCGTTCATTTAAAAGGAAATTGACAAGATTTTGCATTGTTACATGACCTAACATTTAGAGAAATGTTTAAGTTATGGTAATAATAAAGTAGATATATCATATACTGCGGTTCTCATTCATTCAATGTTGAATAGATGAGTTATTATCTCAAATGGCTATAAAATCGAATCATTCGAATGTAAGTACATAGGAAGTCACATATCAATCAGTTTCAATTTACACACGCCTCTTTTTTTACATGTAATAAATTAATTTTGTATATTTTCATGAAGAATTTGGAATAAAACGGTAAAGTTACTTGTTTAAAACTGATTTGTTTCAATCGTTGTGATTGTTTTCTTCTTTGAAAAATCTTTAATTTATATCCAAGTAAAACCCCATGTGGTATTCACGTGTAATGCAAGATCATATTTATAAACAACGAATCAACTGTTTAACACAATAAAGAAATTTGACAGTAGTGTATCGGTTGGCTTATGAATTTATTCTACCATGATATCTTATCATTTCAAAACATTGAAATCTCAATGTACACAAAAATACTTCTAAGAACTACAGGTATTGATAAGAACCATTTAGCAAAAGACACAAGTAAGAGAAAAGTGTATTCAAACATTACTGGTTTCCATAAAGATGGAATTCATTTTAATTTTTTAGATTCTTATATAACAAAAAATTTTACTCTTTGGTAATAGTAAAGTATTTACTAATGAACATGTTCGTTTATTTGAGTGAATTATACGGGGTTTTCAAAGCTGTATAAGATTAGCTATTTGTAATCATAGACAGTACTGTTATTATGTTAAATAATATAACTGTAATGGTATATAGAAAATGTAGATATGAAAGTAGTTCTACTTTCGAGGTTAGTTTCTAAACGGAAAGGAAACGATATGTTTTAGATTGACAACTGAAATGAGACTAAAACAAATCTCCATAAGGTTTTCTAAAACTGATAGTAAATTATGTAAGTGGTCAGTCAAGCTCACCATAAGTATTATAGGCTGGATTTTAGAGTTTGTACTGATTATCCAAATCTGCTTTCGAGTAATTCACTGCTTTTCAAGAACTTTATAAGTAATTATATAGATCTCCTAACATATACAATAGAAACTCGTCAACATCATCCGGAATTCTTAAGACGGACTACAGTGCGAAATCATGCATGGAGGACAGCTGACAGATGTATTCCCAGAGAAAACCGGTGTTAGACAAGGCTGTTTGCTCTTGCCTTGCCTCTTCCTTCTAGTGGTTGATTGGATCATGAAAACCTCTACTTCTGAGAAAAAGCACGAAATCCAGTGGACAAGTTGGATGCAACTCGATGATCTGGACTTCGCGGATGATCTAGCACTTCTATCCCATACACAACAGCAAAAGCAAGTGAAGACAACCAACGCAACAGAAACCCCAGCATCAATAGGCCTGAACATACATAAGGGAAAGAGCAAGATCCTCATATTCAACACAAACAGTGCCGACCCAATTGAACTTGGTGGTGAAACTCTGTAAGAAGTAGATACCTTTACATACCTGGGGAGCATCATCGATGAACAAGGAGGATCCGATGCAGATGTGAGGGTGAGAATCGGCAAAGCATGAGCAGCATTTCTACAGTTGAAAAATATATGGGAGTCCAAACAACTGTCTACCGACATCAAAGTTAGACTCTTCAACTCGAACGCCAAGTCAGTTCTTCTGTATGGAGCTGAAACGTGGAGAACTACTGCAAACATCCTCAGGAGAGTACAGGTATTTATAAACAACTGTCTACGTAGAATATTGAATGTCCGTTGGCCGGAAACCATCAGCAACAGCCTACTTTGGAAGAGAACAAACCAACTTCCACCTGAAGAGGGAATTATGAAACGACGTTGGAAATGGATAGGACATACATTGCGCAAATCATCAGACTGCATCACGAAACAAGCATTAACTTGGAACCCTGTTGGAAACTGAAAAGAGGAAGGCCAAAGAACACACTGCGTCGAAAGTTGGAAGCAGACATTAAAAGGATGAACAGCAACTGGAAAAAGCTGGAATGAATTGCTCTGGACAGAGTTGAATGGAGAATACTGGTGAGCGGCCTATGCTTCTCCGAGAGGGGTAACAGGCGTAAGTTAGTAAGTATCATATACAGTAACGTAAAATCTTAGAGCACTCTATGAAATTCAACAAATAAAAGTTAGTAAAATAATTAATTATGATTACAAATGCATGTGAAAATTTTCTTGTAAAGTGTGCCGAATTCAGAATCACTTAGCTTTGTAATGAAGTAAGACATTCTCTAAAGTAATCAAAAATGTCTTCTTGATAATCTTGACCGTCAAAGTTACTGTAAGCCAAGTTAGGGAACTATTAATTAGTGTAATTTTAAAGTGAAAGTTTTAAGTAAATTTGATATATGAGCTAAAATTAATCAAAAAACTAAGATGGCGAAAAAGAAACTTTCAGATACTTTTATTTGACCATTTTGTTTAGTGATTAAACAAGAGATTGTCGGATCGTCTTCGGACGTTGAAAATAAAGTTTGATAGTTATTTATGTCGTATTTAAAGATTGGCTAGGAATTCGACAACAATTATTTCGCTCTGCCATTTACAAACATGCATAGAATTTTCATTAACTCCGCCCGCAGCTCTTCTAGGGTTGTTGCCGGTCCCAAGCCCGTGTAAAGGAGGAGGGTTGGGCATAGGGCTAGCACCCCTATCCCGTAAAACTCAAGTTTGCTAAAAAAACGCTAACCAGAATAAACAAACCTAACCATTTAAACTCTGCCCTGGAAGTAGAAGGAACCTATATGACGCTTCATGATGAAAGCCGAGATTCTTCGGAAGTCATGAGGCCGATGCCACCCCTTCTAACGACCAGAGCAAAAATTTTTATAGGTACATGGAATGTTCGGACAATGTGGGAGACAGGGAAGATCAGCCAGATAGCAGCAGAAATGAAGAGATACAATTTAACTGTGCTCGGGATCAGCGAAACGCATTGGACTGAAACTGGACAGAAAACATTAGCCACGGGAGAAGTGCTACTATATTCCGGGCACGAAGAGGAAAATGCCCCACACACCCAAGGAGTTGCTCTGATGCTGTCTAAGAAAGCGCGCAATTCACTTGTAGGATGGGAACCACATGGACCCAGGATCATCAAAGCATCCTTTAAGACAATGAAGAAGGGGATTACAATGAATATCATCCAGTGTTATGCACCCACCAACGACGGCAACGACGAGGACAAAGATCAGTTTTATGATAGGCTTCAGTCAATTATAGCGAAGTGTCCAGGAAAGGATCTGACAATCCTGATGGGGGACCTAAATGCCAAAGTCGGAATGGACAACACCGGTTACGAAGACATCATGGGACGACAAGGACTGGGGGAAAGAAATGAAAATGGTGAAAGATTTACAAATCTTTGCGCTTTCAACAAAATGGTTATAGGTGGTACAATATTCCCCCACAAACGCATACAATAGGCTACATGGATCTCACCAGATCATAGTACAGAGAATCAAATTGATCATATATGCATCAATTAAATATTCAGAAGATCAATGGAAGATGTGAGAACCAGGAGAGGAGCTGATGTAGCTTCAGACCACCACCTAGTGGTTGCCAAAATGAAACTGAAGCTAAAGAAGCAATGGATAACTGGAGCAACAGCATTAAAACGGTTCAATACAGCCTCTCTTCGGGATACTGACAAACTCAAGGAATTTAAAATAACTCTCAACAACAGGTTTCAAGCCTTACAAGATCTGCTGAACGAGGAAGAAACCACTATGGAGGACAACTGGAAAGGAATCAAAGAGGCACTAACTTCAACTTGTCAAGAGGCTCTGGGCTGCAAGAACTACCATCATAAGGAATGGATTTCCACAGAGACCCTGAGCAAAATTCAACAAAGGAGGAACAAGAAGGCAGAAATCAACAACAGCCGAACTAGAGCAGAAAAAATCAAGGCACAAACTAAATACACAGAAGCAAATAAACAAGTAAAGAAGAGCATTAGAGCCGACAAACGGAAGTATATCGAATGTCTTGCAACGACAGCGGAGAAAGCTGCAAGAGAAGGAAATATGAAACAGCTATACGACACAACGAAGAAACTGGCAGGTAAATATAGTAAACCAGAGCGACCGGTCAGGAACAAAGGAGGCAAGCTAATCACCGAGATTCAAGAACAAAGAGACAGATGGGTAGAACATTTCGAGGAACTCTTGAATAGACCAGCTCCACCAAACCCACCACACATCGAAGCAGCATCTACAGACCTCCCGATTGATGTCAATCCACCAACGATGGAAGAAATCAAGATAGCTATCAGACAGATCAAAAGTGGGAAGGCAGCAGGTCGTGACAATATACCAGCCGAAGCACTCAAGTCAGACATAGACATAACGGCGAGGATGCTCCACGTTTTATTCAAGAGGATCTGGGAGGAAGAACAGGTGCCGGCAGACTAGAAAGAAGGATACCTTATCAAGATACCAAAGAAAGAAAATTTGAGCAAATGCGAAAACTACAGAGGAATCACACTATTGTCAGTACCAGGGAAAGTCTTCAACAGAGTGTTGGTGAACAGAATGAAAGACTCAGTGGATGCTCAACTTTGAGACGAACAGGCTGGTTTCCGTATGGATCAGTCATGCACAGACCAAATTGCAACACTACGGATCATCTTTGAACAATCAACTGAATGAAACTCGTCACTGTACATCAACTTTATTGACTATGAGAAGGCGTTCGGCAGCGTAGACAGGAGATCACTATGGAAACTTCTTCGACACTACGGTGTACCAGAGAAACTCGTCAACATCATCCGGAATTCTTACGACGGACTACAGTGCAAAATTGTGCATGGCAGACAGCTGACAGATGCATTCCCAGAGAAAACCGGTGTTAGACGAGGCTGTTTGCTCTTGCCTTCCCTCTTCCTCCTAGTGGTTGATTGGATTATGAAAACCTCTACTTCTGAGAAAAAGCACGAAATCCAGTGGACAAGTTGGATGCAACTCGATGATCTGGACTTCGCGGATGATCTAGCACTTCTATCCCATACACAACAGCAAATGCAAGTGAAGACAACCAATGTAACAGAAACCTTAGCATCAATAGGCCTGAACATACATAAGGGAAAGAGCAAGATCCTCATATTCAACACAAACAGTGCCGACCCAATTGAACTTGGTGGTGAAACTCTGTAAGAAGTAGATACCTTTACATACCTGGGGAGCATCATTGATGAACAAGGAGGATCCGATGCAGATGTGAGGGTGAGAATCGGCAAAGCATGAGCAGCATTTCTACAGTTGAAAAATATATGGGAGTCCAAACAACTGTCTACCGACATCAAAGTTAGACTCTTCAACTCGAACGCCAAGTCAGTTCTTCTGTATGGAGCTGAAACGTGGAGAACTACTGCAAACATCCTCAGGAGAGTACAGGTATTTATAAACAACTGTCTACGTAGAATATTGAATGTCTGTTGGCCGGAAACCATCAGCAACAGCCTACTTTGGAAAAGAACAAATCAGCTTCCAGCTGAAGAGGAAATCAGGAAACGACGTTGGAAATGGATAGGACATACACTGCGCAAATCATCAGACTGTATCACCAGACAAGCACTAACTTGGAATCCTGTTGGAAAACGGAAAAGAGGAAGGCCAAAGAACACCCTGCGTCGAGAACTGGAAGCAGACATTAGAAGGATGAACAGTAACTGGAGACAGCTGGAAAGGATTGCTCAGGACAGAGTTGAATGGAGAAGACTGGTGAGCGGCCTATGCTCCTCCGAGAGGGGTAACAGGCGTAAGTAAGTAAGTAATAGAATTTTCATTAGACTTCATAATATAAGCATAATCATTATACCTATCAATTTAACAGTAAAGGCCGCCTTAAATAAAAATATCTTACTCATCAAATAGCAAACATCTGATAGCTTTTAATGATGCCAAATTAGATGGGATATAGTAATATCTGAAACTTCCTTAAAGGTTTCGGATGCTCTTCTTAAACAATAAACGCTAAAAATTTCAATCATCTATGTTATGCTATTTCTTTAAAGAATAAGGTGCAAAGTGGTGGAGCTAAGCAGAAGGATAAGTTTTTATGCAGTTAGATGAGAAGTGAAAAATGTTTCGTTGATTGGATAACTAAATAAGTACCAGAAGGTAAAAAGCACTAAATGCTGTTACAATTTACGTTTCCGCAAACACTGATATGGACAAGGAACGGCAAGTTTTTTTAAAAAAGCACATTCAACCTTACAAGTATTTATTTATGTACAGCAAGTGGTTAATTTCTAGTAGATATCCACATTAAACACTTACCACATATGAAATACAATAAAATTAGAAGGCAGATTGAAAGACATTGATAAAAATTCTCGCTTTATTGGAGCTAATTAATAGCTATCAATGCCCAGTTATAACAAAGTATGAAGTTGACATGATATGACGACCAGGTATAAAGGAATTAGTTAGGTTCTTAAAATGAATGATTATTCAATGGTACAAGAATAATATAATAAGCGATCTAGAATACAGAATAAAAAGATTTCCAAGATTTAATACTTGTACATCATTAACAAAATGTGATTTGACTCAATGCATTAGGCAGCCTGATAGGGACTTTCAGAGCAGTAGCACAATACGATAAGTCTTATCTCAATTTACAAGTTCATTATCCTTATAAATATATTTATATACAGTCCAATTATTTTATCAGTTTTCATTTATTATATTGATGATTCATATCTTTTAGATTCTGATTAGAATCAATGAATCATCAGCTTACTTTGATTCTGACCACTCAGAGGTCCATCATAGTGGCTGCAACAAAAAACACCCAGTTATTGTTTACTATCTGCAGTGAGGTCGGTAGCTTGTGTGTATATATGTACCAATAAGAAATGAATATATCGACACCGTGTTGCAAATGCTTTCAATATTTACAGAGTTACACAAAATTTGTACCATTAAAAAAAGTATATTCCAGCAATATTCATACATGTAAAATGTAAAAGTACTGGTTCAATAGCACGTTACCCCACTAGAAGCAGTTGCCGATTAAGATTCTCCAACCAACTTTGTCCTGAGCTCTCCTTTCTAGTCCTTCCCAATTCCTATTCACTCTTTCATATTTTTTCTCTTCGATTTCCAACACAATGTGTTCTATGGTCTTCCTCTTCTCCTCTCACAATTGTAATCCCAAGTTAGTGCTTCTCTTGTATTGCAGGCTGATGATTTTCTCAATGTGTGTCCTACTCACCTCTAGCGTCTTTTCACAATTACTTCCCCAACTGGATTTTAGTTGATTTGTTGATGACCATAGTAGGTTGTTTGTTACTGATGATGTCTGGTCAACAGATGAGAAGTATTTTGTGTACACAATTGTTTATAAATACTTGTATATTTTGAAGGATGTTTTTTGTAATTGTCGAAGTTTCAACTCCACACAACATAACTGTTTTGATGTTTCTAATAACAGTGATGTTGGTTGGGAATTATTTTGAGTTACACATGTTTTGTATGTGTGGAAGTGCATTAGTTGCCTTGTTAATTTGTGTGTTGATATGTGCATGAGATCGTCGCTGTTTATAAATGATGTTGATCAGATATGTAGAAGTTTCCTCTTCTTTTGGAGCATATCCGTCAAGTTTAATTGCGATAGTGCTCTCTGTGTTGAATCTAAAAATTTTACTTTTTTTCTTGTTGTATGTTGTGATCTACTGCTACAGAGGTTGATACTAAACTACCTGTCTTCACCTGCATTTGTTGTTATGGGTAGGACAAAAGAGGCAGAACCTCAACTGAAGTTCAAATCATCTAACTATATTCATACTGTATATTATATGAGTTGTAGTAACTAAACAATGCATACAACAATATCTAACTTAACTTTAAAACAATTTTATACTCTCATGAAAAAAAAATTAACAAAAGTCAGCTAATTATTAACACGTTATTATTTGACCTCTGATGTAGGATCGATCATTTAATTACTATAATCAGAACATTTTATTAGAATAAATTAGTTAAGGAATCATAGGTCATGCAAAATTAAGTCCGATAATATGGGATTCATCAATTTATGTAGTGATTTTTCGGGGGGGGGGGGGTTTATTTTTTGATTTTGAGTATAATCACTTATGTAAAGTTTTATTTTTTTACTTATTCAGGTAAATAATTTTCTTTTCAGTTCCTTGTTAATTACATAATACAAATGAACTGTTTTTACTCGAATGAGTTTTTGTTACTAAATTTAGCTAATTTTTTTTCATGTTTGTTTCTAACTTCTAAATGAATTGATTTGTTGCTATGACATTTGTTATGATCATAATTTTGACATTTAATTACTTTGTATTGTATTTAGACAACTGAAAAGTTAATCATTATTCATGAAGGCTTTTTTGTTAGCTAAAGAGAAAGTCAAAGACAGTTTAATTTCATAAACAGATAGACTGCTGTGAGGGTTATATGATAATAATCATTGTTGTATTTTTTGTTTTATACTTGACGGTTGGATGCTGTGTAAGTGGTAGAAACTTAGTATATGATTTTAGGAGCTTTTATTTAGTCATTAAGGTAGTTTATAAGCTTTAGATGTAACTAAGCTACGTTTGATTTTAATGAAGTAACCTAATACGGTATCGCATTGTATCACTTCAAAAAAAGGTTCAATAAACTATATGAACTGTAGATGTGAACATTATAATCACATACTACTTAAACAGACTATACTATACTTCTGAATGAAATTGTCATGTAGACAGTACATCTGAGCAACTCAGTGTTTCATTCACCGTATTCACAGGAATCTATTTGACACTATCTAAAAGTTTAATAAATAGTCTATTCCTCTCCTCAATTAACTTTATTAGTTGTTTGTAATTGAATTCAAGTGTACAAATATCCCCACTAAAACAGTGTTTTATTATTCAATGTATGCTAATAGTTAATTAAAATGCTACCATCAACATCTGTTTGTTCCATACTGATAATTTATAGACTGTACTACTAGCTAGCAAATATACGTGTCTACATACACGTCTGAAATAAGATCATTCTCGTTTTTATTTAGTACATTGTCATAAAAAGTTCATCATCCTAAATTCATTGAAAGTTATGGTTTAATTTCTGATGAAACTATGATTGTTTATCATCAAACCTGATGATAAGCGTACTAAATGTTAACTATCTATTGTATCGTTGACAATAGCCTTTTTTCAATTATCTAGTCGTGTTATACAACTAGCAACTAAAATACGACGGTTTTACGTTAAAAATGTTTATTTTCACGATCGGGTATGAAAATGTTCGTAAACGAAATAGTTGTTCTACTTGACTGTGTTACTTTTAACAAAGAATGCTTACTATTCGATATGCAATTGAACCAGAAAATTTGCTAGTGTTCATATTCAGTTTATCTATGATATGCTGTTACTTTAAGCCGCTTAAAGGTTTTAAGTGTAATGTAAAGATCACCGAAAAATTAAAACTGATTACATAGTAATAAAGTTTAAAAATAAAAGAGGATTCGATTTGAGGTGGCTTTGTGGAGATAGGTACTAAGTTTAGTTGTTTCTATTCATCCCAAGTTGATGTCAGTTGGGTACCACTAAAATCCAAAGAGTAGCAAACAGTCGTTTTATCTTAGTATGTGACTTTTCAATTCCGACTTAGATTTAACTCTTGGATTTTATGTCTTATTACGAACGTTTAATCAACTGCACTACTGGGCAGGTGTCTCACTATCACCAATTTGTAATAAACCAAGATGATCATCGATAATCGCTAGTGATGTTTGTTTCACTTTCTACAAGTCTGTATTCTACTTGTTGAAACTTATCACCAGAACTTCAAGAATATCCTATAGTTAGCCATTAGTCAGCTAACAATTGTAGGTTAATTGGGGTGATTTTGTGAATACAGACATTTCTTTCGGAATTAAACTTAATTATCAAAAATAACTAAATAAATTTGGACTAAACATTCTCAGTGAAAAGTATGAGTAAAGACGTACGTTTACAATCAGTTTAATGGCTAAGATGAAGAGAGGAAGAGATTGTACAAACGTTTGATGAATACAATGATCTTTTTATTTGCATGATGCTTATGGATCACCCTCCCCGTTTGTAGGAGACAGCTTCCAGACACAAATGATTCAAAGGATATTCTATTATGCATAATGAATCATTTTTTAGTTTAAACACTTCAATGAATTCAAAACTTTAGCATAACGTAGGTTGAAGTTAAACTGTAAGATGCTTTTGCATAAAGTACTTGTTCTAATAAATAAATTTACTTATCATTTAATTAATTTGGTTCCAATAGTCAATATTTTATCGAATTCAACTTAATGATCATAAGTATTAATGTTTACATGAATCTAGTAATGAGTAACTACAACAAAATTTCAATTGACTATTTAACAAACATAAATCCTCCAATTAAACAGTCAATTCAAAATATTATCTTTTTGTATTAGAATAAATTTGTATATTCCCATTGATTTATTATAAACTGAAGATGGTCAGTCAGCTAGTATCGTTTGACATGTATTGGACTGAGTTCGAATCCCACTGCGAACAACAACACTAGGATGCAGGTACATCCAACCGATGAACCTAAAATTGGACGAAACATGCGTCCTGGATTCAACCTGACAGTCATAATCAAACTTAAATGACATCGCCTTTTTTGTGCTCAATAAAAGAAACATAAGAAAAAGAAAAATTCACCGAATACAGCGATGCTGATTTCTTTGAAAAATCATCATTAATTCATTTTTATGACGACTTATATGAGTAAAAATGTTTTTACTGAATTTCTTTCTTTTTCTTTTTTCATATTGGATTCTGTCATAGTGATTTTCAGTAAAACTTTATTTCATTCAAAAGAATTTATATCAATATTTTACTATTCAAAGCATAGAAAAGTTAAACAACACAACTAACTAACTAAAATGTAAATAGAATTTATAATGTAGACAATGAAATAGAAAAGATTTAAGCAGACATGCAATGAAGAATCTGATATTGTCTAACATTTATTCATTGAATATTGTGATTTGTTTTATTTTTTTGGTTTTTTTGTTTGCATGGAAACAAGTGATTACACTACAATGTATTTACTTTTATCCACAAGAAAAAAACAAAAAAAATTACCCATAAAAATCTTAGCTAATTTTTCATGAAGATTATGAAAACAATTAAACTATTGAAATAATGTATGAATTGATTTGAAGATTGACAAACGAAATATTTTTGTTAGTTTGAATTATTTAATCATTTCTGTTTTGTATACCTATTAAATGGAGAAAAATTAGTTTTTCATTATTATTATAAATAATGAAAGTAATAAATTAATTTGAATGAAACATATTTGCAAATAATCTTAGTAAACTCTACGAAAATCCATCTTAGTTCAGGTACAATGATTAGTTAAATAATAACTAATTTCGGGATGCTGTTGAAGCTCTAGTGAGAAGACTTGTCTAATGGAGCTAAGACCTGTCAAGAGTGAGAAAATTATCACCAATTACAATGGATGATCATTACGCTATATATCACAAATTGATAGTAGTAAGAATTATACCATTAGATACGAGAGGATTAGGTGTTCTCCAACATGAAGCTCCTGAGTGGAATATAGGGTGCATATTGCTAAGAAGTTCCATACTAGGACGAGACAGCTGTCCAATGCTCCTCGGATTTTCAATGGCTTCCTGTTAGCATCAATTTGTAGCCCATTTAAGCAATTAAAAATACCAGTTACCACAAAATTCCATCTTAATGCAAACTAATCGAATGGAGATTTAATTGTTTTGCTTAATAAGCTGGTCTAAACTTCATTTCTGATTACTTTCCTGATGAAAATCAAACCAGCTTGCTAAGTGTAGCATTAAAATTTGGATATAAGATTTAAATCATGTTTAAATAAGTTAAAATTGAACACATACCTATTCAATTAACAACTGAAAACTATATTTCAGTCTATAAATTCATAATTCTTTTCAATCTAATAATAAACAACTCAAATACTGTTACATATCAAATCGATTAAATGCCACCAAAATAAAGAGGAAGAGATTAAGAACTAATGATTCCTTAAAATGATTCAAATACAGCGGTATTTAAATGTTAATGATTAGTATTGTTCATTCATACTGAATATCAGACAAACAGCATGGATACTATAATGGTCCACTGGTTTAGCGTACTTCATAAGTCATGATAATTTCGGTTTTGATCATTGATGCATTATGAATGTACAATGCTAAAGAGCATAGTACTACAATAAAAAAGTTTTCAAGTACTTCATAGTTATCACTGGTTGTTTGACTAATGTGATTTTGTGTTGTGAAACTATCAATAAAATCATGTTACTGAAACAACTACGTTATTTTGATCTTACAATAATGTCTAAAATTAATTTCATAATATTCCTAATAATAATTGCATTATTCAGTACGACATGATTTACTGAAGTAAATATCTAATAAGGTGAACACTAGTCAATCAATCAATCAATCAATACCTGTTAAATCACGTGGAGTATAAGCCCCCAACCAGCATTCTCCAACCAAATCTGTCCTGAGCTCTCCTTTCTAGTCCTTCCCAATTCCTATTCACTCTTTCATATTTTTTCTCTTCGATTTCCAACACAATGTGTTCTATGGTCTTCCTCTTCTCCTCTCACAATTGTAATCCCAAGTTAGTGCTTCTCTTGTATTGCAGGCTGATGATTTTCTCAATGTGTGTCCTACTCACCTCTAGCGTCTTTTCACAATTACTTCCCCAACTGGATTTTAGTTGATTTGTTGATGACCATAGTAGGTTGTTTGTTACTGATGATGTCTGGTCAGCAGATGAGAAGTATTTTGTGTACACAATTGTTTATAAATACTTGAATATTTTGAAGGATGTTTTTTGTAATTGTCGAAGTTTCAACTCCACACAACATAACTGTTTTGATGTTTCTAATAACAGTGATATTGGTTGGGAATTATTTTGAGTTACACATGTTTTATATGTGTGGAAGTGCATTAGTCGCCTTGCTAATTTGTGTGTTGATATGTGCATGAGATCGTCGTTGTTTATAAATGATGTTGATGAGATATGTACAAGTTACCACTTATTTCGGAGCATCTTCGTCAAATCTAATTGAAACGGTGCTCATTGCTTTATATCTGGGCATCTTGCTTACCTCTTTGTGCATGTTAATGTTTACTGCTGGCTGTAGAAGCCACTAAGATACTGTCCATTTACACCTGCAATTGTTGTCGTGTGTGAGATAGAAGAACTAGGTCATTTTTATATTCCAAGTCAACTAGTTACATCCAAGTTGTCCACTGTATTTTGTACCTCCCGAGATGTTGAAGTTTTCATACTGCCGTCAACCACCAAAATAAAGAGTGAAGGCGAGCCTATGCAACCCTATCTGACACCGGTACTCACTTTGAATTAATTTGTAAGCTGCGCTTCATACACCATTTTACAGTGTTACCCATCGTAAGAATTCCTTTTGATATTGATTACCTCCTCAGGCTACACCACAGTAGATTTCTTAGTGAAGCTAAGTTTCACATTTAACGTAAAGACTTATGTTCTCATTAGTTCGAAGATTAGTTGACCGTGTAAACAGAAAGTGATGCTAATTCCATTTATTTTTATATTTTCTTATTCTTTTTACAAATCGATGTACTAAAAGAAAACACTAACAGCTGGTATAAATCATTTATAGGGTATCATTACATTTTGTTAACCTAAAAACGTTGTATTTTATTCCCAAAATAGTTTCTTAATATATGTGTCTATGCTTCACTTTCCATGGAGCAATTCATTTCGATATAGATTCTCTATTAGTCTCACGTTTGCTTTTAGGCACGATTTCCCATACAAAATTCACTTTGAGATAACATAAATTAATAGTTAGATAGATAGGAGAAAAGACTAACAGCTAACTTACTAGATAGATAGATAAACCAGTAATAGATAGATTGATAGATAGGTAATATAGGTAGGCAAATAGATAGGTAGATAAGTCAATAGATAGTTAGATGGTATAGATTTGCCAGTCAAAACATAAAATCTCTTCATGTTAAAGAATCATTCATACAGGCATTTCTTGCAAGTGAAATCCAATGTTTATAATAATCAGTAAATACAGGAGAATAAACATTTTCAACAAAATTGATGGACATGAAAGCATGTTAACATTACAGTATAGAATAACATATTGCAAGTAATTTTATGTCGATGTATATCTACATAGTTTGAACTGTTATGTAAAATATTTTCAGTAACAGCCTGCTAGTGGATTACACTTTTGTGTATACATTATGTGGTCACTATTTCAGTATAATAAATGCTGTATATTATAAACATATTTACCACAATCTAAATTCGTTCATTATTATTCAATTCATTGCAAAGCTCATAACTTTGCGTATATTTCAGTGGTTTCACATTCCTTATAAACTATATATCTTCTATGTAATACTTATTACTGCCAAACTTTGAACATATATTAGATATGTATTATGAAAAGCTGATGGCATCAGAAATGCATTCTTCTGATACATGGATATAAAGATAGATATGTGCATTATGTCAATGTGACAAACGCATGCACCTTATTTCTAACTGTTGTAATTTAACCGATTACGTAATAGCTTCATAATAGTTATTAGGAATTATATAATTACTTATGTAACGTCACTAATACTAAATTCTATGGAAATCTGTTATTCAAAACTCATTAATTGCCTTAGGATAATTTAATATATACTGTCACTACAAAAATTATATCATGACTCTCTGTGATTAGATTACAATGCACTAGAGTATCTTGCTACGCTTCAAAACAAAGCTTCATAAAAATTAATTTAGGATGTAACTACATTTTTAGGAGATATAATATAAGAAAACAAAGTACCTATGACTAAGGCGTATATTTAGTGACGAGGCAATTCTACTTTTAATTGTACACTGAATGGGCTAAGACCATCACTTACTTTGGCTTGAATAAATAAGTAGTATAACAAGTTTGTACACCCAAAGTAGGGTTTGAAGCTAAGCACATGAATCTCTTTCTATAAACTGCATTAGCGCAGCTCATTTATATGTATACTTTAAAATGAGTACATTCAACTTACGTTACGGGAAAATTTTAATGGTAAAATAACGTTTTATAGCTTCAATACCTATCACAGAAATGACATCGATCCTTGTAATCGGATCATCAAGATCCCACTAAGGGAATTCAACCGTCATGAGCAGTCCAATATAATTTTATTGCTTATTTGTAACCAGATGATTGTTCCAACTTCATGTATTGTGAATGAGTAAACATGTTTGTTATCTTTTACAGGAAATTATTTTTTAACTTAAGGAAATATGATACACTCTAAATTAAAAAGGAATTAGTAAATAGACTATAGAAGGTGGGATTAGCAAAATCTGATAAGTAATCGTGACATCCTTTTGAAATTTTAAGCCAACAATGGATGTAATTTCGACATTATTAACAGAGGACACGCACAAATGAACATGGAATCAATCGTTTGACCATCAGATAACTCAATGAATCAACAATATGAGAGGAAGGGAGAATCAGCTTCCAAATATTCTGTAATTCGTATGAAACTACAGTTATTATTGTCAATTTCTGAAATATATTTCTTCTCCAACCCCAATAAATTTACTGTAACGCACACCTAAATAGGATAGCGCTCATTACAAAGTGAACGTTTTAAACGATTTGTAGATGAACTATGTATATAGTAATTATGTCAGCTTATTTGAATTTGTAACTGGCAGTTGGAATCTAGAGTGCGTGTTCCGTCCTATTTGTGACTCGTCAGTCCCTGTGTAAACACTAGATAATGAGTCCCGAATAAAACAAGACATGGGTCCTGGATTCCGCTTGTCAGCCACAATACTTGTAAGCTATCGCTATATCGAGGCAGTCTGCTAAGGATGCACATTTGGCAACAGAGACTGATCAATTTCAGTCCATAATAAGTCAACAGGAAAATCCAAATACTTTCTAATTATTCGTAAATTAATATCTTTTTATTGTTTGATATTGAGAACAGCAATATACATCATGAATGCTAAAAAAACGTAATCTATTTAATAAATTATGATACTAAGTGTTCTGTTGAATTTATACTTAATTACTCAACTAGATGTCATGTTTACTTATGATCTATATATAAACAATCGTACTCCTTTAAGATGCTACAGTTTAACTACACAGCAGAGCTCATTTGTCTTAATAAAGTAAACATTAAGCTCTTCAATATTCTACACCCCATATGTTCCCTATTTATAGCACTATACTAGTGAATCAACCAATTGAATACCTTTCATTATGTCATTTTTCATAATTTCATAAAAACTCCATCAATTTTTTTTCTATTTTTGTTCATTCGAAATGAAACAAATGAAGTATACATAAGCGCTATATCATATTTTCATTAATTTGTACATTTTATTAAATAACAATAACAATGAAAGTTCCATGTTTCATCTCATACAACACCTGTTGTAACTTACCTGTCAACTGATTTCCTTTGATTATAATTTCGATAAATATGTGAAATTCAGCTTAATTTATATTCCTAATACAGACAAATGTATTTGCTCTATTTTTAAGTTATAACCATTTGTACTATTTTACCTAAATTCACTTATGATGTACAAGTTAGATGAAGCATATTTTTGCTAATTATGGAATTTGTTTTTTAACTAGAATGAACTGATAAAAGAATCAATGGATTCCATATAAATGGAATCTATCGATAGTTACAATCCGTTTAAGTCATTACATATTATAGTGCGTTCTATCTTATGACCGTATATATATATATATATATATATATATATATATATATATATATAATTTAGTCAATTAATACACCTCATGCCGAATTGTCTATTCCTTCACGAATTCAATCATTAAAAAAAGAAAACAACAAGCGATTCGATCAACAACCGAAACAAATAATTTTTTTCAGTTTTTTCTTTATTGCTTTTTTGTTGTTGTTGTGAGAGACATTAAATTTCAATTAGAGATAACATAATTTTCAATATCATTTTATGTTTATTGTGACATCTTATTGTTGTTTCTTTCTTGTACTTGTTGTTTACAATTTTGTTTATTGAGTTTGTGGTAATTTATTAATTAGTTTATTAATTTGTTGTTAGTTTTATTAACGGATTCTTAGTTTATGTAATGACTTAATGAAATAGTATTCCTAATGTTAACAATCATCATCATCTTTATAAACAATGAAAAAAATATGTACCAATGATCCAGAAGGTCCTGGGTTTGATTCCCTATGGGGTCGTGGAATGCGCACTGCTGAAGAATATCATACTAAGACGAAATAGCTGTTCAATGCTTCAAGGTGATCAATGGTAGCTTGTTTCACATCGATTCGAGATATTAGAATTGACAGTTAACTATCTCCTACAACCCCGTATTTGTAATTAATTATAAGTTAACTACATTTATTGTTTTCACATCAAACATTTAAACATTCATTTTACAAAAGGATATGGAACCCAAGTGTTTAATTACACACTAAATATCCTGATAACTGTCTGAACCGATGTTTAGAATTAGCAGAAGATGAAAATTTAGTATTCCGTGTTTCTTATGGCACAATCGGTCATTGTGAATATTCTTATTAATATTATTCGAATATAAATACTAAATTCAGTAATTCATCACAAGTTTTAGAAAATTTACTTCAAAATGGGTATCTAAAAAGCCAGATGAACAGTTACAAATTATGATTTAAGGTAGGTACTTATCGATAGGATAGAATAACGATGGTTACAATTCGTGACAGATTTGTCACAGTTGAAGAATAAAAATAATTGGATTATTATTCAGTGACGGAAAGCATTTGTATCCCCCGTAGTAACAATAATTTTGAATAGTTCGATGTAACATTTTGTTGTGTTTGCATTGTATTTTAAACGGAAGTTATTTTGTACGATAAGGTTGTTTCGCATTCATTCACTATTTGTACAGCTTTATAATAAAAAAAAATTACGTTTACATTACGTCGGGTAATTTTTATTTACGTGACTAACCATGATTACCTGGTAACTATTAGAGGAAGTTGCAGAATAGAATAAAATTAATTGTCATTTTGAAAAAGGCTTTACCAACCGACTTTGTTTACAACAATAACTGTATTCAATTAACTAAACTGTCGTAGATGCTCAATCTGAAAAAAATCACATAATAACATGTAATTAAAAGACAGTGAAGTTCCATACAATAAGTTTCTCTTCAAGTTGTTACTCTTGTGGATCTATAGTTTTAAACAATAAAAAAGTCATGAATAATCATGTGATAGTGTCAGCTTATTATGCAACATGTACCCAACCCCCCTTCCTCCATCAAAGTAATTACGATTGTAATATAAAATGAACTAAATAATTAGTATTTTAAGACTGGAAATAATAAGTGAATGAATTATGGTGTGTAGATATACGAAATTAACCCATTTCATAACAAGAAGTAAGCGAATTAACTGATGGAAGATAATTAATAAAGGATCTAATATTACGATCAGCTGCGTAGAAGTACGTAGGTGTTACAGATCTACATTGACAGTGGCGATAGATATGTTTCATATTAACAAAATATTAAAAATTTTTATCAAAGCGGTGGTTATGAAAAGGCATGTAAACTGATAGAAGTATATGAATAATACTAAAGTATGAATAAAGAGATAGATATTTAGATTATACAGGCGTACACAAAGATTAAGGTAGATATTGCATAAAGTGCTTCCCAACATAACTATGGAAAGACTATTTGTATTTACCTTTTCTACGTTTATGTATAAGTTCATTTGCTTCTGTGAACTTGGTTATATAGGAGGGCATAATTCGGTAGATTCACTGTGGTATCACAGAACATCTTCCATCTTAGTTAAGCAATGGATAACTCAGACGGAATAAAATTCTACTGTAAGTTGACCAGAATAATTATTTTTGATTTGACATCAACAACTGATTATAGTTACGGAGCGACTACACACAGTTAAGATCTTCTAGAGTTATTCATATTTTTATCAACTATTTCACGTGGTGTAGAGGTTTTACTTTTACTTACTAATGATGACATTAAAATTCATACCTATAAACCAAATCTTTTTATTCAGAAGGAGTTTGTACTACCTCTCGCTCTACCTCAGCCATAGAAATGGACCGTAACAAATAAAGGTAGAATAGAACGTTTTTTACATGTTGTCGAAATCTAGTGATGTGAAGTTCTTTTTGCAAAAGAATATTAAATCAGACTACCTTGTTTTCTTGGTGTTAAGGAGTGAACAAGTGAGTCGTTTTGAACGAATAGTTGCAATACTAACAAAGCATTTTGTTTATATCATCTTCTGCATGTGTAAGATTGAAAAACAATCAAAGCTGTGCACTATTGTCTATAAACTAAATGACTAGTGTAAAATACCTTAAATAGTAAGCAAGTTTCTATTTATTTCAGTATATTTTGACAAATATTCCGATTTGAATATTTAAAACTAAAAGCCATCGGTTAATACCAAACGGATGGAAATTTACATAAAGTAATGCCTGGTAACATGTAATGGTATTGGTTTCGTGAGTGTTCAGTACTATATTACAGTCCAGAAGAAATGATCTGTTTAGTGTTTCATAATTCTTAGTAATTCACAAGTCACAAGAAATGCCTAATGTATGCCTTCACTTGTTGAGTACGCATAATTTTGCTGATTGCATTTTAATGCAAGTTAATCTTTAATCTCAGATTGTTCTTAATAGATAATTAGGTGATCAGTTCATCATTTATGAAATTTTTGGTTCTAAATAGTAAAAACATTCTTTTTAGTGTAACGTTTATGCTGATATCTTCAGTCTTATAATCTGAAAGGTGATGTAACATCTTCGAAAAGGTTAACCAATGTTTGTAACTGTATATAAGCTTGAGAAAGATAATATAGTCTGACCTAAGTAGGATTCCCGTAGTCATAACATATCATATGTTTTAATCAATCAATTCGACCAAAGTCAGTTCCTTTCATTTCAGCAATAATGTTTCATGGTTTCTTTAACATTTTATTTATTACAATTAACTTCTGACTAATATATAAATTATGTTGTAGCTCTAATAATGTATTCACATGCTTTAATGTTGAATGGTGTAATCTAATAATATTGTAATCCTATCTGCTTGAAACAATTTTAGTTTTTAAAAATTCAGTTTATGATTATAGTCTGTTATTAGAATCATGCATTTGTCTGCTTCCTTTTATATTATGAA
The DNA here is from genome assembly GCA_025215515.1 of Schistosoma japonicum. NCBI lineage: Eukaryota > Metazoa > Platyhelminthes > Trematoda > Strigeidida > Schistosomatidae > Schistosoma > Schistosoma japonicum. Next base: position 31,745,851 of record CM046061.1, read on the forward strand.
TAGTTTTCGAAGTAAATTAAAGTTATCTAATCATATCATTAAACTTAAAGAATAAAAAACAGTCATTTAATTTCCTGTGTCTGGAAAACACTTATTTTTTTATTCCTAAAAACATTTTCTAATCAACGAGGTCAATCAAATTGAGCATAAAATTAAGGCTAGTTACCAAGACTATATAAACTATACAATACAACTATCATGGAATAGTTAACGAGATAGTGTATAAACTTTAGAAAAGAAATGGAGAAAGAATTAAATAAAGTCAACGACCCATAATGTACACGTATTTGAAAAGAAAATACAAGTTAGATATATCCTTCAAGTAACAGACAGAGTAAAATAATGATATGCTTACATTATGATTACATAACACAATCTAAAAATGGATAGTAAAAATGAAGATTTATTGCACTTTGTAATAAAATAAACAATTTTTTATTCGATTGAATACGTCACAGATTGATATTAGCAGGGTACCATTAAAAACCAAAGAGCAATGGACAACCGTGTCATTCTAGTGTAGAACTTCTCAGTGGTGCACACCCCAGATTCCGCTCCAGGGACTTCGGGTAGGCAAATACCTAACCCAATGCACCACTAGGCAGGATTCTGTCTTCATCTTTTTGAATGTAAAAAATGAAACGTGAATACTAATGTAAATAATACAGATTTGCCTGTTTAATATAATTTTACTTAAATTCAATAATCATTAGCTTCCAAATGAATACCTGTTATAACAGTAAATTATTATGTTGTTGTTACCCATTTGAGGCGAGAACTAATAACATGATCCCGAGTTATTGATCAAAACTTACTTATAGACCGATATGTCTATGCAGTGAAACAACATACAAAAAGTAGGATTAATTGTGATTGATTGAAAGTATAGAGTAGATGTAAACACTTGTTATGAAATCAAATTGGAGGGTAAGCAATGTTGTTTGAGCATGTTGAAGTGAGGTGGTTATTTAGCAATAACTTTGATTGATAATTACACTAAACTGACTGAAGTTAGGAGTGTTTTCTAAAATGTTGGTTGTAATTTAATAACCTAGCACAATCATCCCTAAGCTTCAAATTTGTCTAATGTAGAGTTTTGGATGTGTACTGATGAAAAGTCTAATACAAGGAAGAAACAATTATACAGTGCCTTCTTGTTTTTAACGGTTGTCTAGTTCTGATTATTACATAATGTAAACCCGAGTATGAATGGTTATTAATTTAGATAAAACAAGAGTTTTAAAAACATGCATGTTTTCGTCGATTATATGTTATATCATGTATTTTTTGCACGATAGGATGCAATATTCTAACATTTATTTGGTACTGAACAGTTGATTATTTTTAACCACGTACATTTCATATCAGTGATTATGATACATTTACAGTACTTTTTTGTTTGAAACTAAACCAGGAAATTAACCGTTTCTGGCTTAATACTCAAAATAAATGTAATAGATAAAAATTGTTAGCATAGAGACTAAGTTTATTTCAGTATGCGCTAATAATTTTGGAAAGGTTATTGGGTGTGGACTGTGACTTAACTACGCCTACCGTATGAGTGACTATATTACGCTTATTGAAGGTATATTTTGTGCTATAATGCTATTATTTTAGATCAGTTACAATCTGTTATTTCTTGCGCATGTATTCAGCTTAGTATTTCCCACTGACTCTTCTAGAATAATTAAGCATGTATACCTGTCATTGTTATATAAATATTGAGCATGTCATTTCATGGAAGGCTGGTTTTCAGGTAACTGGCAGTACACCCTGAAACTAGGTTTTTTGCTGCTCAGCACTGATTAAAAATGACATACCAGTTATCTCGAAGTGAATGACAGTCCTTAATCATTTTATTTAAAAAAAAATCACAGTCTTTATCCGTTGCCACCGAGTTATTTGAGCCACGACTGACCTTCTATAAGACTAAGATATAGATTGACTCATAACTGGATGGTAACCTAATAACATATATATCTAGTCTTTTATCATGCTTACTGATTCATATCAACCTTCCATCTAAACATATCTTCCTTGGATATCGAGTCACATAGACAAGTGTCCACATTGCTACTTGATTGACAGCCAAGCACCTATAATAATAATCTATTGTTGAACTTAAAACTTTTCAGGCAGCTTACGATTCTCAGGTCATCAGAAATTAATATATTTTAGTAAACAAGCCATCAATCAGTAGTTTGTCATTAGGAAAGCTAAGACAGCTTCACATTAATATTCAAGTAATATTTATGCTCAGCTCGACGTGAATATACTAAAAGTCTATCATTTTCCACAAAATTCTAAGAACAATACTCATGAAAAACTACATTTTGTAATAAAACAATTCAGGTTTATCATTATAGTATGATTCTGATTTCTAATAGAACCATAAAAACAATTCACATTCAAAATAAATATGAACGCTTTATTTTATGTGCATATGGCGTCTTTCTGATACTTCCTTATGTACTGATTTATACTTTCAATATTTATACTTATTCGTGCTAGGTTATTAAACTATTGATTTTGTTTGTTATAAACTGATTTGGCTTGAGTATAACTAAAAACCAAAGAACAATGAACAGCTATTTCGTTTTAGCATTGGATTGTTCGATTATAAAATTTCCATGATCCCAATCATGAATCGAACCCTAATACCTTTAGGTATATTTAACAATTGATTAACCATAGGTCCCACTAAATCAACATCCGATTGCAGGACTCACATTTTAATCAATTTGTGATATAACACTTATTAATTGTCATCAACATTATTCGTGACTAGATTGTTAAAATAAAAGAACAAATAAACCAGTAATCTTCTTATAGAATCAATAAATTAATGAAAACTTTATATTTAGCCTTTAGGAATTATTCCTTAATGAGCAAACATTTATGCATAATGGTTAGAAACAAAAGAAGATAATGCTTCTTTACTTACTGTTAATGTTGTTTATTACTTTAAGCCTTTTTTTTTGTATCAGCCTATCTCATTTTGTTTTCTTTACTTTTAACTTGCTGTTACTTTCTATATTTTCATTTTATTAATAGAAAATATCAAAAATAGGAAAATAAAATCCACTTATTTTGACAAATGGATGAATAGATTTTTATTATTTTTTTTTGTTTCTTTATTAAATGTAGCGCAGAATTAAAGCCACGGCATTGGCTTTATAGAATCGATTTCAAACAAATGGAACTTCAACTGATATTTACTGGATACTGTGATTAGGGTAAAAGCTAATAAGGTAAGCTAAGAAAATGAAATGAAATGACATTGATCCGTATCAGTGGAAACAGATCTTTTACCTAGATGTTTTAATTGTGAAATAGTTTTTATCGTTCAGAATAACAACACCCATACCTATTTTACACAAGAGTAACGTTTCCTGCTATTTCACACTATTGAGATGAGTTGATATTTGTCTTGAATCAGTTGTCTTTACAGTCAATAATATCTTTTCCTGCTGTTATATTCTTATTCACTGTATTGCTTAGCAATTTTCTGATCATATGAATGATTGATCTATTCTGTATTGACATGGTATACAAATGTTGAATTCATTATTTCCAACATTAATGAATTCAGTGACTCGAATTATTTAATTAACAGTATATTTGATGGAGTAACTTTTACAATTCTAAGGAAATTAGTAAACGAAATCTCCCGACTGAATCGCTTAATCCACATTAACACTATAAAGTTGAAAATGCAATTACACATATGCAAAGCCATACCGATGTAATATTAAATTACAACAGTAATAAGAAGCCACTGAACAAGAAAAGTTATTTTCAGACACATTCTAAATTCTATTCATTATCAAACAGTTGACAGTGGTGTAAAGGAAAAATGAACAATAAAGATGCAATATTGAACAATTAACGATCACTGAATAGTTGCAAGTGTTATTTGTGGCTAGTTCTTAGTGGTATTCGACTTCGATATGACAAGTTAAAATGTAGACACATGTTCAGGGTTAATCTCTATTGCATGTACTATTTCATTGTAGTAAATAAAAATGGTTTCTTCTGGGTCTTGAGCAATTTCGCAAGTAATATTTCGATTGTGAACTGAAATCTACGTCACCCACATCATAGTATATGATATGCACCACTGTATGTATTTTGTTGTCACATAGTGTATTTATTACCTTTAAAATTGATGATTTACCTTTGGCAAATGTTTTAACTAGCATAAAGCCTACAGACTACTTCCAACTGCATTACATCTATGAAGTCATGCTTTATTCTTTAAGTCTTTTTGACACAAACTTCAATAGGTGGTTAAAAGAAAAGAGCTTTACTCTTTTATATTGATTTTGTTACTGTTGACATAGTAGTATTCATTGTATTTTGCTTATCATTTAAGTACACATCATATAACATGACGTTTCTTATATGTAAATTCATATATAATCTAATCTGATTGCATTAGTTTGATGAAAAATAGCTGTCTAAATCTTATGTCAATATAATAAAACGAAGAAAGGAAGCAGGAAATACAATTTGTTTGCTCATATAATGATGAAGCAAGTAGAATAAAGAGGAAATAACAACAGGACTATTATTTACATATATATGTTATGACAATACATGATTTAAAATAAACAATTAGCTTAATATAATTTAAAACTTCATTAAATTGGATAGATTAAGAAGATTAATAAATTTCAATTTGGGTGTTTTAGTTATAGTATGCTAGTTACCTGAAATAACCGATTGAGATTAAGATTTCACAACATCGTTTTACCCCTTACTAAATAATCTTGAAAACTTGAAAGCACTGGATAGTTATAACATCACATTATGTGATCATTTAGCAGTGATCAATCGTGATGCTGCAACTGACGATTGAACGCATAAACTCAAGGCCGTATGATGAACGCCCAAAGTTCATATTAATGAATTGCTAATTAGTGATTTACATTTCTAAATTTAGTCGATTTGCTATATGACGCCACTATTACTTAGTATCGTTTGTGGGTAACTGTTTAATATAACTTACATTGTAGAATAAAGTTGAAAAACTGAACTTTCAGAACAATTTTTTGAGTGTGATATACTTTTTGGTTGCATAGTGATTAGCTACTTTTATTCTGTCATTTTCATTTCCTTTCTAGCTTTTAGCTCTGATTTTAACTAACTACTGTTTTATATCATTTACAACTCATAGACTAAAACAAATTGTTTATTTACTCATACTCCAATATTTTAATATTTTTGTTATAGATTGATGTTATTTTCTTTAGTTGCGTTGTTTCGCCTAAAAATAAGTTCCTTGTTACATTACGGTAAATCGTATTTATAGTTCATCTACTGTCTCGCTCTTGAAGATCAGCAATACTTCACCGGAATTTAAATAAAGGAAATGTATCTTTAACCAGTTAATTGTCTTTATTGTTACATGTTTTAAACTTTGAAAAACTAGCATTTGTGTTACTGACGATATTATCTTCTGCTACTGTTACTATTTCATTTTACACACTCATCATAATTTACAATGATTATCACAGTAAATAAAATGACATGTTTCATTTCTATGAACTGTTACTAATTAACAAATTCATATTCTGTTAGAAATCCAACGCTCGTAAGCATCATTTAAAAAGTGTTAACATCTTCGTTGTGCGGAGTGTATAAATCAGGCTTAATGGCTACGCTAACAACAGTTACAATTCCTATAGGTTATTCATTGGTCAATTGTAGTGGGATTAAGGTAATTTAAACAATTAATACATTCACTTCTCTTTACTTTTAATGTGTGCGTTACTAATTTATGTTAGACAGTAAAATATGATTATTTTGAAACAAAAATAATGTCATTAAGCAGTAAATAATTGGAAATGTTTTGGCTTAGTAATGATAAACATTCAATCTGTTGTATTCACTTATATATGATGAAAAGTTTTGATTAAATTTATGTACAAGTTCAGTCTGAAAATGTGTTGTTGGTTGTCACATTATTCAGTTGAAATTAAAATTTGTAACATCGATTATACTGTGTCAAAAATATAGTACTAAATATATAATAACAATAGCTAAAGTTTTTATGTGAAGACATTTTAAACAATTTCGGAGATCTTTTCTTCGAAAAGTCAGGTCATTGAAAAGAACAGTTGTGCTTAAATGAGAAAAACTTGCTAGTTAGTCAACTTATCAGTAGTCACTGGTAAGCCTGAAAGTTGTAGATTTCAATATGTACTGATTATGTAGATTCTACTATTTTGAAATCGACTGCCTTAAAGAAAGTGTACTTTAAGGTTTTCCAATATCATCTAACTCATGATTGAAAACTTTCTATATATATATATATATATATATATATATATATATATATATATATAGTTTAGATGAGACATAGTTATTCAGGAAACACTGAACAACTTCTTCTTTACAGTATATGACTTCCCAGCAATGTGCCTTTTAGCCCCACTAGGAGGACAAAGACAGGACCTTCACGACTCAATGCAAACGCTTAACCCTCAGAACTGCTTGGTAGGCGTCCAAGGTTGAAGTTTCTACTTTTGCTTACTTGTGACTAACTCCTAGATGTTCTTAAATTTCTTTGGAGAAGTCATAAATCATAGGCTTCGGAAATTTTAGGAGTGAAACGGTTATCGCCTGGTTTATTGAGTGGTCGCCGGGGTACATAATGTATTAATGGACATGAAAGGTTTATCCATCGAATGCCTGTCCAGTATTGATAATTCTTAGGAGATCCTCATATGACCTTGTGGTCCTGATTTCAACTCCTTTGTTCAATCAGAGTGTGTCCAAGCGATTATCCAACCAAGATTAATTTGTGATGAATTAATACTATGACATGTTTACAGTAAAGCTTTCAGACTTTATTATTATTGTAAAGATAACCGCTTCCTAGTAAATCTCTTTATAGTAAATTTTACCTTTATTTATTAACTTATCTCTACGAGGTTCATGTGTATTCGTGATTAATTTTATATTATTGTAACGACACCTGAAAACTGGTATTACTTTTGTGAAGTATTTCAGTGTATATGTAAATATATAATGAAAACAATACATTTTACGATATCACTGGTTAAGAACGTTTCCTGATTTTACCACATCCTGTTATTTCTAAACAACAGTTGATGCGATCCAACTAAATGAATAAGAAGGTACAAGTGACATATGAAGATATATGTCCTGAATATCAACTAGCAAACCTGTTTGAACACAGATTTTAATCTACTGTATCTACTCCGATTAATTATGTAATTTCAAACAAACTGGACTTAGTGCTTGACATCAGTTAATATGTAACTTATTACAAATACTCCCTTAAAAATATTACACAATAACAACAACCAAATAATGTGAATTCAAAGTGTTAGATAGTTACTCTCTTGGAATGACGTCACTACCAATTCAGCATTTTCTTGTAAATGATGTAATTTACTAAATCTAGGCATTCTTTTTAATTACTTTTTCTTGCATGAAGTGATAAAAGACGAAAATTTGTTACGTCATTAATAAATATACTAAAAATTGATTGAAATGATGTTTAGATGTTGAATATAAGTAATGTAATGATCAAAGTATAATAAAAATGAAAACAACCTGTAGAAGACAAAAGTAAACATCATTGTCAATTTGAATTAGTATGTATATATATGGGAGGTAAAGAAGTTGGTTAAGTAACAGACTACGTATATCACTTCTTAACATAGAGTTCCAGGATAGATTGCTAGATTGTCAAGGTATGTTTACTTTAACTGAACTCAAGTAAACAGGCCATTTTGTTGAAACTGTAACTAATTTTCTTGCGTCATATTGAATGATTACATTGTAATCAGATTGTTTAGGTATCGTTGATTAAGATTATGAAACTATCAACAATCAATAAATTGGATGCTAATTGTGATAAGATTTTTGAAAAGAGCATGAAAGAGTGAGCCAATATTTTGTATTTATAGTAACTTAACTTGCAAATGGTTATCATCAATAATTGTCAAGTATCTAACCACTAAGTATGTATTTGTTTATAATGTGAATAAAGATAATAAAGTAATAAAAAAGGAATAGATGAAAAAATGGTGAATATATATATATGGTATCAAAAATGTCTAATCAATACAAAAATAACTAATAATTGCAGGATTCATCTGTATGTATAAGACGGCAACAAACATACTAACAGTAATTCTACACAATACTGTTTGTAAATTTAATTGAACCATTAGTACTAATCCCCTGGTAAAGTTTGTAACTCAAACATTATACTTTTCAACATGTGCTTAAAGTTACTCTTCGTAAACTTGAAACATTGTCGTGTAAGACCAAATACTTCGTTACTTTTACAATGATATTCGTGCGGTGAATACAGTTAGATTGGAAGGGTAAGACATTTTGACCATAATCAAGTTTACAAAAATCTGTCGTACGTTATAAAAAAACAGTTAGTTTTCGTAATTTTTAGAAAACGGATTATAATTATACATGAAATCTAAACATGTAATTTGATTCGTTATGTAAATGGTACAAAGCGATACACTGTTTTGATGATATACAAATTATTGCAGATATTCATTTAATAGATATTTGATACTGTGCAAAAGTATAAGAAAGAAAATCTGTGTAACCTCCTTGAATCAGAAATAAATTTAAATAAGATCCAATATTAATCATAGGAGATTGTTACATGTACTCATACAGATAATAAATGATCGTTAATGATTACATTTTCAACATTAGTAATCGCATATTATAACTCGACATTGTTTGGAAAAAATGGATGAAGAAATTTTTGACAACCAATATCTTGGTCTATTAAGATGTTCTTTATTATTTTATTAGTCGCATAAGTTGACTATTCAAAACTGTTTCAAATGGGATGTAGTGCATATCTCTACAATTCTGTTCTTCATTATAAACGTAACAGTACTGTTATATTGATTATGAAACATTTTTTCTTCGTAGAAAGAAACAGACAGGTGTTAGATTGTAGTATAAAATGAATGTTATTTGAATACTGATGAAGCCCATCAAATAGTAGATTGTGTTATTGACACTTACAAATAAAAACTAATAATAAGCACTTGTTATTTTTTTTACATTTGATTTATAGTAGCTAAGGGGTAATTAAGTCACTTGAATCATATACCGTATATAAGTTTATCACAGTGATTAGCAAACCAAATATTGCATTACATTTTATTTCATGGTAAAAAAGATATAGGCCTGAACATACATAAGGGAAAGAGCAAGATCCTCAAATTCAACACCGAGAGCACGGACCTAATTGAACTTGATGGTGAAACTCTGGAAGAAGTGGATACCTTCACATACCTGGGAAGCATCATCGATGAACAAGGAGGATCCGATGCAGATGTAAGGGCAAGGATCGGCAAAGCCAGGGCAGCATTCCTACAGTTGAAAAATGTATGGGACTCCAAACAACTGTCTACCAATCTCAAAGTTAGACTCTTCAACTCGAACGTCAAGTCAATTCTTCTCTATGGAGCTGAAACGTGGAGAACTACTGCAAACATCCTCAGGAGAGTACAGGTATTTATCAACAACTGTCTACGTAGAATATTGAATGTCTGTTGGCCGGAAACCATCAGCAACAGCCTACTTTGGAAAAGAACAAATCAGCTTCCAGCTGAAGAGAAAATCAGGAAACGACGTTGGAAATGGATAGGACATACACTGCGGAAATCATCAGACTGTATCACGAGACAAGCACTAACTTGGAATCCTGTTGGAAAACGGAAAAGGAGTAGGCCAAAGAACACCCTGCGTCGAGAACTGGAAGCAGACATAAAAAGGATGAACAGTAACTGGAGACAGCTGGAAAGGATTGCTCAGGACAGAGTTGAATGGAGAAGACTGGTGAGCGGCCTATGCTCCTCCGAGAGGGGTAACAGGCGTAAGTAAGTAAGTAAGTAAGTAAAAAAGATATTGCTAATATGAAAGAATGTTTACGACTATTGAATTCATTTCTATAATGAACCTGTAGAAATGTTAGTTATTCACTTTATAGTTTTGCAATATCCAGACTAGCTAAAGTGTATACAATCTATAATAGAAAATCTTCATAAGGCTACTTGACGATATCTTACTATCATTCCTATGAACGACATTGTTTAGCTACTATGCATTTAAATGAAAGTAATTATGAATTGATGGACCACCCGAATAAACAAAACATACTTAACATAGAAACACTATTTTGTGTGTAATCTACTTATTAACAAGAAATGAATACAGTAAATTCAATATGTCAATAGTCATTAACATAATTCGATAGTATTTGACAGGATAGTGAATTACAAACATAATCATTCATGAACAATTAAGACTTATGATACAGAAAGACTGTAGAGTAAATATCCGGAAAATAGTAAACTACATTAAAACTATAGAATGTTTAGAATAATTAATGAATACAGAGTAATTCATCTGTTTCCTTCCTAAAATGCATTTTAATGTAGATACATAAGAAACTTTTGAACTAAGAATAAATAACTCACTGGAAATTTAATTTGTGGTTTATTAAACCCGGTAGATTCTTTATTTTTCTTCAACTGTATTAACAAACAACACTATTCAGCATATAACTGTAGCATAACTTATGCACCAAATAGGTTATAATAGCACAGGTGGTAAAGTACTTGTTAAATAAAATTAAATGAAAATATTTTATACTGTATCATTTGACTGAATTTGTGCTATAGGCTCCAAAACGTCAGATTTATCTAGTTTTTTCTCCTAATTGAAGTCAACACAGATGTTTCACTTAATTTTCTAGTAATTAATCTTCATATACAGTGGAATAATATGATTTACATTTTGTACATCTTATCAAGTCATTAAATTTATTTGACTGAGTATATTGGTTTGAATGAATCTTAATAACTGATGATGTAACTATTGAACATACCAGAGTTCCATAAAATGGTTAATAATAAAAAGTCTACAAGTAACTGATAAAGTTGAAGTATCTCTTAGAGCCATGCGTGTATACTAGTGAACCTTAAGTTGATTAGGGAATATGTTATCACAAATCACAATGGATGGTAGTTTGATACAACGTCACATGGGACTTATTATTTTAATTTGTCTCAAAAAATCTAAATCATTCGAAAACATGGACTTTATTGTAAGATTATGGATATTAGAAACCACCTAAATCATTTGAAATTCCCAGAAACAACTGAATTTGACAAAAAAACAACCTAATCAAAATAGAATTTTTTGTTTTGCATAGTATAGGAACCAACCAAGGCAAATATTATTGTAGCAAGTTTCAGATAAATAACTGAAAGTTGAAAACGCTGTGGCGGTTAAAGTTGGACAGAAGTTGGCATATGACATCTAGGGCAAGCGATTTGTCCTATTTAGGATACGCTAACTAAATATACCTCAGTCCATACAGATATTCCACTATGTCTCGAACCCAATCCACTGTTGCCAAATTACACTTTATTCATCACTAAGCTGATTAGTTTAGATAGCCACACTTGTACAGCTGGTATGCGTCCGTAATTTAAATGTCAGTATCTTTTTGTTGACACTGCTGCTTGCTAAGAGAAGTGAATCTACACAGTGGTAGTGTATGGAACAGTGAAACTCATTCTTGTTTAATTTAAGAGTTACTAACAGTGAACGCCTACGACTCCCAATCGGATCAAACACAAGACATTTATGCTTTTCGGCAAACAGGATGCTTTTAGACAATTGACTGATCAGTTATCATTATTACTCTTTAAAATATAACGAAAATGGAATTCACAGTATTGCTAACATTAAATTTAGGGTATAGATCTGATTCTATTACCAACTCGTTAGCTGAATATCCCACACACTTTTATGAGAGCCTAGTACATATCTCCTCATGCAGTAAAGCATTATCCATTCAACTACTACGACAATTGAGATAAACAAGATTATTAGTCAAATATGTGTATATAGGTATCTCTGTATATGGGTAACATTGGAGATGAGGTGGTCGCAAACTACAATTAGATCAAGTGTTTGTAGATAAAGGTCAAATCCTACTTAAAATGAAACCGAATGGGTAAGAGTTTGTAAAATGGAGTGAATGATAATCAAAATTCGTAAAATAGTAACACTAACAATAATAGACATAATTACAATCAGTTCATTTGTTTGATCCTAAAATGTGATATTCAGATTCATTCTGCTTACTCTGATTAATAATAATAATAATAATAATAATAATAATAATAATGTTTCTTTTGTGAATATGCATTCAATCTAATAATTGATTTTTTATTGTTTCTATGTTTATGTTAATAATTGTTTCATAATAAATTAATTATTGACTATAAATAGATAGAGAATTATATCAGACAATAATCAATTGATTTAATTAATTAATTCAATATCAAAATTGATTGAATTTAAAGCCAGATTTATTCATTTGTTTCATTTAAAAGTTTATTGATAAAATTTAAAAAAAATTAAGATAAATTATTTTTTATTATTATTAATAATAATTATTATTCTGTTAATCAAAAAAATGTATCAAAAGATGCATCAATTATGATTAGATACAATAAATTGGATTAGACTGATTATTATTATTATTATTAATAAGTTGATTAAACAATCAATAACATGAGAAACAGATTAGACTATTCTAGAAATTGATTTCATTGAATAAAGTAAAAAATTATTGATAGCACAAATGATTATTACATCATCATAATTTAATTTGGATTGTGACTAACGAGTAGGATCCAGGACGCGCGTTTTGTCTTATTTGGGACTCGTCGGCTAGATGTACTTACCATCCCAATGTTGATGTTCACATTGGAATTTGAGCTCAGTCCGTTTTGTGTCAAGCGCCACACCATTTACAACTAGACTACGGAGTCCAGAAGGTCACACTTGTGTAATTGGCGCATTCGTAATAGGATAAATTTGTACCTTTCGATTGATTTGTAATAGACTGAAGCTGATCAATCTCTGTTGCTATATGTGCATTCTGAGCGGATCGCTCCGATATAGCGTATCACACTGTTGGAATAAACAGTCTTGTGAATTTTATGAAACGCTAGACCTCCTCTATATTTGTGTGTATATGAATAATTAATTTAAACCAAAAATTAGAAAGATATTTAACTACAAAGAACAATAAAGATATTGGAAAACACACAATAATGATGTGTCTGTGAGTAGTCTTACTAGTAGATGAAGTTTATATGTCATACATCGAAAATTTGACTGAAAACTAAAGTGAAAATATCTGTTCTTCGAAACCTACACGGACAGCATCATGGCCACATGTGACAGATGTGGTGTTGACTCCGTCGCTTACTATTATTTAGGTGTACAATGGACTTTCAGGGTGGGGAACCGCAGATCCATTTTTAGATGTAATTGCTAGTAGAAGATATTCTTATTAAATATCATATCTACCTAGACATTGTATGAAAATCACAGTATCACGGTTTTCATTAACATTCTATAATTTTATGTAGATGAGGTTTGATAAAGGCATTATTTAATGGGATTGTTCTGATTTTCACAAACTACACTACTGTTTCATCTCATTATATAGAGGTCCCTTAAGTGATTCGGTGTTGAAACGAATTCATGAATTAGTGGCCAAGAAGGTTAATTATTTACATTACCTCATTATTTTTGAAGAGATATGGTCTGTGCTTCATATCATAACTGAACTGTATTCCCTTCTGTCTAAATGCTTATGTACATACATCTGAAGGAGTAACTTGATGTGTATATAGGTATGCCTGGACACTTACCCGAATGATTACAAAAACAAAAATATGTGAATCGTCCATCAGAAACCAATCATAAAGACCATTTTTAGCCACTGCTAAATACTTAATTGAAATGGTCCATATGATTCATATCAAACCCGCTTTCGTAACATTATATGCTACTATCTTAGGGAGAATACTAAGACTCATCACAACTTTAACTATTAGAAGATTCACACTAGAACTATATATATATTCCAAAAACTGATTGTTCCACCTTTGTATCTACTCTAATAATACTGATTTTAAACTTAATATTCATGTTTACGAAATATGTGCTTTCCATGTTATCTTTGTCAATCCAGTTTTCCAATTTGTTTAGTTTGACTTTTATGTTCTTAATTTTATACTACCAAAACTTGTATCATCATGTTTAAATGTCACTTAGGAGTTTGGGACAGAAAAAACTAGACTAAATACAAAACTTATAAGTAAACACAAGAAAAACCCAATCCCAATTGTTATTAATGAAATGAGACTAGGTAGCTAGAGAAAGCACATTATAAGAAATGTTTATTTTTTCTTAAAAATCTCTGAAATGAAAAGAAAAAAAAGATACTAACAATTAAGTTTTAAGTTTAACTCTACATTTCTCTATCATCAACATTCTCTAGTTTTCTTTTTTGTTTTATTTTATTACAAAATGATCAGTTTGTTTTTATTTTATTTTGTTTTCGGTTAACAATTAATCAGCTTATTTATATTTTTCGTTTTTAGTTTTCACTTTATTCAGTATACTCCAACTAGTTTGTTTGTTGTGAGAGTTCTATTAAAAGTGTAATTGATCTCTGCTTAATATCAGGAGATAATTAATAGTCTGTCGTCTAGATGTTGCTGTTTTTATAAAACTACTAGGCAGTATTTCATTTCATTCTTTTTTCACAAAAAGAGAAGCACATAATAAATGTACATCTATTCTATCTACAGTTTTCTACTTAGAAACCTTATCTGAATTTTGATTATAACAACAATTTTTTGTTTGGAAGGATGGTTGACGGTAATTACAATTTACTTATTTGTTCACAGGGAAACTATACACTTTTCTTTGCGTATTTTATAACTATTTAATTATTATCTTTATTTAAGTAAAGCTAATTTATTGTTGTTTTATTGAAATTATTTCTTTTTTCCTTTACTAACAAGAGATCTGTTAGTAGTTGGTCAAATTTTACGATGTTAATACAAGACTTAATTATATGTGTTGATAAATATGGTTATTTACTCTTCTTTTTGACCGGAACTCTTAATATCTAGAAGAATTCACATAGCGAACAGAAAATGAAAACAATTTGAAAATCTACTTATATCCAATAGATTACTTTCCAGACTCATAAACAGACTGGAGGGAACTGTATCCTATGAATAAGTATTTGATCATAAACATTAGAAGAAAAATCCGATACGGTTAAAAAGAACTTAAACTTGTTCGAATTTCCGAGCTGGACGTTTGATTATTTATCCGTTTACTTACTTAGATGTAGAATGTTCTAATGGAAGTGCATAACGTGAGCATTTTAAACTCACATCTATGCACCACGCAGCAAGATTATCTATAAATGGGAGCGAATTCGTTAATAGTTTTATTGTAGGATATGTAGTAGTTCTAGTTATCTGTATTTACTAGTATTTTTGGAAAAATAAATTGGCTCTAATGAGAATTGGATAAGAAATTTATTTCTGAAGAAAGATTTTTGGTTGTTGATTCATTTAAACTTAGTCTTTGTGTTTAGAAGGTAAATGGTTCAAACCAAATCCTATTTTTTTTTGTTTTTCGATATTCATCCAAATCTACTTTATATATCAAGGGATTCATTGTATTTCTAAATGTTATTTCCACTTCATCGGTTTTTATTACTTTTCGATCATTACGCAACTCGTATTCACTATTAAAAATCACTGTGACTTTGTTAGTGAAGCAGCAGTATACTATATTGCGTCAGACTATCTTATGACAAATGTATCTATTAATTTGATTTTACAGTTTTTGTCAAGTGACATAAAATTACCTTCGCCGAACTTACTTGGTTTCTCTTTGCGATGAAGTGGATTTCTTTCGTTGTCTTAGGAGAACTTCCAATGAATAAAGTCTATCAAAATAATTTTGAGCAGTGAGAAAATACATGTATGGCGGGGAGCAGGGTTATCAAACCATTTAACAGAGTAATCTCTTTTATTTACTTGATCATTATAAATTGACATTTCCAGGAAGTAAAATTGTATTTCATCAAGATCAGTGACGAAATAAACTATTGAGAGATTTTAGTTGATTTACAACATAAACCAGAATTTTAACTTCCGTGTGAAAATCAATAGTTATCTGAGCAATCAAATCTATTGGGTTTCCATTGCGTATCACAATACATCAAAAATCAGTCGACCTTATCGTATTTTGAATTACCTTAAAATAATCTACATCTGTTTTGGTTTGAATTACAACAGGCACATATAATTAAATAATTACATTATAATATCATCCGATGAAATAATAAAGTATAACGTAAATGAGTCACTTAAGTTTGACAGTGGAAAAAATACGTATCCATCGAGGCTAACGGTATGATAACAATGTGATTACCAAAAAATAACGGAACTCAGAATTCATAAATGTTACTGGCGGTTGTTAGAGAATGTTGAATATTCTGGCTCCACAGAATGACATTAATTTATAAATCATTGAAAACCCTGAAGCAGTGAATGGCTATTTCGATCTAGTATTAAAACCCTAACAATGTGCTTTCATGACCAAAACTTGCAATTCCCATAGATAGCACTTTCTAATCACTGACTAGGGATCTAATGATTCACATTTTCAACAACACTCAGCATGAGTTTGTAAAGTTTAAAATCTGCTTAATCCCCCCCCATAGATGAGAAACATATACTCACCATTGATTCATTTCGGAAGATGATTCCCAGGGCTCTGGTGAGAAGCTGTGAAAGGTGGAGTTAAATGATGTCTGATATAAAGCAGTCACGTGTTATCTCGATTTCATTTAAGTTAAAAGTGTAGATCGATGGGTGCCAGTATATCGGCCTTAAAATTTAATAAATCTCCTGAAACAAGTGATTGGAAACTGCCCTTGATTAAGACATGCTTAACAACCTCTGTGAAATTTTATGCTAGGACAAAACTACGACTAAGTGTTAGTTGCTTTTAGATAATCGATTAGTTGACGACTATATGTGAAAGAAAATATAGCAGAAACCAAAATGTTAACTAAGTGTGAATCATAGTAAACTCCATAGTGAAAACATAATAATATTTCATTATTTTCCAAGCACTTTACAGAATTTAAAAATGCAGGAATTATATTTGTTACTGTCTATTAAGTAATCATGTCTTGTGGAGTATACAAAAATATGGTTTTCTTTTACCTACATGACTGCTATTTAAGATAGTTTATCAAAACATTTATTATAACATATCCTCCTAGTTTTGTCATAAGTAGTAATGGTACTTATACGTTCTGTGTTACTATGTGTTAGTATTATTAACACTAGTAGTTTTATTGTATTTGATAGTAAGAGAAGTAGTAGTAAAGGTGATTTCAGGAAGAGGAATATTCTTGTTAGATAAAAAATAACCACACAGAAAGTACACCTATAATTTTATTAGCTTTTAATTTAAAATGTTATACACTGTTTACTGCAATGCTATAATCCATACTTATTATCATAAATATCAAATGAAAAATGAAAACATTCAGAAAATGCAACCATAACCATCTTTTTGGTGAACTGTTTGAATGTCTTTTAAGGGTTTTATCTGTACTTACTTTGAGTAAATGTATTATATTGTCAGTTAAAATTATTGATTATACGTACTGCATACATTTAATACCGTTCAGTAATGAATGAGGAATATGATTTCAAAGTAAGTAATTAGTCAGGGATCTAAACACAAAGAAGTGCTATTGAATGTGTCAATGGTATTTGAAGTAATTACTGTAAAGTTAAGTATCAAAGTCCGAATTAGCTAGGTCTTAGATTATTCAAATTACAGCAACCAATCATAGTTAAAATCTAGACTACCATATTTACAGTATTCAAATTATTACTAACTTCTATAATTAGACCAGTAATAGAAGTCAGAAACTGTCCACATTAAATTATTCTATGAGCTAGATGTATATATTCTTTTGTCTTTCATGTAATTGTCGACAATATCAACGATTTCGTTGGCAAGTACTTTATTTCACTTATTTCACATCATTTCCTGAATTAGGCATCCGTCTATTGAACATTAATATTTCGAAAATCATTGTGTTCAATCTATTCGCTTGTAATTTGCTTAACCGTTACAAACTGGTTACTTCAGCAGTTTCCAGACATAGCATATCTACTAATTAACGACATTAAAAATTATACTTTGCATTTTTGGGGGACTGGAAATCCCCAGAAATACAAAAGGAGTAGTGTTGATTTTTTGTAAGCTGGATTTGTAAACTTCATCACATTAATATGAGTCAACATGAGTTATACTCACAGAATATCTTTGACAATATTTCATTGTATTAATAAAGCGCTTATCATTTCAATTTGATAAATAGTCACTGCAAATATATAAATATTTTGTACAGAACGAATTCTCTCAATCTTACTGATATAAAGATTCCTGTCTACTCACCCTTTATCTTCTGAATTTGCAACAAGGAGAGATCAAGGCGTTCGAGAGCTTAAGTTGTCTGTGACTAGTCACACTATCAAGTACGAGATATAACAGAATTCAAAAAGAATATGTTTGTCTGAAACTTGTTTGTTAAGCTTATAAGTTATTAGACATCAAGACATAACACCATTTAGAGATTTTTATCTGTTCTCATCCTTCACCTGTATGATATGCAAGTTCAGAATACTAAGGGAGCAGATACGGCATTACAGACATATAAGTATCATTGTCGACAGGCATTTCGCGGTTAAAACTTGTACTTATTTTAACACTCAGCTGTGGCATTTATTGATTCTTTAATTACATGGCTTAGCCACCACTATTCTGTGCTTTCTATACCACAATGGTCATGCTTATAAAACTAGCGCATATTCGTATTATTATTCCAGAAGGATTTTGAACACATTAAGTACATCCAATCAAAGCATTACTAAACAAAACAACTGCAATAAATTATACATGAAATAATACTAACCGCTCAACTCGTTTTGTCAAAATACAGTTGCGTTTGTTGGGTAACCATACTTCACGTGACTGATCTATTTCATGTGACAGATCTATGAAGAGAAACGTTTGAAGTAACATAAATTTCTATAACGATTCTGATATCAAACTTTATTTTATAAGTTGATTGCCATTGTCTATATCCCACAATTATTTGGAAATTAGAATGATTAGATTATTTCTGTTTGCACAGTTTTGGTTGGATTTTATCATGTGCACCTATCTAACGCCTGCGTGTAATTTATTGTCCTGGATCCGATGTATTTTGTCTTTAATGAACTGTAGTAATCCCTGAAAATACATCCACGCCATCATATTGCAAGTTCTGTTAAAAATTGTTCATAAGTTAACAAATTCTTAACTCTTAATTTCAAAAATTTGTATCTTTAAATACAACCTTCCAAGTTATGTAACGCGTAATTTTATATTTGTGTCTAGAAAATGTTTATGAATATTATAAAATAAGTTTATAATGTATATGGTTTCTGTTGAAATACATGATTCGGAAGTATTCGATGGAATATTTTTATGATATTTGTATTTAGTAATTGATATATTGAATATAACTTTTATGTTTGGCCGGAAATAAGGTTACTAAGAACTGTGCATTTCGAGTAGATACCCTCAGTGACATCAGTTAAACATTAATTTTTGTAAAGTTAAATCGTACCAAGCAGTAAAATTCAGAGTTTACGTTTTAGTTAATTTGAGACCTGTTACCTAGGTTATTTATCCCTTAAAACACAAACTTTTCGTCAACTGATGTAGTAGATTCAGATACCCATCAACATATAAAGTGAGTATATATATATATATATATATATATATATATATATATATATATAGGGTTTGATATTTCTTGTTGTTTCTGCACAAAACTTTATTAGATTAGTTATCATCATAAATGATGATCTCATTAATGGGGTTTAATAAACATGGATGTAAATACTTTCAACTGCCATCTATTTTCTAGCTCTTACAATGAATAATAAAAAAGTAAAGACCTCGCACCCTATTGGTATATAATAAGTTGTCCTTTTTTATTGTCAGTATGTGAAGAAATGCCTAAACTATAAGTTAGGCATAGAAATTTAATGGAACAGTGATATCATGACGCCTGGAATGCTTGTAGCTTTTATGACAAAGAAACAATATAGCCACTGAACTTTTTGATGCGACACTACGTCCATATCTTTATATTACGAATAGGTTGTGACAAGCAAAACAGTTTGAACAATATGATATGTGTTTTGATGTAATGATCAGCTAGCGAACTAAAATTAAACAGCAAATCAAATAGCTTTTTTTATTCATCCCATCTTCTAATAGCTTTTTATTAAGGTGATCACTTTATTATAGTGGATAGTTTACACTAAATGGGATGTCATTCTATCTAAAACCTTGTTTACCTGCCTATCATATAGTAGAAACCGTGTTGTTCATTCCAACTTATCATTCGTTTAGTTAGGCACATCATTAGATTAGACTTAAACGTGATGCATGTCATTTTAATGGAAAAAAACTTTAGTAATCCTAATATTAAGACTTCTATTATTGTATTGTTAGCATTACTACTACTACTACTCCTACAGCAAAATGCTACTGCTGAGATTTTTTAAATTAGTGAATTCGGAAGTAGATTGCAGGCATTATTTGATTTTATTTTTTAAATTAATTTACACAATGAGACAAGATATTAACTTATCCCAGACTATCCATCAAAAGATTAATTCAACCATTAACTTACTAAATGCTTTTTTGTCTAGCAAACTGTCACATGAAGTATTTATAATGAAACGCGAGACAATGTTAGTTGAAGCAACAAAATGTTTGCGTTTTACAAACTACTTTATTAATGACTTCAAAAAATTTCATATTTTTTGTTATCACAATCGAAAATAACTTCTGTTTAAGCTTTTTTCTTAACGAATTAATTTTTGCAAGCATCATAGGCTTTTGAAGACTGATTTTATGAAGCAAAGTAGTTGACTGAATGGATGTTAGAATGTGAAGCAAGTGAGCAACAGAAAGTTGTTTTATTGGAATAGATTGTGATGGTAGTCCAATCCTCTCTAACTTTGATTTGATATGGTTTAATATCTGAAAATAGTTTCTGCTTACAAAAACATTTCACATAAAACAGGAAAATTTTCAAAGCATGAAGTTAAAATCTTATGATTACTGACACTTTTCATCACATATAATCCTCAATCAAAAGAATATGAATATCAATACAATTGCTTGATAGCTCTATTAAACTCCTCAAAATGATACCTCATTTATCACTGTTTGAAGAATGTTACAAACTTTGTCAACGTGGTTAATGATATATAATAGAATCACGTTGTGATTTCGACTACTAAGATGTTTAATTATTTCGATAATTATTATTATGATTTATTTGAGTTGGGGTGGCTTTTTGGAGTCTGATTTTCAATTTCTTATTTATTTTCCTCACATACTGATGTCAACTGAAAACATAAACAGCAATTGTGATCTATGACAGGATTACCTAGAAGTGTATACCTTCGGCATTCGTAGCTAATCTCAGTTGCTTAATCATTAGCACGATTGGCATAGAATTCAGCGGCAAAATTGTCACTTCAGTCAACGGAACGAGTATTCAATACCATTCGGGATTAATGTCTCAACCCCGAGTTTTCTGAGCTTCTCTAGTCACAATTTCAGCATCGTCTTAATTATGATCACTAATGAGTTGATTATTTTAGTTGAGTTAACTTTGTTCGGCGGAAGTTAATTTTCAATTTTTACAGACTTTATAGAATTTAATGTAACTAATCCCCTTGTTTATAGTGTTGTATATATATACATATACGTAAATATGGGATTGCTTCCTCCTAAGGGTGAAATCAATTGAAAGGGATCTTTTCGGAGCTCGAATAATGTTTTTCAATTGAACGAAATTTTCTAGGATTGAAAGGTGATATAAAGACCCTGCTTATATTCCCCTCTCCATCACTACCAGAGTCTACTCATTAAACGATTGCAATGAGAAAATATTGTGCATTATAAATATCTTTAATATGTAAAAATAATAATAAACCATAAAGAAACTATAAAATCAGTATTCAATTTAATACGGAAAATAAACAAATTTAATCCATTGATAATTGAATACCAATGTACATTAGAGTTTAACTTGATTCAATTGGGAAATCTAAAATCAGTATGAATTGATCAATAACAAAAACAATGAGAATTGAATAAAAAATGCCAATAGTTAACTAAATAATTAAGTAAACAAATAAAATCATAGCAAAATTGTGTTAGATTTTTCAATTGTTTAATTTTTTAGTGATTTGTTTGATATGTATTATATTTTGTGGCTGTAAACAAAACATTTATTAATTAAAACAATGTCAAGATAGCATTGATAATAAATGATTATCAGTGTAATTGGATTGGGATAGTTTGTGAAGATTGGTGCCATTGAAAACTAGGAAATATTGGACAGTTGTTTCACCCTAGTATAGGACTCCTCAGCAATGCGCACTCCAGGTGCTTCAGGTTGGTAGATGTCTAACCTTCTGTCGGCGTCTAATCATTCTTCATTAGTTCTAATGAGAAGTTTTGACCAGTGAAGGTTAGATGTATTAGGTGTGAGATAGTTATCACCGATGACTATGGATGATCGTCAAGTTATACTACAAATTAATGAAAGTGGTAATTCTACCGACGGATACCCACTTTGTGGTGCAAAGAGTTAGGCGGAATCTATAGTGTGCATTGCTGAGTTCTATGTTATGACTAAGCAGTTGTCCAATGCTCCCTGGTTTTCGATGGAACATGAATCTGTAACGAGTTCATTCAACTAGATCATCGGTGTAGCCTATAAAGGAATGAATAATTTTGCATTATTCAGTAAATCGAAATATTGTTTTGTTACTACTTATTGTTCTATTAAGTAATATCCTAACTGCTGTGTACAATCAAACAATAAGTTCACAAAGTAATCATATTTTATAATATTTCATATTATTGTTGTGTGATACTTCGCAAAATACTTTATTCACTTACATAGATAAGTTAGCCATCACCCAAGGATTATACTGAAATATTTATATGAATTATATAACAACATTCCATTTCGTGCAGTTTTATGCTTGACAGTTAGATATCTCTGATTAACAACTATCCGATTCAGTAGACTAAGACATCTGTTATATTTTAAATAGCTTACTATTCATATCTTACTATTTCCTCGAAAGCAAGTTATATGATTCAGATATATGCAATTTATATATGTCACTTTCCAAATAAATAAATAAATGTAATCTATGATATTCGTTAGAGAATAATGTCAGCTGGATACAAATAAAAATCACGAAGCACAAGACATCTCTTTCGCCCTAGTATGAAACTCTTGATTTTGCAATGTTAAGGAGACTGATACTAGGACGAAAGAGGTTACCAGTGCTTTCTGGTTTTTATCTTTAACCAACTGACAGTAATCTATGACAAATACAATCAGCTGAATTTAATACCTATATCCCGAACCCCCCATTTTAAATAATCAATTAGTTTCAAGTGCCCTGCATTTGATATGATTTTACTGAATGACAGTTATAAGCGTTTTAAGACGATATCAGAAATATATTCCCCTTTTGTTGGTTGCAATTGAGAAGTTTGGTCAGATAGTTACTATTTGCCAATAATTATTTCTATTTCTTTTGCTTCAGTTATTATTTCGTGTGGCTTGTTCCTTTTGGAAGGCTGTAAGTAACCTAAAAGCCTACAAATGTATTCCTTTTATCAAAGGTGTCTCCACTTTTTAACACGAGTAATGAAAACATTACATCTTGTGTAAGGGTAGCTTATTGTTTTGTGAATATTTCAGTCTAAAATATTCACTTCCCTGAATTTTCAGACACCATGACAAATGCAATACATGCATTTCTAATAATAACATTATAATGTATTTCTTTGCAGAACTTTTCTGTTAGTACTGAATTAATTTGTCCGACTTACGTCGTAATAACTGTGGGAAAATAGTTGGATTCCATTATTAAATACCACTTGTTAATTATTTCTGTTATGCTTAGTTGCATGCCTGTCTTATCATTAGACTTTATCCACATTCCAACCAACTGTAATTCTAATTCACCAATACTATAATTTATGTTTTAACAGGAACAAACTGGACAACCATTGTGATACAAGAAGTTCTTTAACACTTTTAATTAAAAAACCATCAGTACGGACGTCCATTATGCCACAAGTTAGAAGTGGAAAAATCTGGTGAATCTCTGAACCACCGACAAAATGAAAGAACGTTAGACGTAACTAAATGAAATTTCATAAGCTGACTTTTAGAAATGATATTAAGGGGGGTGAGATGAATCGTGAAAACTTAAGGTGAATTCTAAGTTTCGGACAAAAGTTCAAATTTGCATTAAAAATAAAATAATTGATGGCAAACTTTCAGGTTCGCTAAAATATAACTGACATATAATTTAATCTCTAGTTCAACAAACTCTGTCTGGATCCCCTCTAGGGCTGCTGCCAGTCCCAAGCCTGGATAAAGGAGGAGGGTTGGGCATAGGGTTAGCAACCACATCCCGTAAAACAGCAACTATGCTAAGGAAAACGCTAACCAGTGAAAACCTTTATGACTATTTTAACTCTGCCCTGGGAGTTGGAAGGTCTGTTATGACGTCTCATGATGAAAGCTGAGTTTATTTGAAAGCCATGAGGCCGAGGCCCTCTTCTGACAACCAGAGCAACACTTAATATAGGTACATGGAATGTCCGCAGGATATGGGAGACAGGGAGAAGCATGTAAATAGCTGAAGAAATGAAAAGATACAACTTGAAGATAATTGGAATCAGTGAAACCCATTGACTACAAGCGAGACAGCAACGATTATCCTCAGGAGAAGTGCTTTTATACTAGGGTCACGAAGAAGGAAACGCCCCACACATACAAGGAGTAGCACTAATGTTGTCCTACGAACCTGAGATTAAGTAAGACGGTGATACATAATGATTATATCTATGGTAATTAAAAATAGATGACATCATCATCTAAAGTATGCTTTGATTAAATGACTTATTCTAAGTAACATAAAGTGTTTCACGGAATAGCCATGAAAACAACTCAACTAATAATACTGGAAAATATATACATTAAATTGGAATTATTTTGAGGAAATAGAATGTTATTAGGTGAAAAAAAGATTAATGTAAAGCTTTTAGACTTGAATCAACATTCTCATTTTTTGTCAATAGTTACTTAACTGTATACTGTTAGCGTATTCTGACATCACATATAAACACTAAGTTCCTAGGTAACATTTTCCTCATTTACTTGAACAAATCGTTTGAAATATTATTAATCTGTACATAGATATTTCACATGTTATATAACTTAATATATCATAAATATATTTACCTTTAAAGCAGTTTTAACAAAATTTCGCAACCAAGTACAGCTGCTTGTATTTAAACATTAATCACACTTATTTTTTGACAATTATTAATACTATGCACCATTCTTTACTAAAGTTAGTAAACTCATCATATAATCTAAAAGTAGTGACTTGAATTTAAGTGTTCAAGTAAGAGACCTATAACTTTAAGTTGGATTGTGACTGGCAAGTGGAATCCAGGACGCTCGTTTTGTCCTATTTGGGATTCGTTTGCTGGATGAATCTTCATCCCAATGTTAATGTTCTCAGTGGGATTCGAACTCAATCCGCTTCGTGCGAAGCGCCACCGTGTTAACCACTAGGCTACTGTGTCCAGAAAGTTACACTTGTGCAACGGGTACATATGTAATTAAAATAAGCATATCCTGGATTCTACTTGCCAGTCACAATCCAACTTAAATATAATTTGTGTACTTTCGCTATATAGAGACAATCCGCTCAGGATGCATATATGGCAACAAAGGCTGACGAGTTTCAGTCCATTACAAATCAACCAGAAGATACAATCTTATTCTAATGACCTATAACTTTGCAAGAAATATAGGGCTAATAATAATATAACAATTTTATTAATAAGCAATTTACTGATATAGCTAACATTTGCTATATTTATCTCTAGTAAATTGATCACATACTAGACTGAGGTGAAAATTTTCAACTGAGACTAATGTACTCAAATTCTGGTCGACAGAATTGATGTTTCATATTAGTAACTTATTCATTATGTGACTATTTACAATTCACAATCTCAGTATTATTCAACTTCCAATTATTATTTCTGTTTTTCTTTTTTCTACTAAATGTATGTATAACACATAAATAAATGAAATTGAATTATTAAATATTTTGCAAGCAGAAAACGGAAACAGAACAAACGATCATTCTTATTAAATGAATTAAAGAAATAAGAGGAATACAAAATGGGGAAAACGTGAAATAGTGATGGGAAAAAGAGGTTGAATAGAAATTAGTATGGTTGTTTTTTTTCTTTTCTTTCATCTTCTTTTGTTATATTTTTTACATTTTTGAATAGAATTTGAAAACTATTAAACAAACTATCCTTTACTTTAAATATATATATATGTGTAAATTGAAGTTAAGATTTGCTTTTTGTTTAGTTAGGAATTATATGACGTACTCTATTTAAAAAAAGACAGTGAATTTATTACTTATAATGGAATAATATTGGTTGCAATAAACATTATATAATGTAAACATAACCTAGACTGTTTTGCTTACAGATAGATAATAAATGACATGTATAATAACTGGTAAAGGGTAAGGCGTATGAACTAAACACTTTCAAGTGTGTTCATGTACGTGCTTAGATATACTTCTTTTCTCTGGGAGAAATGCTTATAACAAATCGTTTGCAAATAGTTTTTCTCTGGTTGGGTGGGGGTAGAGAAAGTTGTGACTGGAATTTTTTGAGCGTTTATACTGAATTCGATGCTTTTGTTTGCGGTCGGGTAATTTATATTTATAGTAGTAGTGAGGAAAATAAACAATATGAAGAATGAAGTTAATTTAACATTCCCATGTGATTGGATGCATTTGCTTTCAAGTGTTGTTTTGTTTGCTACCCGACCGGATTAATACTATACTGGATTTGTTCCTCGATTAACATTTTCTAAGAATCGATTGATATCTTCTTCAGTTCCAGTAATTTTAGCATGTCTATAATTGCTCCATAGAGTTGCTGTTACGTCTAATGCAATTAAATCACTAGATACCCTGGAAACAACTTGAAGTATGAGTACACCATCTGGACCAAGATTATAATTTACAAATCGTGTACAATCTCTTTCTTCAGTATTTGAAAGTTGTCGAATAGCACGAATATACTGTTTTATATAAGCTATTCGTCTAACTGGTACAAGTGTATTGAAAGCCCATTGAAGTGTACTTAATATGGTGACGATTGAAATAATCACAAACCAAAACCATAGAAAGACGTAGACTTTTTCCACAAAATAATTAATTGGCAATACACATTGAAGAGTATAGCTGAAAAAAGGAATAAAATGGAAAAAGGTTAAAACAGAGATTTAAACCATAAATACAATCATACAACATAGAAACATTATCACTTAACACTGCAAGTCGCAACAATAAATAAAAAGATAATGAAATGTATTAGACGCGTAGTAAAGCACATACGACTGAATAGAATTAATGTTCACTGAAAAGGTGTAGTGTGTTTGAACATTGAATTAGTTGTCAGCTTGGTTTACATTTTAATAATGCACACAGGAATGTACCAGGGTGGCAAATGACGGTGAACATTACTCTGAATGATTTAGAGTATAAATACTTGTGTGCCTATCTGTACTATTTATCAATTTAGCTACTGGTTTAAGCTTGTGACTAGATTTCATTTTTATTTGAAGTGGATGATTTAAGCGCTGTCATGTTTTATGCTTCTTAATTATTTCACTCCTTATTATGCAATAATGGTAACCAGTTATGAAGTAAACGCAGCTCGAATATATATATGCGTTACTACTCGAGATGTCCAGAATATTCTGTGTATTGTTAGCGTCTTAGGCGAATACGACAATACTGTCTAAGTATTCTAAGTTAACAAATAGAATTTCTGGTCGAAGGTTTATTTCTGAAAGTCAAATGAACTAAGCATTGATTCTAGGAAGACATCTGTAAAGAAATCAGATGAAAAGTTGAATACGCGGCAACAATGACGAATACAACCTGAGAGTGATACAAAGCGAACTTTTTTTCAAAGTATGCTCTTTAACGAAAGAACGCTGACACAAAATATCACTGTCTACGACATCCGATTTAGACTTTAAGTTAAGGAACTATTGAACAATAGTTAATATATCTGTGTTTTATAATCTACCCTGATTTCACAGGGCATGTTTCTTTGTAGCTCCCGATAAATCATTATATTGGCTAATATTTTAGACACTCTGTTAGCTAAACTGATTTCTCTGTAGTTACTACAAGAGGACTTATATCCATTTTTAGAAAATGGGATGATTAATGAACGAGGCCAGTCGAATAGGGTTGTGTTCAGCTCTCAGGTTTAAGACAATATATTGGTAGACCTACATGTTAAAGGTAAATAACCACTCTAAATTAAGCTTTCGATGAAAATTTCATTCGGAGAGATAAGGAGAGAGTATCAGTCAAAGAACGTAAATATTGTAGCGTTTTGTATGGCGTGGTTTATTATTTATGGCAAGTTATGGCCTTGGATTTTGTGTACATTATTATGAGAATTCACGGTCATAATATACAAGTGTCAGATACTTGTTGGATATTCACAGCATTATGATTGGTAGCGGGATGTAACACTATGGAATACTGTGTAAGTTATCATTTGTTTGGTACTTACAGTAATCAGTGTTAGTGAATACACTGTTGATAAAGTATGGTAAAAGGATAATTCATAACAAAACTCCTACATATCTACACAGTTATTCACCAGTCAAGTTACCAATGCAATTATTCAGTAAAAATGATGAAAGTCCCACATTACGGCATATATATCATTCTTGGAATTCATGTCTTAAGTAGTTCGTCAAACACCGTATAAAACGTTTGCTTATAGACAATTTCTTTCATAAAACATTACTCAGCTCACCGACCTACTCTACACATCCATTTCTTATTTGATTATGAGTAGTGATAAAAACAGTAAATGAACTATATAAATTGAAAACATTTTCTTTTCCCAGTTACTTTGTTGACCCAAATATATTGACAGAATCAATAATTCTTCTAAGTTGAAATTAAAATGACTTTATAATGTATGTTTGACATAAAATTGTTTTCTTTTAAGCACTTACATACAATTATGTATGATTATGATATGATTTAAGCAAATTATTGGAGAGAGTCACAGGAAAGTCTCTACTGTTTGTTGGTCGGGGATAACTTAAGGGAGAATTCTGCATTTGGGTAATATCATAGTATGGTTTCTTCAACTAGAAATAGGTTGGCACTTAATCATCCATCTCAAAAATATTACTTGAATTCAAAGTACCATGTTTTGTTTTTTATGACGAACACTAATTAATTGAAAAATATGTGTTATGGGATTGTTACTGAATTAGTAGTTAATATCACAAATCGCCTTCAGTTAATCAACCATTGAAGTCCAGTGAAAACTAGATAGTCGTTTCGTCCTAGCATAGGATTTCTCATCGGTGTGCATCAACAATCTCATGCACTTCATAGTTTTGCTGAGAAGTGCTTGATTGTTTAATCCACTGGGACAGCCTACATCTAATGGTTGACAGTTTTAACTTCAATCAATTCTTAAGATATACTTGGGCAACTTCATTCACTGTCTTTGATGGCAAACTGCTTCACATCCGTCATGGTTTGTCTTTACTGGTAACTACTTTTCAGCATGACTTCAAGAATTATGATGTAATTCTTGTCTTTGTGCACCACCGAGGAGTTCCATGCTGTTCAGTATATTCCGATACTCAGTAGTTATTTAATCCAGGTCAGCTTGTGATATCAAGTCCCACATGAAACTTATTCCGCCCTGCAGTTTTATATTCTGTCTAGTTCTGTTATCATTAATTATAATATGACTAATTTCTTTCCTTATTTGAATGTGTCAGTTGATTTTTATAAGCCATATGATTCTATGCTGACTTTATAAATATAATCAAATTGGATATCCTGAAACCAGTCAGAATGAAGCCATTATATCAACTTTTACTAGGTTAACGAAAGCAATTCTTCAAAAGTTGTAGATAGGGTTTTCTAACAACAGTTTGATCATTGTAGGGTAGTAAATGCTACTTGAATAAGCATAGCAAAGAGATTTAATAAGCAGAGTATGCTGTAAAACTTGCAAATAACGATACATTGAACAAAAGTAATAATTGTAAAAAATTAAAGAAAAATTCACAAAGAGAAACATCTTCAAGGGTTCTAGAGGTATATGGTAGTTAAACTTTCACCCTAACCCCTTTTAAGAGTTACCGACCGGAAGCTATTGAGATTTATGTTATGTTAATCAATTCACTTAACGTAAATTTAAGATTAGGGAGTTGTTGATTAATAAATCTATTTATCTGTTTTTTTTCAATTAGATGTATCATGAAATCACATAGGGCTGCAATGAAAAGAACCGTTAAGCATATTTACATCATTTTTGGCTGGTATTGTTTTTTGGAGTTAAGTTTAAGGGGTTTATTTCGTCATATTTAAGACTTATCATTAGGATACATTTGGATATAACTTTGCTATCATTAGATGATACCATATTCAACATCAATTTTAAGGATTTGTGTCTATTTTTTTGTTTTAAAATTGTCAAGTGTTTGTTAGCAACATCTAAACATCTACTCAATAGACTTATGCTGTAACAGAAAATGACTATATTCTCCCTTAATTATTGATAACGAAAGAACCTAGCACTGATGAATAATGATGATGTTTAATTGTCTACTCATCATTTTACTGAATAAATTTGATTTTTTTAGTAACTAGAAGAGAAAATCATTATGGTAAAATAAATTACTAATACATTTGAGCAGGAATAAATGATAAAGCATGAAATAAAACCTGAAGTGATTCATTAAAGCGAGAAATGGTTAGGTGTTATTTAATTAAGTGTACTTAATTACTTTCATATTTTCGGTTGAACAATTTAATGATTCATACCAATTTAAACGTTACAAACGATTCTTTATAAAGTTACAAATCACTCAGATAGAAAGATGATAACAATGAAATTAGAATATATTTAAAAATGTTGACTTTCTGTTAAGTAAAGTGTTAGATTTTCAAGTTCACAGCTACGTTTCAATGACCATCAGCGCTTAGTTATGCCGTGCGTTAAGTAAACAAACTTCGAAATCAAAACACTTACAATTTCGTTTTAACAAAATATCAGGATTCAAATACGTCTAGGACCCATGAATTGTGCATACTTCACTATAAACTGAATCTACATAGTCGTTGACGAATCTTAAGCAAAATGTACTGGAGTGTAAATCGTCGAATCGAAAGATTATATATATATGTATATATACAAACACACCTGATCATATAATCCCATTAGGATTATAAGAACATTTTCTACAAAACTACTTAAATGCAAGGAGTAATGAGTTTGTAATTAATCACTTAGTGGACATTTACACAACCTACAAATTGTTATATCGATGCATCTCCATGCTATACAACATTTGTTTATGAATAACATTACTTTTTATTTAAGATCTTTGCATATTAAATGAGTTTAATAAAGAATTCAATTAGTAATCAGTTTAAAAATTGAAAATGAAAGAAAAAAATTTTGTAATTACACCAACGCTAACTAAGTTACGTTTTAATTATATTGCAATGGATACTATTCATAGGATGGTTCTTAAGTAGTAAGTAGCAGAACGTTGCATGAAAATGGAAACGGTAAACAAGATACAAGGTGAATTTTAAAGTAACATAAAACAAAGTCTGATACCAATACGTAGGAGTAATGAAGACATGCCTACAGCCAACATTGATCGAGGAACGCAAAGGACGTGCAAATAGATAATTAATAGTAATGTATATATTATTTACGAGGCTATCTATTTTCACCATATGAACAATTTGCCGTATCTTACTCGATTTCTCACGATATGCTGATTTGTATGTTTCTTCATTAAATATAAACACTTTACTAGTAGGTACTTAGGATTCCGATACATGTGTTTAGGAATTCCGTTTTTATAAGAAGTAACGTCGGTTTCAAAACAATACACAACAGTCAGATGTGAATTCTCATTATCAACAATGTGGTCAATTAAAGGACTTTCTTATAAATAGAATTGATCAATTCTTGCGATAGACGTTTGTCTATATTCTCAAATAGTGTTCTTAATCAATCAGAACATTCAACATTTAAATTAAAAAAAAAGATATTTCTCATCTAGGTTGGATGTGTGATATGTGATCACATTATGTAATAGTCATGGTAATTAAATAAAAGATAGCTTGCCAGTAACCGATTAACCACATAGCTTACTAACCCCTGATGTTTATTGGCTTTGGGGCTTGTACTACGTTGAGATATTTGACAACTGTTCTTCAGTTTTTTAATTTTCAATAAGCTGAAGTCAGTTTGTTATTGAATGCATAATTTACTTCATATATTCTTTATTCATTTAGAAATCATATTATATAATGCCAAGGAATGAACTTTATTTAGCATGTTAGTCAAAACATTTTGGGATGATTCATTCATGGGTTTGCACAGTTGTAATTAACATATTTTATGCTTATTATATTGAAAACCTTATTTTTTCTCTGAAGTGCAACAACAAAGTAACTTTGTTTAGTCTTAATTGTAATAGCGAAAAAAATCAGTGTTCATTCAAATGCTTATATGTTACAATCCTAATTAGAAACTTTTTACACTTACAAGTGTTGTTGTTTCTTTTATTAGGTATAATTATATCTAATTACCCACACCAGAATTTGAACCTAATACCTACTGCGTCAAATGACGACTTATGTGTTTAGATAACTAGTAACCTGTTCAATGGGGGCAAAATATATTAGTGACCTGAAACTAAAGGCTTAATTTGTCAGTTTACTTAGTAGGCACATGGAGCAACAGATAATTATTAAAAAAAAACCGTAAATCATTATACGCACTTTCAGTGTCTAAATGCATACAATATACACGCCCAACGTTTGTTGATTATATCATTATCCAGCGAGGTTATGATGGAAATGAGTTACTTCGTGATTACAAATTGCGATGATAAGTTGTCTTAGTAGTGTGTAAACACATTCAATTTATTTCATTTTGACAAATTCGATTAAAAGGAATAACTAACATCAAATCGTTTCTTGTTACTTCACTATACTTAAGTTAAAATGAGACTAACAAATTACCTAAATTTCATCTTGGCCGGTAAGATTAAGCACTGAGCACATTGATCAGCAACCAATAATAACTTATTATAAATATCACTTGATGCTTAAAATATTTGTGATAATATAATAAAGTGCGACATTATATGAAACAAGCACAAATCCTAAAGTGAGCATCAGTTCTCTCTAATTTCCTATTAGACTTGGCTGATGTTTACAGTAAGTACAACTTACTCAAAGATCACATAATATACAGTCTAGAAACTTTTCTTTGTCTAATAGAATCTTATTTTTTATATTTTCTAATTCATCTTTTCGAAGTTTATTTTTTTTTACTTATGCTACAACAACTTCAAATCAATCGATTACATTTAACTATATTAAACAGAATCGTGGAAAACAACAACAACAACAGCAATAAAATAGCATTTCAGTAGACAAATTAATATTTATTACTTGAGTAAATCAAGTGACCGTAAAAATTTCCCACTATAATAAGTAAAATGAACTAAGTGAAATTTATACGTCTCATAGAAATACTTTAATGAGCAAAAAATTAAAAAAAAGAAAATACAATTTAAAGAAAAAAAATTTTTAGATTTTTAAATAAACAAACTAGAAACTACGAATAATCACTAAGAAAGATGTAAAAAAAAAGACTTTTCTCAAGTTTGTTAAGTGTTCAGATGAGAATGAAATCAGGTTACTTCATTCAAAATTTCTTCAAGCAAAGTTCATTGACTTAGAAAATTAGTGAAATTTTTCTGTTTTTACTGGTCTTTTACATTTTTATTTTATGATTTTTCTTAAACATTGTCGAAAACAAGACAGTTATCACCAATGACAATGAATAAATGTTACGCTGCATATACCACAAATTAATGAAAGTGGGAATTCTAGCGTTTAACGCTAACCGGCACAGTGATGCAGTGTTCGCTAACCTTAAGGTCATAGAGCAAAATTTAAAGTGCAAACTGTTGAGGTGTTCCATACTGCGATGAAACAGCTGTTTAGTGCTCCCTGGTTTTCAGTGGTACCCTACTAGCATCAATTAATGACGCATTTAAACAATTAATTATTTTCTGTTATATTTAGGCAAGTAAATTTAGCATAAGATAGATATTTTAGGTTATCTGTTACTTTGGTTAGAATTTTAGCTTTCGAGTGTTAATTACAAAAATATTTAATATTTTGTAAACAGAATCTTCTTTAGAGTATACAGTAGTATATTCACAGTCTCCAAAAATAGATTTAGTGTTATCTTTTGTTATGAATAAATTTCTAGTTAAGCATTTGGAAAAAGATGAAACTACCGCTCCTGATTCATTGAACCATATACTGTTCTTTAGACACTCATTGAATAAATGTAAATTAAATTTTTGCTCACAAGATTTTAATAAGTAAAAAATTGCTGCTCAACTCAAGGTTTAATGAAGCATAGATCAATGTTGAAAATAAATATTACTTTACCCATTTTATCTTATTCTAAAGATCTAAATAGAGCTCTTGTTAAATAATAAAATTTTCTGAACAAAGTAATGGATTGAAGTGACTCAGTGAGTACCCGAATAATAACAGGAGGTTCAATCAAGCGAAAATCTATGTTGTTTCCAATACGACTGGTTCACCAAAATTAAATTCAATTTAAGTTTATACTTTAAAATGAGGTGAATATTGTTTTCTTGGTCAACAATTCAGCAAGAGCTTTTATATATTTAGTATTTGATAAGAAGTGAATCTATGACAGTTGTTGATATAAACACATATCGAACGCTTTACTAATTATGTTAAATTTAGTAGCTTAGGGAATAATGTGTAATGGTGTAAAGTTGTAGACCGTGAGTTGCTAATGCATTTAACTGACGAGTATGGAATAATTCATAGTTTTTATGATCAGTTCCACAGTTAATGATCCTGAAGTCATCATAAAACTAATAGTGAAAAAGGAAAAACAATGTATTATATTTGTTGAGAATTTAAACAATAATTTAGACCATTTTTAAAAATGTATTTTGTTTTATAGTTTACTCAATCAATAACTCTGCATTAAATTCATTCAATATAACAAAAACTGATGACATAAACAGATATTTGGAATTTATGTTATATAATAAAATGTAAAAGGGACTATTACTGTGAAAGAAATCTAGAAAATGACTGCA
This sequence comes from Schistosoma japonicum, assembly GCA_025215515.1. Lineage (NCBI taxonomy): Eukaryota > Metazoa > Platyhelminthes > Trematoda > Strigeidida > Schistosomatidae > Schistosoma > Schistosoma japonicum. The sequence goes on from CM046061.1 coordinate 31,781,267, forward strand.
GTAAAATGACAAGGTCATTGTTTCTGGAAATGTTTTTGACACACTCACTACATATATTCATTACTTGTATTTTGTGAATTGTGTCACAACTGTCATTTTTGTAACCAAGTTATATTTAACTGATCATGACAGAAGTATTTTCTACGATTAAATTACATAAATAATGAAAACGAAAGTAGCTTTAGTTTCAATGTACAGATAAAACTATTTTGTTAAAAATGAGATACAAATGCTTGTGTTAACTTATTCTTATACTGAGCATGATCAAGTATTATATAATATGTTTTTGATTATTATAATTTCAGTACTCGAACTTGTATAACGTGTATTGACCATTCATGACGATTGATATTTCGGTTAAACAAATCGTTCAGTTATTGCATTTTTTATTTTGTAGTTAGCAGAATCAACATTTATTAGGCATACGCTGTTAACCGATTGACAAATCAACTGTTGCATCAACTTCAACTACTCAACATCAACAAACAACATTAAATGATTGATAAATGATTTTATATATTTGTAAAATTCCAATGGGTAGAAATTAAAATTTCTGATGTTTCGCGGCTTAGTGTAAGTCGCTTCTTCAGAGAAATGAATGACCGAATTAAATTAGCACAAGGTTAAATAATTTTAATTTCTACTCATTGGAATTTTACAAATATATATAACTCATTTTATAAACAACCTATCCAATGCTCAATTTATTTGAAATTATCAAAGTTAACCTTGGTAATGATGTATTAAATGATTGAGTTTTAAAGACGGCGACAACAAACATGCTAAAGAAGCTCATAATTCACAATTTTATTACACGGAGTAAATTAAACTATATGAATGGTAAAAATATAACCTACAGGTATAAATTCGTTGATCTCAATCAAATAAAGTATTTTTCTCCCAATATCGATTCAACTTACTATTAATTTTAAAATAATTCAATAGATATAGTTTTATACTACTGACTATAAGATACAAGTAATCTAATAATTAGTTATAATTCTAGTGAAAAATAAGATTAACATAAATTTTGTCAATAAAATTTACCGGTAACTAAAATTTTAAAATATTAATTTATTGCCATTTGTTAACTTCGTAAAAAAAATTTCAGATGATAAAAAAGCTAAAGAAAAATGAGTAGATTAAATAAAAGAAAAAAAATAAAAGCGACATTTTTTCCTTTATGATTTTGATTTCACCATTTTTTTTGCTCATTAGAAATCATATTCAAAAAAGAAAACTGATTCCAATTAATATTTTTTCTAAGGCATCTTCATATTATAGATCTCCAACTTTCGAACAGTTAGTTTTTTATTTGAGATTACTTTTTGAATATTCTTCTTCCCTTGACTTCAATGATTTTCACTTATCCTACTTTAAATCGTTACTTTGATGTCATTGATGTTGTAAATGCCTAGTAAGATTGAATGTAGAATGTATGAATGAAAAATATTTTGTAAATCAATGAAATTCAATAGGTTTCTCGCATAGTGTCGGTAACATTCAACCATTATTCATTCTTATACTTAAATGTTATTTCCGTCATTTCAATGTTGTATTGTTTGCTTTGTTTGGTTTTCTTTATTCTAACTAAATATCATCAAAGAGAGAATGATTATAACTTCAATACAAATTATTATAGCATTATTTAAAATAAGCTAATTTAGATGAAGTTGGAAATTCACTTAAAGCAGAGAAGCGCAATAAAGAAAACTGATTCATAGAAACGGAAATATACAAACGGCAGTATAAAAAAATTTTTCAATGTAGGTATGTCAATTAGAAATAAGTTAATTTAAACTCATATAGAAAGTGAATAAATTTTGAATTGTAAAACGAGTTTTTGCATTAACGCGTTGGAAATTAACTTCAATGTTATGTTTAAGTTGGATTGTGACTGGCAAGTGGAATCCAGGATACAAGCCTATTCTAAATTCAGTGTTATGTGTATACAGCTTACAAATTAATGAATTAACATGACGAGGTTAAATGCATTGGTTAGTAACATATGAAGGATACAGGTAAGAATCTCTTGGTGAAGTGTTCAATTGTATAACAGACAGTGGTGATGATTTACATCAAAACATTAATAATCACGTATGAATTAAACTTGTTAACATGCTTTGAAAACAATTAAGTCTTTAAATATTTGACGGCTTAGTTAGTAGTGTAAAGTTGTCTGCAGTTACTAGAAACAGTCACTATTTCTGGTATCATTCTTGTAAGTTACTAACCATTCACAGTCAACAATAGTTTGCTTTAAAAGATCCTATATTAAATATTTATAAAAATATTACTGATAATATTAGTAACCTAGACGGTTCATGCAAAAATCACGCTTTGTGTATATGATTTAGCACAGAGAAATTACTGATCTTAAATCTATGTATAAACATTCTTTTCAGAAACATTTATTTCATTTCTATTACTTCTTTGTCTATCTTCTTCTGAACATATATATCTTCATTATATTTACTGATATACTAATTACAATTGACAACAACTAAGTAGCTGAATAAGGAAAACCACATATAATGATCTTAATGTACTACAGTTTTATTTAAATTCTTAGAGAGAACTACCTATATGGAATTTATTAGTCACTGCTGCATATTAACAAAATGTGGCAAAAGACCATAAAAGCTGTTCAATCAGCATTTAAATTTAGTGAATAACACAGTCTTGAATATCAGTAGGAGCAAATTGTAAACGATTACTTACAACTTCACAGATATTACACAACCTAATAGCTAACTGGTTTCAATTACCTAATAAATATATAATTAACATTTAAATAATATATATGCACTAAGTACGAGTCATATTGTGATCATTATACTGTAGGTAAATTTCGCCTACAACCGATTAGATTCCATCTTTGGTTAAAATTCAAAAATGTATTAAACAACCGTCAACTGAATGATAAAAGCATCTATGAGTCTGCCAGGTGAAACACAATATTAATGACTTGCATGCAGTTCTTAAGTTTTATAAGATCTTACTTAAAAACAAAACTAATTTTCATCATTTATTTTTCAATGTTCATCTTTTAAAACTAATACTTAGTTAACTAAATCTCATCTATCGTCTATTTAGTGTATATACATGATATTCAAACATGATATTTGCATAATAAGATAAATGATAATGTTATCTTCTATTGTTTTATGTTATATAGTATAAAATATCTACATATTTTTTTAAGTTATGCAACTTAATTTACCCAGTTATCACTATGTTTATAAAATGGTCGATAACAAAAAACCTATTTGTTTCGCTTTTATATCATTTGCTTTGCTTATACTATCATTAAAGGTATAACATTAACATTTATGCAATACACTAAACTAAAAGAATCAAATATGTTGAAAACGTTTATCATTAATAACTAATACGATTTGTTTCCTTTATGGATCATATTGTTACCAACCAATCCGCCTCCTCTCCCAACCCCGCCACGTCACTTATTTTAATTCACTACAATAAAACATGAAAAATAAATTAAATGAAATTTATTTTATTTGAAAAAAAATATTAGTAAGTAGATATTTGATCATTGTAATATATTAAAAGCATTTTTAGATTCTAATATTAAAAAAAAACCTACTTGTACATTTATATCAAAATTGTACTTAAAAGTATCATTAAAAGTAATTTAAATGATTCAAGCATTAAAGAGAATTGACAAAAGTGTAACAAGATTTCATTATTCAATGGTTATTTATATTTATCATTAAAAGGTAAGCATTTCAACAAGTGATATTATACTAGTAAATAGTATATACATTCTAGTATGGTGATAATGTGGCTTATTTACAAATGAAGACGTTTATATAATCGTATTTAAACGTTAGCGTTTCATGTAATTATAGGTTAAAGGCTTTATCTGGACGCTAACTTTAGGCACATTTTACAGAGAAATCAGATTGATTAGTTTGTTTTATCTTATTAAGTGTAGTATTGTGTAATCGAGTTTAAGCAAGGAATTAGGTTGTAGCTTAGATTAAAGCCCCGTATTAATAATGCAAAAGCAACATTTCTACAATTACAGAATATCTGGAACCTAAACCAGCTGTCAACCAACAACAGAGTCAGAATTTTTGATATAAGCGTTAAGGTAGCTCTGTTGCTTGAAGCTAAAACTGAGAGAAATGTGAAAAAAAAACATCATTTAAATAATACAAATATTTATAGGTAGTTGTTTACGCAAGGTAATTCTGACCAGTAGGCTAAGCACCATCGGAGTAACCTAATGTGGCAAGGAACAAATCATCTTCTGGATGAATTATAAATTGAGAAAATTGATCAAAAGTAGATAGGAAACACATTAAAGAAAACATTAAACTGTATTATAACGCAAGTCCTAAGTCGGAATCATAAAAACCAGAAGAATAGTGGAAGACCAAAAAACACATTCCACTGATATTTGGAGGTAAATATTACTGGGATAATAAATAGTAACTTGGAAAGAAGTGGAATGAATGGACCATGACAGACTTATTTAAAGAATGCTTGCATGTGGTCCCTGCTTCACAACATGTAAATGCATTTGTTGATTGATTGGACCAAGGAAATTGTAGAGAAGATGATTAAGTAGGTGTTTAACCAATTACAGTTAAACTTCAAGACTCTAAGTGCGAATCTCTTGACGTGATCGAAAGTTTTCATATCTGAGGGGTCCTATACCAGGATTAAATGACTTTCCAGTGCTCCCTGGCTTTTAGTAGTACCCAACCAACATCGATCTTTGATGAACGTAAGCAACTAAACATAGTTCATAATTATAACCGATATCATAATTTATAGTATGTGGGTACAGAAAGAGAAATGTCTTATTCCTCAAATTTGACGCACAGAGTGTTGTTGAACAAAATGAAAGATTCGGTGGATGCTCATCTTAGACATAAACAGACCGGTTTCTAGTGAAGATCGGTCGTGCTTAGACCGAATTGCGACACTACGGACCATCGTTTAGCAATCAGTTGAATGGAACTCGTCTTTGTACATCAATTTTATTGACTATAAGAAGGCGTTTGACAGTGTAGATAGGAGAACACTATGGAAACTTCTTCGACACTACGGTGTACCAGAGAAACTTGTCAACATCCGGAATTCTTAAGACGGACTACAGTGCCAAGTCGTGCATGTAGGACAGCTGACAGATGCGTTACCAGTGAGGACCGGTGTCAGACAAGGCTGCCTACTCTCTCCTTTTCTCTTCCTTCTAGTAGTTTACTGAAACATGTAAACCTCCACATCTATAGAGAAGCACGGAATTCAATGGACAAGTTGGATGCGACTCGATGATCTGGACTTCGCGGATGACCTAGCTTTTCTAGCCTACACACACTAACAAATGCAAATTAACACAATCGACGAAGCAGCGAACTCAGTGTCAGTAGGCCTAAACATACATAAGGGAAAGAGCAAGATCCTCAAATACAGCACAAAGAGCATCGATCCAGTTAAACTTGATGGAGAAACTCTGGAAGAAGTGGATACCTTCACATACCTGGAAAGCATCATCGATGAACAAGGAGGATCAGATGCAGATGTAAGGGTAAGGATTGGCAAAGCAAGGGCAGCATTCCTACAGCTGAAAAATATATGGGAGTTCAAACAACTGTCTACCAACCTCAAAATCAGACTCTTCGATTCGAACGTCAAGACAGTTCTTCTCTATGGAGCTGAAGCGTAGAGAACTAGTGCAGACATCCTCAGGACAAGTATTTATAAACAACGGTCTACGCAAGTAACTGAATATGCGTTGGACGGAAACCATCAGCAACAGCCTACTATGGGAGAGAACAAACCAATTTCCAGCTGAAGAGGAAGTCGGGAAACGACGTTGGAAATGAATAGAATATACATTACGGAAATAATCAGACTGAATCACGAAGCAAGCATTAACTTGGAATTCTTTTGGAAAACAGAAAAGAGAAAGGCCATAGAACACGCTGCGTCGAGAATTGGAAGTAGATATCAAGAGGATGAACAGCAACTTAAAACAGCTGGAAAGAATTGCTTAGAACAGAGTTCAGTGGAGAATACTGGTGAGCGGTCTATGCTCCTCGAGGAGGGGTAACGGGCGTAAGTAAGTGAGTAAGTAAGTAATGCATGGATAACTAGATAAGGCCGATTTATCAAAACACGATGAATGAAAGGAAGCCTGGAACTATCTACTATTTGTCAATTAGAATGATATTGAAAAAAATCTTATGAAATGGGACAATCGAGCTGTATTTCATGATATGATTGTCCATGATACCCTTAAACTAAGGTAACTGAAAGCATTTAACCAAATCTGCAATAAAATGTTTTACAAAATCTAAGATAAATCTAACTATGAAAATTAAAAATTATTTTGTATCAGCATGCAGCTGCTTACCACGATATATTAAAATGAATCGGGTATTGAGTATAAAAGAATCAGATTACCAGGTACTAGTATGACCAACGATTTTCTAGTCAATATCATGCAATGAACATGAAATGATTGGCTATTAACAGTCAAATATAAATTAACTTGGTTACTTTATAATCTGGAAACTTGAATGATTGTTTATGGAAGTTATTCGTAGTGTGCTAAAAATGTCAAATTAATGGTTACCGGTCGGAATATGTAGTTAAGGTTATTAATTAACATAATATTCAACACTTTGTATCAATGCAATCATTGATAAAAATGTAAGTCTGCTAGGTTCTTGAAACTTGTTATATGTGAAACAGCTTACAATAACAAACGTGCCAATATATTGCCAAATGATTGGTTACTACTAGATATCCATAAAGTAGTAAACTTTAAGTATTTTTCATGATAAGGTAGCTTAAACTGTTGTTGGAGTTGTCAGCTGTCTACAGTTAGGAAAGTATATCTAAGTGTTGTTGAATGGAAAAATTTATTTATTGTAGTTAAGTTAATCTCACCTTTCTAAAAACTTACAGAATACAGTAGTATGATGTATAAGTAAAATAATCTGCATAAGGTCATTCGTTTCACATGCTAGTTTTACTTTATCTTGTTATTCACTCATACTATTGGTATCTACATTTGCAAGGTACATTTTCAATCCAAAAATACCAATTCATATCAAGCGTCATTATTTACACTAAGATGCTTAAGTTGGATTGTGACTGTCAAGCAAAATCCAGAATGAACATTTCGTCTATTTGGGACTCATTGGTTGAATGTTCCTGCATTCCAGTGTCGATATTCACTATGGTATTCAAACTTAGTTTACTGCACGCCGAACGCTACCACGTTCACCGCAAGGCTATTGAGTTCAGACAGTTACACTTGTGCAACGGGTATATATGTAGTTAGGATGAGTTTCTATCTTCCCGTTGATTAGTAATGAACTAAAACTGGTTAGCCTCTGCTACGTCCTGGATTCCGCTTACCAGTCACAATCCAACTTCAACGTTACTTGTTAACTGCCGCTATGTTGGGGCGATCCGCTCATGATACACATATATCAACAGAAGGTGACTAGTTTCATTCCATGACAAATCAACGAAAAGATGCGAACTCATATTAATTACTCTTTGGAATGTTATATTGTGCTTGGGATTCTCCATGAAATTAGTAAATGAAGTCGAATACCATTTCATAACTAATATCTTTTTATGCTTAAAAGAAGGCGAAAATGTTTGAACACTTTATTTTCGTATTTACGAGTCTCTTGAAATGACTATTTACATTTCGTCACTTTAACAGACTAATTTTAAAATAGCTACTTAAGGAAGCTTACCTTCACAGATTGGTATCAACTATAGAATCAGTTTCAACTTTCAATGTAATAATCTCCTATAATTATCGATAAAACTGATACCTGTAGGTTTCAAGACTAGTAACATACTTTTATACCAATAGCTGGTTAAATTAAAATGTTCAACTTAGAAAAATCATTAATGAATTGTTCCGTAGCTTTGAATGCATCCTGATTTATCAATGTATGTAATGAAAATGATCTTTCAACAGTGCAAAATTTATAACAACAATCATGCGTAATTTTCTAACCAGTTATTGGTAATATGAACTTGCTGATATTTGAATTCTGTCTGATCATTTAAATGACAAATTATCAATGATTGTCAAACTAAACTGTGTAATTCTGTAAAACACCTAGGATGCATCACTATTCTGAAGTTTAATCTACCTAAATTTTATCATTGAACCTCACAATTAAAGTGGGATATGCTAATAAATATGTAGTTCAGCCAAAATGCGCCCACCTATTTTTTCAAGTCAGAAACTTCAGTAACAAAATGTTATTCTACTTATTTAAGTAGCTATCCACTTAGATTAAGGTTACTTTAATACGACATTATGTAGTGACCGATTTCTTTTGGAGAAACGTTTATTCATGAACTGTTATGCATCTAAGAAACATTAAAGACATGGATGTATGAAATGACTATCCGATAATTCAAATATTCATAACTGTTCAAAGCATCATTCCACACTTTATAAATGTGATCGCACACGAACTATTAATAAGTGCCGATTACGTATTACGAAGTCAGTACGAAACATGTTATCTATTTTCATATTGCCTAAGGTATACATAGTATTGCTCGAGCATAATAAATTAAATCGTCAATATCTTTGAATTCCTAATACAAGCAACCTGAAATTTAAATTAACGCATAACATAATTGTTCAAGAGGCATTATGTTATTATTATTATTATTAGACTGAGACTGAGTCCCGATGTGAACGCCATCAATCAGATGAAGGTTACCTCAGATGACAAGTTTCATAAAGGACAAAACTTGAGTCACAAATTGTATCTTCTAACTAAAATTCAACTTTACTCGTGTTTGTGATTTAAAGTTATATCATTAAGGTCTCTTCGATGTATTCATATGGTAACAAGGAGTGCTCCGTTTCAGTCCTTGCAGTAAACTAGAGGTATTCACAAACGCTTACGAAATGTATGGTTAACAGTTAAAAAAGTTGATTAAATATTGATAAAATTTCAGTTTAAAACATTTTATAAACAAAACTACGTTATAGAAATTTATATTACGTGAGATTTTAATAACCAAGTTGAATTCTAATGTCTTGATGATAAGACTACTTAATTATTACATAATGCATCGTAATATTACAAGGAAATATTCGCAAGTTGTGTAATGCAGAAAACAGGTGTCAGGATGAAGATTTAATAGACTTGGAAGTTGAAAATAGATTTTATTGGGCATAGAAGTAATAGTATGTTAATTTATTATTTTATGTTGATTCAGTCATTGAATAAGATGCAGTATCATATCTCTCTCACTGGTTACAATTAGTCTGCATTTGAAAACTCTGAATAAATGCACTGTTGTTGTAGGCTTTTAACATTGTTTCAGATTACTTACATTCTGGACTAAGAAAAGTTTACCAGTGCATGTATAAATAATAAATGATTAGATGACAGATAATCTTATGTCGAATAGGATAAAATAAATAAGATTTTGACATCGTACGCATGTGAGTGCATAGATAAGAGATGCATAATCTAAAAGCGACGAAGGCATTTACAATTTTCATCTGTTAGAATAACACCATAAAACAAGAAAACTCATACCATACGTCAGGAAGATCGACAATCATTGAAAGAAACAAACTTACTGCAAAACTTAACATTTAGCTGTTTCTATTACATAGTTAAAATGTTCAAGTATGATGTGTTTATACACGATTTCAACTTAACAGAGTTCGCTATATTTGACTGTAAATAAGATACTCATTCTTTCAGTGAATATAATAAGAATGCTATTGATTCATTTGCTGATTTAATTGTTGGAAACAAAACGATCCTTCATTTTACAAGATAGGCTATTCATTTCATAGAAGGGGTATTTATTTAATCAGAAATCGAACACATGGATTGTTATTCATAAATATTAAAGAAGTTGATTGTTTACAATCTACAAAACATTTCAAAATATTTTTTATGTATCAGATGAGATACCCAACTAGATTCAGTACCTATCAGTTTCAAAACTTATCCCTGACATTATTATGTTTCAACAAAATGAAATCAGTTTATCACATAATTTATAGAATAAGATAACTTGACAAATCAGTACATTACTCTGATCTTTAGTTTCAAGTTTGTTCGTTCACTCAAACCTTGAAAATTAAATATTTCATTTTTAAGTTGGATTGTGATTGGCAAGGTTGAACCCAGGACGAGCATTTCTTCCTATTAGGGACTCATCGGCTGAATGTACCTACCATCCAAATGTTCATATTCATATTGGGATCCGAGCTCAGTCTGTTTCGTGCCGAACGCCACCGTGTTCACCACTAGACTATTAAGTTCATACAGTCACACTTGAGCAAGCAGCGCATTCATATTAGAATGAATTCGTATATTTCAGTTGATTTTTTATAGACGGAATCTGGACAGTCTCTACTTGCTATATGTGCATCCTTAGCGGATTGCCCCGATATAGCGAATCCCACTATGAACACCAACATTGGGATGCAGGTACATCTAGCCTGATGAGTCCCGAATAGGACGAAACGCGCGTCCTGGATCCCACTTGCCAGTCACAATCCAAATTAAATATTACTTGTAAACTATCGCTATATCGAGGTTATCCACTTAGGTTGCTCATATGGTAACAAAGACTGGCCAGTTTCAGTCAATTACAAATCAACTGGAAGACACAAGTTTATTTAAATTAAAAATGGTAATGACTACAAATAACAAACTCTTGAATTGCTTACATTGCTTACATTTAAAATGTAAAAAATATCCTGACATTTTATTTATAACTTAATCATAAATTCAGTTGTGTAAATACTTTTGTGGTAGACAGTTACATGTTTATGTGTGGTTTTATACAATAATGGACAATACTACATGGTTGTGGCAATATATAAGCAAATTTAACTACTCTATAATGTGATAGTTATATCAGCCGATCGGTTATGTGACAAATCGAAGGTTAATCAGAAATGTAAAGTAGTTTTTATTATCGGTGTTTATGAGCTTTATAATGGATGATTATATAAAGATAATTCCTGACGTGCCAGTTTTCCCTAAACGTCAGCTTTCTAATTTAAGGGTAATATGATTTGCTTAAATACTACTTCCTTTCTATACGGTTGGAAAAACAAATCATGATAAATACTTTTATGACGTTTCCAAGGATCTTTTTCATGGGATCTGTTCATTGAGGTATCTTAATTACCTGAAGATTTTTAACAGAATACCTAGGAACAAGATACTTTCAGTTGATGGATAGATGACTATTATTTATGTACAAAACTGGAGTAAAGTAGGTCTGTTTTCATGTAGTTCCGTCATCTTTCATAGATACAACACTATATTAATAACATTGATATAAAAGTCATAAATGATTTATCTTAAAATGACACAAAATGTACGCTTAATTCAGTTAGGTTTGATTCAAAGTAACTTGATTTATCACTGATCTATACATTTTTACATACATCAAAGCTATGAAATATCAGACGACTATTAAGTAACTTTACTGTTAATGCTTTTGGTGTGTACGTTAAACAACGATGTATTAATTGGAATGAAGAAGGCTTTGAAAACAAGCTAAACATGGTGGCCGGAATGTTTTTGTTCAGCTTTATGCATTACTTGAAGTTAGACATTTAATCGATAGCGTAACTAGTCACGCTTTTGTTAAAAAGTACTGTAATATTTAAGTGGGACGACTGAGTTTCATCCAATTTATAACAAATGTAAGAACAGTTTTCTAAACGAATTCTCATGAGACAACCATGGTAGTTACACATAAATATATTATTTTACTACAGCATATCTGGCAATAAAAATGTAATGTTTAACAAAATTTAATTTCAGTTGGAGTTATTAAAAGAACCATTTAAACAAGCTGTAATCAATGGAAAACAATCTATGAATACTGTTGCAACTGTATACATATACCGTTTGCCTTAAAGCCAAACAAATTTCTTACCTCATGAAGATAAAGTTCCTTTAAATTAAAACAACTGCGAGGTCTGCTTTTATTGTGGATGATAGTGAATCACTTCACATACTAAACTAAGTTCTATGATTTAATACGATAGGGAGAGGTTTTGAATAATTTTCTAAATAATTCTATAGATTTGTTCACATCTAACTTCACTATTTGGAGTTCTGTGAATTATTATGATAGACACTAACTTCATTGAATTGCTGTGACGGATTCTGACGTTGATTGTATTATTGGCTTTTACTTGATAATTTTCGTGTTTTAATGTTTTTTCATTAACTTATTGATTTATTCTTCATCTGGAGTAAACTGTCAGAAACTTCCCGAGTAGACTATTTTGAACTACTCTAAGTTACAGCTTATTGTAACATTCTAGTTCATCAATGACGTTCTCTACTACATATATATATTCTAGGTTCATTACAACTATCATACATCCGTAGACACAAATGAAAAGTATATCCTCTATGGTAACTCACGTTAGACAAAGTTAACTTTAAACGGAAATAAGATATTTAGCTTTCCTATCGTTTAATATTTTAAGTAAAGTTCGATACTAAATTTGTTCACTTAGTTATTTCCTAATTACATTACACCAAATGGTAGAAAACTAAAAGTTTTGATTCACGTTAAATAGTCGGTAAGATATATGAAGCGCTAAACTAATGTATGTTTTAAGTTTAAATGCCAAGTAGTATACTCGTATAACCAAGTCATAGGACATCAGTGTTATTTTCTGACTTCTGGTTCGAAATCAAATTGCATATATTTCCACTGTTGGTCATCTCATGACATAGAGCTACGATCATCAGTATTGTTAAGACTCAAAATATTTTTAGCATTATTAAGAAAGCATTCTCAAGATTAGATAAAGTCTAAGTTGGGATAATTCATCGAGATGTTAATAGAAGAGGTAGATGATGTTGTTTAAAAGAAGAGCAGAAATGACACTATAAATACTAACTCTTTTAACACGTCATTTAGAAGTAGCCCGGTTTCTGATTTACAACTTATTTAATTACCCAATTCATAATATAACCATCGAAATGTTATAGTTTATAGAAAGTATAGCATAAGAAAGTGCACTCACCTTGCGGGTTTGATTTGGCCCATTTTCCTGACACGTACAGTACAAAATGTCACACGTGGAAATTTACCTGAAGTTTCCCATTCCTGTCCACTAATTAAATCATTTAAAACATCCATACCAAACATTGTACTATTGGTCCCAATAAATTTTTTCATGAGGTAAATTTGACCAACAGAATTACCGATAAAACAAATACGAACTATAAAAAACAGAAACGTTATACGTGTGTTTGGTCGAAAATTACAAAATATTCTTTTTATTGTACTTGTTGCTCGTCTGTGCCTAGCAGTTGACTCAGCTTGTTCTTCTAATGTAGCTACTAAACAAGAGATAGCCTTTTGTCGTAGTTCTCTATCTGGTACTGATGCCTCTTTAGCTGATCGTAGTAAAACAGGTAAACGTTTTGATCCAACACGCCATAATATTTGAGGCACCCAACACAGCATTGCTTGTCCAGCTAATACGATTGCTATCCATTGATAGTAACCAATATATCTTACTTTAGTTAGTTCATAATCGTCTTCTGGAACTTGATCACTTGGATGAAGAAAATATGTATTCTGTACCCAACAGAGATTTTCTGCATACTCTTCCCAAGAATGTGTAAATTCTTGTGGTACCCAACATTGTATAGGTTTTCCTGAAAGTTTATTAAAACAAATAGGATAATTAAAAAAGATCCTGATGTTTTAGAATATGAAAAGAAAAATTTAAAACCAAAAGAATGTAAGGAAAACGTAGGGCTAGAATGACAATATATGCAAAATATATAAGGCTCATTTGAACGTCGAATTTATAATGAAATTTGAAATGACTAACATATTCCAGTTCTTGAACCTAGAAATTCTCCAAGAAATGATGGAATCTGCCATAGATTTATACATCAAAAAGTAACTTGGATTGAACATAGTTTATATCTAATAAGTTACAAAAATGGTTCGGTAAAATCAATTTACAACAGAAGGACCTAGAGATGAATGTAAGACTGTAGAAAATTGTCTGTACTGAAATGGATATCCACGTATGTTTATAAAAAATGGGCTAATCAGCATCATCCAAGCGACACAAAAATAATAAATCAAATAAGAAACAAGTGTCCGTTCAATTAGCGTTCATGAGTGATCAAGTAGAAGAGAAAATTAATCCATGATTAAAAACATCAAACAATCACGAATTTCCTGCTGCAAAACTGGTCTCATTACATACAATAAGATGTTCTATGTAACTGAAGAGAATTAGCAAATAGTCACCATATACCTCATACAACTGTATTTACCAGTTCACATGTACTTATAAAAGCAGTTTCATTAGAAGAATATTAAGGCGAGCCTTTTGCATTTTACTGAACATAACCCAAAGAATCTAAGCCGCAAAAGACGGAACATATTTTACAGCTCAATTCTAAGACATGTAATGGAATACAGGATATGTAATGAAGAAGATGAATACCATTAAACTAGTAAATAACCATAGCACTTCTACAATTCTATGTCATGTAACCAAATTGTTAATGTCTTAACTATTTGTATGTCCTCACTATCATCTTATCTATTCTGAATAATTAACCTTGGTGTAATTAATCCAATCTAAATTGTTTCTAGAACTAGTATTCATTTTATCTACAAATGCCTGTTCATTCATTTCTATTTCAATCGTGAATGCATTTGAATGGACAACTCATATCTATTAAATTTACAACGATATCCACATGTTACACTAATTACAACAAGCGAAATACAACGTGATTCAATGTATTCTGCATATATTACCATTCTAGATCTATTTAAGTTCGTAAATAAAACAAATTTTATAAAAATCAATGTATATAATTGTAATCTATAATATTATTATTGTTTAGAATAAATTGGATTGATGAGTATTATTTATGTTCCAAATTCCAAATGATTTTGATTGAGAACGTCTAATGTATACTTTAAACTGATTAAGACTCACGTTCATTTTGTTTACTGTAAGTCTATTTACCTAATGTACTAACCAAATGAGAAGGGTATACATTAGAAACAAAGAAACTGTATTTTACTGAATTAGTTAAATGTATGTTGAATATTTAATATTTCATCGAATGATTTGTAACGTTATTTTGCATTCATCCTACAACATTAAGTAAATTTCACTAAATTGATGTTTAGCTAACTTCTCTTCGTAAATAATTGTAGCCATTACTAAAAATGTTGATATAATCAATATTAGGATGATATTAGAAAGATCTTAACCTGCTGTGTTCCATTCTACTACACTAAATTCATGATACGTATATCTCAAAGGTTTGTAATGAATCACTTAGAAATAGTTTTTCGCACAAATTTCAATATACATCATGCGGCTTTATGAATAACACTTTATAATAATAGATTTAAGATACAGGATTATAATGAAATACTGTTTTGCTAGAAATATGTGTTGGTAGGAAAAATGTCATTCATTTATTTCTTATGAATAAGTTGTTAAAGAAACTTCATTCGGTAGAAGTATTTTATTTAATCGTATTAGTTATAAACCAAATAAATCTTTTAATTTGGACGTGTAACTGGCAAGTAAAATCCAGGACGCGTTTGACACGAAACGGACTGAGTTCGAATTCCACTGTGAACATCAATATTGGGATGCAGGTACATCCAGCCGACGAGTCCCAGATAGGGCGAAACACGCTTCCTGGATTCCACTTGCCAGTCACAATCCAAATTAAATGATACTTGTGAATATTCGGTAGGCAATCCGCTCAGGATTCACATATAACAACAGTGACTAATCAGATTCAGTCTATAACAAATTAATCGGAATATACAAATTCATCCTACTGAATAAATCTTCATTATTATTTACTATATGCTGATACAAAGTGACAAAATATAATTATAAAATTAGCTTAGGAGTTCTTGATATATTTAATAAGATTGGCAACTATGTTGAGTATCTGATATAGAAAGTAATGAGACAAACTGATATATGCGTCTTAATTCGTTATGTTCAAGAATGACCTACGACAATGGTATTTAACAATCATTAGTGAAACGTATTTAGTGTATGAATACAATGTTTTGTTACATAAAAATAACTCATATTTGCTAACAAATTATTTTGTCATTCGATATACGCCCATTGAGAGCATTTACTTCAGTTAGCCAGATTTGTAAATAATTATCACTCTGTTACAACCAGTTCAAGACATCAGTCATCTAGCTTACAATCAACACAATCAAGAAATCTTTTCTTTCATTTTGGAGATAACTTAATCGTCTTCGTGAATTTATTTCTACAGGATTATGTTTCTTATAACGAGAAATATAACGCACAAAAACTTTCAACTATAGAAGACGAAATATTGCATTCTGTATACTTTAGAATGCAATAGCATTTTTGAGGGCATAATACTACTGACATGTTGGCTAGTGCTTTGGAGAAGTTACTAGGCTGTTGTTGATAAATATAATAACTAAAGTTCACCTATGTCGAAAATTAGACACATCATATCTATCAATGAATAATGGTCGGGCAATATCGTAATCTAACTGAACTTTTAATTATGGACCATAGAACGAGGAAGATTGATTTGTGTTTGGCCATTACTAAAAACAACATAGTTCAGTCAACTTGTAACATATCATATTAGGAAAAATATCGATAAGAACTTTTCTTATTTAACAGTCTTATCCATATCTTAGCCCTCTAAGCATTTAGAAACTATACAAGTGAAATTGCTGCAAATCTCATCGCTTTTAATCTAGGTGCAATTAGCTGAAGATTTAAAACGGAAGAAAATATGTCAACAATACAATCACTTTCTCTTATCTACAAACATTACTGTACAGTAACCACAAAACTTTCTAATGCTATAATGATATAGCATATAAATGACATTCCAGGGATATTGTCCAAAATTTTAATGACCACTTTATAGTTATCATTGTATCATGTCAACAAGAAGTAATCTCCTGTGACATGAGTAATAACTCTACTTATATATTCTTTAAAATGTATCCATTATAGATATTTGGCAAAGAGTTTATCTTCATTTACTCAGTCAGAGAATAATTGTGTGCATAGATAAAATAAATAATTATGCAACTAAACTCAAATGAATTCTTTTGTACTTTAGTTAATGTTTAACAGAGATAATGAAAGTCACTATGATGCCGTAAACTTGTTCCTATGCCATGCTACCATGTTCTTGTAAATAAAAGTCTAATTTTCTAAAAGTAAAGGGTAGAAAAGTGTAGATTTATTCAACTAAATGTTAATTTCAATAAACGTTTATTTGTATACATTCCTTTGAAGGGCAAATCATATTATAAGTAGTATGTATCAATATGATACAGAATTCACAAATAAAGCTAATTAGTGCAAAGAAAATTTTTTGAAATCGATTTCAATACAAAGATATCTTGACAAGGTCATTAGTACATTTCCACACAATTATCAGTACTAACTAAAACTTTAACAACTAGTATAGCATAATTTTTCAACATTACTATTTATAGAATTTATTGCAGTGTATGACTTTTGTTATCTAGATGGAATCAGCACTATTAAGAAGAAAATACCAATATAATTTAAAAGTATGCGTACATTTCCGTTGATGTTTAATGAACTGACGTTGATCTTTCCATGTCGCTATATGTGCCTATCATGAGGAATATCTCGATATTGTGTTAGTTCACACATATAAGTTACGTTACGCTGTGACTGGAAAATGGAATCTAGAAAGCGCGTTTCATTCCATTTTGGACATGTCAACTGAATGTACACGCACCCTACTGTTGGTACTCACACCTGAATTTAAACTCAGTTTGTTTCGTGGCAAACACTTCAGAGTTTATTACTAGACAATCTGCTTAAGAAGTACTTCTGGCAACATAGATGAATTAACTTCAGTTCACAATAAATCAACTTGAAAATATACAAACCCGTAAATTACATATACGTGCTCTATGTAAAAGTGTGACTGTTCAGACTAAGTAGCCCAGTACTGAACACAATTGCGTCTCATAAAAAACGAACTGGGTTTAAGTTCAGGTGTGAACATCAGCAAAAAGATTCAAATATATTATTCTGACGAGTCTCTGAAAGGAAGAAATGCCTTTCCTAGATTCCACTTGTCAGCAGTTAACAATTCAGAAAACTCCAATAGTTGATTGTAATACTATTCACCATGTTACGTTATGCCAAGACGGTTTATAGCTAGTAAATTAGGTTGTAATTGAGATGAATGAAACCATTGCTTACTAGGTGAGTAGGAATATTCACCTTCTTTAGTAACACACGTTAATACAGTAAATAATGTTACAACGCAAACTATTTTAACGAGGATCTTCATAATATTTAGATTGATTGAAGGAGTATATTTACGCGTATGAATGAAATTAAAAGTCACTTATAATATAAAGTGAGTTTTATGTATTTTCAAGCAGAAAAGTGTTCAGTCTATCTTAATTTTAAAATGTTTTGCCGCATAATTATTGTGCTTGATAAAGCATAATAGACTGTTTATATTTCTGTGTAAGTTTACGCATTATGCTGTAATGCAGTACATTGTGTGTAGGAACTTGCTTAGTCTGGAAAGCCTTTAAATTGGTAGGATATAAAAAAAGAGCTAACTTTAGCTTTTGACATTGTTCTTATGAAGAGTAACAGAGACGTTATGATGCCTGTACAAATAACGCCTAAAGGCGTCATAAAATACTTCAAAAATTTGTTAAACCATTTATTATCAAGCTTCTGAAGCGAAATATATATTCAGTGGGAATCAGTTTTCAACCTACCGTTACTTTAAACATATGAACCTTATTCGATTAGACCGTATTTTCTAACTCTTTCTATATAATCTAATTAATTTACTGAATGAATTGTTTATTTTTGGTTCTAAATTTTAATTTCAACAATGTTCACTTCATTTATGTCATCCCAAATTATCAGTGTACTTGTTTGTTATGTAACCAATTACTCCCTCTTACCAATATTTATATTTTAAGTTCCGTTTGTTTACAACATTTTTATGCATTCATTTAACTACATATAGATTTTTCTTATACCTTGCTAGTTAACCGACTTCACTTCATTATGTGTTTTCAATCCATTTTATAATTTTATTTGTTAAATATAACAAAGTTATAAATATTTCGTAAAAATCTGTCAAAACCCCCAATGAATTTTATGTAATTTCGCCCAAACTGTTATTTTTATTATCATCAAATCATTGAATGTTTTCAAAAGCGTCGTTAAGAATACAATCTTAGTTACTATGAAATAGATTATATTTTCTGTACACATTATCAAGTAGAAATTGTATATTCAAATACCATAATCAAAATGTTTATTTGATACACAAAAATGATTTTTGAAATAACAACAGAATAAAATCCCTTTAATCAATAATCGATCAAATCGTGTAAATTGATTTCCGTTAGAGATTGTAAAGTTTTTTCATGAGTACTAGTTTATACTTCATGAAATAAAACATCTATACATGGCATACAACTTTATTCTTTGCATACAGTACGACAATTGATCTATTTCCGAAGAAAAAAATTCATGTTCACATAATCACTTAGCTTCTATTATAATTAAAGAAAGAAAATAGAAACTATCAATTGAAATGTATTCTGGCCTTAAAAATAGTCTGCAAATGTGTTTCATGTTGTTGTTTTTTCATTAGTTTCTTCAATTTCATGTATCATCTATTTGGTTTTTTCTTTTGCTTATTCTGTAGATTTTAATTACTTTACCATACAATACGAAATAGAAGCTAAAAAAGATTGTATAACCATATCATAAAAATTGTTATCATATAAACATGTAAGGTGAATAAATATGATATGTAGACAACAAGATTGTTATCTGTCTGTTTTAACTTTTTAATACCTAAACTGTATAGATGCAAAAAATGAAAGATATTGAAACTTTTTGTTAAGAATAGACACATACTTCAAAATATGAATTTACTCGTAGATTTTCCCATTTTAAGTTAACCTGAGTTTGTTTTCAATTGAGTTTTTGATTGTGAATGTAGTGAAATACATTTTTATTGCTTAATTCTTGTGAACTTCAATAGTTTGTAGTAATTGTCAAGTGAATTTATGTTTAATAATCCGTAATGATTAAACGAAAATAACATTGAAATGTTATATGCAGTCAATTGTTTAGAAACCTCTTAGATATAGAATTATGTAACATTTAGGGAAATTAAACGTTGTGAGATTTACTGTTTATCATTTTAAACAGATATTGGCAATACATTTAACGTAATAACTTTTATTCTTAAGTAGTAATCGAGTTTAATTAAAGTAGTATGAGACTGTTGGTAATTGGGATAATTAAGATCATCAGAATATTAAATTGTTTTACAGTTATAAAACATAATGGTATTATCAGTCGACTAATCGTAATGACAGAGAAATCAGCTGGTTAGTAATTGAGCTTAGATTGTTGTCCAGCCTCAACGAGCTATGTTTCGCGGTGTAGGAATAGGTTGGAAGAAAGCTAGAGGCGGCCAAACCAAAACATGGCTGAAATCGATGAAGTCACTGACAAGTGGACTGAGTCATGTTGGTATATGTAGGCTGCGTGGTTGGGGTCCGCGAGACGAAAGTCACCAATGGTTAGAGACCTTGAACGACATGGCTCAGAATCGTTTGCAATGGCGCAGGTGCATCCACTCTAACCTTCTGAATTTTCTATCTTTCTCCTTTTAACTTTATCTTACTGAATTATACTTTTCGAATCATATCTTCGCTCCCTAATCTTCTGCATTACTGCTAATACTTCTACTATCGCTATCATTCTTGGATTTGAACTGACAGTTGCGTCTCTGTGCTGATGTGGTATGGCAACCTGAACTGATGTACGTACGTACGAAGTTCTGCGTTGTATCTATCTATCTATCTAGTCATTAAATTGTATGTTTAATGTTTGTTTTTCTAGGTATGTGTATGAAGTGCGTTGATTTATGAAAAACAAGTATTAACTACTTTGTCAACTTTCGGAGCCTATAGATCATTTAGTAAATATAATTAGATAAAGGTAAAATATCAAGTCAGAATTAAGGTAAATACCCCCCCTCCCACCCTATTTATTTATAATGAATCTATTCAGCAGAGGATTTTATTTCATCAAGTTCATTTTGATAACTTTTCAGTCGTTTATATATAAATGGATGTGTCTGATAAGATATAGGTCATGCTTGTTACGAGGTCAATTAGTTGTGGTGTGAAACTCAACTACATTATTATGAAGTACAGAAATAATCTGTGATCGAATGCTATTAGAGCGAAGTAAGTAACAATGGTTGTCATTAAGTTGAAATGAGATAGAGGCTTTAAAGATAATCAATAAGTCGAGGTTCATACAACCTTTAATGTGATAATAATAGTAATTGGAATAGCAATTATAATAATATGGAAAAAACGAAATGATGACTAATCTATGGCCATAGCTAAGGAAGGAGTCTAACAAATTACCTTGTACACATGGCTCAAGTTTTAAATTATGGAAAACGAAGGCATATACTACATAATGTAAAGTTAGGCGTATACTTCTTGATTTCTTTGGCTAAACTTTGTATATTATGTCAACGGATTAGTCTGAAACATAATATCCTGAGTCTATTACATGTTGTAGAATTGATGGTTTGACTGATCTTTGATGTCCCATACTAGGCCATTTCAGAATACGGAGGACAGATGGCCTTGACAAATTACATATATATTTGGTTCCAGAACAGCACGTAAATTTGTATTTGTACATTGAGTTGGTCAGTCATGGTAGTTCATCTTTCACCTGGATGAATATGAAAGGATGGCTAGAGCAACTTGTGTAATGTTTTACGATGAACTTATATTGAATCGATATATTTAGACTGTTTTCATTATGTCATCAACAATATTTCCCTTAAACTGTGGTTTTGCAAATAGTTTCTTCTTGTAAATTAGGCATTAAGTGTAAGAATACTGTTTTTCCTCCATATTTTTGTCAACAAACCTTAAAAGGTATATGTTTTCTGTGATGATATTCTTCAAAATAGATAGTTTGTAGTCTAAGTAGTCTGGTGATCAGATTTTCCAACAATATGAGCTTAAGGAATCAATGACATCACATTTTGTCATTATTGAGACCCAAGTATGAAAATTTGTCAATTATTCGTTCCATGTGGATTATCTATATGTACATCTTTATGTTGAACTATCATTTCTTTTAGTAAGTATTTGCGCTCCAGCGTGAAGTTAAGTAATAGGTAGGAATTATTGGAAATCGTCAGAATATCTTGTACATCTAACTTTTCCTAAGATATCATAAATTTACCTTCGACATATCTCTTATAAAATACAGCTAGTTATTTGCAGTTTTCAGGGTGCTGTTAAAAACACTTATCATGAAGAAACCAGCCAGCAGTGGACCCAACAGATACTTCATTGCTACACATTTGTCAACCGATATTCTTTAAACTAAACTGTACATTCAGAGCGCATCTAAAAATAAGTTTTTTAGATAAACATTTGGAATGCTTAGGTCAATATGGCTGCAAATAAAACATATGGTTTCTGTTTGTGGTACACTTGTAAATAGTGGTTTGATATCCAATGAAGTTATCCTTTATTTGAAATATTTGCCTCATTAATAATGCCAACAAATTCAGACGTATTATTTGATTTCGAACTGGTTCGAGGTTTTGAGTTATCCACTTAGCATTCAAACAAGAATAATACGAGTAACTAATTAGCAACTAGTAAATAAAAAGTATAACACTCATACTGATAGTTCATCTCAACCCTACTAAGCTCGATGACGACAGTCAGTGATAATGGATGAGGCGACTTCGAATCCATTTGGGTATATTAGTTACCTAATCAACACACATTTTGAGTGTTATGTAGTACAAAATCTAGGTGTTATATCGTTTTTCTCTCACCTTCAATAGATCATGTTATGTGGTTGAAACTGTCTTTTTACTTAGTACATTATTATTTTCACAAAAGCCATGACGGTAATAGAAGATGCAAAAATTGTTTGTAATATTTCCTTAGACTCAACAGGATTCTTATATAATTTATTAATTATAATGAAAATAGTATATGAAATATACTACCATATCTAATAGAAAATTGGCTATAATGTTAAACTAGATTCTTATTTCAATTATGACTGAACTTGTCAAAATAGCAGACAGAATATATAATGCGTATATTTTACTAGGAAGAGAAAAAATCGTCCTCGATTAATTGTAAACATAAAATGTACAATCCATCACTAATGAAATTTGAAACGTTTGTCTACCATTTAAAACAAGATGCATGGTGAGTTATGATTAAGATTTTCTTTTTTCCTAAATTTATTTCTTCAATAAAGGCTTATATAGGAATATCGCATGCTGCGAAATCAATCATATTTTGTACAACTCGCTTTAATTTAAAGTTGAAAATATGACAGTTTATTAATTTTCTTTTTTATCTTCATTACAATAGAGTACTTACTTCAGATATATCCTTGATATTTTCTTCTTTATGATCTAATTACCACATTATTTAAGTAGTGTAGTTGTAATATCTTAATAAGCAGAAATTTAAATTTCTAATGTTCTGAGATTTCGTAAAAGATGCTTCTTTTTCCTTGAACTTTAATTTGATGCCACTTAATAGCGATGATTAAAAACAAGGTGTAGCGCAGTTATCTCATAGATAACCCATAAACACAATACACGAGCTTTTGTAAAGAAGATGATGGTATTGGTTTTATTGCATCACTATATGTATATTTTAAAATATATGGAATTCAAAACATCAGTTATGTCTTAATGAGAACTAGTCCAGTAAGTGCATAGACCTGGATTTATTGTTGATATACACAAAGATAGTCAAATCCTGTATGTTTTATGTCAAAATCAAACATTTCATCGAATAATCAACTAAATTTAAATCACCATAAAGTTGTACAAAATTAAAGATATTCATATTTTAATTAGTAATGATTCTAATTAACTCGTGGTTAATACTCAAGAATTTATTCTAATCAATATTTGTAAGAATACACAAGATCGCTTCAGCCTGTGTATTGTACAACAAGCTTTAGTGTATATGAATGTCTTGTTCTATTAGATCATATCAATATTGATTGATGATCACATCCTAGAGCATATAAGTTAATTACATCGACAAAAATTCATTTACTTGTACAGTTCTTTGATATGTTTCGTTCTCGGAAATAATTAACTAAGTCACATAAATAATTTAATTTCATATATATCAGTTATATTGTTAAGCAGACATTACAACTAATCATTGTTTGTTTAATTTGGTTTAAACTTTAATGCATAGATTGAAAGTTCCATGATATAATTGTACACTCATAGTGGATACCTTTATAATTTCACTTCAAATTCTTGTTTAATAAAATAAACTGGTAGTGAATATTTAGTAGTTATTACAATTTATCATAGTAACAAGATAACAGTGGTTTTTTTTTTTTTTGAATATATAACTGTTTTTCATGTATGCTTCTATTCATTTGTTCAACTGTACACCTGGTGATTTCAGTAAATATACAATTTTTGAAAAGATAATTATGAAGATATATTTATTGATAGAGAAAATCATTTACTTTACGTAGCATATAAACTCGTTACAGGATACAATGATAATACTAACAATTGTTTTGCAATATTTTATTATACTACTGATAACAGAATGAAGATAAAATTGTTGTTCTAGTACCGTATTAATTTGTAAAAGTGATAACACATAAAAAGAAATTACTGTTATCTTAAGGAATGCTACATTATTATATGGAATAGATTAGACATCATTATAAACCGATTATATTAATGTATTTTTTTTGTTTGGATAAATATATATTGACTTGTTTCATTTACACTATTTACTGATGTATGCATTACTTCTACGTAGTAGAAAATGTTGAATTGTAAAAATCTAGCATTTATAAGGATTCTCTTGAGTGCAATGCACTAAATATACTTATGCATAGATTAAACTCATTTTACAATGTGTGATTATATTTTAGGATTAAACAAAAACATTACTTGACATTCCCTCATGAAAGTGTTGTGTAATATCGAACTGTACTGTTAGAGAATATAGTGTAATGATCTTGCTGTAGATGTCATATTTATAATTCCTAAACTTAACATTTTCAATGGATTTGTGTTATTTATATATGACTTATTAAGAATAACTTTATACTTATATGACTGATGATAGTGGCTGTGCATACTTTGTGATTGATGATAAAACCAAAAACGAATTTGATTCCGACTGTGCGAAATGGTTGCACTTCATATTATTGCCATTTCTGCAACAAAAGTTCGCTCACAATAATACATAAGTCATATTTTTAGTAATATTTTTTTAAATAATGTACTCCTATATTTTTCACGCTATCTCTATTTAGAGTCAACTTAATCACAAGAGCTTAAATATGTAGTTGAGTATGGATGCCTCATACCCTAAAGTTCTTTTCCGTAACTAAGTGACATCCAGCACATGATCGTTAAAAATCAACAATACATTTAAGTAACTTAAGCATTGTGCAACTACAAGCCTTATATATTATCAAATTCAAAACATTAAAATAGAATTCATTTTAGACCCTAAGTGACTTACTCAATAGTCAATTTGTGATAAAGGATTTTGATTAAGTTAACTTTATTGTTTGACGTCGTTATTTAGTTCATTATAAGAAAACACTCATCAGTTATTTATAATGTAATTCACTTAAATAAATTACATTTTAGGTAGGTACTTTTTCTAATGTGTATAACTTAACACTATGTCTGTATATTTTGCTTCTACTACTTTTTTTTCTTAATATATTCAATTATACCTGAAAGTTAATGAGCACCAAATGGGATAAAATATGTTTCATATTATGCAATATGCAGATCACATATAAAGTATTCAAAAATGTTGATAAAAAAATATGTTCAGAATGTGAAATGTTATAATATGATGATAATTTTAGTCAATGACATAAATGTATAAGTCGAATTCAAGAATGACTGATATATAAGTTAATTAGTTATTTGTTCTTTTCCAGTATGGGGCACCATTATAATCTGCATATATAACTTGATACTGGATGAGATTCAAAGGCTTCAGGTCTATTACAGACTAGCAATCATAAAATATTTGTCAGCATAGGAAAATTTACATATATATATATATATATATATATATATATGAATGCATTTATGCTACAAGTTAAAGCATCGACTTTATCAAAATGTTAGGATGAATTTGTATATTCCCACTGATTTATCATAGACTAAAGCTGTTTAGTATCTGTTGCTATATGTTCATCCTGAGCGGATTGCCTCGATATAGCGACTATTCACATGTATTGTTTAAGTTGTATTGTGACTGACAAGTGGAATTCAGGACGCGCGTTTCGTCCTATTTTGGACTCATCGGTTATTTTGAGGCAATTCGCTAAGGATGTACATATAGCAATAGAGACTGACCAGCTTCAGTCTATAAAAAATCAATCAAAATATACAAATTCTTCCTAATAGGAAGAATTGCACAAATTGCACAAATTCTTCTTTGTCTTAACCCAGTAGTTTAGTAGTGACACAAAACGGACCGAGTTCGAATCCCAGCGTAAACATCAACATTGAAATGCAGGTACATTCAGCCGACGAGTCCTAAATAGGACGAAACACGCATCCTGGATTCTACTTGCCAGTTACAACCCAACTTAAAACATTACTTATGTACTATCGCCATATCGATGCAATCAGCTTAGGTTGAGCATATGGCAACAAAGACTGACCACTTGAATGCTGCTATATAACTAGCAGATATCTTTTATGATCAATAGTTCTACATCTCAACAAATAACGTCTTAGTTTCACCTTGTTTCCTATGATTATATATTCATAAAATAATTCCTGTTTGCATTGAATTTTCTCTGTTAATACTGATTTAATATCTTATATTGTATGATTCATAGCACTTTTTCATTATTATAATATTAGTTGTCAAATGTTAGCTTAATTTTTAATAATTAAAGCTTCAAAAAGATAAGCTAGACACCCATTATGAGATGGTAAAGATAGTATTCCGATATCTGATGTCTTATACAATCTTCAAAAACTAGACTGGAGACTAATTTTTGTATTTTAAGGGTAACTACTTAAGTGGTATTTATTTTGATCTAAAAGATTACGCGGATCACCCCGTAAATATTAGAATCCAACAATTCTTGTTTTGCTACTTTGTAGTACATTGATATGACTGAGAAGAGATAATTTTTCTGGCTTTGTAAACCAGCACACTTAAAAACAGCTCATAGATTTAACACAGACAAAGAGGGTAGTTTTAGATTGCGTATTCACCCCATGGTTTGCTGCTAAATATAACAAATTGTATCTCTCGATTAATTCGAAACTTTAAAATAGCATATTTCACCACAAAAATAGGTGACTATTAGTGATTCCTCAATGAATAAGCTTTCTAATACACTTCAATTACTGGACTTGGTGTAGGCAGGTAATAATGAAGGAGATTTACACATAAATACTTATTGAAAAACCATTAATAGATTATATCAAATGATTTCAATAAGTGCTTCGATATTTCACTATGATCTCATAGAAACACTTTAAGCCAACATACAAGGAGTCTTGTTAAAATATGATCGAAATTCTGTTGTGTTTTGGGCGATTATATTAGACTTTTTTGATAGAATTCGTTTTTTATGTTTGTGCCATCAAAAATGTCTGTATTTCAGTAGCACGCATATTCAGAATGTACTTACAGTTAAGAAAGTCTATGTGTTCACTTTAAATTCATGCTTTAGGTCAAGGTCGAATCTATTTATTACATGAACTTTGCATGTAATTTCGAATTACTATACATCACGTGTTATCAAATTTCTAATCAAATCATGTATAATGATATTATTAATTTCCCGGTTATGTAATTAACTTCCACCAGTTACATGCAACCTAGAAGTCTATATTACATGAACTATTAATAATTTAACGATAAATCAGCGAAATTCATAGTCCATAAAACTTTTTTCAATCTACCCTGTAAATGATGAACAATAATGACTTACAAATACCGAATATTAGGTTTATTTTATGTGGAGATTTTTCATTCTGTTCTATTATTTGAAGTAAGACTAGACTAGACTTTTTATATTAACTAAACACTGAGTAGTTACAGTTGTTATGTTCTTTTATTCCTTATTAAAATGAATTTAGTCGATTAAGTTTAAATGTGCCTAGTTGTCTAAATGACTCAAAATATCATGTATTATACTTTGATATAAAGTGACTGGTAGAAAACTTTGTTAGAAGTAGGTTACGCGTTAATTACTATTCGTCAGTAAGCTAGATAAAAAATCTCGTAAAAACTATTATTTCCCATAAGATTCGAATTCTATTCATGTAGTTTTGCCTAGTTTGTAGACTAGATGACTCAGTGTTTACATCTTAAGACTAGCGAAACTGAATGATTCGGATTTAAATTCCATAGGGAATAATATTTATCTTCAAAAATTTCATGTATACTTTAATAAGAAGTGAAAATCGTCCCAGGATTTAAGGTTTTAAACTACAAAAATCATGAAGAGAAAAGATTAGGTAATAAATGGTGCTTAGTACAAGGTCAATAGCTGTTTAATCGGAACAGTCAAATAACAGTCGAGAGATCTGTTACTTTAAGTATTATTATTATTAGTTTCTATATACTACGTGTTCAACATATTTTTACTATTTGTACATTCATTAAAGTTAATAAATGATAATCGGCAGTCAGTAAGATCAAATGTACCTGACATTAGAAATAATTATAACAGAGCAAATAATCTTTGTTTACATCACACTAACATATGCGTATACACATGTCTCACATCAAACCACCTTGACCCAAATGACGTGACATGACATGATCAAAACTCGCATTTTGATTATATGAACTTATTTTAATTCTGATTTATTCCATTGTATTATTTAATCTTGTATTAATTCCATTCAGTTATTCATTTCTCTGAAGAAGCAACTTGCACTAAGCCATGAAACGTAAGAAATTTCAATTTCTACTCATTGGAATTTTACAAATATGCATATCACTTATTTTATAAACAACTTATTCAATGGTCAATTTATTTGAAATTATCAAAGTTAACCTTGGTACTGATATATAGATCACTATACTGATATAGAAGCATAGATAATAATCTCTTATAAGAATGTACACTTGTATACTTTTACATAATTTAATATCATATTGTTTATTAAAAGTAATGCAATATAAATGATTAAATAATAAATGATACATAAAGTGAATTAACCGAATAGTAGAATAATAAATTCGGTAGGTCAATAGAAATTGTTTGATCATAAATTGACTGAATGAATTGAATAGAAAACATTAATTATGAAAGAAAATTATTATTATCTATGCATATAATTGTTTATCCTATGAGAATTAACATACTAATTTCTTCATCTTCAAAAAACATAATAAATAAGTAGTATGTTATTGTATAAAGTTTATCGAATGACTGAATGAATTCAATTGTTTATAATCATTATTTATGTACATTTAGACATTTAAAAGGCTTTAAGAATGTACACAATGAGTACATTTAAAGATGATTCTATTATTATTTATTCTAAGTTATAAATAATAAGATAGTTTGATAGAGATCACTAGGTTTATTTAATTATATCTTTTATTTTCAATATATTCTGACAAGCAAATAATTATTTTGATAAGTATTTACAATATGCATTACTTAGTACATTAATCTAGTTTAGTGTAGTGTAGTAATTATTTTATTAACAGAATGATAACATTATTTGTATGTTGTTTCCCTTTATTTCTATCTCTTCATTTTCTTTCTATTTAATATAATGTGAATTGTATTGAAAAAAAAAGACCATTGAAAATGTGATATTATTAATTAATTATTTATAAATTGTACTATAAAAATATCATATTGTTAACTAATAATTTGTTAACGTAATATAGGATCATTAAATTAAAAAATAAGAGTTAGCCTAATTTGCAATAGTAGTTCATTATGTTAATCTATACGCTGGTACATCCAGTTGACGAGTCCTAAATAAGACGAAACGCACATTCTGGATTCAGCTACCAGTTACAATTGAATATAAATAATACTTGTGAACTATCACTATATCAAAGTCATCTACTTAAGATACACATATAGCAATAGGGTTTGATCAGTTTCAGTCCATGACAAATCAACGGAAAGATTCAAATACATCCTAATTATATATAAATACCCGTTGCACAAGTGTAGCTTTCTGGACACAGTAACCTAATAATAAACACAATGGCATTTGGCACAAGACAAACTTGGTTTAACATCTGGTGTGATAGTCAACACTAGAACGGAGGCGCATCCAGCTAACGAGTTGCAAATAGTACGAAACGCACCGCCTTGATTCCGCTTACTAGTCACAATCCAGCTTAAATCTGTATTTAGTTTAAAATGATAAACTGAGGTTAGCGTTTTAGTATTCTGTGTGAGATTTAAAGACTTTGAGCTTAGTATTGTGGATGAGCACTACGGATGAGTCTCAGTCATAGATAACTGTCATGTCAAAGTTAGTTCATAACGTGATTTTATAAGTGAAATGAGCACCCACAACACCCTATAGTAACAGATTATAATTTCTGTTATGACAAACATATTCAAGAAGTTTTTCTTAAAAAGTATCATTTTAGAATAATCATTAGTTTATCTGAAAAAGACCGAATCAAAATAAAAGAATTTATATTAAAAAAATGTTAAAATTGCATTTACTTCCTTCCTCACACACAATAAATTTATAGAGCATTAAAAATGCTACAAATAACACCACTCCCTATGGATTATATAATTATATGAGAAAGTGTATAGTCAATAAGCTGAGGTTCATTATTGAATGTTAGTCATCAATTAACATGATTTCTGATTGTTACTCTAAAGGTCATCGACTTTAAATAATAATGAATAAAATTTGTTAATCCTGATATCACGAATTGATCTGAACCAGACAACCATTGATCACCTAGAAGCACTGGGACGCTGTTTCGTCCTACTATGGGATTCAGCAGTGCGCATCCACAACCCTGTTGGGGATCGAACTTAGGACCATCTGGCTCCGCGGCGAGCGCTTTACCATTGGACCACTGAGCCGGCTCCTAATGCTTGATATTTTTAATTCAGTCACTCCATGTTACGTTTGCGCGACCTCATCCGTTGTCATCGGTGAGTTACTGTCTCACGCCCGACACGACTGAACTCCACCTGTCAAGTCTTCACACTAGAACTCCAGGTGATCAATGGTTGTCTGGTTTAGATCAATTCGTGATATCAGCATTAACAAATTAACTATCTCCACAACAACCCCCTTAACTGTAAATAAAATTTTTAATAATTAAAACACTATCCTACATTATACACTTTTAACTACCAAATGTTAATTGATATTATTGACTGAATGTTACATACTACTAAAACAATTCCTAAAAGATTAAAAGAATCTGATTATTTTAGTTGGATTGTAACTATCAAGCGGAATCTAGGAGGAACGTTTAGTTCTATTTTGGTCTCGTCAGCTGGATGTACTTGCATCTCAGTGTTGATATCCATACAGGAACTTGAACTCAGTTCGTTTGATATCAAACGCCATCGCCTTCACCACAAGGTTATTAATTCCAGGCAATCGCCGTATCTAGTTAATCCACTAGTTATATACAAATGGCAACAAAGACTGGTCAATTTCAGCTTATAACAACTCAACGAGAAGATTCAAATACATTCTTACTATAAAATTTGACCATATTTCAACTCTTACCTGACACTACAACTAGTCATCTGCAAATGTAATTTTCTTACGCCTGTTAGATAGATTAGGTAGTTACCTTCTTAAATATGCATGAAAGATAAATTTTCACATGCAAAATCTATTTGAATTACATAACCTTCTTTCAATTAGTTATTATCATTTATCTTATAACATATTTTTAGGACATTAGATTAAAACTATTTAATTAACGTCAATACTTATCATATAGATTATGACAAGTATACTTCTATTAGTTTTCATTCCAATTGGTTTTGGGTTAAATGGAATACTTTTTAACTATTAGAATGTATTCAATCGACAATGTCTTAATTCTAGTTTGTGTTGATTTGAATGTTTTTATTTATTTATTTATTTCAAATTACTTGATAACATGTCAGATAATGAAAAAAAAGCACTGTGGAATATCATTACATTTACAAACTATATGATTTAAAGAGATAGAACAAAACAAAAATAAAAGAAGAATATTCTTATCAGTTACAAATTCTTTTGTGAAAAGTATTTCAATGTACATGAAATTTAAGCATCTGATGTTAAAATAACTTTAAATAGGTATATCTCTACTTATAAATCCAAATAGTACTAAAACAGGTATCATCAAAATTTTACATTTATAAATCCATAAATATTACATTAGATTATGCCAAATATGCCGCCTGTATTTCATTGACAGTACAGTCTTGTCTACATGATGATGAACCTTCGCATGACTTAATTTAAGATGATATTAGTATTATACACTAGCTAAAACAAGTTGATTGTGTGTAACTGAAGAGAGTGCAACCAAACATAGTCGATCTCATATATTTGGGAAATATTATCGTTCTAATGTGATTCAAATTTATGAATAAAAATCTATATCAAGTATGTACATATGTGGAGAGGATTAGATAATTGGACTAATGATGAATGCCAAAACCGTGTACTTTTACATTAAACAAAAGTAAAAATGTTATGAAGTAGGATAATGGTTAATCAAGTCGATCCTCAGTAAAAGACTCACACACATGAAATCAACTAGAAAAAGGATCCTCTTAGAAATGACTAACTATATGGACTCCAAAAGTCTCTTTTTATGATTATCAAAATTTAATTTTCTGACATTGTTCTGTTGATTGATTTATTGAAAGAATTGATGGATTGATCTGTGCTAGACAGTAAATAATTTCTTCTTTGAAAATTCTCACTGTAAACAAACGTATGACAGATAAAACTTGCAATATAATCTACAAGAAACACGAGTCTAATGTAAGGTGGATCACTTGTAGAATTCATTATAGCAAAATAACTTGGATCGGTAAAACCCAGAAGGACCCATAAAGCTAGTTCATTCTAGTATGGAATTCTTCATGAATGATCACCCAAAATTTGATTGAAAGATGGGGGAAGACTCAGAAAATTAGTGTTTCTTAGAAAAAGCAATGATAACTGAACTAGCATTCAGTAGTTGTTATTTCTTGCCTGACTAAAGCTGGAGATATCAACTGTTGGAGGGTCATAAGTTCTCTGTTAAACCTCAATACCTTGGGTTTGGTGAGATCGAGAACAAACAATTCCATGAGATTCCCCATTAGGACGAAATAACCTTTCACTTCATCATGATTTTAAAACAGTGTCAAAACCAGATCAATTTGTAAAATGACAATTCAAATTCACTAATTTAAATAACACTCAACCTAAATCTGTTTATTGTCTGTACTCTAGGGGATTTGTATTTTATTTGTCTACGAGAAAATTTCTATAAATTAAATCAATATGTTTTAGTGAGTAAAATGTTATTACCGTACATATCTACATTGAATATAACAATTTAGCTAAAGAAACACAAATCTCTATACGTAACACTTCCTTTCATTCAAGTTTGTTAGATACTAAAAACCAGACAAATATTTTTTTAATGACTAAAAATTATTTCCTGTTTATTATTATTATTATTTGTTTCCAATTTCTATAAACAATTTATATAATTCAATTAACTTTGACATAAAAGTACAAATAAAATATGAACTGTAACTAGTAAAAGCTAAAATTAAAATTGACATATTGCAAATGTAACAGATTGTAAAATTTATTAAATCAGAATTTGAACAAAACGAAATGATCATCTATATTATGCATAGATTATGTTGTAAGCGTCTTCTTTGTTAAGATGCATTTCATGTGAATGATTGTAAGTTATCTAAAGACGATGAAGAATGTATTCAAAGTTAACAAATAACTTGGCGTAAACCGCTTCTTCAAAGAGTACTAAATGATCTGATTAGATTTAACTAGGCCTAAATAATGCAAAAGAACAAATCAAATTCGAAATATTTGGTACATTCAAATCACAAGTCTGAATAGATACAGTAGGTGAAGCTTCTACTTTTATACTTTATTGTGAGTTTACTAGAATATTAAGACATATTATCTATCCAGTGTATCCAATATGCATCAATTTGACAATGAAATGCCTAAAACTATACTTATATTCAACTATATTTACAATCAAAAAGACTCGATACAAATAAATCCAAGGAGTAACGATTAGATCCCAAAGTGTCTCTGATTGTAATTAATTTATTTAAGTTGAGCACATAACCTTTCATTTTTACGAACATCATCAAACCAAGAATTTAGCTCAAATATGTAGATGACACTTTCGGTAATTATTAAACAAGAAGTTCGTATGAAATGTTTCAAAAAAGAACTAACATATTTTCGTTCCGAATAAAATACATTTTCGAAAGTGAAAACGAATGCAGCGAGTTACCATTTTAAAACTATCTTGTAAAAAATAAATCTAAATAGAACTCTTAATCTAACCATCTATTTAAAGGCGACATATTCTAATCGTTACACTGATTCTAATTCTGGACATCCTTTAAGTGAGAAAACTTCTTTAATTCTAAAGAGCTAACGAACTTATAACATTCATCGAAGATAAACAACAGGAATTTAAATAAATAATTAACTCCTTATAGTTTAATAATTTTCTTCTTAATATTAATAAGATTGTGTAGAAACGGAAAACCCATTATTGACCAATATCGCTAAATATAACGAAATGTCATGAACTAGTACTTTCGTTCAACCTTATCGTCATGACACGACAGAACTGAAAAGAACTGTAAAGCAACATAGAATATAAGCGTTCCACACTAACAACTGACAGACTTTAAGGAGCTTTGATGAGTACAAAAGAAAAAATATCATTTCTATTCTATGCATATCTGCGCTAGCACGTTAGCTTGTGTCTATTGTGACGTCATTTAAAATGCTGAGATTTTATGAAAAAAATATGTCAAAGAATATGAAAGCTACACAAAACGACCAAATAGTAATCCTGTAGAGCTCGAAAAGTTAAAAATCAACTTAATAATAACAGTATATGCTATTTACATTGACTATAATATCTACCTAAATAATTTACAAATTATCCAGATGTGTTTCTCTAACTATAAAGAAAGGAGAGTACATGAATCATTTCACATTTTGTTAAACAATACTGCTCAATTATTTATTTTATTTGGACTACCTATTCAAAAAACCTACAACTAAGTGGTTTCAAATGTCTTTTATGTCTAACACTCATACGAATTTCCCTTCATTTTAATGTAGTGAAACATAAAACCATGTCTCGATGTGAAACACCTTGAACAATCACTGACAACAACAAGTTCAAATTAGTATGTTGATTGTAGTAAACATTTCGATTTTGATTTGTTCCTCTGAAATATTTAAACGTACTTTAATGTGATTATGTTATTTACCATTCTCTGAAAAAGCGTTTACATTAAGTCGTAGAATTTCAACTAAAAATAGACTACCTAATTCTATAAATTACTTATCCAATGTTCAATTTATTGAAAAGGATCACGTTCGACCTTGGCAATGATAATTACAACTTTTTCTTTCGTGTGTATGTAGTTTAAACCACTAGGTCTTAAGAGTATATCAGCCAAATGATATATTATTGTGAAAAAACGTTCCTTAAAAAGACTGTTTTGTGTGTGACACTAAGGTTGTAGTGTGCCATTAATGTTAATAATGTGACATAGGTTCATTCTAGTTGATATTCGTTAGAAGATTACGGCTCAAATAAATCTGTAATAACAATTCAGTTTATGAACCTAAACAACTAAGATTCTAACCTCAAAGGTAGTATATTTTACATCAGGATAAAAATTATTCTTTAGTGACATGTACTGACTAGTACAAAACCTGAGTTAAGCTTGATTTTCTGTTGACCTAGGATTTTCACTTTAAATTTATGCCTTCCTATCACATATTAAGTGAGTTATGAACTTTTTCTAGACTATATTCAAATGTTCTTCCGCATTATCATAAACTGATTGATATCGATTCGAATAAGCAAGTATTATTCAAGTTGGATTGTATCTGGCAAGTTGAATCCAGGATACGCATTTCGTCCTATTTGGGACTAGTCGGCTGAATGTACCTACCATCCAAATATTTATATTCATACTGGGATTCGAGCTCAGTCTGTTTCGTGCCGAATGTCACCATATTCACCACTAGACCACTGAGTTCAGACAGTCACATTTGTGCGATAGGTGCATTCGTATTTGGATGAATTTATATATTCCCATTGATTTTTCGTAGACTGAAGCTGGTCGGTCTTCCACTGTGAACATCAACATTGAGATATCGGTACATCCACCCGACGAGTCCGAAATAGGACGAAACAGATGTCCTTGATTCCCCTTGCCAGTCAAAATCCAGCGTATATATTACTTGTTTACTATTGCTATATTAAGGCAATCCGTTTAGGATGCACATACAACAACAGAGACTGACCAGATTTAGTTTATAACAAATCAATAGGAATATACAAATTCATCCTAATCGACTAAACAATACAAATATCTCAAAGATTTCACTAAAGTCAAGTGATTTTGTTAAATCAAGTTACATTTATTCTGTGTAAAATGACATTTTTTTGTGGAAAATTTCATGTTATTATCAGAAAAAAAATTCAATGAAACATTTAATCTATCGCATAAAACGATATGAATATTAAAAGTAAACTTAATCAATCTTTAGTGAAATTGTCAATCAAATCTACCATAATCTTATTCTACATATATTCTTAATGATTGTATTGCCTTATTCTAGAATGTTTCTCAATTTAATATTGTTTTAAAATGACATTTTGCTTAGAAACAATAGACTGAAAAATTAAAATTTATTTAAAAAGAGAAAAAAGAAAATAAAACAACATAAAGTATACAAAAATATGATGATGCAAAACATGATGATGTTAAAATAGTTTCAAGAAATATTCATCGCTATGATTATCAATATATTGATGTTGTATGCATAAATTACATACAAATAGATTGACAGTTATATGAAAGAATAAAGAGATTTAAAAAAAAAAGAAAGGAAAATAAAAGTATACAAATAGAAATAAGAGAAATTATATGGAAGAGTAGTAAAAATGTTGAGTATTGGCATTACATTGATTAATGATATTGAAAAATTAAGGATTCAATGAATAGTTACTTTCAGACGAATAAACTTAGAAAGAACTTAATGTCCATAATGCCAAAGTATTTCAGTATATTTTTAGAAAAAAATTGTATATTTCTTTGACTTGGTTTGTATATGACAAACGGATTTGAAGAGGTACATTTCGTCTATATTTGGTCAGCTGCATGTATCTGCATACCAGTGTTGATATTCACACCGTGTTACAATCTAACTCAAACAATACCTGTGAACACTAACTACATATAGACAATCCGCTCAGGATACACATATAACAGTAGACACTGATCAATTTCAGTCCATGACAAATCATCAGAAAAATCCAAGTACATTCTAATCGTCTATTTCCGTTTGTTCTTTTATTTAAAATATGATTGTATTTGAAGACTTTTTTCTTAGAAAACTTATACAGCAAAATTATTTACTAAGATGGTTTATTCGTATCATGATGATTCTGTTTAAAATCATTGTTGACATGATAATATAGTCTTTATATCTTAATTATTCTAATAACCTCTGTAATATAATGCTAATTGTTTTCTTGTCTAAAAAGCGATTTACATGCACATAGTAATCAGTAATATTAATAATATGTAGTCAATATAAACAAATTGAATGATACTAATAATTTGTATACTAAGTGATTTCGTTGAACTAATTACATTTTAATAAACAATCTATGGTATAAACAAAAATATGCCTATTGTATTTACAGTAATTACTTTCAAAGAGTATTCTAAGTTGTATTGAGATTTAACTACATTGAAAGTTTAATATGAGTTCTTATGTATAAACTAATAGATTTTAATACATAAGATGTATTACTCATGACCGTAATTAAAGAAAGTTTCATTTCATATACAGTCGTTAAGTGTGGTCTGTTGTGCCATTAACCTCGCAATAACATAATCACTTTAGGAATGAATCCTTTTAAAAATCTATGAATCAACTCTAATGGCTAAATAGAAGACAATGGGGGGGGATGGAAGGGGTTAATTTTAAGCATTTTTCTTACTTGGATCAAAACAAAACTTGCTTGCTTAATACTTTGATTATTTAACAAATACTGCAAAGTGTATATTTTTGATTAGAATGGTCATTTGTAGTTGAAATTCAGTTAAAGTTGTGAACGTTGTGTGAACTATCATACTCGAAGCTGGCTATAAGTTAATGAATCATATTGTTTCATATGTGCACATCAAACAGTAAATAGTACCTTTGTTAGATACGATTTAGTATAGTTAAATTTTGAGTAATTGGCACAATAGTTGGTGTTTTAAAATATGTTTCATCTTCAAGAGTAAATCATTATTTATAGCAGGAACGTCAGTATTTGCTTCAAACAAAAGTGAAGGCTAATAATAATGCTCATAACATCATATAACCCATCTGTTGTATAAAATACCATCCGTTTTATTTTAAAACGTGAACACGGTATCGTTTAGTATTGTAATTACTTACTAGTTAACTATGATAAACATTCTGGATCAAATTATTCATTATGTTTTAATGAAAGCTGTGAAAATTACAGTGTGTTTTACGTGATAAATATGCAGAATGACACGACATCGTCTTCCAGTATCATGATCCCAGGTGATATTCCTTGACAAATTCAATTCCAATTATCTACAATCAGTAAGCCGTCCTTGATAAATTAGTATACTGAATGCCTTACAAGAAGCTTGATAACTATTCACAGTTTATTGTTATTCAGTCATGGCATATAATTAGTTCACGAATCTATTTCTCAAAAGGTGCAGTCGCTTCTAATGGTCATCAACAACATATTATAACCAAAGTTAAATATAGAGAATTTTTGTCTTCCATTTCAAATACTGATGAATAAATCAATACTGTATTAAATGTTATATGACTGTCCATTCATTCATAACAGATTAAGTAGATTTAAATGAAAAACTAAGTTTACTGTGTAAGCGCTACAAAGTTTAAAATTATTACATTCATATGAGCTATGGAAATTGTGTATAGAGTTGTGTTTAATTTGTTGCTCATATTAGTCATAAAATTAATCTCCATTATGTATCTTTGACAATTCGGTGATATTGGACGGATGCTTTATCCAAGCATACAGATTTTCAGATGTAAACACTCAATCCCACAATGGTGCCGAACCGGGAGCCTTTGGGTTACAGAACGAATACTTAACAAACAGCATCACTGGATCAACCGGCGTTTACTGGTAGAATTTTCATTTGATTTATCATCCCTCTATATCACAAAGTGAGTGAAATGAGAATTTTGATGTAGGTTACGAGTCAAGTGGTTTGTATATTAATGCTTAAGCTGATAAGATATATTTCGAGGTGGGTGGGTGGTTGGTAAAGGGTATGCACTACTGAGAACCCCTATACTGTGACAAAACAGAGGTCCAGTAACATTGATTTTGTTAAATTATCGTATAATCTAGTTCGTAAACTTTGTCAAAAGATTTTTCAAGATATGACGTGCGTATTTGAAAAAGTTTTGAAAATCACCGACATAATGATAATAAGGTTCCTGCTCTATGTAACCTGATGGTTACACTGACTACTGTAATTTATAACTAGGTGAAATAACCTCACATCAAAATAACTCGTTTAGTTTCTCTTATAGATTTAAGAACACTAATGTATTAATCCATTCCTAGCGGCAGATTACTAACTAAAAATCTGTACTGTAAGTAACGTGGTATAGTGATAATATAGTACTGAGCAGTTGATACAAGTGTTTGTAGCTGAATGTATATATGCGTATGTAGACAGTCCTCCGAATTAGTTTAATAACAGATAAGTTTACAACATGTAAAACAATTTTTATTCGGCCTATTATTAGTAGTGAATTGTACTTTAATTCAAATACCTTGAATTAATTCCATTAATTAATATTATTTACCTGTAAGAATTCCTTTGTTTGTTTTAGACAGTTCATTGTATTTTTGTTTCATATCCAGAGATGTATGTTTACGTTGAGTCTTGAGTGTTGTATAAATGTATTGCAGTTGAAAGCGATTTATCTTTGTTTGATAAGTTTTTGATAAAGATTGCTTCAAAACAATTTTTCTTACCTTATGTTATGCAATATTGGCAAATATGTCAATCATTTTCATAAACTGTTTACGAAAATATCTATTCATCTAGTGTCTTTATGTAATTAAAGTAATATAGCACGGTTGGTTGTATCTAATAAACAGGAATTTCGAATTCTCTTGATTGCAAAGAATACAATCTGTGGTCCAGAAAACCTATTTCTTAACTAGGAGAAAATACTGACTTAAATACCGGGTAAACAGAATGTTGTTACATAAACACTACTACCGAGCAATGATTACAGACCATTCTGATTAATATTGATTTGTGTTAAGCATGTAAATAAAGTATTTCTGATGCTTTGAAATGATTCAACAGTTCATTTTCAGATGTAGATGAAATATACTGTTCTGTAATTATTTACCTTATATTAACATTGATCCACTTGCAACTATGCTAGTAACCATGAGGTTTAATATTAACAATATTGGGAAGAAGTATCTAGTATATAAATAAAATCTTATTTATCGAACAAAAACATCAACAAAGATAAGTAAAGACAGGGGTATTTTGGTGCATAAGCATAATATAATTATAAAGTAAGAAGCTTTGACAATAGGTTTAAGCATAAGTTAAGGATTATAAATTGATTAATGTGGCTACAATTAAAATTGCCTTAGTTAGTTCTTGCATACATACTAACATTAAAAATTTATTTATCACTGTCATTATTTCATACAAATTATAACTGTACAACTACAGAAAATGAAATCGACGGAAAGAAAAGTTTCATTACCTAAATTACTTGTTTTCATAAATTTATATCGGTTTGGGCCATATTCTGACATAAAAAGGTTTCGGTAATGGTTAATCGTCTATTTATTAGTGACATTATTTGCCTATATTCAAAATTAGTGTGAGTATAGTAGAATAGCTAACCTTTTCTCATTGGTAAAGTTCTATTTCCTACTTTTAACTACTTTATTTCATTGATTCTTTCTGGATTATGTTTTATATTTAATCTACCATTTTCCATTGTAATCACTTCAATTGATGTACTCTTTATATTGTTAATTACCCGTCATTGAACTAAAATGAATTATAGCAAAGTGAGCAAACAAAACTTAGTACCAATTCCTTCATTCCTGAATACTAGCTCAATCCTCAGTTTGTAATGGATTTCTAGCTAATGTCAAAGTAACATTAGTTTATAGCATTTGAATATGATTAATTCAGTGACATAAATTTTATGCATATTTCTACATGATGTATGACATATTCCACTTAAGTCAAATATATCCATTACAAATCTCATAGAGTTCGACCTATTTACAGTACATATATTTCATAATACTGAAAGAAGACTATTATGTACTTTACCATTTCAGTTAATCACGGTAGTATACTTACATTCTACGATATCCTACTTTTGAATGTAATCGAAATCCGATGACTGACAAAATAAAACAAACCAACAGTATATGAAACATATGCATAAATTTTAGTAGGTTATTATTTACTTATAGTGAGCAAAAAGGTTATGTGTAATTAGTAAATCTTTCAAAAAGATTTTCGAAAGACTGGTGACGATGATTTTTTTACTGAAATTAACCAACACGCTTTTAATATTAAAGAAATTTTGCAAACTCAGAAGTTTCAATTAGTTTACTGTTCACTTAGTGAGCACAACATATTGAAAATTTCATTTACAGCTTTAATATTTTGACAATCTTCCATTTTTATCTCTTTATAAGGTTTAGTTCTACTTCACCAAATATACCTATAACAGATCATTCTGATTCACTTTGGAAGCTTAAAATAAAATTTTTAATGTTCTTCATAATGCAATATACAGTCGTTTACTAATAAATTAATGGAGAAGTTTTAAGAGAAACTAAATGATCATTTAAAATTGATGTGAGCAACTTAAGCTTGACTTTTTAATTCATTTCCTAAAGTACTAAAATACATATACAGCAACATATGAATATTAAAATAACAGATGAACGACTAAATCCTGGTTATATTACAAAAAGAATAAAATACATGTACTAATACAATTTATCATATTTGTAGTAGTAGTCGAATAGGCATATTAGTTGAACAAGTTCAATACTGAAGCTTAGTTCAAATAGTGAAGTTTAGTTAGAAAGTAGTCTTGGTTGCCGTCATTCACTTAAAATTCAACCATACTACACCACATTGTCTGATTACATAGATGAATCATAAATTTGTTATATGTAATTAAGAAAAAAACAATAAAGAATAGATTATAGGAACATCATCACTTTAG
This sequence comes from Schistosoma japonicum, assembly GCA_025215515.1. Taxonomy (NCBI): domain Eukaryota; kingdom Metazoa; phylum Platyhelminthes; class Trematoda; order Strigeidida; family Schistosomatidae; genus Schistosoma; species Schistosoma japonicum. Next base: position 31,823,995 of record CM046061.1, read on the forward strand.
TTGTAACTAAATATTCTAATTGAAAGATATTTGAGTTACAGGTTACAATGAAATAACACATTAATTAATAACACATCACATTACAAGACAAACAACTAAATTTATTTGTGAAACATTAATTATTCTGAAGTCTGTATTTCAGTGAGTTAGTGAACACGCTGAGTTCAAATTTAAACGATCATACTTTCATAATTCAATGTTGTTGAAATTATTTAATCTGAATTCAGTATCATAAATTTAACTTGATTAGAAAATTAGTGAGATCCAGAAAGAATAGTGAACATGTGTGGTTCTAGTAAATAGCCTTTTAATTGTGCTGTCCAGTACTTATTGTTGAATTTAACCTAAATCAATTCTTGATATCACATTCATTATACCTCATCACTTGAAGTAATAATTTGAAATCGAGTAACATATTTTTAAGCCAGTTATAAGTTATTGCTAACTAGGGCTATTGATACACTTTAATTTATCATCAATTGTATGTATTGAAGACTTAAAATCCCTAAAATGTAACCTGTAATTTTCATCAAATCAGTGAGTTGAAACTAGTTTATAAAACGATTATATAACATACTACGGATATTTAATTGCCTCTAGATGTTCACAGTTTAATCAATTAAAGTTTTAGTTAAATATTTACCTATATCCAGTGGTTTCGCTAGATTTAACCACTAAATTAATAAAAGAAAACTTAGATTAAAAAAATGGCACTCAGGCTCTACGAAGATATAGATTGGAATGATTGATTTAGTTTAGTTTTCTAACTGGATTCGATGAAAAGTCGAGGTAAACAAGAAGAAATTGTTAACCTTATTGAGAAAATAAAAGTATTTCCACAATACGTATTTTTAAATTTAATGAGCAGTTTAAAATTGATCACAACTAAACGGCATGAAATCCTCCTTTCCTAGTCATTATTAACATAAGAAGAGGGAATGAACGAAAGTTTATGATTTGTCTGAAATATTGCTTATTTGAGATGAAAAATATACTGCTTGACAATTTAATGAATGTTTCATTAAGTAAACAAAATGAATGTTTCCTTTTTACATTAAACAGTTAGTTTTAAGCAGTGATGTAATTGAGATCACAAGTTACAAAACACTGATCCGTCAATAAAATAAAAATATCTACTAGTTATTAATTAATCAGCCTAGAGATCTTTGTCTCAGAGCAAGTTAATTACTAACTTAATAACTCAGTGATAACATCTCTGACTATCAACGCACACACTGTAGCATTAAAGTTATTGTTTGAGTGTTTTAGACAGAAATTTCAGAATGTATGATTATTATGATGTTCTTCATAGGCTCTTGTCAATAATGATGCTTATTTTCAGGTATGACAAAATAAGTTCTAAAGTTACATTACATATTTACTTTATAAATTGATAAATTCAGTTGAAGGAGTAGGAAGGCATATCTTTCCGAGTTTTTAAAGTTTTAAATATTCATTGACAATGAATACTTATGCTTTCATTAGTCATACATGATACATAAGTTATTATAACTTTAATTAACCCATACCTTGTAATAACTACTGCTTAAAGTCAACTACATCATGGACAATTGATCTATAATCATATAAAATTTTATCATCAAAAAGAAGTATGTAGTGTCTGGGAGGCTTTCAAACAAACACTAAAACAACTCGATTTCTCGAAAGATTACAATAAAAAGCTAACTATGCATCTTCACTAATGATTTAATTGCTTAAATCTAAGTAGTATCTATCGAGATTCGGTAACTCCATGGATATCGAAATAGCATTTTAATTGATAGTTACTGGGCTAGAGTCTTAGAATAAGAATCAACACTAGGTTGCAGATATCTGTACCTCGTAAGTAATTAATGTACATTCTGAATTCAGTTGCCAGCGTTAACCAAAATATATTTATTTTGTGTAAGTTAAAATCAATAGATGAAGAATAATGATGAGATGTTTATGATTAGTGACATGGTACAAAACACATTAATCTCAGTTGCTTTGAAATTGTCTAAATATTCTATTCTTCGCTAAGTGTTCTTATCTTGTTATGACACAAACATTTCAATAAAACAATAAATTCAACCTTAATTTTCTGATTTTGTTGAAAATTTTACAGACTTTTCGAAACTAATAAAACTGATGAAAATTGATTACAATGAAATTATACTGTAATCTATAGATGTAATAATTGAATTCCCCATAAAGAATAGTGATTTCTGAAGTATTCTGCATATAATTATGTACTAGAAACTAGTGTTGATAATCAGTTTTTTAGAAGAAAAAAATACACATTACAGGATAAAATGTTGAATAATTTTTTTTCAAAATGACATCGACTTCATTTAACTAATGAAGACATTTGGTGACAGTCATAATAGCAGATGAATAAAGTAGGTATTTATATCATATAAAAATATCTACTGATGAAGATCTCATCAAATGAGTTCTCTAAGCCGATAGCAAAATTAACTTTTGACGCTTTTTACATTCACACAAATGTAGATATGAATGCTAATTGAATTCATTTTTATTTTAAGATAATTTAATAATAGAACTAACTTATTTAGGATGAAAATCTCATTATGACTGCAGCTCAATACAGCATTGTGAATGTAGAGAAATACGTAAACCATTATCTGTCAGTTCATGAGGTATCTCGTCCAATGTGTGTGTTTATTGTTTAAGATGTTTTTTCTATGGGCGGGGGGATGGTTATAACAAGCATGGAAAAATTATCTGACACTATATTCAAACAGTTTCTGATTTCTCCCTGGTTCTCGATGTTTATTTTATAAATTGGTTAAGAGTTTGTCAACAGGACAGTCTTGTTGTTAAATTCTAATGAAGATTACTCTTGAATTATGCAAAAATATCAACATGCCTACATAAGTAATTAATACTACTTCATTCGACAAACTTTTATAACTATGGAACATTTTAATCAGTACAGTACCATATTTGATATGAAATCCATATTATCAAATATTTATTGTCAAATAAAAAGTATTTCGTTAGGAACAAAGTAGTACATTGGAATCTGTGTTTAAAAACGTAAGGCAATCCTATTAATCAATGCCAACCATCAAAATTCCACTTGTTAGTGACTTCTAAAGTTATTGATGTACACAATACTTGATTGGAGAATGAATTTGTGTATTCCCATTGATTTGTTATAGACTGAAGCTGGTCAGTCACTGTTACTATATGTGCATCCTGCGCGGATTGCCTCGATATAGCGATTATTCAGAAGTATCATTTAATTTGTATTGTGACTAGCAAGTGGAATCCAGGACGCGCATTAAGGATTTTTCATAATTATTTTTTAATTGAATAACGCATAGAAGAAACAAAGTCTGATGTATTAAGTACAAATTAGTTAACGGACTAGCCTTATGACGTTCACTAAGTAAATCATCGTGTTTTTTTATTCTCCCTCAAAACACAGCATCAAACTGTCTGGACTCAGTAGTCTAGTGGCGTACGCGGTGGCGTATGACACGGACCGGACTGAGTTCGAATCCCACTGTGTAACATCAACATTGGGATGCAGGTACATCCAGCCGATGAGTCCCAAATAGGACGAAACGCGCGTCCTGGATTCCGATTGCCAGTCACAATACAAATTAAACAATACATGATTATTAAAATGGAATACATAGCTTATACATACATAAAACCCAAAGCTTTAACTGGGTGATTGGCTGATAAATTTTATTTCGTTAATGTTTTATTACAGTTTCCTGTTTTGTTCACATTAGAATGTCCTTTTTACTAACCACATAATACATATCCATTATATCAACAAGCAATACAGTGATTTATGTATTTTGTTAAAGTTTTTCTATGTTGTATTTAGGTAAATTGAAACTGGAATGAAATATTACGCACAACTATATTTGATATTGTTTTCAAAAACTCAGTTTGAACTTTCAGCGTCACTCGGATTTCAGATCAGCATGAAATAATGCACGTGACAACCTATAGCGGTAAATTAAATCGAGAACAGAAAACATTGCAGTAATGAGCTTAACTCGCTAAAATTGCTTAGTATATCCTTAGTATACCAGAATGTCAAATACATTTTCATAGTGAAGTTTAGTAATGGGTTGACTGTTTATAGTGCAAAATACAATCTATTGTTCTTCGTAGCAACTAATCTCATCATTTTTTCCAATTTAATGCCTGACAATTAGCTGCATTAACTCTATATAATGAAAATGTGAAACATCAGATAGTTAGACTGCCTACACCGTGGTCTCTATAGTACATTTTATGTCAATGTTGTTGGTAAACTTGGCTTCATTCTCTTCCACGAATTCACAGATATCGCAGAGTTTAATGACGTATCTTCTTTTTACAATAATAAGCTACTATTGCATGAAAGTTACCAGAGTGACAAGTCAACAACAGTGAATGCAAACATTTTGACCCTTGGATTATAGATTCAACATTAAAGTACAATTTCCACAGTAACATAAAACCACTCTATCTTTATCCACTTAGTTTTTCTAGTAGTTTTTCATTTTAAGTAAATTTCAATGATTATATAATTAGTTTTCTGTGGAAGATAATTCATGCAAGTATAATCAAAAGATTACAATAGAAAAAAAAGGTAATAATAATAAAGCACAATTCAACAAGAAGGAAGACAATTTATTCTGTTTCTATTCTTTAACCTTATCAAATTCAATTATTTATTAAATATATTTATATAGCAAATAATAATTATAATGTTAATCAACCATAGACTGTTATTAACTTCATTGTCTTATTCTGTCTTCATACTACTCTACCATCTTCAAATTATTCAGTTCTTCATATATCTCTATATATAGTCTAAGTACTTTCTGATAATTACACTCATTTCACTTTATTGTTGGTTACAAAACTTTACAGATTCAGTCATATATATATATATATAAATATCTATGAACAAATGCAATTATTTCAGTGTGTATGTTCTTTTATCTATATTTATAAAATATTTTGGCAAAATGGGTTTATGAACTACTTGAAAGTACATTCAAATATACATAGATCTCTTTATTTGGATTATATATATATGTTTCTATGTATACGAACAGTGCATAATTGCAAACATACAGTACACACAAATATAAACAACTATAGAATGATGGAATATAAATGAAAAGAGAATTAATGAAAAGAAAATATAACAATTAATTATTCATTATATTTTGTGAATATATACTGTCTGGCTTTATCATTGTATATGCCAATGAACAAGTATTTTAAATATAAAACCAGTACATATCTATTTGATGAAATACAAAGTCTCTTAACAATTGATATTCTTAATCGAAATACTTTAGATAAGTATACAATTTCTTTTGTTAGTAGACTTACATTGTATTGAACTACTTCTATCAAATGGAATTTAGCATAAAGTTTCATTTCTAATGTAAGTAGTAAAGTTAGTGTGCTTTAAATGAAAATACAAATATGAAATTGGATATTTAGCTTGAGATTTTTGTATAGATACTGAATTTCAGAATGTAAGTACAGATTCATATATTGATTATTTGAGCAATTTAACAGTTAAAAAAAAGGTTTATCATTTATTTTGTTGAGATGGTATACGCATAGTTGTGACAATCGTTTATCTATGAATGAATTAAATTAAAATGGCAGTTAAAATGTCTGGTTTACAGATCTTAGCTATTGAGTAACAGCCAGTTGATTTCATTTAGAAATGAATCAACTGATCAGTGAATGAAATGGATTTTATCAATGATCAAGATAGTTTAAGAAATAAAACTTTCTGTTTGTGATATCATCTATAACAATTGTACAATAAAATAAATGTACTTAGTTAATTTACACAAATAGTCTTACCGTGCATAAATTAGATTGAAGTTAACAGTATCATTAAGGACCAGAAGGAACGTTACGGAAGATACAACTAGTGTTGAGCTGAATAAAATTCAATAAACATGTATCACTCCAATTTGTTGAGGCAAAGGATTTAAACGATAATGAATAAGATTTTGAATATGATCGATGAATTCAAAGAGTACAAAACTGATGAAATCTTGAAACGCTAACAAAATGATGAAAAAACCCACTCTATTCAGCTGATTTGCATATTGAAGTTTATAGTAGGCGCCAGATTTAAGAATATGACAAAATAAATGTTCATTTTTCTACTAACACAATCTTTATAAACAGACTAACAAACTATAGTTAAGCATGGTTTAATGAGTGCACAAACTTAGTTTTATCAACTAGATATCTGGGGAATCGCAAAGAAGATCGTTTAAAAGTAAATTCAAATGAGTTATTGTTACTCTCAAACATATATTTAATTTCATATAATAACAACACTTGGAAATTTCAATTTGAAATTACCTACAAAGTTTATCACATTAGTTCTGAGGGAAGATGATTTTTGCAATCCACTTATTCAAACCTTGTCTTAGTAAGTGGCGTTTTCAGAGCCTTCTTTGCTTTTAATTTGCATACTTCATTTTGATTACATCCCTTTTTTATTTTTATTTTCCTCAAAAGGTAAACGGCAGTTTCTCACCATTTATTTATATACATCCTTATCACTTTTACTACTCTTTGACCATTATGTATTCACTTTTCAATAATTGAAAACACTTTTAATCAATTTTGTGATTAAATGATAAATGTCTACTTTATAATGAATAAATGAACACGTATTTTAGTAGATTAATATGGTAAATTATATCAACGCTAAAAACTATTTTTTTTTAATAAACTTCTATTTTTAAAAATGATTGGTAACTGACTCTCAACCAGCGTTTGTTTAGTTTAGCCAGTCTTTAATATAGCTATTTAATCTGATGCATTATTTGCACTATGTTGTAATGCAAAGTTGACATGGAAAGGTTTCGCATATAAAGTATAGTATAAAAATGCGTAAACGTAGTAATTAAATGACCGCGTGAAGTTTCCCAATTAACTAACTTGAAATACGCTATTGAATTTAGGGTTTCCGAAAACCGAATATGCATACTACAGGTTATAAATTATAACTGGTATTTAGGCTAAAAATGAGGAAATGTAGTTAAAACTAGCAACTAGTTAAAATTCAATGTTACGTTTTGGAATAAGAAATAGGTTTTATACTGAGGATAGTCGGAAAAGTTTCATTTTAACTAGAACTTCTAAATTCACACAACAAGTCCTCTTTCCAGCCCTTCATCCCAAACCTATTTCTGAACTTGAGTTTAACAGCTCAATAAAACAAGACAAAACTTAGTGCACAGTAGAGTAGAACGTGGCATAACGTTGAACAAAAGCATAATGTGATTCTGGAAATAGTTTACGGGGTTATGAATTTGATGTAAGGATAGGGTTCCAACGCTAAAATTAGGGCTCTGATCCGATTAATAGAGTAAATAGAATTTACAAATAGTTTAACTATTATTTGGGAATAGAATTTCCATCGTTAATTAATTAGGCTCATTATATTGTATGTTCGCAATGAAAACCTCTGTTAGAACAAGATTCATAGTGAGAACCAAATATTTATGGTTTATAGCTGAAACCATTGTGATGATCATACATCTATGAATAAATCTTCGCCTTTTAGTGAAGAGTTTTGCATATATGGCACATTGTAACTAATCTTCACTTTAAATTATCTGAAAAATGATCTGATAACTTTAAATTATCATAAATGAATTTCTTTATAGTCGTTCCTGGGACTTAACTGCGGAAATACTACTATACAACTATGATTCATTTATTTACCATGAAAATATTTACATCTTGTGTAACATAATTGTCCTTCCCTTTAAAGTATTCAGTTATTAATACTGTCAGCTCTTTAACTTATAATTGTTAATGAATCGGATAGATCATTGAACCGTTCGTAAATCGTGCTCAGGTACTTCAAATGTCACGTTTGCTCGTTTCTATAACGTACTCTAGTCATAGTTTGTCTATTTCTGTACCACTTTACACTATTCACAAAATATTTACTTAAAATGAATAAGCTAACAAATTCCACCATATTAATGCAATTCAATCAGTTAAAAATTTATGTGCTGATGTTAATTTCACGGATTAAAACATCGGATTTGATAATTACTTTATGATAGATGAAGATATAAATAAATACCACGTAGCAATAAAACCGGTGTCAGACAAGGCTGTTTGCTCTTGCCTTGCCTCTTCCTCCTAGTGGTTGATTGGATCATGAAAACCTTCACATCTTAAGAGAAGCATGGAATCCGATGGACAAGTTGGATGAAAATTGATGATCTGGACTTCGCGGATGATCTAGTTCTTTTAGCCCATACAAACCAACAAATGCAAGTGAAGACAACCAATTTAGCAGCAATCTCAGCATCAATAGGCTTGAACATACATAAGGGAAAGAGCAAGATCCTCAAATTTAACACAGAGAGCACCGACCCAATTGAAATTGATGGTGAAACTCTGGAAGAAGTGGATACCTTTACATAACTAGGGAGCATCATCGATGAACAAGGAGGATCCGATGCAAATGTAAGGGCAAGGATTGGCAAAACAAGGACAGCATTCCTACAGCTGAAAAATATATGGGACTCCAAACAACTGTCAACCAACCTCAAAGTCAGACTCTTTAATTCGAACATCAAGACAGTTCTTCTGTATGGAGCTGAAACGTGGAGAACCACTTCAAACATCCTCAAGAGGGTACACGTATTTATAAACAACTGTCTACGCAAGATATTGAATGTCTATTGGCCGGAAACCATCAACAACAGCCTACTATGTGAGAGAACAAACCAATTTCCAGCTGAAGAGGAAATCAGGAAACGACGTTTGAAATGGATAGAACATACATTGCGGAAATCATCAGACTGCACCACGAGACAAGCACTAACTTGGAATCCTGTTGGAAAACGGAAAAGAGGAAGGCCAAAGAACACAATGTGTTGAGAGCTGGAAGCAGACATAAAAAGGATGAACAGCAACTGGAAAAAGCTGGAAAGGATTGCTCAGGACAGAGTTGAATGAAGAATACTGGTGAGAGGCCTATTCTTCTCCGAGAGGGGTAACAGGCGTAAGTAAGTAAGCAATAAAAAAGGATAATTACTGATGATACTTACAACAATGAATGAAGATGAAAATTTTGAAAAATTCTACATCTGTAATTACATTTTTTTAATTTATCAGAAATTAAAACAAAAACGCTAGACTGTTTTCATTTAATTAACAGTTACATAACTTAGACTAGAACATAATGTATTCATCTATCTATGAGAATACAAATCAATATTATGTAATAAATGCTGATTATGAACAACAAATTCATTTCACTTCGATGTAGGTTAGTTAGTCTGTAAATTTTATTTAGTCATTTAATAAGAAATAAAAATTATCATTTATGTGAAATAAATTAAATGGAAAATTAGTTTCAGGTTGGTCTAATAACTGTCACTGTAACTGAATATCGATTATCATTTAAAGAGATTTTAGTTATATTTTACAGCATAAACTAAATGACCTATTGACTGTTTTGTTAGTAAAGATGCATTGATGAAGTTTGTGATTATCTACACTTTATAGTCTAGTAAATAACTTCTAAAACCTATTGACTGATGATCTTTTAAATGTTCATAATAACAGTATAGTTTCAAGTAATGTATATTTAAGGTTTTGCTGTTTGACTGTAGCTGGCAAGAAGATTATGAACTTTAGTTTTTGCTTTGTTTGAAATTTATCATCGCGGCGTTTCTGTAAACTTGAGAAAACTAACGTTTGATGACAGATTCAATTCAGCTTCATTCAGTTCCACAGTCTACTGTCTTTACCATTAAGGTAATCAGATCAAAAATGACTACTTGTAGGACGTTGACTGACTTCTGAGTACTAAATAGTTTCATGCCAAAATATCCTTTATAGCACAGATTAAATTTTAGTGACAGATTTGCAACCTGACCACTGGTTTAAGTGGATCGACACCGATTGCATAACCTTCTATCTCCACAGTTTCAGAGATACAACTTGATCAAGCGAATGAGTATGACGTCAGTTACTACTTACTAATCAATCAATATAGTGTTTTATGTGTTTAATAGTTTTCGTTTCTTTAATATCAGTCGTTAATGAAGAATTTGTTCACTTTGTTTGTGGGCCGTGGACACAGTTTCCAAAAGAAACTAAACAAATTACTGTCTATCTTATTTTAGATTATGCTGTAATATCTGATTTTAAGAAGTGTATTCTAAGGATTCGACTAGAAAATATGCTTTTTAACCTGTTGGGTTAATGCAATTGATACTTAATGATAATGAAGTTTCATTCATATTCATATTGTTTACAATACATTAAAATGCCATTTGTTTTATTTATTTTTCATAAAAATAACTTCTAACTAAACTTTATCTTGGGCATCATAAACTATATAGGTTACACTTATGAACATTTTAAATGCCGGTAAATTTCTGCGACGTTCAAGTATGCTTCAGTCTATAAGTCTATTATCTATTACAATATTGATCTTTATTTAGACTAATAAATAAAAGACAATAATAGATTTCTTTTTATATGTACGTAACTGTCAACTAATCCAACATTCTTAAAGGCTATTCTTGTTGTCTAGTGGGTAAGGTGTGAAAGAAATGTACTCTAGTTACCCAAAGTATATTTATTTGAATGACGAAATAAGTGAAAATTAGTATTTTTCATTTACTATTTAGGACAAAAATTTAAAGTAGTAAAAAACTTGGTGTACTTATGAATTGTCAATAATTTTGATATCATAAGTCGACTTTCATTTAAAAGTCAGTTAAAACCATGATGTAATGGGAAGATTTTCGCGTCCTAGTATGTAACTTTCAGGAAATGAACACATAAAGATATCACGGAAGGATCAATTGAGCTACTCTAAAGTGCGCACAAATCATCGATTTGATATCCAACACTTAATGCTTCTAACTTTAATTGTAATGGTACATCAAGTTACTTCATTTATTGCTATTTGTGAGAAACTTTTACCCATGTTTGAACTAGATCGACCCCGTCTTATCACTGGAGTTTTGAAATAATTTCTAAAACTTATTTACTAGTGAACTCATATTGATTATAAATAGATGTTATCTGGACACGGTGGATAGTAGATGCTTAGTGCTGTGAAGTTTCATACCAGCCATCCAGAGGTTACTTGTTTTTACTAGGTGTCCAACTTAGATTAATTCGTTATACCGGATTTCATTTTTATGTAGTTTAATAGTTCTTTCTAGTCCACGTTCTCTGTATAAAGGAAGTGAGCATATATCAGATTTCAAGGAAGACTCTATTACGTACTAAGCGTTGATGCATAAAGCCCCTATATTTTACAATATAAAGTAAGCAGTTCTTCTACTTCACACAAAATCATGTAGTCCAAATTGTATTTCATTTGAAAATGCACTCTACAATAAAGTTAATATTTTACACATTCCTACTGATATGTCCTACATTATCCAGGTAAATTCACATACAGATTAATAAATTTAAAGCATGACTGTTTCATAAATCTGCTTCACGAAGTTGAATTCAGACAAACTGTTTCGTATTTTATCTAACTCATATCCGTTTTCTTTTAACATCTTGTCACTAATTAGCTAAAATATTTAAATGAACTTTGTGTATCTATTAAGAGTCCTTTATTCATTATGTTGATTCTAGTTTATTACTTCAATAAAAGTAGAGTATATATAGAAATCTTTGTATTAACATTCTTTACCAATATATGTCTGGTCAGGTTATTTAATAGTTGAATATAATATAAAACTTATATTCATGGTAAGCCATGAATCGCATTATTTATAAGAACAAACCACTTGAGAATGACTGAAAGTCTATTAGAGTGAAGTACATTTATGAATATAATGTCTTCAGTGTAGATCTGTTAACAGTTTCACTTGAGATTGTTTAACAATATGAAGGATTGTTTATTTGATGTTATTTGCTTCTTGAAATTCTTATAGGAAATATGAATACTAAATGTAACAAATCTGTTAATTTGATATCATGAATTGGTCTGAGTTAGATATTTATTAATAACCAGAAAGCATCAGATAGATGTTTCATACTAGTATGGACCTTAAAGTTTTACGGCTAACGTTTAACCATTAGACTACTAAACCAGCTCCCAACGGTTGATATTTATAGCTTCAGTCAATTCGTGATATATGTGCGCGACTTAATCCATTGTCATCAGTAGGTAACTGCCTTCTATTCGACATTGTTTAACTTCACTTGTTACGTCTTCTAACTAAAACTCCAGAAATCACTTTGATAAGTTAGTCCCTAGTGAGTTGATGTTGATTGTAATAGGGTGTTGCAAAGATTGTTAAAGTCCTGGGTCTGATCCTTAGTAAGGTCGTGGATGTGCACAGCTCAAGAGTCCCATACTAGGACAAATAGTTGTTCAGTGCTTCCTAGTTGTCAATAGTTGTTTAACTCAAACCAATTCTTGATATTTAATTAACATTCGACAATCTCCACAACACTCAACTACAAACAATTTTTTTATGGAATCTATGCTATATTTTAAACAATAACTGCAAACGTGAACTGCAATGTTTGTCACGAGTGAACGTTAGCTTAATTCATTTTAAGTGTGTTAATGTTATTCAGTTACTGACACTCAACACTAAATTGTAGTTAGACTATTTTTGTAGCTTGAGTCAATTGGGTTGGCAGAACCCATTCTGAGATATGTTATATAACATGCTGCTTGTTTCTACTGGTAGCAACTAGAGTAAACGTTCAGAACTAAACAGATGAACATATCTTCATCTTCGCTTAAGTGTGAACACCGAAACTCAAATCTAATACTTATTTGTTTAGACACTACCTTGCGATCGACTAAACTACCAATCTTTAAATTCACCGAAACACGTCCTGACTAACAAAATAAATAACCTGTGTGTTGGCCACAATCTCTGTATTATTAAATGGAGTTCAGTCTATGATATCCTTATAAATAGTTACATATGTAACATATATTTGTCCATAAAGCAATCAGATGATTTTTGCTATCTAATAAAGTAATACGTAAAATTTATAGACTGAAATAAACTTGATTAATCAATAACAACGTATTCATGAATCCAACAATAGACAAAAATAAGCTTCTGTTTATTCGTTAAACACTTCATTAACTTTACACAATTATATTGACAGTATAAGTTGAAATAGCATTCTTTAGAATATTTTTATGTTACTTATGTCTAGAATATCATATTTAACAAGGGATATATATGAAGTAGAACGTTGTCGAAACTTTTTCATATGATCGTATAATTTTCTGCATGTAAGCCCATGTTTTCTTCTCTGCTATAGTAATAATCACAACGTTCATTCAATCAAAATGTATAAGTAAAATATATCTTCCTCGAGAGGTAGATGCATTTCAATATTTTCAGATTACATAATAATAGCTTGTATTAAGTGAGTGTTATGAAGCACGGATAAACATACCGAATCAAGGAAATCCTCCAAGAATGAAAACATTGACTAGTTAATTTTAATGGATTGCAATATCAGAGGCGATTAAAACATTTCCTAACTGTATGTAAATGCCTATCACACATATGGTTGGCTGGACTCAGTGACTTTATGGATAACACAGTGGTACTTTGCACAAATGGTCTAAGTTCAAGTCCCTGTGTAAATGTTAACATTAGAATGACAAGCTTAAATGGGACAAGACGCTCGTTCTGGAGTCAGTTTGACATCAATATGACCCTAATCACATAACCTAGAAATGAGCTTACCAACGACATACACAGAAAGTTATAATGACTGTGTTGGAAAAAGTATGTTACTTATGTGAATGTCTATATTTATTAAGTGCAATAAGATAAAGATTATTGAATAAGTAATCGAAAAGTCTACAGTTGTGTCCATTCCTCTGTGTATGCCAAGGGAGCAATTATCCGATATTATAAAAAATATCTCGAGATTGTTGAAGAACTCATCGTTTCCAAGATAGTTCCTAGTTTCAAGATATTTATCTTAAAGCATTTAACAGAAAGATATAAATCCTTCCTCGATGGCGTTTGGCATGAAACGAACTAAGCTCGAATCTACTGTGATCGTCAACATCGGGCTGCAGGTACATCTAGGTGACGAGTCCCAGATAGGATGAAATGCGCGTCCTTAATACCACTTGCCAGTTACATTCTAACCTAACTAACTTAACCTATTTTGAATACAAATTGATTGATGCAAAACCTCTATAACTAGTATGGGACGTTCAGTGATGTATTTTACTCAATAATCTTTTAATTCGGACTCTTAATTGTTTCAGTAACTTTTATTTTATTTATTGCTGAGAGACTGTTAGTGTAATTTATTTTGAGAAACGTTTCGTAGACTTATGGTAAATACATGTATTTTACTAAGGATAATTAGAAAGTTTAATTTATGACAATGGTTTGTTCTTAAGGAAAGTTCATATTCTCTGCCTTAAAATAATTTGGCAATATGTGAACCTTTTTGTTGAATTGCTATAACCTGAAACTGAGGCTGTTGTCATATGTGCCTCCAGAGTGAATCATCTGGACACAGTGGAAGTTCATAAATATGAACTAGTCTGAACTATATCTGACAAGTGACATCCAAGAGGCGCGTTTCGTCCAGATTAAACCCGCCAGATGGATTTCCCTACATTTTGGTGTTGGCGTTCATACCCGGTACTCAAATTCAGTCAGTCTCGTAGCAAACGACTCCGTATGCTCTTCAGTAGTAGATATTAAATTTGATTTGAAAGCTATTTCATATTTTAGCTGATTTATTATGGGTTGAATTTGGTCCGTATTTGTTGTCATATATACATGCTGTTTGCACTCAGTAGCCTAGTGGTAAATGCGGTGGAGTCTGACCCTATGAAGGTTGAGTTCGAATCCTGGTGAGAAGATAATTGCTGGGAGGTAAGTTAATTAATCTAAGGAGTCTTATATCAAACTGAATGTGTCTTAGATTTAATTTCCAGCTATAATACAACTTAATCGTACCTGTAAATGTTAACAATATCTAACATATTTAAATGTGATCAAAAGTTGAAAATCAGTTGAAAATTCTTCATAATAAACTAACAATTATTGACTTCTGAATTAATGTAACATAGTTTTTCATAAATAAAATAATATTTAATTATTGGGTTTCAGTGGATCAGTTTCCAGTGGCGTTAATACCACAATGCACTAATAGAGAATATAATTTCATTGTTTTACTTCATTCATCTATTTCTGGAGACTAGTCTAAAACTCAATGATCAATTTATGTATTAATACATTGAACAATATATTGTTTAGAACAAGTGGAACATTTATTCATTTTTAGACTTTGTTGTATAGTTCAGAGATTAAGAGTTTTATATCCCACCATAGAAACTTGTGAAAAGTTTTTATAACCATAAGTAATTTATAGAAGTAATAGTTTAGTATTCATATATACACGTTACATAATTTCAGTCCACTGTACTTCTAACAACGACCCATTCATATACTAAGTGACCTTTATAATACTTCACTGAAGAAAATATTATGACTTCGTATGTAAATATACAACTGACAAGTTTCAGAATTTTACATAGAATAAAATAATCAACTAAATATAATTAAGATATAAATTTGATAATGTGTTCTAAAACAACTAAATGTCCTCAAATAATGTTAAATGTAGCTCAATTTAATTGTTTTACTAAATTATCAATTTTTTACTTTATACAATTTACAACAATTGTCGGTACCAGTATGTTTTATTAATTCAATTACATCTTAATGAAAAATCATTTCGTGCAGAAACAATTACATAGTCAAAAGAATATGCATAAAATACACACATAGACATTGTAAACATATTCAAGTGTATATTTCATAGAGTTTAACTAACCTGATTTATTTTTTCAGGGTCAATGTACTCGCCGTGAATTATCACTATGTACTATTAAAAGTAATTCAATGTTGTTGTTTTTTTTAATAATCATTTCCAGTTTATTGTTAACCAGGAAATAGTTAGTTGATGCATAAATAAAGACAGACTAATGCCAGTGACCTTTAAGGGGAAAAACAGTATTAGAAATAGATAATTGTTTAAATAGTTCTAAATAATTTATTGACATTTTGACATTGATTTATGGGGCGTACTAATTGTGGGTGTAATTTTGCAAATATGTACACCATTTACTTTACTTTGTTTACTGAAAGTAGCAACCAGTAAAATTAGTTTCTCTTATTTTGAAAATAATTTATAAATTTTTTAGTATTAGTAGTTATATTAAATAAGAAGGCATACACCATATAACACTGAGTAAAAATTTTCAATGAAACTAAACTTTACTGGCAAACTTGCACAAGAACCTAACTGTAAGATCAAAGCAATTACTAACTACCCATTCAGTTTTATAGAGATCTTCCTCTACTATATTTCCTCTTCCTAATAGCTGTTTCATCTATTTCAACAATTTTTCCTGCGCCTCCTAGCTGTAGGTTTAAACGTAACAGTATTTTTGAGCATATATCACAACAGTGCTGATTCCATTGGATTGCTAACACTTCGCTTATATTTATAAGAGACGATGCCAGAAAAACAGACAACTGCATTACCTAAAATACAACAAACATGCAGGTTTGCCCAAGCGTTAGTCTAGACTGGCTAAAGAAGCTGTCTGTTTTCAAAGATTTTTTATCAGTAACCATTACAATGGAAGATGACTACATCCCGCGTATCTGCAGATGGTGTTTGCGCCATATTGAGTTCACAATCACAAATCATTTCTCTACGAAGTAAACCGATAGTTTATAGGTTTGTAATAATAACGTCCTCAGAAAATTCCGACCAAAATATCCAATGTGAGCATTTCGTACTAGGCAAATCGCATGGCCTTGAAACAATCACTTTGATTCTCATCGGCCCTCTCATGTTCGTCAGCAAAGCTTAGTTTCACCAAAGTTTCCATTCATTAACTACTATACTAATGTCATCAGTATAATTTCATTTAGAAAAGTGATTTGTATCAATCTAGCGCATAACTTTCCCTAAATAAAGATATCAAAGCGACTAAAACCCAGGTTGAACCTAATAGTTGTTTTTTATGTATTTAAGAGTTAATCAGAAGATCGGACAGGATCAGACCAAAAACAACACAGTTTAAGTTCCAGAAACCAGCTATTCTACAATAGCTAACTGTAATTAATCGAATATTATTAGTGACACAGTTCTCTGAAAAGAAATGCATAATGCTGCCTAATAGAATAAATGTTAGTCACTGATGTAGACAAATGCATTACTTGATTCGATTATTCATAAAATTAGCTTCCATCACAAACAAGCATTAGCCAGATAGCCTCCTAAGGCTATAAAGGTGTCGTTTTTGACTGTTTTTACTCGATTGCATTCTTCAATAAAAAACAATTTTAAGCGTTTTATTTTAGTCACTTCGAAAACTGAACCTGCGGTCCAAAACAATCACAGAAACAAACCTTTGAATGTTTTAGAATATTTGGATTGCAATGATTAGCCAGGTGAAAAGATTTTTGTTATGGTAAACGTTAGCTACATTCATAACAACGAAGACCTGTGATTACTATGTATCGAAAAAAAACGACCACATATGAACAAACTGAAATTAGAGTGACTTAGTTACGCTATGAAAATAGATTTTGCAGTATAGGGCAGTAGTGAATTGTGTCATAGAATCTTTAATGGATTGTTTGAAGGATATTATCTACGAAATTAATAATTTGAATTTTGAAGTGAAATTATTACAACATACTTAACAATAACTGATGCAAGCTTTTTACACTAGTTTGTGTTTAATTATTACACGTTACTCTTCTAACACCACTGACAACTACGTTACAATTTGATTGATTGGATACCACGAGAACTAGGGGCTTGATGATCGATGATTGGACATAATCAGTAGGAAACCTTACTTAATTTAGTTTAGATGCTAGTTGACACTGAATATTAAGGCATACCAGCAATCATGAGCAGATTTATACTTCTTGTATTACTTGGACCCAGGTCATTTAGTTTCATAGACAGATTTTAACATCAGGCTAATAAATTTAAAAAGGACCTTTTTAATAATTCTTTAATGATTAGAGTTATGATTGCCTAATAGAAAAAATGGGTTAGTGTGCTAGGATTATTGATTTCAACCGACTTTGCAGCATTAGGTATAATTTATAGGCTAATCTTAACTTTTATTTGTCAATAAATGAGCTAATATAGCAAAATGAAGTGTGTTGTCGAGTAATGTTTGCTTTCGTTATCATTTTATCATATATTTGATGTACCTCCCCCTCCCCCCAAAAAAGACGAGGTTTTCACATTACCCTAAAAATCGTTTTTATACACTCAGCCTTAGATACAACAATCTACAAAAACATTTTACCTATAAATATCATTTTTTAAAATTCTTTTCATCTTCCACTTTCGACTAATTAGTAAATTTAATTCGTCTACTAAAACAGTTGTTTACAGAAAATATTAATAAAGTGCAGACTGTACAGATTACCTCCTTGATAACTAATAACAACTATCTATGAATTACCATCCAAGAAAGATTCATAAAACTTGGGCACCGAGTGTATGAAAGACATCTTCAAAGAGATAACCAAAAAAAAAAATCAAAATTTTCGAATATAAATGTAAATTCGAGAGTTAACATTATTATGATTATTCAATAGTATGCAGAGATTAAGTTAATCATAGTGTGTATTATTTTAATAGGCTAATAGATTTTTATCCATCTAGTCTGACTGATGTATGGTTAAGTCAATCATTGATTATGGAATAGACTACAATGTGTATCATTTCCAATTAAACTTAATCAATTTGCAAAAAGTGTTCTTTCTTTTCTAATTCAAAAAATGCGGGTACAGTACACAAATAGAATAAATCAGTAAAATTTATGTTACTGTACAAAAAAAAATTTTAAAAATAAAATTCAAGTTAGACAATTACTTTGTTCATATTAAACTGTAAAATTTAATGTTTAAATCAAAATACCGGAAGTTTACTTGAATATCTATTCGTATTTAACATTATTATTCCGATCGATACTAATAGCTTATAGAATGGATACATGTTTCATTACTTAATATTAATAAGAATTACTAAAGGAAGAAGAATAACAATAAGCTGCAAATGAATATCACAATCTAGACATAGTCATTTAGTGATTGTTTTAAAATATCCATTTAAAAACTCATTTCAAGGTTAGATTTGTGCATGACATGAGATATTACATATTAACGGGGTAACATTCTTGATCAACAGACTTTTTAGATTTATGTAAGGAGATACAATAAAATAGCCATTTAGGAAAATCCAGTCCGTTGACTTTTAAAGCAAAGTCAAAACCATAATATTATTTGGATTTTATAGTAAGAGTATAGCAACAGAAGATAAGGATATTTAAATGATTATTATTACTACTTTAAATGGAATCTAATGCTGTTCTATAATGAAAGGGTTATGTAAGTGATTATTAGTAAAGGAACAATTGAATTTATAGCAGTGATTATGGATATAGTTCCGTTCTGTGTTGAATAGGTTCACATCAAAGAATGGAATAGATTAAGTTGTAAACATACACTTTACACCTGTATACATTTATTCGAGTATGGTATATTGTCTAAAAGTAAGTCTATTTGTACAAATTGATACTTTGTGTGAAAACTAAAACTAACGTATAATCATAGTTGCATACTGTGCACTGAACTATGTTTAACTGTAAAGTAATTACATCCGATGTTATTCTTTGGGTAGAACTATCAGGTTAAACTGAAACACTAATATTGGTTTCATGTAAATTGATATTTTCTATCTAATAATTTGTAAGGACTAACTATTACAAAACAATATCATATTGACAGGAATATATAGTCATCTGTTTACAGAAATCAAATATCAGAAAATTGGAAATCAGATAATTAATGTTTACTTATCGACATATACTTACCAAATACATTCAAATATACAGATATCAGTCAAATATTTGACATAAATATGCTTGTAACCTCGAAAATCTTAACTGTAAGTTTAATTTTGTAAAAGGTAGTCTAGTAAGTAACTATTGATTCAAGTATATTTAATACAGACTTTGTTAGGTAAATGAACAAACAAATGACTAAAACAAAAGTTACATATGTAATTCATATCTGATATACTTATCTAAGTGACCTAAAAACAGTAAGAAAAAAAAGTTTAAGCCAATAAAAGATTCTATTCACTTTTTAAATGTCAAAAGTTGTTTATAAACACAATGATTTATTCTGTATAGACGCTGATTTCAACATTCTTTTTTTCTTCTATTATTGATGTTGATAAAGAGTTAATGAATAGTTCAAGGAATATTCATACTTAGAATTGATTATATTCCAAGAAGTAAATATTTGGTAAACTAATAAACATTTCTCTTTTAGTGAAAATATCAAAATCAGTAAAAATTACTGTTTTTATAGTATTCAATTTATAATCAGATTAGAATTAAGTTAATAAATCTTACATATTACTACTTTATTTCAAACAGTAATAAATTATTGTTATTATTCTCTCGCTAAGTTTCTTTTTTGATCAGATTTAGCAATTCCTTTTTTGGTTAGATGGTTAAGTTCAACTTTCGTGTTTAATTAGGTCATTTAAAGTTTAATAGCTGAGTTTTATTCACTTTATTCTCAAATATTTCCAATCACCTCTTATTGTGTAATCATTTTCCGATTGATCTCTATTTTGCCTTCTGGTACCTTCTCTTCGATTGTATTTATATTCACAGCATTTTCCCCAACATTTTAAACCATGTTCACATGTTTATGTAATCTTGATTTCAACTAACTCCATCCATTTTCATGAGTATGTTAAAACTTGTTTCAAATATTAATTTTGTAAAAGAGTATCATTCTAGGTTGTATGCAGCTGATGAGAAACCAACGAAATAAAATGAATTCATCTTATTCTGCACAAATATTTGTTCTTGTTTTCATAAAAGAAATAGATTTTTATTCACATGAATTGAATTTATTTTAGGGATGAAATCTTTTTAAAAATTATCCAAGTAATGTAGTGAGGATAAAGATAATAGCAGAAAAACAATTACTTTCTTAGACACTGTTATGTAATACAATAGAGGTTGAGAACAACTGTATGTTCTAATTTTAGTAAGTTACTTTAAAGATAGACAATCGCTTTCGAAGTAGTTTGATGCTGTATTATTTAATTTGTATTGCGACTGGCAAGTGGAATCCAGGACGCGCGTTTTGTCCTATTTGGGACTCATCGGCTGGATGTACCTGCATCCCAATGTTGGTGTTCACAGTGGGATTCGAACTCAATCCGGTCCGTGTCATACGCCACCGCGTACACCACTAGACTACTGAGTCCAGACAGTTTGATGCTGTGTCTTGAGGAGAATAAAAAAACACGATGGTTTACTTAGTGAACGTCATAAGGCTAGTCCGTTAACTAATTTGTACTTAACACATCAAACTTTGTTTCTTCTATGCGTTATTCAATTAAAAAATAATTATGAAAAATCCTTAATGCTTCTTTTCGGCTAGCTGCTTAGCAAAAAATATTTTGTTTAGGAATATGCTAGAATATAAAGTAAGGGTAAGCTTGAAGGATATATAAGCCCTGTTTGCTGTTCGTATTTATGGATTCGAAAATGATTAAATCCATAATTATTTTATGAAATCAATATCAAGTGGTCCGTTTATTTGATTGTTAAAACCGATCAAGAAAATTTAACAAACTGAGTTTGAAAGTACTAAGCAATGCTTTCTGACTCATTCAATCTCCAATCTTATGTCTGTAGTTGTGTAATATACTGATGAGAAATGAACCAGGATCATAGATTACAGTGGTGTACGATTATTCACTCTCATTTCAATGAGGGTAAGCTATAACGTCCACATTCACTTAAGTTAGGGTTTGCAAGTAATTCCGCTAGGGCGCTGGCAGTGATTCTGAAACAAATTTCTTTTATTTATTTTTTGATTAAGTGTTGTTAAACCCAGCTAATTAATCATGCTTTTAAAATGTGGTTATTTGAATATAAGTTGTCATTTATAATGTTATCGGATTAAGCTCAAAGTAAAATTTTTGCAAACAGCATTATTTGACTTGTAATAACATAATCTAGTGCGACAGTAAACTTGAAAATGGGACCAATTAAATAATTATAACTCTGTTACATCATTGTCCGACACTCAATAATGTGCCACAGATCTTGGTATTCTTGGAAGCTGTTTATCAGTGATACTCAGGGATAATTTTTCATCATGTATAGCAGTTGTTATTTGATTGTAATTCGATCCCACTGTAATTGCCCTGAATTCCACTGATACACAAAATTAAAATATAATAAATCTTGAAATTGAAAACAGTATGGTGACAATCCATCCAGAATTCATATATGCTACTATAAATTGATCAGCTACAGTCCTTAACATCAACAAAGCTGAATTTAAAATTGTAGCTTATTACTTCTTACCTATTGGTAAACTGTAAGCACTAATATATTGAATAGAGAGTTAGGGTTTGAATATAAAGTTCCACAGTTTCACTGTGACTGTTGATAAACGAAGTATGCACATTCAACTAACTAGTCGTAAAAGAACAACATGTTCATCCTGAATAATTCAATGTTTGTAGATCGTCCTTAGTAAATGACTTAAATACTGAACAATTCCTAACAATAAGAAAACTCAAGGGACATTCACCTTTAGGTCTCTTCATATTATTTAAAAATTATGAATAGTATTTAGGGATTTACAATTACCAACAACATTGGAATACTGAAATATAGACTTATCCATTTATTCACGATCTTAACAAGTGACCAAGTCGTCTTAAAACCTTAACATCTGCCCTGATACTATCTAGTCTTAAATCATAATTAAAAAAAATACTTGATACTGTACCGAATATTTCAAAAGAGTGGATTATTCATTCATTTCATTCACATATAATCCTAAATAGTAGAGTATTTAAGTTAAAATAATAACATTTATACAAAACAAAGATATTAGTGTCGTAGTTTGTGCATAAATAAATACTTCTAGTGCATGAACTGAAAATACTAGAATATGTGTAGACCAAATGAATTATGAAACTAATTGAAACAAACAAATACTTTATCAGAATATACAAAAATATCTGTGGAATAGATAACTTTAGAAGTTCAATCATTCATTTTAACTGATTCTTCATGTAAATCAGTCATTTCAAAACAGAATGTTGTTCTTTTTAAATGTAATTGATGAGTGTATCTTAGTTACATAGACTTTATTATATACAAGATTATTTCGTTGTTTTGAAGGATCTATGCAAATACTTGAATAGACACTATTAAGTATTAGGTAAAAATAAATATCACATGACAACAAAAAACTGACAGTGATATCTGTTAAAGATATATCTACCTATTTGAATATGTATGGCAGAAATTTTAAATGAAAAATAAATAAGTTTCATAATATGCCTTATAGACATTCATTAAGCCACCTACTGTTTTCACTACTATTTTGTTTTATCTTTCAAATCAAAAGTACTTTTTTTTATTTAAACAAAAAATTAGAAACGCATTTAGGAATACAGAACTGTTTATCACTATTGTTCGGCTTAAGTTTATCTAGAACTTTTATTTGTAACCGTTTCCATAGGTTTTAAAATTAATCTTCTTAATAACTTCTTATTGACTTTTAAAGTCTCAAAGGAATAGAAAATAGTAGATCATAAGTAAAATCGATATATTCACCGTAAATTATTAAATACTAACACGTGATAAGGTAAGAATTGACAGTATGCCATCTAATGAACCAGTTTAATCCGTATATTAGTAGATAATAAGTATTATAGTAAAGATAAGAAATTATTATAATTTTACTAACAGAAAGATGAGTTAAAAGAAGATTGACAGATGAAAGTTTTAAGCATACTTTTTTAGATTATAATAATCTATTGAAGCATTCGAAATGTGTGCTATGAATTTGTTTATATAATTTAAGAATGGATGAATGATCTTGTAAACAAACAGCAAACAAACATCAGCAATCCAGCATGAATGCATTCAGATAATTATTTCAAACTGTTTGATACTATCACATATTTATTATGTGTTGTCAAAGGTTCCTGTAATAACAATAACAATAATAATAATAATAATCTAATAAGCAGTCAACTAGTTGATGTTGTGATAAATCAGTGTATTGTGTATTATATTCATTATGTCTTTTGTAACACTCGATTAGTTACGTTGATCATTAGAAAAAATATTGTTTTGAATAATTGAATCAGTGAACTTATTACTTTAGCATTTTATGATTCAAATAGTTTAGAATTTGGTCTTACATTAGAAAAAAATTTATTTTAAACTGTAAGGAATAGTAAAGAGTTTGTTACATATTTTCATTTTGATTATTCAAATGTTACGTAATAAAAATATCCTACCATTGTATCATTTTACTTTCATTCAATTGATTTGAATTAACTTGTTATAATAAAATTTGTTAAAATAATTTACTAAGTATACATATGAAGTTATCTAAATAAATAAGAATATGGCTTGAAATGATAAGAAAGTAGGAAATAAAAAGTTTCAAATGAAGGAAACAGGCGATTGACTGAATGCATACCAATATGACTGGGTGTAAAGATATCACCTGAAATCTTGAATTATTCAACTTCAATACTAACTAACATAGTACGTCAGGATAACTGACAATCAAGCTTAATTATACAAGGTGAGCATCACTTACCTAGTGGTTTTTAATTAAGCAAGATAATATATGTATTTAACCATAGCCATAGCTATTAGACATCAAACTTCTTCGCAGCATATTCACAAGTTAGTAAAAACCAAGGAAGCTTCATATATTTGTTTCAGGATTCTATTCTACGTGAAGTCAAACGATTTTAAGACTTGTCAGAGATATCAAAACATGCAACTGTATTTATTTCAGAGACAGTTTAATCTGTATGTAGATTAAAAGTTATCATAAAGATTGTCATTTGAAGTGTTCCAAAGGCTATATTATCTTTTAATTTTCTCGAACCTAACGTTTGTATCGGTAAGATACATGTAATAAGAATTGGGAAATTTTCAAACCGAAGGATGAACATTGAAAAATCATGTGAAGAAGATTTAAATAACGGTATATAAGCTGATGCTCCTAATTATGAAAACAATTTTCTGTAAGTATTAATCCAATCAAATGTATTCTGGTGAGTAGTATCCATTTAGTTGATAAATGTCTCAAATGAAGATTTCAATTCTTCAAGTTAAAGAATGTGAGTGATTCCAGTATATTTTTATTATAGAATATACTGAACATACATATTTAGGTATCAAATGTATCTGATTTTCTAAGATTCGTTGTTCTTAAACCATAGTTAAAGACCAGGTGATCATCATATCAGTAGATACTATACCAGTAAAGGTATTTTAACCTTAATTACTGATGGGGTTTCAAGCATAAATCGTCATCTGTTAATGCAGCTAGCACAAGACCGAATGCTAATTTCTTAGAATTATTAGACATCGGCAAAAATACAACCTCATCACTAGTGTCATACACTAATGTATGAATCCTTACTATTTATTTGACACTGAAATTACTTTCCAAATGATACTAAGTTGTATTTAATTATTGTAGGGAATGAATCATAGTGATAGGTAACCTTAACAAACCTTACAAAATTGAAAGTAAGAAAACACCACAACATTCTTCAAACTGTAGTTTCTCGTTCAGACCGCAAAAAAATTATTTATCATATGAATATCTGTTTTATAAATAAATACTTATAGTTTCACTAATGTTCATTACATTTATGAAAACATAAATGCCATGACTTTTACAAACATATTAACGTCATGTCTGATATAGTGTAAATGGCAGTTGTCATTTTCAAAAGAAAATATTTGCTTCAATGGTACCGATGAATTTGTAAACTATTAAAGATTGAATAATTTTGTTACAACAGTGTCTATCACTGCAAACTGAACACTTGTAAGTTAAAATTTAAAAAAAATGTGCAAACAAGGCTAACTTACCAACATATTGTCTCACTCCGATTACAGCTATAAAAATAATCAACAATCCACCAGTAAATTGATAATTTAACTGATCCACAAAATCAACTCCATCACCTCCATATGGAGTTTCAAATACTTTACCAATACGTAATACAGTATCTGGATTCATATGGTTTGTATTATTAAAAATATTTTATTGATTATGTTAACATGACAATGACTGTTATTTATACACAAATGACAAAAGATGATGTCTTCAATTCTTTGAATGTAAATATAATGAATATTAAAATGTTATAATATTAATTAATACTGTAATTGATGCATTAATGGAGGTCCAATAATTTCTAAACTCCTAAGTTTCTGTTGTTTTTTCTGTTCGAATTGTATAAATATAATGAAATAGATTGTTGATAAGATGCATTGATTGGAATAATTGTGTAACATTTCACTTCTAAGTAAAAATTATTACTAACATATACATAACAATACATAATAATAGTAATAATAATAATAGTTATAGTAATAATGACAACTGATCTCACTTTAATTTTCTCCAATGAATGAATGAAATATGATAGGACTATTTAATTAACTATGTAAGTATGAAATTGTTATTTCGAATTTATTATCTCTATGATACATCATTATAATAAATAGTTTTATATAAAAATTGAATTTTTAAAAAATATGTATTAATAAATTGAACATTGAAATTGATAGATATCTAAATACATTGATATTTCATTCTAAGTGATACACTTCATTGAACTAGTAGAATATCTAATTGTCTTGTAGATGACAGTTAATCAATCCAATAAGCAAATATTCCTTGTACAAAGATTATGTATTGAATTCATTTGATAGATAGAAGAAAATTGTGTACAGATTAAAGTGTTTAATAGTCTATAAATTTTCACTATTTAATACATAACTATATTTACATATAAGTAATCATTGTCATTAAATTTAGAATTAAAAAAAAAAACAACCAGAGGGGATTTAATAAGAGAAAATCATTTTAAAATGGTTGACTTTTATGAAAATAATCACTGAGTATGTAGAATAATACACATACACAGATAGGACATGAATGCACTTGGTTTAGTCAATGATTAGATGGAGAACAGAAATTCACTGTAAAAAAAACTGTTTGAAATGTTTCTCAATGTATACTAAATGCTTAGGTTATACTGTGTAGTGTGTGCTAAATTTTTCAAAGTAAAATGTATTTCTATTTATTGACAACATTGTCAACGACAACAATTACAACAGCAACATTAACAACATTGATAACAATAAAGAGAAGAAGGAATGTAGGATTAAGTAAGGAAAGATAAACGATATATGTAAGAAGCTGAAGTTGGGGTGGGAAGAAGCTTGTGATAAACATACAGTTAGTTAATCAATCTATCTATTAAGGCAACCAATCAATTAACCGAAACCTAGTTAGAAAAATTTATATATAATATGCTAGCAAGTAAAAATCAGTGTACATTGTTAAATATTAAGAAACACCTTTAGTAAGAGGAGAAAAAAGAAATTAACCGCGTACACTCTCACTTCTACTGACCGATACACTTTTACTTTAATAAGGGAAACAGCAAGAAACAAGATTTTAGTCAGTTTATCTTCAATCCTATATGATTTTGTCTGTCACTTTTCACCAGCACACACAAATGCAATCAGTGATTCTTCTGAATACTATATTATAACAATTTATCTCCCACTCATTCATTCACTCAGTCACTATGTGTTTATAAATGAATGTGATGTCACATTGTTGAAGACTGACAGACATGGTAATATAGCTGCTTGATCTAACAATACACATAGGTACATTGCAAATACTTTATTACTTATAATATATTTGAATGACTCACTATTCATACATGTACATTTATAATTAACCCTAGAACGTAGACTTTTATTTTATTTAACTTAACAGTGAAAATGTTCGGTTGTTTCATTTGTTGTAACATACACTGAGATGACAAAGCACAAACTGAAAATAAACTGTACTATATTACTTACAAATAGACTATTTTAAAATTATTGATAACCTACAATATAATCATCATTGATAATAAGTTTTCATTAAATTAATTGTGGCAATGAAAAAACTTAAAAGAATACAATAAAATCTAGAAAAAACAAACATTCAAGTTTCAATTGTCATCATAGATTGTAAATTTTGTAATATATGAATTCAATCAATAAATCGACATTGAGATGAAAAATCTTCGTTTGTACTAAATAAGCATCAATTAAAAGTAAATATTTTTGGTTTGTTGAATTCGTCATAGATTGATGTTGGCAGGGTAATAGTGGAAACCAGGGAGAACTAGACAAAGTTTGTACTGCTAAGGAACTTAATACTAGGATGAAACGACTGTTTAGTACTCCATGTTTTTCAGCAGTACCGTGTCAACATCAATCTGCGACGAATGCAATCAACTAAAAGCTTAATAAGAAACTCCACAAACCACCTCAATTAAATTAAAATGCTCAAACTAGTGGATTTCAACTCACTAGTTTAAATACATATTTAGCGTACATAATTTAAGGTGTTATTGATTTCTGCTTTGCATATCACTAAATAATTTTAAAAAAACCAATGGAGATTATGAGAAGTTTGTCTCCAGTTCATGGATCCTAACTATTCCTAGTTTATAACTTTATGAAGAAACAAACTATAAGAACAGAATACTTGATCCCTAGTCATTTCGAAATTATGGATTATTCTCTAATCACTTCTTATAATTCTAGTTATTTAAGAGCCATTAGTCACAGTATCTCATTACAACTTCACAAATAAGTATAACTGTTACGTCGGACCATTAAGAAGAGTGAAAAACTTCCAGAACTGTGTTTTAGAGAATTAATTCATTTATTCTGATCGTGAGTAGTGTAAACATTACATTTCTGCTATTGTTACGTTCCTCTTACTGTATCCTCTCGTTTAGCATATTTACTGTTATTATATTGTCGCTTATTATGGACTAAAGTTAATCAGTCGTATACAAGTTATCCTTATTCACTACCACTATTTCCTTAGTTTTGTATCGAATGTTAGTTTCCTAATTGGTTTACTGTGTGGTCTGATTTTGTGTATATATAAAGGCATGATTGAAATATAATTCGTTTCCTGGTTCTGCTGTTGGCTCATCAGTCGCTGTTTTCTTTATTCCCACGTGAGGGACTGGTAGTCGCGGGGAAGATGTGTCTGTAGAGTGATCAGTAATCATCAAGGGCGTTGTATATTTTCAAATACATAACAATAACATTTTGGGCCACAAGAAGTGGTCTTATGTGAGGTTGTAGATTCGTAATCTTATTATAGAAGTTAGAAACTGTTCAGTTCTTCCGAAGTTTCCGTAGTTATTTAAGTGAAATCAGTATGTAACTTAAAGTTACAAATATGTATATATTCTTGGATAACTAGAAAATTTAAAGCAGTATAAAAAATACATGCGATGTTACTATTTATTTATTATTGGCTTCTTAGCTGACATGATTTTATGATGAAAAACTTTCGTCTTAAAAACCGTCGTTTAATCATCGTTTGCCAATACGAGAATTAATCACAGTCATTTTTGAGAGAAATTCCATTTCATTTTGAAAGACGTCAGAGATATAAGAGTGATTATATATGTGGGCAACATGAAAAACAGACACTTAATTGACAAGTTTTTTATGATTAGGTAATGTCAGCTTACGTCATAAACAAATATTAACTGAAGAATCATACTATATAGTCCAATTTTTAAATTACACTTATCTAGCAACGACAGAAGTAAATAATTTGTTGAAAATATGACGCAAAATCAAGTTCCTCTGAATGAAGACAATGTTTCCACATATACTGTATCATAAGCTAATATCATCTGAGAGACTGATAAAAACGAGGTAGCACTGGATAACTGTTCATATTCATCCAAAGTTGCACACGTATTATTTCACACAAAAGTTTGTTTTATGCTTTACGTTTCTTGGCTAAAAAATGGGCTCGAGGTATTGGGTCAAAAACCAACGACCTATATGCTTTCAAACTCAACTGACTAGCATCGCAGCACTGTCACTAATTAATCAGTGATCTGTGAAAACGTTATGTTTGTCTTACCCTTATAGCTGATTATTATTTATTTATTAAGGTTACACTGCGGAGACTAGACTAGCTGATTTGATATAAAATGCAGTGTATTAATGTTGGGTGGTTTAAATTAGTGAATAATAAATCCCAGAAAAAAGACTACCTGCTAGTTGGCTCTCGTCAGGAAGAACATTTTCAGTTTTCAGAGTGGAGATGCTGGGATTTTATTTGACACCAACCAAGTTTATATTATAAGTTATTCGATTTGTTGGGTCCTCAATTGGATTTTTTTCATTATAATCTAAATCTAAACTACCCACTCATAAATATGCAGTGGTTCAGATTTTATACGAATATAATGAAAGTGATCATGGGATTGCTTGGTAAACTTACTAACATTTTAGTCAATACTTTTGAAATCCATAGGAATCCATACCTATATTCACCCAACAGAATGTCATTTGAATGACATATGATCAATGAAATATTATGTCCTGTCACCAGGGACGTACAATAACTAATGTTAAAATTTTCATTAAATAAACTAATGTTTCTGGATGTAAACAGAGGTATCTTATATTATATGACAGATATAATTAAAACAAACATTTCTGATTGTTTATTTGATTATCTGAACACAAAATAAGCCTTAATATTTTAAACAGAATCGTATAATGACTATTGAAAATTTGACTGAATTTGTTCAAGTTCAGATTATCCATTACATTTTTAATGTTCACTGTGTTATATCCAACTTTGTTTTTGTTCATTCATTTGATAAGTGATGCTAATTAATGTGTCTATTTTTATTGGGTATTTCATTTTGACTACTAGTCTTCACTATTGATTCAGCTGATCAACACTAAAATGCTAGTTAAGGATAACTGCAGTTATGCTAAATACTGAGTCAAATAACGTTAATCATGAATATTTGCTTTGTTTCTCTACATTAATCGATAGGATAAAATAAAAGACAGCAATGTCATAGTTGTTAAGGCTAACGAAGGTTATAAGAGTTATATAATCTACAAAAGTGACCATTATAACCAGTTTTCGTTATTTGTTGAAATTGATTGTAAGACCTTGTAATTTTAACGATAGAGAATGATCAGCATATATTACCATCCATGTATTATGAACATCGACACTGGAATGTGTATAATCCAAATTCAGAAATCGATTTTAATGATACACATCTATGTTCTTAGGTAAAAGATATCATCAACATTATTTAATGTAATAAAAGCATTTTCCTGTTAAAAAAACCTAAAGTATTTCACTTGTGCCCTCTTTTCAGTATTTTTTTGAGTTATTTTATCGTTTGTTTTATTTCCATAATTTAGGAAGTGATTAAATTGTATGTGATCAACTTCCGTTTCATCTTCATTGATACATTGAAAACAAACAAATGAACATAACTATTTATCAACCAAAACTACATTTCTCCATTGCTGTATTCTATTCTATGACAATCCTTTATGCGCTTCATTGTACTTGTATATGTGGTAATCCATTTGTACTTCTCTTACTTTCAATCTTTTCCTTATGCTTATTTATTTGCCTATTCAATTCGCATTTATTGATCGGTTGGTATAAAAGTTTGTAATTGGCAAATATTACTACTAATGTTAACGGTATTATTCCAACATAATTTGAGTACTGCTGTAAACTACTGAAATCTCGTCTTCTGTAGTAACTATCATTATTAATATAGGCACATAATATATGATAAGCGATAGTATGATTAAACCTCAGTTTCATACCTATTAAGAAACTTGTCATCTCTTAAAGCCTCTTAGACTCAAGGTGATGTTTCTTGTTGCTAGGAATGTTTTAGACTATATACGGTAATGAATTGCTCAAATAATACTAAATTTTATAAAATATTAGTAATCAGATGGAGAGCAAAAGCATATCCTAATCATCACAATGAAGGGAGATTTATTATAATGTAGGCAGACCAATTGTTGTAGCCAACTTGTGAACAGGATTATTCTCGTCATAACAAATTATCAACAATTTCTTATATTGTCACTTGAAATGTAATACCCTTTTCTTAGGCTTTCAAACCCAAGAAATTTAGCTTTTAAACGAATAACACTATACCCATCTAGAACTAACGGTTTATTGAATTTTTACAATCATTAAACATTCATTGTAACAAAACCACATTACCTTAGTTGCCGTTTTCTGTGTATGATGACAATTTTGGACAAATAGAGGTAGTATCAGGCAGATTTATGTACAAATACAGGACATACACTGTAATCCTGATAAATATCAGAGTATATTACTGATTTTGAAATAGAATTTTGATTTCCCGTTGACTCAGAGAGCTTAAACGTAATACACTGTAACATTTCGGAGAAGTTGAAATGGTTGTTTATAACTCTCTAGTTTCTAGTGGTCTTGTCGTTAATGGAGGAGATAAGAATCTATGTTGTACCATATTAAAAAGTGTGGAGCAGTTGGCAAATTTGCTATGAAAGAAAAACGCTCATGATAGTGTTTTACGATGCAAATGTATTATATAATAAAGTAAAGCACTTTGATCAATGAGTGATTTTTGGCTTGGTTGAGATAACTTTATTAGTTAAACTTGTTTGTAAAGTTCTTAGTTTAAAAAATATCAGACAAATATGACCTAACTTAAGTACCAATACGTTTTTCAACACATACTGGTTACAGCAATATTGTCAATGAATATTAATTAAGTACACAAAACGTTTCACTTCAACTTGAAACTACTTAATAATTCACATCTATCGCTGTATAAAAAACTGATTTCTGAACCTCCAGAGTGAGTTACGAACTCAGAATTTCCGAGTCACTGAGTTGTAATGTTATGATTCATATATTTAACTAGAAAAGATCTGATTACAGATAATAGAGACTTCGTTTTTTGAACTCAGATTTAATCTTGTTACACTGATAAATTTTAAAATAAAACTCATATTAATATATAAAGAACTCACTAGGCAGATTAACTTACTCTTAAGTAAACAGAATATTTATGCTAATGACCTGAGTTCGTCTCTGCATATGATTGTTACAAAAGTAACTGACTTCAGGAAACTTTAGAGAATTATTTAATGAAACAAACAGGAATACGACAATTGTATGACTATAGCCATAAAAGAACCTATAAGGTGTGAATGTACTGTCCCTTAAAAATGGTGTTCTATAACTTGATCGTGATTGACTATTTGAGAAACTATTTGTAAACATAATGATTCTAGAAGATGTATATACATATAAATTTGCTAATGGCTTTACCATTTACGACTTTACTGCTTTATTGTAATTAAGTAACAAACGTTATCTTCATAGTAACATCAACAGCCCAGTTTTGTAAATGACTTAAATTTGTTTATCCATCTATCACAAACCAATGTCAAGTATTCTCTGAAAGATCTGAAGGTCCCAGGTTCTATTTCCTGGAAGAAGCGAAAGTACACACGTTAATGAAAAACAGATGTCTAGAGTTACCTTATTTTCAGTGATGCTCAGATGTGATTAATCTATGACAAAAATAAACAAGTAAATTAAATGATGATCTCTACAAAACCAGCTCAATTCAACTAATGACAAAATATATACTAGAAATATAATTCTTCATAAATAATTATTTACAATATATTTTAAAAGTGAAAGAAAAACATACACACCATACTAATTTACTTCATTACCATTATGAATATATAAACTATTGAAATTTTTTTGACAGGTTTCAATTATAACCGGAACTATCAATTTACATAACAAATGATCTAGAATTTAGATATAGATATCTATTAATATATAAGAAGAATAGAAAATGATCTGATTTTTGTTATCACTCAAAAGTTACTATCATTACAAAACTGTTCAATCTGTTGATATAAATTAAAAATGAAGTGTACATAATGTGTATATGGACATTTGAAACTGTTATTTCTATGCGTATAATCTAGTTTTTGGAATAAAAGAAAATATTAAACAAACAAATGATCATCAATTCTCTTTTTTTTTCTCTTGACTATTCAACAAAATAGGATATAAAACATAATACAAATAGGAAATTTCCACATTATATTTTTATCACTCACAAATCAGATTGTTTTATTGCCTAAACTGATAAATCACCTGATTACTTGTTTGTTTGGTTTATTTTACTGTTAAGTTATTGATAAGTAGCATACAGTAAAATGTTTAATTGTATTTTAGTTATGAAGATAAAACAAGTAGTGTAGCATATATGATGACCATACTAATAATACAAGAAACTTGTTATAAGGTTAATTTGTTTTGGATCTCACTATTAAATAATTACTGAATTGAAACACTGTTTTATTTATCATTAAATAAGCAAATAGTTTATGTGTAAGTCTATCTAATGGAACAAATATCTTGATTGTCAGTTAAAAAAATAGTGAAGCTTATTTATATACTGTTATGATGCGAAAAATTTTGATTGATTGACCGAATGCCAATTAGGTGTGCCTAATCGATAACTGCGCGTCTGCCCTACGCCCACTTACTCCCAAGCCAGAATTAGAAAAATACAAGCTGATAGACCAACAACAGAAAATCGAATCATATTTCATATATTCCTTTATATATACATCAAACCTGACCGCACAGTCATCCAATTAGGAAACTAACATTAGTACAAAATAGGAGTTATAGTGATTGTGAACTGAAGTTCGTATACACAATTGATTAACTATAGTTCATCAATGAGAAACGACATAATAACAGTTAATGTGTCAAATGGAAGCGTAGAGCAGGGAGAATTGAATCATAATAGAAATGAATTTTTCACCTTGAATATAACCAAAAATAGTGAATTAGTCTACAGATAAATAGCTCTCGAAGATAATCAATCTTCTTTAAGTGCCCGGCATATCATATACATTATTACAGGCATTCTTTTGATAAATAATTTCACGAAAGATAGTGAAACTATCCAGATAAGTTAGACTTTTAATTCAGTTGACTGATCAGTTATGATAAATTTTCTAATTGGTTTATGAATAAGATCACTTTTCTCAATTGATTCTGTCCTCATCAACTTTTGATTGGTCATTTTAATCATAATAGGATGTAGGTATTCCAGAATTTGCGTAAATTGGCTTGAAGTTAACCTGTTAAAGACTATAAACCTAGGCACTGTGCTAGTGGCCATCTGTTGGAAATGGATAATTTTTACCTAACTTCACAATCTACGGCTGTTACTGATTAGCTACTCAAGCAAAGACTAATTTATATGACCTAGGTATTTATAACTACAGATCACTAGATAGTAACCAGTGACATGCTTATCTAGTAATGTGTTATTCTTATTAGCCTTAGAGACAGATAATCTCATCCACTATGTTTTGGTGTAAGGTGACTGGAGGATGTCGAAATCCTAATCACACAGGAAGAAAAAATTTTCCTGAAGATCTGAGTTACGCCTTAATAACGAGCGCCAACTAGTAAGGAACATAGCTTTTTAGTCTTCAGTGCATTACATCCAGTCACGTAATACACGCGATAGTGTATCAATCAAACTAGTAATCGGGTCGACAGATCTCAGTTATTGCGGATGGCTAAACAAATATAATATCAGTTACTACTGTGCACTTGAAACAAAGTTCTTTGATCTATGTATTTACATACAGCTTTCATTATGAAAGAAGCCTTACTCATTCTATAAGATTTTAGGAGTGTAAATAAATTACTATATTAAAAGAAAGTAAACTTCGAAGTATAAACTAACTTCTATATTATTAATTAACCTGAAATACTTAAGGAACACTGTTTAGAAGTAGCATTTATATAAAGAAACAAGCACTCAATTGCACACATAACAGGTTTCATCTCAAACTACAGTGGATATGATTTTGTATATAAAATACAGTTAGTTTTAGTTAAAAAAAAGTCAGGTCTAATGAATGATTGTTAGTTCTTTGGTGAAATGAATAAATTGTAGTTTCAAAACTAGAAAAATTCATGTGTATGAAATGTTGATCAGCATACTAAATGAGCAACTGTAAACTAGGTTGAGTTGTCTTTACCCGTCAAATAAGTAGTTAACTTCCATTTGATAAAAATCAAACTCATTAGAATACGCTAAATATGAAGAATTAGAGATCAGTATACAGTTCATTTTATTTATTTACCATACTATACAAGTAGAATTTAACTTCTGAACAGTAATCCTGAATAGTTTACAAGCTTAGAGATATTCGGATCACATTCGAAGAAGGTGTTGATTTAGATAACGCTTAGTTTTCTAAGGCACAATATACTGAATTCGTGCTTGTAAGTGTGAAATCTCAGCTTCATGGTATTCAGTTGATTAATAGAGAGATTTTCATTATTTTCATGCGCATAGTTTGCTAGAATATTACTTATTAGATTGATAAAATTTATTAGAATTCAATGGTCAACTTGGTAAACAAGAATTATCAACTCATATCCTTAGTAAATTCAGTAATTCAGTGTTTTTATAGTGTCTGTATCATAATCCAAGACAATTAATAGACCAACATAACAAAAGCAATTGGGTATGTTTACCTGACAATCAGTTGATCTCTGGTAAACAAAAATTTACTTAAAGTTGGATTGTGGATGGAAAATGGAATTCAAAACAAACATTTTGTCCTACAAGAGATTTACTAGTCGCATGTATTTGGAGCTCTATCTTTATATTCAAACAGGGAGTCAAGTATAATCTATATACTGCAAATACTAATGTGTTGCCAACTAGACCGCTGAGTCCATACAACCACATTTACACACTCAATCAATCGTTAATCTAACTTTTAACTTAACACTATTTCGAAGCAGCCGGCTGAGAATTCACATATGGTAACAGACTGATCAATTGTGCTAACAACGGATAGATATAAATTTATAGAAATTATATAAATCACATAATCGCCATGCCAAAAATTATAGCCGAAACAACAGGTTTACAAATTGATGTTTATGAATATCCCAGTTCAGCAATATAAATCATGCTAAAATATAATTTAATATATATATATATATCACTAAATTAACATTTAAGCATAAGTCTCCATGTGATATTCACGACAGTCCTTCGAAACAATAATCTAACAAGTGTTTACCCTATTTGATAAAATAAGGCTATCTTAACACTTTGTTATTAATATCCTTTATGCATCTAAATTCAAAATAATTTACTGTTATTGACTGTTGTCTTCATGCTCCTCCTTTCTTGGATCTTATGCAGAGAACCAGCAGGGATCCATTTCTTATCGTAGTGCTCCTTGTGGCTTAAAACCTCCTAATATGTTTAAGTTGTTGCTCCTTTAACCCCATTCCAGATGCCCCTCATAGCAGTTTCCTCTTCTCCCTGCAGATCATGGAAGGCCTGGAACTTATAATTGAGGGCCATCTTGAATTTGTTGAGTCTGTTAGTATCCAAGTGTGGTTTCTCGGAACTAATTAATGTTGCGTATGTAGTTGATATGGTAATTGATAAAATGGTCTACAGTAACCCATGTAGTGTTTTGTATGCGTTTGTGAGGGAAATATGGTATCACCTACAATCATTTTGTGGAGGGTAAATAGGTTTTTGAATCTCTCACCGTTTTCTTTCATTTTTCCCATTTCATATAGTCCCATGATATCTCTATATCCTGTGTTGTCCATTCCAGCCTTGGCGTTTAGATTTCTCATCAATGTGGTTGGGTCCATGCCTGGGCATATCTCGATGATTGACTGAAGTCTCTCACAGAATTGGTTTTTATCATTTTCGTGGCTGTTGTTGGTGGGTGCATTTTTCTGAATGATACTCATTGTAATCCCTTTCTTTTTTATTTTGAAATATGTTGTGATGATCCTAGGTTTATGAGGTTCCTATCTAATAAGTACTATCCGTACTTCTTGGGACAGCATTAGTGCTAATCCTTGTGTGCACGAGGTATTGTTTTTATTTGCAACCGGAGTATAAAAACACTTTTCCTCAGGATAATCTTCTTTGTCCTGCTTGTAACCAATGGGTTTTGCTTACTCTAAGTATTTCCAGGTTGTCTCTTCCTGTTTCCTAAACTATTTGGATGCTTCTCCTTGTCTCCCACATCGAGCGAACATTCCATGTACCAATATTAATTGCTGCTCTGGTTGTCAGAAGGAACATCGGCCTCGTGGTATCCACAATAATTCGGCTGTCACCATGCGGCTTCAAAACTCTTCGAAACGAAAACCTTTCAACACCAAGAGCAGAGATAAGATGGTTTAAATGTTTTTTTCCGGCTAGCAACTTGTTGATTAAAGTTGCTTTTCTCGGGATGGGGGGTTGCTAACCCCATACCAAACTCTTCTACTTTTCTCAGGCTTTGGACAAGTAGTAACCTTAGGGGAGATTCCAGGTGGGGTTTCCTTCTCAGTAACCTAAAAGTTAAGTTTTCGTTTGCCCGCCCTCTTCAACGTTTGATGTCTTTAATCCTAAAACTGCTAATTTAGTTTGTGTAATTCAGTCACACGGTACAACGTTTTACAAAACGTACTCTTGATTTTCACAATCAATTTATTGTATCATGTTTAAATTAGTGATTGTGTTAATTTTTGTTTCTTAATATGAATGCAACATAAACGGAAAGTGTCACTTTTCTCTCCAAGTAATACCTAAATTCAAAATACAAAGAAAATAAATAAAACATTTATTTTTCGTAATTAACAAAGCTTTCTGTGGCTTACAAGATTCATATATGTTCTTAGTGTAATTGATTATATATTCTGATTTAATTGCAAAATAGCAATTTAATAGATTGTAATAGATTGTCAAATTACTACTGAGCAGTAGAATTAATTTATGTGATTCTTAATGAAGTGTTGGGTTAATGTACACTGGTATGTTCATCACAGATAGTTCTAGACACTTTCAAGAACGTGATGAGAATTACTTATTGTAAACTGTTTTACAATGTGTAGCACACATAGAAGATAAACATAAAAATGACCATGAACGTGGTGAAAACGCAATACGATTCATTTAAGCAAGTCATACACAGTTCCTTATTTAATTCTTAAAGCATTGAAGTGATATTTAGTTAATGAAGATATATACTGATCTGGAGACATCTTAAATTCAGGAGGGTAAATGCACTTCATTACAGTATTACATCACTTATTTAGACAGTTGTAGATTATCGAGATGAACTAATAATTGAGCCATATTGAACTAGATACTTATTTATCGCAGATTTTTGTTTGGCATAATTTCACTTCATACTTTATGATTATCTTCATGACACACTATCCTCTTGTATTCTATCTGCACATAGATTCTCTAGACCATTTTAACTTAATATTCTGCACAAAACATTAAACTGTTTATCATTCCAGTATCACCACAATAGTTAAATCATTTGAAACTTCAGTAATGGCAATTTCAACCAATACAATATACTGTGGAATCCGAAGACGTCAATTTAAAGTTTTCTTCGGCAACATCATGCATAGTCATGGGAAATATTAAAAATTATAAATAAAGGATATCACTGAAGTTAGATTATGCTGTTATATAATTTACATTACCTAAGGCGGTGACATTTTGTACGATGGTTAACTAAGGTTAAAACTGCGGGAAATATGGAATTTGATAAGCAAGCATGTGAATAGTAATTCAAGTTAAAATAATAAATTGTCGGAGAATAATATGAATATTCTAGAAGCAGTAGCTTTGATAATAAGGTCAAACTAGGGAGAGTAATATTTGTCAATCAACTGAATACTTGATTTACTAGTCCATAGAATATCATGAAACAAATAGCTAAATATCACTGGGTTACTATGCATGTGATAATAATCTACGTTCGAGAATCTAACACTCTATCAGCTTTATAAAATCTTATTAGCTATTGATAAATAAAATGAATAGTTATTTTCTATATTTATTCTTTCTTTTTTCTTCAACCTTATGACGTGTGTGTATAGAATACTGTGATGGTACGTAGTTTTTAACTTTAACTGATGATGTAATCAATAATCAAAGTTCTGAAAATATTCATAAGAGTGGTTCATCACTACTGATTTCTGTGCTTTCAATGCACTTAGTTCTGCATAGTGACAATAAAAGGAATTTCAATGGTGTTTCTTCACATTTATATATTTCATGTTATAATAACATCTGAATAGACGCTAATAAACAATCAACACAGTAAAAGTGTTTTTATTTATTTATCCATTCAAAGCTTTAAAAAGGAAATGATTAATATCTAACCATCTTCATTTGTCAGTACTTATCTAAGGAACTTATCTAAAGTTAAAAACATATTTCTATAAACATAAAATATTGTTTCAGTCTAATGATACATTTCCTTTTTTTCTCAACGTAAAGATAAATTTTAAGTTGTTACTTCTATTGTTATTATTATTACTATGTGAATTACTAGTTGAACACTAACATTGTTTGTGGTATTTTACTAGTGATTATATCTTCCTTTTACATAAATGATTCGATATAATCATTACTAATGGTTACCATTATACAATAATAATAATAATAATAATAATAATAATAATAATATCAAGTGACGGTATGTCTTCATCTAAATACTGTTTACTTGAAATGATTTCATCTAATGCATGAAAATAAACAACTGAGTACAGAGAACATAGGAAGAAGTTACATAAAATTTTAGTTTGTTAAAAATTTACTATATATGCTTATAATCACATCTAGTGAAAGTTTAACTAACTTGACTAAGAAAAATCATCAGGTTTATAACTATTATTTAACTGTTTATTGTTATATAGAATGTTATTGTTAACAAAGAAAACAGTTTTCCTTCGGTTAGGCAGTTTAAACACCTCGATTATTCAAAATGGTGGAACAATAATTTTTGCAAAGTTAGATTGGGTCAAGTAATGGGATCTAAGATATACGTTTCATTATATTTAGGACATGTTTAGTGAATGTATCATCATTCCAAAATTTGTATTTTAACAACGAAATTATGATAATTTACAACTAAATCTAGATGTTTATTAATAAATAACTGTTGATGAAAACTGTAACGTATCACAAGAGATATCAAGAGTCATTTATAAGTGCTTTCTAGGTATAGGATCACTTTAATCAAATGTTTCGATTGTATGCATTTTATGATTAACAGATGATGGACAAAAAGACATTACTCCAATTTATTTACTTGATATAATATTTCAATTAGATGACCATATAGTACCAATTTCATCCGTATAGTCAGTTCACTGTTTTGATAACTTAATCAGTAACTTAAAAGTGCTTGAAATACATTTCAGTTTCATATAATCGAAATAGAAATAGAATTCATTGGAACTAGAATCCAGATACCCATAACTAAGTACATTTGAGTTGCTTAACAGCAGGTCGGATATTTATTTTATTAGTAAGAAAACTAAAGTTTCAGGTTATTTATCTCACTAAAGTAACTAACTACACAGTACACTGACAAGCAGCAAGGGCACTATACAAATTATTTACTCTAAGTACACTGTAATCAACATTTTTTTCCTACTTTTTCCATTCATTCAGTGAGTGAGTACTGTATATGTTATGACGTGAATAATATGATTGGTTTATCGAACGCCAATTGGGTGTCCCTAGTTGGTAAATGCGTGTCTGTCCTATGCCCACTTAGTCCCAAGCCGGAGACAGAAGAACATAAGACTATAGACCAATTAGACAGAATCATATTATATTTCACACATTCTTTTATATATACATTAGATCTGACCACATAGTTAACCAATTAGGAAACTAACATTAGTACAATAGTGAATGTGAACTGGAGTTCGTATACACAATTGATTAACTGAAGTTCATCAATGAGAAATGACATGATAACAGTTAATGTATCTAATGGAAGCGTAGAGCAGGGAGAACTGAATGATAATAGAAATAAAATGCTTGCCTTGAATACAACCGAAAATAATGAAATAGTCTACTAGAAAACAGTTCTCGAAGATAATCAATCTACTTTAAGTGCCCAGCATATCAATACAATAAAGTGCAAGCCGCGAATATGATTTCATAAACTGACCTTCATTAGATAAGATTAAAAATTAGGAATGCCCTTGGCTACACGACTTACAGATGACTGCATTTTCAGGCTCTAATTTCCAACTTATTTTTATACGTCTTAAGTATACTGACTGCAAGTTCAAAGGAATCGATTATTCTAAAAGCTTGATATGAAATTATTAATGTGAATTACACTAATAACTAGTATTCATTCACCAAATGACCAGAAAAGTGACAGAAAATGTTAAACACTAAGACGTTGTAGAGAACTTCAGTCTTAACTATTTGTTTACATTAGAAAACGATTACGTAATAAGCCTACTGTATTATTAAATGTTACATCATACTAAAGGCTAGAAAATTATAAAATAATCTAGTTATCTGACAAATGTAATTCATTAATAATTCATTTATGACATGTGACTACAGTAAACAAGATAAAGCACATTAGCATTCGATATTTAAGTTTGTTTAAGTAGAGTGATAAAAAGAATGGCCATCCCGTAATGATTATAAGTAAATATGGATCTACGAAAGCAACTAGAAAGGTGATTCAAACAGCTTATAATAAACCGCTGTTTATATGATTATCGTCTTAAGATGAATCAATCAGCGATATGCTAATGCTAAGGTTGAGCAAAACTACACAAAGAGCATTCAACGCAGAAGGACAGTAGTTAACGTTATCAATTCGTTCGACTGCGACACCGAAATTGAAGGATAAATTACCTAGGCTTGTCATCACTTTTGTATCTGTTAGTTCAGCCGCCTGTGTTAAGC
Organism: Schistosoma japonicum; assembly: GCA_025215515.1. Lineage (NCBI taxonomy): Eukaryota > Metazoa > Platyhelminthes > Trematoda > Strigeidida > Schistosomatidae > Schistosoma > Schistosoma japonicum. The sequence continues at coordinate 31,866,886 of CM046061.1, forward strand.
AAGTTACATTGGCAGTTGCTGAAGGAATTTACTCCATCGTGTTCACTGAGCACCTCTTAGTGTGATTAATCATCGGCTTTATCTAGAATAATATCAGTTTTATGACAGTCCATTTAGTTTAGACGATTATAAAGCCAACAGGAATCAATCAATTGCTATAATATGACTTGGGGACAGTTGTCTGCCAAGACATGATAGAGTCATCCGATGTCATTTAGAAAACATAGCCATACAGATTACAAGAAAAGAACTTTGAAAACAAAAGAGGTAAATTCAATCACTTCTCTTCTGGCGATCAACCCAAGATCCGATAAGTCGAATTTAGCCTTAATTATAGAATGATTTTATTGAGGCAATGTACACAGACTCATCCTTTTGTGGAACTCCATAACTTAAATTTATCTTGCCCAAACATTATTATCTCTTTGTTTGGCTAGAAAATCTCCATACTGTTTTTCTTCTTTTTATGCATTATTGTAAAAACGGAGTGAATTCGGATATCATCCACTCTACCCTTCTTACGTAATTAGTATCCCTTCATATTTGGCGCAATTTATGAACCAGATGGTTAATCTGATTATTGGACTGGTACATATGTAATAGATGTGATTTTCATTTACCTCATTGTTACAAATTCTTACTTAATTGATATCATTTTTTATGCATTACTCAGTCATTGGCTAAAAACTTGTTCTCGTTACTTTGACGTGGTTTTTGTGGAGTTCGGTAATTCATATTGTATCTTGTATTTGTCACAGACTGATCTTAGTTGGATGCTATTGAAAACCACAGAGCACCAAACATTTATTTCATCCAAGTATGCCACTCCTCAATAGTAATCATTTTGAATTCCATCTTTAAGCAAATACTTGATCTGATTGTAATTTTATCACTACTTGTCCCTTACATAGATACACATTTTATTAATTATTTTATTATTTCGTTTTCTATATAGTCTAATGCAAGTAAAACAATACATTACTATTATTATTATTTCAATACTAACAATCGTAGTTAAAAATCAATCCCGAATTCATTAACAGTAATCTATTACCTAAATGATATTTTTGTTGTGATCATTTATTTTGAACCCATAATTATAGAATCTAAAGAGAATTTATTAAAATGAATATTTCAATATTTCAAATCTCTTTGTTTTGATAAAAGTAGTCATAAATTAACTAAAAACTCTTTAAGCTACTTATTGAATACTACTAATTTTAGAAACATTAATGAATTATTCAGCATCATTTATCATTCTTACTATTCTAGGTATTTAACTATGAATTACTTAGTGTTTACAATTTCCTGTTTTAAAATTACGAAAACATAATAAACTATTTTTTTTATTTAAAAAAATACATGATTTTTTAATTTGAAAAGATTTTCTTTTTGTTTTTCATTTTCAATGTTTCATCTTCATACATTTACATAGGGATTTTATTTCCTTTCATTTTAGACAAACAAAATTCATGTTAATTTTAAATAGAACTATATACAGATGTAATTACTTATAAGTATTTTTGTCGCTTTATTCATCATATTCGAAAACTGTAAATTAAGTAGGAGTTACTATAATCATTCACTAATAACCTTTTACTGTCTACAACGATGTATAATTAATGTAGAACTTGGTTGTAATAAACTTCTAGTAAACTTAATGAATACAATAAAATCAACTATGAATATTATTTCTATAACATGAAAAACTGTTTAAAATGTATTTTTAATAATAAAGATTGAATTATTTTAGTTCATAATTGCATCAAAGAAAGGAAGATACGAATGCATTTAAATTGTATTATTTATATTACTTATTTAAATCTTTTCAGTATTTGATTATCTAACACATTGTTTTCAGATTAACAATAATGATATTTTACTTCTCCACTAAGCTTATATCAGTAAATATTATTCGAGTTCTTATATTCTACTATCTGTGATTTTCTACAAGAATAAATACATGTATAGGTTAACGAATGGCTCGAAGCGACATCTATTTTGGACAAACTCCTCATTGTGTCACACTGACAATTTATAAGTTTACAAGCAAATGCAAAAATGAAAGTGCCAAATCAATGACAGCAAATCTATTATCATAACACTAATAGTAACGTTAATAACCAAACAGCTAGTTCACTGCTTTCAATGATTACATAAGAATATGAAATAATAAATATAAAGTTAAGTTACTAAATCGATCAGTTACTTGAAACGGTAACAAAATGCTAATTAGGTTGAATAATGACAAAGGAAAATTTAAGAATAATCTGGAAGGGATGGCAATCAAAGAGAACGCACAAACCTCTTATACAGAATTCAGGATTGTGTAAGTGATTTTCAATAGCTTCTTTAGTCTCCATAAAAGAATATATAAAAATACAAGTTAAATTATGTGAGACTCTATATACGATACTAAATGTTGAATTTGTTGCGACTTGATTAATCGTTTAGACTGAATATGAGGGGATAGAACCTCTTATAAAATCTCTGACACCTTCTCAACCACATAGCCTGATATTTTAAAGTGAGGACAGAAGTAGGTGAACTGACAAATACACAATAAAAGTGAAGAACTTGTTAGCCTAACTCTACTACGTCAATCAATATCGATTGGCTAAAATAAATAATCTTTTGGGAGTAAATGTTCTTTGCAGTAAATTTACTAAGCAACCTATAATGACTTAATATTTAAATTGGATTGTAACTGGAAAGCGTTATCTAGGACGCTCGTTTTGTCCTATTTGACTAACCAGCTTCAGTTCATAACAAATTAATGGCAATATACAAGTTCATCTTAATATCTGTGAGCCCCTTTTGCACAAGTCTGACTGTCTAGACTCAGTAGTCTAGTGATGAACGCGATGGCGTTTGACACGAAATGGACTAAGTTCGAATGTCAGTGTGAACACAAACACTGGGATGCAAGTAGATCAAGCCAACGAGTCCCAGATAAGACGAAACGCGCGTCCGGGATTGTGCTTGCCAGTCATAATCCAACCTAAATATTACTTGTGTACTATCGTTATATCGAGGCAATCCGCTCAGAATGCACATGTGGCAACAGCGACTAACCAGTTTCAGTCCAATATAAATCAACGGGATGATACAAGCTTAATCCAGCCTATAATGATTTAACTTTATATGTTACCCTGTAATAGTTATTTTAGGAAAATGTCTTTTTACAACTTTAGTTTTGTTCTTCATTTAAATATGTGTTTGTTAAGAGATATGGTAATTATGGACAACATTACATATGAATGATCTTTGGTTGATCAGACCTAGGAAAATTATTTAAAATAAAGTCATCATATCAGATTCTTGTGTAAATTCATCCTCAATCAGTATTCATCATGCTTCTAGTTATGGAATGAATACGAAAGATAAAATAAATTCAGGTATTAATTCTTTACACTTAAATAGACAAAAGAGAATGTCATGAGTGGTAGTAAGTCGTACATGTTTATGATCAAGTTGGTTAATCTATACTGGATTATTTCATTACCCAAAGTCCATACAGTAATGTCACTTCAACTTTACTACTTGATATTGTTTTATTTATTTTACTTTCAAGTAGACAGTTGAAGAATGCTTTAGCTAAATTCTTTTAGTCTCTATCTAAAAGTTAATTTTCAAGTGAATGTCTTGAATCTACTACATGTCACACAATAAATGACATAAATGATTTGTTTTGATATTTGCTGTACACCTTGATGGATGTTCTTAAAAGCGATGAAGTGATATCTTCATAACAGATGAAAAGTCATGATTTTTGAAGTTCAGACTTGTCGGGAATGAAATAGTTATCACCATTAAAAATGGATGATCGTCGTGCCATATTAAAAATTGATGGGAGTAAAAATCCTATCATTTGACGCTAGTCAAGTGGTTCACAAGGTTAAACGTTCATCAACATGAGAATTCTGGGTTCAACTTCCTTGTGGATTAAAGGGTTCACACTGCTGAAGAGTCTCTTGCTAGAAGAAAATAGATGTCCACTGCCCAATGGTTTCCATTGGTACCCATCCAATTTGAATCTGTGATGAATACCAACAACTTGAAAGAATCTGTTGAGAGGTACTTCATTTCTAGTCAGTAAGTTAGCAAACAAACTAGTATTCAATGGTCACATGCTTTTACAAATGTATAAACCACCTTATCAATAAACCTGATAGTCATTTGGATAAATAGCAAAATTGTCATTTGAAAACGTATCGAATTACGGTATGATATTAGTCAATGGATCATCAGACATTTATTTTATTATAATTTAAAATCTCTAGAGGAATGTCTGACTTACTTATTTGACTAACGAAGGATAGCATGTAGAAAACGTTTTATGCCAACGCTGGATGTGACTGACTCTAAATCTCACAAAGTTTTCAGTTATCTCACATAAACTCACTGACGCCAATATATAGAGTGCTATACTGTAAATATATACTTCCGTAATATATTAAGTGACATTGGTTTAAAAAATCCTCTAAAAAAAATCAAATATTGTGTTTACCATTGACGCTATTCATATGCGCTTAGCTATTTAATACAGGTGTACAAATCAATTAGAAACACATTCAGACAGATTCTTTTGAGATTAACTAAGGAATTTTTCATTGATGAGTTACTTCAAAACAAACAGAAGAATTATCAGTTTCAATCTCCAATTCATTGCATAACAAACATTCTTAAGGCATGAAAGACCGAACTAAAGAATTAATTTGTGTTTGAAGGTTTATCATACAACCAAATAACCAATCTACACTTAAAGCTGTACAAAGGTGAAAAGTGACAGTAGCTTTTTGAGCAGCCCATCTTGCTCTACATACCTAATTCTAAAGTCCAATCTATACTGACGATAATTCAAATGTTGTACAATTCTAGTTTGTAATAACTGACAGGAAGATGAGTCACATAAACTTTGAACTACGTCTTCTTGTTGTTTGCATTACAGGTTATTATTTTTGTTGAATCTTTACATTTTGTATCTTTGATAAACACATATATTCAACGTTGGCAATTGTTTCTATTTTTAAAGTGATTTTACCTCTTTTCTATTCTACCAGTACATAACTTATATAATATACTAGTTATTAGATTTTTCATTGAATTTGTGTTAACTTACATTTCACTTAGTAAAATGATTAATATAACAGTAAATAATAGAAGACGTTATTTTCAATAAATTCTTAAAAATGTATATATTGGGTAATCTAAACTGGCAAGCCAATAGATTCAGTGAAATATAACTCAAAAGTTAGACCTACAAAAAATTGAAAATGCAAATAGCACAAATACCATGATAGAACTTTATAGATGATTAGTGATGTTATTTTGAAACCCTTAAGTACACTAACCTTTCTAGTCAGGGACTACATAGAGTTGATTACATGTAGATGACTTCAACAAATGACGCCAAACTTGGGTACATTTTGTCAACTTTTCGTCTGGATAGATATGAACTTACGAATGGTATGTTGGACATTTGTTTCATAAGACAATATAAGACTTTATCACTACTTAAAGTCCTACATTTTTCAAATAATAAACTTTAGTTCATAATTCATTCTTACTGTGTTGTATGAGAATGTGTTTTGCTATACTAATATTCTGTATTATTAATCATCAATTCATGTTTTTCTTACTGTTTATTGTCAGTA